>JAWNLY010000170.1:1467500-2067500 GCA_035042045.1 Drosophila melanosoma | reverse complement strand
AAGTTCACTCGTCGCTTTGGAGTGCGCATAAATTTTGGCTCTTTAAGCCAAAATATGGCCAAGCCAGCGTTTGGTGTATAACTTTGGCAATATCCGTAACTGGTTGCTTAAACTATATGCTTAATTGAATAGACACATAGCCAAGTTGTGGACGCCTGCAATTGGCAGACTTCCATGGAAATTACAATTTTTACCACCCGCCAGCAGTTTGAAAACTTTATAATTATTATTTCAATTATTCTCGTTGCCAGCAAGTTTTTCCTTTAGTTACTGCCTGCTGGCCTTCAATAATTTATTTAATGCATTATCAGCATTTACTTAAATCATTCATTATTCATTAAATCAAGTTTAATAATTACTTATTTCCTTTATACAAAAACAATTGCTGTACATTTTGTAATTAAACAAAAAAATGTTTACTTATGCAAATAAATGATTTAATCTGTGCCTCTGACTGTTTATATGGGAACTTGAGTCTCAGTTTTAGCTTTGCTTTTCTATTTTAATTTATTTAAAAAAAACAACAAAATATTTATAATGAAATTATCAAATAATTGCATCATAAACATAATTGCTGGTGTGGCATTTCCTTAGTCTGATGTTAATTGAAATTCCTTGAAGAATGGAAAATACGATTGCTGAAACTAAAGGATAATGTTGATAAATAAATAAATAGATGAATAAATAAAATATATATTTTTTGCTTATAGTAGTTAAGATTTATTTGAATAAATAAATAAATTAATAAATAATATATATATATATTTTCTTTTAGTAGTAAAAATTTATTTGACTACACTCTGCGTTTCGGTCTACCAAAACAGCAATATAAATTTGTTGTTGTGTATAAATAATTACAGCAGTCACTGTGGACGTCAAGTTGACAGTTAATTAACAAACAATTCACTAAAGCAAATAAATGATAAAAGTCTTTATTTTTCTCTTTACAGACAATCTATATTAATCGGGCATCTACTTTTTGTCTGACAATGAGTTTGAATGTGAAAAGGTGATGATTTGGACACACATTTCCGGACAGACGCCCAGCTGACCAGCTGCTGACAGGGCAAACAAGGCAAATAGGCAAATAGGCTAATAGGCAAATAGGGAAAGCTGGAAACAGGCACAGAAATACAATCAATGAAAACGACATCAAATTAGTCAGAAGTCAGCTGCGGAAACAAGGCAAATGTTAATGGGGGGGACAAATGTAAATGAGGAAATGTCGCATAAATCGACAGAGCTACACACACACACTTACACACACACATACACTTACACACACATACACACTTACACACACACACACACACATACACACACACACAAGTAACTGGCACAGCTTGCAAGTGCATTTTTCACACGCTGCCACATCCGATCCACATAAGTATCCAGCCCGGATCTGACTTACCAAAAACAATGGGCGAGTTCTTCTTCTGCTCCCTCTCTCGGCACGTGACTTGCATAATAATTGTTTGGCCACACAAATTGAAAGCAACAAATACATTACTCACTTACAGGCAACGCCCCTTTGTAATATTGTTGCCTCGAATTGGGCGTAACTTTTATCGTGCCGCAAACACAAATAATTCAACTTTACCCATTAATTTACAAACAATTCGCTTGTTCTGCATACACCACAAATAATATTAATAAAATACTAGAAATCTAGATAAGAACAAATTATAATTTCTAGAAGTAAATTCAACGAAATATTATTTTAGCCCAATTCCATTTAAACTGGATAATAATTTCATGCGAAAGTTTGCAAATAGAAATCGAAGTATTGCTCGAGGTATCTCCTAGTCGAGCTCACTCGACTACAGCTAAGTTTATAACAAGCTAAGCTCTTTGGGAATGCAATAAGTATCATTTACTTAGTTGTGTTGACTAAATTTGTATTATCTACTTAGTACTTGGAGTTAAAAACTATTCTCAACTCATAAAAAAAACTTTGCGTGGAGGATTTTTGCTGGCTTATTTCCGTGAACTCTGTAATAATTTTTTGGTTTATTGTTTGATAACCTCGTTTTAAAGCTTATTTTTATTTTTAAATTTTTATATATATTTCTGGGAATTATTTAACTATTTGCGTAACTTGTTAATTGCCAGACTAAACATGCTTGACCACAAATTTACCAATTCAGCGAGTTGTCTTTAAATGGGTTTTGCAGAATTTCCGATCCGAAACCGATTGCCAATTTCCATTAGCAGATAGACACGAAAAATTCAGTGTTGCTGAATTGTTGATTGAAGCAACAAAATACAAATTTGGCATGGTCACCTAAGGCGCCCCCAATCCCTGCCCAATTGTCTGTCATCGAAAAACAAGGCACAAAGCGCCAAAAACCAAAAATAAAAGCTTGAATTTGTGCTTTTTTTTTTTTTTTTTGGGTGTGTTTTTGGTTTTTATGTTGTTGCTGTTGTTGGTATCCAAAAGCGCAAAGTCATGGGAAACACAACCAACGAATTTACCAGGCGTATACTTGTGTGTGTGTGGTGTGAGTGCGAGTGTGCGTGTGTGTGTGTGGTGTGTGAGTGTGCGTGTGTGTGTGGTGTGAGTGTGCGTGTGCGTGTGCATTGGAGCTTTCGTTTGTTTGCCTCTGTTTTGGGTTGTGTGTTTTTCGTGTGTATTTTTCGGGTTGTCAGTTGGGGTCCCTGCCCCCAAAATTCTGAACAGGATATGAGCAACAAAAAGATCATTATCACAGTGTCTATTGTCTGGCAGTTTCAAGAATGCTTTGCATTCCGTCGAGCCTTTTATTTGTCGCTGTATTTACACACACACACACACACACACAGCGTTGCACAATAACTAAGTACTAAATATTTTATATATCTTTATATATATATATATATCCATAAAAACATAATTTTTTTTTTGTTGCCTGCTGTGCAACTAACTATTAAATGCCAGCGTGGCATTTGGGAGACCAATAGGTATAACAAAGGAGACGCATACTTATGTTTGCCATATGTGTATGTATGTATGTAAATATGTAAATAACAAATACATACTTGTATTTAATTCGGCGCACTAAAGTGTGCTTTAATTTTGACGACCATCAATTTTGTGGCGTCCTCTGATTTGTGTCTCTTGTTTGGCATTTGTTATCATTATGTTTTATGACACAGCGTTTGTCACGCATCCAATTTTATTTCATGTCCACCAAACTCGAACTTTTTATTTGAAATAAAAAAAAAACCTCGCATGTATCTAAATGAGTCTCTTAACAATGGCAATGTTAAGGAATCTCAGTGGGGATTTGTAATAAATTGCCATATAAAACTAAAAGCTCAAGTGTCTGGCTATTAATGGCTGTCAAATCATCAGTTATCTGTCAACTTTGCCGTTGCAAGTGTCTTTTACTTACAGTTCTTGCCAAAAGTCGATTTAACTTTTCCCTTGCACCACAAAACTCAATTAAACCTTATCTAAAAACAATTTAACTTTAAGCGTTGGTCGTCACCATTAAAAACAAAAAAAACAAAAAAAAAAACAAAAAAATCCCACTCAGCATCAGCAAAAGTTTTTCCGAGTTCATTAAAAAAAAAAAGTCGTAAAACTGCTTGATGAAAAAGAAAAAAACAAACTGCACAAATTGATGGGATAATTAATGGCGCCTGACTTATGCAGTGTGTGTGCGTGTGTGTGTGTATGTGTGTGTGTGTGTGTATGTATGTGTGTGTGTGTGTGTGTGTGTGAGCATTGATGGCAAAATGATCGTGTTTGCATTTGGGCAAATCATTGCCAAGGTCTGCCCGTAAAATTCAATGGCAGCCAGAATAGCATTTTTCGCTGCATGCTTTTTTTTTTGACAGTCACGTTTTGGCTGCCAATTGCAAATTAATTTAATCAATAAAGTTTTCGCAGTCATAGAGAATGCAAAACTTTTGCCAACTCACAGACGAAAACTGAGCCCAAAAGGCAGGCAGGGAACCCCTGCCTCAGTTCCAATAGGACACTGGCACTTTGCTTGTGCCTTTGCCGGATTTGAAGTGCTCGTTAGACGAACTAATGAGAAATCTTTGGCGTCGCCTTATAATTTGTGTGTTAAAATGTCAAACTGCTGCACGAAATGATTGTTTTCAAAAAAGCCCAACTTTGCTTGTGTTTCCTTTGGTGTTTCACGCGCGAATTAAACTTTGAACTGAGGCACCATTTCCGTTTCCGTTGTGCGGCATTTTCACACTCCGTGCTCATACTCAAGTGGCCGTGTTATTTTTCACGTCCGGGGCCAACTACTATTTGATTTTCTAATTATTTTACTCATGAGAATTTATTACGTGTCTGGGCAACAGGTAAAAGCTAAACAACAAAATGTAAATGGGTCGAAGAGCCTTTGGCATGGCCATAAATAAATTAACGGTTTACCCGACGTACACTTATTTTGATATGTGTGTGGGTGTGTGTGTGGGTGTGGGTGTGTGTGCGGGTGTGTGTGTGTGTGTGTGTGTGGGTGTGTGTGTGGGTGTGTGTGTGGGTGTGTGTGTGGGTGTGTGTGTGGGTGTGTGTGTGGGTGAATGTTGTGGGTCAAGTGGCTCATTAGGCACACTTATTTGTTACAATTATGATATTTGAATATCCAACCCTTACACCCCCCTTTTCATCCCTTATTCACAAGAACATTAAATTAATGTCCTAGGAAAGAAATGCGCACCTTGACCCAAGTGAAATGTTTAGCAATTAACTATTTATTTTCAAAGACTGCTAATTAATTAAATTAAACTTGACAGTTGCATATCTATAAAATTAATACAAGAGACTACTTTGAACTAATATAATATCTCAGCTTAGTTAAAATACGAAGTAGAATTTTATAAATTTAATCGATGTTTTCAGAGCTCAACTTTCAGGCGAAACTATTTTTTGTACCTTCAACAAGGGCAAACAAAAGTTGACAAATTCAAAAGTTTCAAGCGTAATTCATTTACCCAAAAAATGTTTCGAGCTTGCAAACGGGTTGTGCATAGTTTTTAGACAGTTTTTGGCAAAGTGTGCAATAAAATATCAGACATTAAAATGCAATTAGATACGCTTATTGTCAAATGACAGTGAATTAGGACATGCAATATTAATGAGCACAAATTAAGGCCATTACGCAACGAATATTTATCAGATGCACTTAACTGATGAACAAAAATATACATTTACTCTTGAAAGTTACATTAAATATAATTTCTATTCCATAATCAACTGCGATTTACAAATATATATATTTTATATATTTATATTTAATATTAGCTAACCCAAATTGTTGTTGCTTCTTTTATTTTAAGATTTATTATATTTTATTCCAATTTTATTTCATTGACCTATAAATTAGAATTATGATAATATGCAGATTGAAATGTGAGTAAAGAAATTACAGCGACTATAATTATTTCTATACAAGTAAATATAATTTATATTAAATTTATTTAAAAATTTATTATTTCATTCCAATTCTAATTTATTTAAATGTGAGTAAATATATTCCTGCTCGATTTAAATAAAACATATAATCAGCTTATTTTTATATGTCTTGGTAATTAAAAAGTCACACAATTGAAAAATATATTAGCTAAATTTGGAATGTACAAAATGTTGCCTCCTTTGGGAAAATCTACATTTTGCAGATGTGATGATTCATGGCTAAAAAAAAGTGCCCAGCACATGAGAAGGAATTTTACCTTTTAGCTAAATACAAAAAACTACACTTGACATGAGCAAAAACTTTACGTTATAGCAAATTACTTGCAGGTTATTTCACAATTTCACAACAAGTATGTCCAAATGAGGACGAAAAGGGTCTGACAGCTACTATGATAAATGGGATACAAGCCAGCTGGCCAGTTCATTAACAGAGAGAGGATACAATTTTATAATTAAACAAAGGTCAGCTCGACAATGTGTCAACGACTGTGGCACCACTGCGGGGGGGACAGCATTTATCACACAGTCGAATACGTGACCAGAGCTCAAAGAACTCAACCATCCTCAAAAAAAAAAAAAACATAACAATGGGAACTAAGCTGCAGATTTGCAACAAGAAGCAACAAGAACTCACACTTGAAAATACTAGATGGATAATTGGAGCTGAGCTCATCGTTTGCCATTTTGTCAGTTTAAAAATTGTTGCTGCTGCTGCTGCTGCTGTTGCTATAATTATATTTAAAGTGGAAATAGCATTTTGCAGAAGGCAGACAATTGTTGGCCAAGTGAGGAAATTAAATATCCTGCATGTGCTCCTAGAGACGGGAAACCAGCACCTGATGGCAATCAACTGACACACACACAGACACACACACACACACACACACACACTCACACACACACATACACACATGTTGCATAATTGTATTTTCATTTTTATTAGTCCTGGCAGCAATAAGTTGGTCTTCAGTTTGAGAGCTCTGCTTGGCCTGTGATTTTTGATAAAAATTTACCATACATGCAAATTGTGAGTTTTGCATAATTATGTAATCAACTTAAAATGATTTTAATTGCCTGGGTGCCGGAAAAGACTTGCCTTAATTACCCTTAGCTTGCCCAGAAGTTTATCAGTGGACGACTGGAACACACCTGTGACCCACGTGTCGTATTAGCAACGGCTTTGCATATTTTCCAACCGTTTGGGATTCGTTTTCATGTGTAAAAAAAAAAGAAGGAAATTTCCCATATTTCTCAGAATGTTCTGCCAACCATTAGTGTTATGTTTTTAAACTATTTTGGTATGCAAAACGACGAAAGAATAGAAAAATTAAATGGACACCGTTTGTTGAACTTCCTTGGAAGGCAAAATAGATGCACGTTTTTTTTTTTTTGGGAAAGATTGTTTCGAGAGTTTGTTGGTCAGTTGTTGGCCAGGACAACGAAGAAGAATTTGATTGCCCCTTGTGCTGAAGGCACTTTAATTAAAATACTTCAACGCCTCAAACTCTGACAATTAACTTTTCCTATTTTCATTTCCGAGACAACAAAAAGTGCCCACTCATTCCCCGAAAACACAACAGGAAACAACTCACCAAAAGTCCGTCGGATGCCAAGTAAAAATGATTATAAAACAACTTATAATTAAAGGTAAAATAGAAAGCAAAAAAACAAAGTTTACTTTTGCTATGCTCGGTTTTTCTATTTTTTTATTGCTTTTTCTTGCCAGAGTTTTGAAGCGATTTATTTATTATTTACTTTGTCCTTTTTGAAGTGACACCAACTTTCAGCCAGACACAAGGAGACAGCTATGAAAATATAACGAATCCTTGCAGTTATTTATGTATTTAGTTAATTAAATTAGTATCCCCAACAGACACGACTTACGGCTTAATATTTATATTTATGCTCTGTGGCTTAAACTTCAGCATTGTATTTGATTTTGTAATGCTTCACAATAAAGGGAATTTGGCTAACACAATTAGAGTAGATTAACCAGAAAGGCATTTGAAGTTAAGGTCCCTAATGGATTTACATTAAAGTAATTGTTTTATTCAGCTTCCATTTAATGCAAATGCAATTTTTTTTTTTTGGTATTTGGTATTTTAAAATGTTTAATTATTATATTATCTTTTATTTTTGTTGTTATCAAGTTATGATTCTTGTTTCTTTTTCAAGAATTAAATGTTTTCGAGAGCGCATTGACAAATTGCTTTTGCCAAGTTTTAATATTTAATTATGGCCCGTTATTATTTATGCTTACCACACTTAAATAATAAATAAACAAAAAAATTAAACTTTAAAAGATTTCATAAAGTTGATTATTTTTTTTTTAATATTTGTTTGATACACTTTTGATTCCTTTTTTATTTGATCATAAATTGAATTTCATAGTATTTTTGGCATAAAGCAATTTATTTGAAATTTTTTGCACTTGCAAACTAGCGTAATTTATCAGAGCTAAACCGTTAATCGTTACATTTGTCAAACCCAACTCAAGTCGCGCTAATGTGCGGGATTTCACTTTCGAGGCGATAACTGGTAACTGTTCTCAAGGTGCCGAAGGTGCGTCTGCATCGTTGTAGGGCCGGCGTGCAACTGAAGAACGATATCGTCGCTTCAACGGCTCACAGCAATATTGGCGCCCGAGTGCAGGACTCGCAATCGGCCGAACATCGCTCGTGTTGGGGATGTGTACTAAACACTCGGCTTCGTAGCACAGTTTGACTGTGCAAAACGGGACTACGGGGTTAGTCGGCAAGTTGTCAATTTATGAATGGAACAAACACTTGTTAGCGTGCGCTGAAGAAGTTGTATAACAGTTTTGACATTCGTTTCACTGCAACTGGCATACTGATTGCCGAGAAACTGCCAAGGGAATATTTATCGAAGGCAACAATTGTCAGCGTTTTTCTTTTCGTCAAAATCGTTTTATATTCTTCTACTCACTTTTCATTAAAATGCAAATTTATTTCATTTGATTCTTTAAATTTTTCTTTTGTTTTAAATATTGCTAAGAAACATTTCGTGTCAACTGCATGCTGTGTCTTCAGAGTTCCCGCTTATGCTTCCACCCTTCCTTGGGGTATACAATTTGCATGTACAGTTAGTGCTTGCCTAGGGAAATTTTATGGTAACTGCATGCTTTGTATGAAGATTTTATGGTAACTGCATGCTTTGTGTGAAGATTTCTCTGTTTTGCTTTGACTTCCTCGGGGGAACACAAAAATGTTATTTTTATTTTATTTGCGTGCGGTTTTTGTCACATGCATATGCATATAAATATTTCTCTTGCTATATGCAACGTTGATTTAAGCACAAAAAACAATTGTAGTTAATACATTCAAAAAGTGTAATAATAAAAAAAAGAAAACAGAATTCTCTGCACAACGGAGTAACTGTCTCCGTTCCGGTTTTCCGACAAAAGGAACTAAACAGAATTTGCGAGTTGCTTGGCTGCCAGTTCACTGCTGGACAGTAGAGGAAAAAAATTATCCATTTTAAATTGCACAGGAGCCGTAAAAAGTCACTGGAGATTTAGCCCCGACACATAGAGCACTGTAAATAAATTTACAAAGGCTAAATTAAACCTACAGCAAATATGCACAAGGTACGAGTTGTTGCCGCTTCGAGCCAATTTATCTACTAACTTAATTATTTTTACAATATACACATGAGTGCATAACAAAAGTATTTAGAAAAATTTATTGCCATGCTGTAAGCATTTTGGCCTTGTTTACCCAGTCCAGTTAGGGCTTGTGTTTATATTCAATTATATTAAATAAAATAATATTTTATTATAAATTCAGTGTTCATATTTTGTTTTTCTAAACAGAAGCAGTAAAATCCAATAGATAAATTGTTTGGCTAATTGCATTATGGGCAGCTCTAATAATAATATTAATTTTGCAGCCAATTTACAAGAATTATGCATGCATAACAGGAGATAATCAGGCAATTATGTGTTTATGCCTGGTAATATTGAATTTATAATCGCATAATTACAAAAAACAATTCAAATGCTGCAAAATTAAATTCAATTTCACTTACTTATGCCATGGCAAATATTAAATTTTATAGTGTTGCTCGATTTTATGACAAACCCATAAAGTATTTGCCAATATCTTGGGCCATGACTCGAAGTTGCTGTCAAAATGCACAGCTCTGCAAGTTTGCTGCTGCAATTGGCAGTTGCAGTCAAAGCCAACTCAACTTAACTGAAGACGAAAAGCGCACAATGCAAACAGCTCATGAAACTTAAACGTTTCCTAGCGAATCCCGAGCCAACAATGTGGTCGGTTGGTCAGGTGGTGGGGGGGGGGGGGGGATGGTTCGGTTGGGGCAAGCCATTGCTGCAGGCATTCGGCTAGCTTGTAAACTGAGTCAACCGTCAAGTGGCAGGACACCCAGGCAACGGTAAGTTCTGTGATCAACAACAATGAAATCTATTCAAGTCAAGCCAAACAACAAGAACTAGAACAAGAAACAAGTTGCAAGCGAATTGTCATCGAGTGAATTTGACTATAAGATACCCTCTATCATCATAATAAAAAAATAAAAATAAAAAAATATATACAAAATGAAAATACGATTTGTATTGTTGGGTGTTTCCTATCAAAATGAACTTTGCACAGTTGATTAGAATTATGTCAAGAAATATTATGTTTAAATTGTCGAGCTCTGTTCTAAAGATTGTGGCTTTTGTTGCTATCGAAAAGCGATATGTATCGATGTATCCGATAACTGGGCAAATATAGATCAAATGAAAAAAAAAACTTGATTTGCGCTTTTATTCAAAGACAGACATGGCAAGTAGATAATTTTATTATATAAATACAGATAATTTCAAATAATTTGTTGCTAGACTTAATACTTAATAATATCTTTATTAAATTACAGGGTACAAAACAGAAGTAAAACACAAGCTGACTTTTACATTGTGAGTAGATTGAAGCAATCGTTTCTGTTGTTATTTGGCTCCGGTTTACGTGTTCCTCGAGGCCAACACAAAATAAATCAAAACACTTGGTAAGAGTATGCTAGTCGTATATCTATATATATATATATATATATATTGGCACGAATAGAGATAGAACTTGGATATGCTCAGCCAAAGTAGACGGGTCGTGGCAAGGAGTGTGTGTGTGTGTGGGGCAAGGAAACATGTGTCGCATCTGATTTGGTTTCCGTGACTCGGTGACTCGGTGATTTTGTGATTCTTCTTATTTTTTCAAATCAAGTTTTGCATTGTATTCGTTCTGTGGTAAATGGAAATTGATGTGTCCTTGAATGTATTTATATATATACATGTGTGTGTATGTGTGTGTGTGTGTGCTTTTGT
Organism: Drosophila melanosoma; assembly: GCA_035042045.1. NCBI lineage: Eukaryota > Metazoa > Arthropoda > Insecta > Diptera > Drosophilidae > Drosophila > Drosophila melanosoma. The sequence goes on along the minus strand of JAWNLY010000170.1, from coordinate 2,056,746 downwards.
GTGTGATGCAATTTGTTATATTCAAATAGAAAAGAGGAAAAACAAAAAAAACCGTTAGTAAGCTTTAAAGCAGTTTACAGCTAATACTTGAAGCAGGCAAACAAATAACTTAACAAACAAGGCAAATAAAATAGTTGCTTACACACACACACATGTAAATACTCACACACACGCACATGCATAAGTAGGTAGGTAAGTAAATTAGACAGTGGCACATTTGGCCAATAAAATCTTGTTAGCAATCAAAGTCAATGCAAGCGAATTAAGGCCAAAACATATTTTGCGTATTTAATTTTTGTTCTGTTGTCGTCGCAAAACCAGATGGCCAAGTTTGAAGCGATTGCAGACGGAGACAACTTAGGAAAGTGGAAACTTCTCAGATTTTTGGCACAGAGGAAACGGAAGGAGCATGTTGAAAGGATAATGCGCAACATGCGTAACGCATAAGCGGCAAATTCCATTAAGTGGCATGCAACAAAAACAAGTGCTGGGGCTGCGTGGATTGAGAGGAGTAGCGAATTAAAATGACATGAACAGAGAGAGAGAGATAGATAGAGAGAGGGAAAGAGAGAGAGATAGAGAGAGAGAGAGAGAGATAAAGAGAGAGGGGGGGAAGAGTGAACATTGCCAGAGTTGCCCTTGCGTTTTGGCAAATAAACTTTTTTATGTGGCTTTTGATGAGGGTGCAGTGTGTGTCTGTGTATGTGGTGTGTGTGGTGTGTGTGGTATGTGTGGTGTGTGTGTGTGTGTGAATGCGTAGTAAGAAAATGAAATTTCAATTTACAAGTATAACCGGAAGAGAGAAAGCAACCGATTCGCATTTTGGGTCGTAACAAAATCGAATCTATTTTTTTCACATTTGCTTTTCTTTTGTTTTTAAGGCCAACATAAATAATTTATATTCATCGATAGATGCTCTCACACACACACACACACACACACATGTCATGGACCATAAATACAGTTGAATTAAGGCCATTTGGATTTATAATATAGCCACAAGATTTTAATTGCATTCACATTAATACTTCAAAAGCCAATGAATTAAATCAGAATTTAAGTTAAATATATCATTAATATTAACGTTGCATCATAATATTTTCACAATTGTTGTTGTTATTATTTAATTAACTTGATGGACTATTTTGGTCAAATTGCAAAAGCAAAAGCCACAACGAAAAAGATTGATATTTGCTAGGCTTAAATTCATATTTAAATGCTGTATTTATCAACAGTGCAACTGAAAATTGCATTCCCAATTTAAGTAAAGGCTTGGAAAATAATTTAAATAACTATGAATAAAAGCCAATGAATATTGTGTAATTTTAACAACAATTTCATATTTATTTTATGCAAATTCCGATTTAGCTTCGAGTGGAAATGTGATTTATTGGAACATAATTTTAATTTTATTTAAATTTTATTTGAAATACATCAAAGAACTGTAAATGAATTTGTCCCAAGAACCAAATATGTATCAACTATGTAAGCCATAGGTTCCACATTAAGCCGGAACACGAACCCAAAGCTTTCAGTCTGTTACTTAACAGCAGCAGCAACAGCAATAGCTTCCACAAAGCTGTTTCGCTGCCGAAATATAATAAAAAAAATAAAAGCAAAACACAAAATAAAATGAGTCAAGTTCAACGCACTTGGTTTGCAACAGGAAATGTGGCAAAGGACGAATAAATACATTTCCATTCTATTTATTCCAATTAAATTGGCATTGCATATAAAAAGCGCAAACAGTTAACACAAAACAGCTGGCAGAATTGACAACCGTATTAATTATTCCCCATATCCTATTGGGACTCACAAAGAAGAAAGTCATCTGGCTGTGTGGGAAGGGAAACAGTTGTTAACAGAGAATAACAACAACAACCGGAATTGGATTGTGCACACAGACAAACAGAATTTTACGTATGCAAATATAGAGTGAAAAAGAGCTCAAATAAAAAGCTCATGGATTGCCTCCCCTCCTGTCGCTGCCGTTGCCGCTGCCACTGCACCAACCAATCTCGTTACCCCTACCAACTGAGGAAAGTCAGTATTAAGATTATTGAGAATGAGTCAAGCGGCGGATTGTTTCATTGGTTGTTTTGCGTATGTGGAAATTGAATTGTGATACAGTTTTGCAAAAGCTTGAAATAAATATGTTTAAACATGCTCCACGCTGCATTGCTCTCTGTCTCTTTCTCTCGCTTGCTCTATTCCCATTCACAGCAGAAATTCGCTGCAAAGAATAAAATTACCTTTTATAAATATGCTGTGCGAGCTTAATTATTTCTACTACTAAAACAGTTACTCTTAAGCATTTACAGCCATTTCAGCTTATTTCTTAGTTAGGTTTGGTGAGTTTGCAAGCAATGCGCTTAACAGCTCTGTTAATATGCAAGTGTGTGTGTATATAGGTGTCGTTGTGTGTGTAAATTAATATGGAGCACTTAACTTCCTTTGAAAATAAAGTTCACTTCAATATAAATTGAAAATTTTAAGTATGTGAAATGCTCGATTTATTTACTCATTGATCGCCATTTATTAATTGCACCCGTGGCACGCATTTTTCACATTTATATTGATTTAATGGAATGTAACTCTTTATAAATGCACAACGCAGAATTTATTGCATTCTTCAACCGCAAGCAATAAAACGTAATGTGTTAAGTTGACACCAAAAACCATTGTTTTTATTCATTTATTATACATTTTTTTGAATGCATTATTTATTTTCTACAAAAATACATATTTTGTTTGTGTATAAATAAGTTAGTAAATAACTTTGAAATATAATTATTTTTGATTGTATTCATTCATCATTATTTTGTGTAAAAGTAAAAAGTATCCATAAACACACAATTTTCTCTTCAAAATATATCCTCAAACTGATATAATTACCACAAAACGGACACAATGTGAAGGGTATTTCGTAGTCAACCTTAATCAAACATAGCATTTTCTCTTATTTAAATATTTTTTATTCAGCCATAGCATTTTTGCTGGCTTTAAAATATATAAATATAATAAATATTTTATGCAGCATTCGATTAAATGTTTAAATTTAAACATCGCTTGAAAATATGCATAATATTTGCCACTTTATGGCATTTTTTAAATGATAATTAATTTTAAAGGTGTTAAGCTAGAATGTTGCATATGTTGATTGATTCTGTTTTAGCAATTAATAATATTAAACAAGTTGGTTGCAGAATGGCTCTTTAATCTGTGTGTTTTTTTTATAATTTTTAATACTGTTGTTCGTTCGTTTTGAATGTTCGTAAATTTTTCTTTAATTGCTGTTAAAAAAAAATGTTGCTTTTTTTGCTGAGCTTTTTAGTTGATTCGCTATCTGCATGTGATAAGCTAAAAGTCCATTGAAGTATCATATTAAATATATACATATAAAAAAAAAAATATGTATTCATTTGCCTCGAGTGTAGTAAATAAAAATGGCAATGTCATAAAAATATTAATCCGTTGGTAATTCACGCGAGTGTTCTGCATGTGTTTGTTTGACTTTCATTGTAAATTAAAAAAAAAAGTTAACGAATAAAAATAAACATCAACTCATTTCATAAACATCATATTTCATTATATGAACGTCCAAAGCATTCGAGCGACAGTTTTCAGCTGAATTTAAATTTTAATACATTAAACTTCGGGTTGCACAGGCAAATTGGATTCGTTGCGAATATTTATTAAAATTATAATAAACACAAAATCACAACTCTTGAATAAATAATGCTGCTAAATTTGTATCTCTGTTGCTCTGTTGGCCAACAAATATAACATTATCCGATGCACATATGCGTCGATTTGCCAGTTGCCAGTTAATCCAACGAATCAACAAAAAACCAACTTTTATGACGCTGGCAGCGGCAACTTTTCGCAGATTTCAGTCAAAAGAGATAATTGCACATTTCCAATGTGAAATTTTTGCATATTCAATCTGAATAACATATGAAATGAGGGACTGATATCAACGCATAAACAACAAAAGTCATTTCAGTAAGTCATTGTGCTGTTTTAGACTGAAATCGACTGCCAAACACCCTTAGCCCAGTTAGTAAAGTTTAAAGTTTATTAATACGAGTTTTATTGCCAAATTTTTGCACACTTTGCACTGTAAAATTAAACTAACTTAATGAAAATTGTACAGTTTATTTTTAATATGTTAAAATACTTTCCACAGCAATTGAAATAATGTGATTTTTATTGCAATCGACAATCGATATTACTCAAATGCAGTTATCGATAAACTCAAAAAATAACTTGATTTAAGCGCAGATTAAGGAATATAGCGCTACATTGACTGGTTTGCTGATTTTTGTCAAGAATATATATATATATATTTTATGGGCTCGCCTTGTTACACACTTTTGCAGCAAAGCATTTCAACTTTTTTTTTAGTAAAACAATAAACCATTTTTCAAGTTGAACTTATAAGAACTTTTTTTTAACCTTACCACAACTGAAACAGTGAGTGGCTGCTAATTAAATGCATCAGCTGACACAGTGGGGCAACTGAGCATTAATCAGAAAAAAAAGGTCAAAGTGTTCGCATACATTTTGTACAACAACAAAAAAAAACCTTGTATGTCTCGTAAATATTGCATAAATGTCAGGCAATTACCATTACGTAACAAGTTATATATGTGTGTGTGTGTGTGTAATAGGTGTGAGTTATGTGTATGCAACACTTACCCTTTATAAAATCAACAGCCATTTCCAGGCCATACGTGTCCTTGTCACAGTCATCCAACAAATGGGCACCAAGCGTCACATTTGGCAATAATTGCATCTTGTTGACCTGATCGAGTGTGTAGAGCATTGCCTCGAGTGCCTGTATGCCACCTTGTGGCATAATCTGGCCACAGGTGATGCTATCCTCTCGTGAATGCACCATCATTAGGCCGCCAAGTATCACATCGCCCTCAAGCACTGCGGCATGCTTCACCGGCCAGCCCGATGATGTTGCCGACGGACTGCTGCTGCCACTGCTGCTGCTGCTGCTGCTGCCACTGCTGCTGCTGCCACTGCTGCTTGGGATGGCCAATAGGTTACTATTGAATTGAGCCAAGTTTGTGGCTGCCAACAGACGCAAAGTTGGCAGAGTTTTGCCATCATTTGATGTTGCTGTTGCTGCTGTTGTTGCTGTTGCTGTTGCTGCTGTTGCAGCTGTTGCTGCTGCTGTTTCTGATTGCCAATTAGCTGTATTATTATTTTCATTTATTGATGATAGCAATATTGTGGCTGCAGTTGTTACATTTTGTTTTGTATTTAATGTGACTTCTGTTCTGGCAACAATTGTGGTCGCTTCCGTTGCTGTTGCTGTTGCTGCTGTTGTGGATGTTGTTGCTGTTGTTGCTGCTGTTGTTATTGATGTTGGCATTGTTTCAATTGATGATAATAATGCTGATGTTGTTGCTGTGGGCACAATACGCTTAGTTTTTATTGGTATGACTGTGGATCGCATTGAGTCTGTCAAGGTTTTGGCATGTATTGCTGTTGCTGACAATATTTCTCTTGCTGCTGTTGTAGCGAATGTTGCTGTTGCTGTTGCTGTTGTTGTTGCTGCTGTTGTTACTGTTGCTCTCGTCGGGCTCAATATTGCTGCAGATAGTTTTTGTATTTTATTTGCTTTAGCTGTAGGATTGGTTGATGTTTGACTCAAAACATGTTTCAATTTGTTTGTTGCTGATGAAATTGTTTCAGTTGTTGCTGTTTTTGGTGTTGCTGTTGTAACTGCATTTAAATTGCCATTTCGATCTGGGTTTTGGCTTTTTGTTGTGCCTGCATCTGCTAATTGCTTAGTTGCGGCATCCCCGAGGCGTGACTCTCGTTCATTTGGAAGCGTTTTTTGTTGCTGTTGCTGTTGAGCGCTGCACACCAGCAACATCGCCAGCAGCACCAGCAGCAGCAGCAAGGACACGTCTTTTGCGACTGTGAACAACATATTGGATTCGTTTGCTTTTAGTGTTACAGCATTAACAATATATACGACCAATTGGCAACTGTCGATTGCACAAATAAATTCAATTTCAATAAAATTCAACACCTTTAAATTGTCTCTCTGATTTTCAAACCACTTTTTAATTTAATGTCTTTTGCAAGCGGAAATTTGTTGCTTCTGCTAGCAATATAACATTTTGTTGTTGTTGTTGTTGACGATGCATTTTCGGTGAGTCTCAACTTTGTTGCCTCTCTTGCCGCATATTGTTGCTGCTTTTTTGGCTGCAAACAGAAAAATGAAATTCGTTTAGTGGCGGCAAAAAATGCGAGTAGCAAACAAAATAAAAATATAAAAAAGAAAATATATTGCTGATAATTCAGTGTATACGCATATAAATCTGTGGAACCGCCAGAAGAGAACTAAGCATATTTAAGTTGATATGAATTGCAAATATGATGCAGTTATTGAAAATGCAACTTGAATGCTTTCAGCTGGCTTAAAGGAATTCAAAAGCAATGCCACATCAAAAAACACTTAAGAATTCTGTTTGCCTGAGAAATCTATGCAATAAATTATCCGAGTTTTATTGCAAAGTTTTATTGCATTGAAAAACAACGCTCGAATCAAAGCAGTTGTGGAAATGCTCGCATTTCTTATGACTATCAAAACTGAAGTTGGATTTAAAATGATATCTTTTATTGTTATATCGATGGAGCTGATGTTGATGTTGATAAGGTATATAAATTTATATACTTTATGGTGTCATATTTTACAAAAGAGGTACTTAAATATATATATATCTATTTTTTTTTAGTAAAAGAGAAGATAACACATTAAACACATAACTTTCACTTTAAGTTAATTTTATTTACTGTCTGCGGCGATAGCAAAACAGCAACGAAATAAAAAAAAATGGCCAAATCTGAGATAAGTATAAGCATAATAGCCAAATAACATAAATCATTGCAAAATATGGGCAATTCAAACATGTAAATTATCCACTAAATGGGCCAACCATCTAAATGGGATCTATGCATTCCCAGATAAACAAAAAGTAAAATGAAAAAAAAAAACAGTTTACAAAACTTTTTGACACAATTTGAGAAAACAAATCGAGAACCTTAAATTAAGAGCAATTTGTTTTTATGACAGTTGTCAGTGTACGTATTGACATGGCTCAAAGTCGATGTGAATGTAAATAAACAGTTAAGAGTAAAATGCTGAGTTGGACAAGTCAAAACGTTGAGTGGTGGGTCAAAACGGATATCCTTTTTACACTTGGCAAACACAAACACTAATACAAAATGGCACGAGACTTTAATAGAAAGAGCCAAAGGCAATAACAAGGCCAACAACAACAAGGCCAACAACAACAGCGACTACTAACCGGATGAGTTGCCGGAAAAGCGAGCACATAAACATTTTGCTGCCAGCTTGGCAACATTTTCGAGTGCCAACAAATAATCAAGTAATATTTGGCAACACCTTATAATTAGATAATAAGCCTGTCGAATCGGAAATTGGCCCAAATGGCCTATTGGCCTTACGCTTTATGCTCATTAACGTTAAGCCAACTAATTAATTAACAGTTTCTGTTTAGTTTTATGTATTTCCAATTAAAAGAATCTTCTGTGCCAACGGCATTTAATTAACTTTTAGTCGAATGGCTTTTCAATGTAAGCCAAGGATAATTTCTTTGGGCAACAGCTGCAATTGAGTGTTATTAGTGGCCATAAGTAAAGTACTTGAAGGCTGTGATAATGCTCCCAAGGATCAATGCCTGTTCTTTTTTGGCCTAATCGATAGGCTTTGGCATTAAAGCTGGCATTAAAAATATATAAAAAGTCGTTGCTGGAATTTTCTTTTTGTCTCTTTTATCTCATACGAATAGACATAATATAATTTTGCACATAATTTATAAATACCATTGAGGCATATTTCCGGCTGGCTGTGACAAAATCTTTAATGCGCCCAACGGCACCCAAGGGCCTCCAACAAAATGTTCGCTTATCTTAAATACCTGAAATGCCAGCGATGCCCCCCTCTCCACCTCTCACTCTACCCTCTCTCTTTGCCAGACCCTGCAACAGTTTGTTCAGTTTGCAACAAAAATAGCTGCTAGCAGCGCATTACCTTTTTTCAACTTGGTTTTTATATTTTTTATTGCTTCTAATAAGTTTTTTATTGGGAAGGTCGGACCCAAAAAATTATGAAAATTATATATGTGTGTGTGTGTGTGTAGGTGTGTGGGTGTGTGTGGCATGTGGCCAGAAAATCAACAGGATGTCCGCATCAATTCGCCCCAAACTAATGAAATGTTGCCTCTCTTGGAACTAATGAAACGTCGCCTGTCAACCTGCTGCTGCATCCTCATCCCTTATGTAAATTTAATTAAACTTATCAAAGTTGTGAATGTGTGTGTGTGTGTGTGCGTGTGTGTGCTGTGTGTGTGTGTGTGTGTGTGTGTGTGTGTGTGTGTGTGTGTGTGTGTGTGTGCGTGTGTGTGTGTGTCAGCCGCATGTCAAACATTTCACATCTGCTGGTTATTATTCTTGCCCACAACCAAAACCCATCATTTGATATATAACGCAATGTGGCAATGTGGCCACAATGGGCAGCCCAAAGCTGTGTGCAAATGTCTTCAGCAACAAAGGGCTTAAGCAGCAGCACTCTGCAAACTTCTGATAATAATGCATTATATATCTTAATGAAGTGTCCTCACTGTGAGTTATTCCATGGGATGCTTGCTCAACCACTTCCTTCATCGAGTACAAACAAAAGGAATATTTTGCCCAGCCACACTATTCCAATAAATGTACAACTATCGATGGCAAATATTTGCTTTGTCGAGCATTGAATAAACTCGTATTTGTATTAACAGAACAATAGCTTTTCACTCAGATAATCTCAAAACAAAACTAACTTAAGATATTTATTATCAAACACATTTTTTGCGTTACTTTCTGCTCTCATAAAATAGGTTTTTAGCATGTCCAAAATATGCTGACGAACCGCAATGAAATCAATCAATTTTATTTGCAAATTTTTGCTGTACTTTATTATTTTAGATATTTTACAATCAATTTACTTTTCTGCAATTGATATGCCGACATTATTCTGCTGTGGTTTCCCTATGTAGACAACAGTTCAACAATTTCATACAAATTTACTGAAAAATCTGGTTAAAGCCATTTATTTTGCTAACCATGTTTTTTCGATGCATATTTTCTACGCGCTGTTAATTCACAGACAAAAGTTTATTACAACTTTTATAGTTATATTTATGTAACTGCGATTGTATTTAAGACTTAACTTGTGGCTAAAGTAATCAAAATATTGTGACAATATAAACTTTAGCCTTAAAAATAAGTTTATGGCTGCAAAAGTAGTAATAAGAATTATACAAGCCAATTAAGTAAATGGCCATAAATAACCAATACAGCAGAATTAATTAATTCATGTAAATTAATTAATGGATAAGCCAATTCTATTGATTTCAATATTTAATTCCTAATGGAATTGCAGATAATTGTAGTTTATTTATTTTACAAAAAAAAAAAAAAACATCTACTTATTGAACTTTTAGCCCTTTTTCCTTTTAGCCCCCACCTGAAATAAAAATAAACTGCATACCTTGAGGCCCAGACGATTAAATGTTACCATTTAATGGAGAGATACGGCAAAAGCACAAACAGCTACGAGTCAGAGTAGGTCCAATATAGACGTAATAGTCTTGGGCGTACTTTTTTTTATGGGAAAATTATGCAAAAAGTTGTGTAACCTCGGAAATAAGGGCCCAACCTGCCAACCGCTGCCAAAGTGCCGTTAAAAAGGTTGCAACAAATGCAAAATTAATGTGTCCCGCTCCATTAAAACTTGCCTCGCAGAATTTAACAACATCACAATTACATTTTGCAGAGACCAAGTTAATTTAGCTGGCGCACAATTGTTGAAATATTATTTATAAGCACAGCCCAAAGCATTTACCTTTTTTTTTGCGCAACATAAAGTAATGAAAAAAAAAAAATGGACACACCGAAGATTATATGCTCTTTCCGACAGACTTAAATTTCAGCTTAAAAATACACATTTAATTGTGTTATCCTTTCTGTTTCAAAAGTGAACGTTCCACAGAATAAACCCGCTTTTGACAAAACAATGACTTGTATAAAAATTATGTGGAATTTTTAATTAAATTGGTTTATTTTAAACAACTTTTTAAAATTGTCAACATTTAATTTTTTTATTTTTAACATAACTCTTCAATAACTTTTTAATATTGTCAACATTTATTTTTATACTTTTTACATTTCAGAACAAAGCAATATGCCATAGTAAAAATATTGTATAAAAATTAAAATAACTAAATTATAAGATGTAAAAAGTTCAATCTTTTTTTTACAGATATATTGTAACAATCAGAATCGATCGGACAAAAAGCATCTATAGATTAAGACTATATATATATATATATATATATATATAATTTATTTAATCAGACACGCCTCCATTAGTGTGTCACTTAATAAAGTAATAATACTTTCCATAAGGGTATAAAAAAAACAGCTCGGTCATTTAATATAATGTATACGCCGCGTAATGCGTGGCGCGTGACCAGGGGATAGACCCGGGGAGCTGGGCAGCTGGGCAGCAGGGCAGCTGGACAACGCTGGGCCGCCTGCTGTGAGGTTGAGCACTTAATGCATGATTATCTCTAATGAATATGCAATGTGCATAAAAACATTCTTACTCTTCGCAGTAGGCTACACTTTTTTTTTTGGACTATACAATATAATAAATTTGCCATAAATTTATTTTAATAGTGTGGTTTCACTTTATGTGTTAAATTGATTGGAAGCGCGAGTTGTGGGAGTTCAAATGTGTGGCATAAATTTAAATAACACACAAAAGAGACCATAAATCAGTGGCCGACACATTCCAACATCGGAAACGATGTGTGCGAAGTGTGAAAAATCGAAACATTTCTCTGAACTCTGCGTAATTATATAATTAATTTGTTTGCTGAATCAATTAAGCAAATTATATACAAATTATATACAATGTGTAGTTCTTATTATGGTGCTTAAGCAAATTGATCAATGAAGAAGATATATTTCTGTGTTACAACTAAAAAATATACAAATCGAATAGTTATTGGAAGAGCAAAGAGTCTTTGATTAGCGAGTGACCAAAATTAAATGCGACAGCTTTTTCTTGGTCTAAACTTTATGCAAATGTATTTTGTTTGTTTTGTCAAGTTAACTTCATTTATTGTCAGGTTTATTGTTGCTTCAATTAAAAAGTTTTAATATTTATGCTTTTGCTTCCGTTCGGGGGGGGCCAGCCGCGGCGTTATGTGCAAATTAAAGACGCCTTGGGCAAAAAATTTAAGCGCATTTCGTTTGACAAAATGGGCGACAAAACACACCCAAAAAAGTTGGGCGAAAACTTTTAATTAGCAGCGTCCGACGAGGGGCCCCAATAACAATAACAAAAACAGTCAAAACAACAACACGCACAAAAGTCTGACAAACATCACAAAAAGATAAAGCGCCAAAAAATCGAAATTTTTGAACGCATTGGGTGAATAAAACAGCGGCTCAAATGTGAAACTCACTTTTCTATGCAAAATATGTCAAAATAATTAAAATGTCTGCAACACACCAAAATGTGCGCTTTAAAAGAGAGAGAAAGAGAGATTAATAGAGAAAGAGAGAGATAGAGAGAGAGAGAGATAGATGAGCGAGAAAGAGGGTACATTTTGTTGCTGAGCTACTTTCAAAGTTTTATCATGCTAATAAAAGTTTCGGCTAGTTGCGGCTTGTGTTGACAGGTGTGCGGTTTGCACAGTGGCTACACATTTCACTCAGAATGATCAATTTGGGCTGCCTGTGCCAGCAGAGTGCCAAAGGACTTTTTAAATAGTTATCAAACACAAAATTATAAAGGTTTGTTTAATAGAACAGTTTTGATTAATTTTCCCACGACGTCTAGTTGATTATATTATCTAAATATATCACATTAAATAATAAATTTATGAAAATTATAAAGAATTTTTTGTATTTATAATAAATTTAACAATGATTTTAATATGGGTACAAGAAGCACTTCAATAAATTCATTTTCAAATGATTTTCAAACATAAGTTAACAATTTCAAATGAAACTTATTCCCTTTTTAGTAAAAAGCATAATTGGCAAATATGTCTGGCATCAATTTGGCCATACAAAAGTGAAGCAGACAAGTGTCTTGTAGTGCTTTTTCTGCTAATGCATATTCAAGGACTTATTTTATGTTCAAGGCCATGTCTGTAAAGTTGTGAATCAGTTGCTGCATGTGCTGTCTGAAAATATTTATATAAAGTGAGTCACATGAAGAAATGGGTTGTCGACTTGCTCGACTTTGCGATGGCCATAAAGTGCCATAAGACCAAAACTTAAAGTGCCACATTTCTTAGCACATCCTGTCTGCTTCCATAAACAAGTTAATACAATTTGGCGAAAGCAGCGGAAACAGCAGCTCAATGCCGGGGGCATGCTGCTGGACGCATAAATAAAATAATTAGCAAAGCTGCCCTGTTGCTAATTGATCCTGTGTCAAAGCGTTTATTTAGTGTTTGGCTGCGCTTATTTGGTTAATTAATTTGTTGTTCATGGCTGGCATGGGAAATAGATTTGATTTATGCCCACTGCATAAAATATTTACATACTTGCTGCCACACACATAAGTTGCACGATTGATTTGCATACAATCGAAAAGTATGCAAACACTTTTTAAACGCTTTATGATTTTGTAAGCAGATTAAATGTAACGGAAATACAAATCACCGAAAAAAAAGGCTCAACCAACCGAAAGAAAGTGGAAGAGCAACAAAAAAAAAAATTAATCATCATTAATCGCATTACGCATGCAGACAAAGGCAAACAACGAACAAAATTCGTTGTATTTAAGTAATCAACCATGCGATACCCACTCAAATAAATAAATAAATGTTTTATTTGGTTCATCGAATCCTTTTTAAATAGTTGCCATGAAATAAATGCTTTAATTCAATAGCAGTCTAAAAAACTTATACAAATACAAATGTTTATTTAACAATATGTTTGCATCTGGCTATTGTTACATACATTCTGTGGGGAACTGAAACACCCGCTGTCGATTGCGTGGTATAAGGAAGCTCCGTTAGGCACAAAAGCAATTTGCGTTTTCGCAACTTGACATACATATGTGTATGTGTATGTGTATGCATATGTCAAATGATTGCTTTTTGGCACTGTATGAACTCAAATGAAATTTCAAATTTCAAACACTTTTAAGTGAATGCAGCACAACATGAAGAAAACACCAAAGAAGAACTCATTACGGAAATTACTGTAAACAGAGCAAAAGCTCTCTCTCTCTCTCTCTCTCTTCCACTCTCTTTCTCTTTGTCTCTTACTATGCAAATGATTTGCCTGTTAAAGTGAGCCTCACTGCGAAAGCTAAATAAATAAACAAGCCTGTCCCTCCCCCACACCCACTCCACGAACAGAGCATTGGCAAGCTAAAACTTATGGGAAATGTGTAAGTGAACCCAAAATGTTGCCTCTCAACTTGGGGTTAGACAACATTCTCAGTTACAGCAAATGGCAAGGCCGTTTGAGGCTTAGACATTGACACGAGACCAGATCGATTGCTTCTCCAACTGATGCTGACAGCGGACCATTTTTACATACATTGCATTGAAGATAGAATATCTCAAAGAACTCAAACTGGCTGCAGTTTCCAACTTTTGTGTTGCGCAGTCTTCAATTATTTAAATTTTATTGTACTGTTATCCGTGTTACAATGGAGCGCAAAAGGGTTTAATGAAGTTTCGACTCTATAAAGTATATATATATTCTCGTTTAGCATAACAATTGTGCAAAAATTCATCAAACTGAGTTCAGTTTTACTTTTAGTTTAAATTTGCTTTTGCTACACAATTACTACAAATTGCCCACTGTTCGTTGTAAATTGTCTTCAATCTGCCAGAAAAGTTTATTTATGCTTTCGGGAAAAAAATGTAGCATTTTTTCATGAAAACACTTCGCATTCGCACTTTGCGTTGCCATTGGAATTTTAAACTTGCAACTAGCTGCCAAGCACCTGGCAACACTTTAGCCTGAAGTGCAGCTTGTCTGATTGACTCTATTTTGCTGTTGAACTGAGAAATTTGTTATTGGCAGTTATTGATTTTGGCCGGACGACAGGCTGTAGTTGATCCACATTGTCAGTGATAACATTGATAACACGCCACATTAAATGGATTATTTAATGTTGCCTCTCGTACCGTTTGCCTGGCAAATGATGCGTGCTGCAGATAGCAGATAACTGTAACAAGCCATCCTGACTCCTGACTGCTCAAACTTGCCAACTGCCACCTGCCACCTGCCACATGCCACCTGCCACACGGCTTCTGCATTTTTCATTCCTTCCTCCCATTATGGCAAAGGCATTAAAGTCGCAGACTCGCAGTGGATTACACACGCGGGACTCCCTTGTGTTTGATTTTATGTGTGTGTGTGCATGTGTGTGCGTGTGTGTGTGCATGTGTGTTGTTGTTGTCGACGTGTTTGTCGACGGTATTTGCTGTTTGGCTTTGCCAGCGTGACATCAAATGGAGGCTAAAGTTGATTGTGCTTGAAATTGGGAGGCTTGTCTTTGTGTTAGTGTATCTCTCCATGTGCATGTGTGTGTGTGTATGTGTGTGTGAATGGGTGTGTGTGTTGCGTGCCAGTTGCTGTAATTGCTGTTATGCTCTCTTTACCCCCGCCCATCATCCCAGGGATGTATGTAATAATAAATTAGGAAGCCGAGCTGCGAGCTCAGACAGTGTCTGCCAACAAAACATTCTTGCGGTTCTGCTTGTTGTCAGTCTTCTGTTTGTTGTTGTTGCTTTTGTTTATTATGTTAAGGTGGTAAGCACTCAGCAGAAGTCTGTGAACATTTGTGAAGATAGTCGCTTAAAGCGACAACCCACCTGTGGCTCCAAAATGCTGAACATGGCCAAATCAAATGGGCATTGGCCCATTAGCAAAGTGGTTAAGAAGAGCCAAGTTTTTTTTTTAGAATTAGGCAACACAATTGAAAAGTGTTTGCTAAGTATTTCCTGGTGGCAACTTCAATAAACGTTTTTAGTAAATTTGATTGGATTATATTAAAAGTGGTTTGTTTTGTGCATATAATCAAAATGTTCCACAATCAAATAATATTTGCTCTCTAGCCAAGTGATTCGATCGCTTCCCCTGCCAACATTTATCATTAGCCGGGTAAATTACAAAGCAAACAAATGTCCTTTGACCTAACTCAAATACACACACACAGACATAGACAGAGTCATTTGGCATAGTCTTGAGATATGTTTGTTTGCCATGCAAAGCACATATTCTGCACTCTGCCATAATTATTCACATTATTCAAGTCTATCGAGTGTAATTCAAATAACAAACTCAGTCATTTTTCAGGATTGCCTTTGCAAACAACCTATATGAATATATACACATATATATATATATATATATATAAATACTTTTCTGTGTCTACTGAGAGCTGTGTGGAGCACTTTGGGAACTTCTCCTTTTACCCATGGGCTTAGGGTCTGATCTATGGCTTTTGCTTATGAATATGCATGTTGTGGCAAAAATATGTTTAATGCGTCCTTCGAATTATTGCCCTAATCAGCTATGCCTCTCGTGTATTATCATAAATTGTGTATGATATTCATAAGTTCGCATATCACATTCTGTTTCAATTGCATTTAATATTCATGTTGATTAATAGCCATTTCTTCCAGTTGAGTGAATCTGCCTTAAGAACTCCCCTCGACCAAAGTACTCAACAGCAGTTGGCCCTGGTTAAGTTCAAGGACAGCAGAATGGACACTTTAATTTAGCACAAAATGGAGCATCCGATAGAAAATATTGTTATTATTATAACCATAACAATATTTGCTTTCTAAGCTGAACACATTCAGAAATGAAAATACTCCGAATTGTAGCTAAACCACAGGCTTAAGCCAAGCCCTAATTGCGATGGGAAAAGATTAAACATTGGTGGAATGTTTACTGTAAGACTGACATTCTTAAAACTTGTACAAATATAATATATAAAAGAGTATATTGGTTTAAGAAACTTACAAGTTCTAGCCAAAAATATAATAAATTTTTTTTAATATTGATTTCATCTGCATTCATTTTTCTCTTATCTTTTACAAGCTTAAATTTTACTGTGTAAAAGTTTTAAGGCGAATATATATTTAACAGCTGCGTGCAGGGCATCTCGTGGTCGAGCTCACTCGACTATAGCATTCGCTCTTGTTGTTAACTTATTGTTATTATGCACAAAATGGCAAAGCGCAGAAAAGGCGAGGCACACTAAAAACAAAGTTCATCTAATTCATTTTTATTGAAATGCAAATGAGGCCAAGTAAAGCGGATGGCACTACTTGGATACCAGCTGGCCAGGATACCAGGAGACTTAAGCAAGATTTATTCAATGGCACTCACTTCCAGCCACTTGATCTGACAGCGAATCCTTAAAAATTAAAGCATTTTCTGCCAATTCCTTGAGCGAATTCATTAAATCCATTTGTTGCCAGTATTTGCTAAATTGAACTTCAACTCCAACTTAACGATTTCATTTTTTAAATCCAATGTTTTACATTGTTAACTTGAAAAGAATTTTCTTGGCCAATTTGTAATTTCCCTTCACAAAAAAAAGAAATATATGAAAAGTTAAAATAAAGAATAGTGTTTGCTCTGAGGATGTTTGAGGATGTTTGAGGATGTTGATATGCATATGCATTCATGTGTATGAAATGTACACAGAAACACATCCTTCTGCAGCAATAATCCGTAAAACAAACATTTAAAAAAAATTGTGTGGCTTGGCCATGCTGCCATTGTGTGGTTTCTTCATCTTTTAATTGGAATAAGTCATAATGTGAATTTTTTAAACATGATTAAAGGCACAACGGATATTCTCTGCCTTGGATTGCATTTATTGCAATAACCAATTCCACACATAAATATGCTGAAATTGATAAGGGATTTGCATATGAAAAATGAATCTTAAGCATTTCGCATTGATTCGTCTCGAAAAGAGTTAATTAATTTATGCCAATCAGCTTTTGCATTGGCATTCCATCAAAAAATGTGCGCATTTTAATGGAATTTTTACAGATTAAATAAATACTGCAAAAGGGACTCACTCACATGCAAGCAAAATGTGAATTCACTTGCCTCCTTTGCGTGGCATTTGTAACAATATTTCAATTTGGGGCAAAAACAGCTTTTTACTCTATTAAAATGTGAAATTTCGGCGGGTTAATCTGTGGCAAGTTGCCGCTAAATGCCAACGCGTCGGCCGCCATCTTTAAAGTGCCATAAAATGTGATGCCATAATAAATATTAATAGCGGCGGGTAGGCACACAAACTAACTGCGGCATTCCCATGCCACACACACACACAGGCGAAATGTGCGCTTCCGCTTCCGGTCTCAAAGGCAGCAGACGCCAGATCAAAACTCAGTTGGGGTGGTTGCTACCTCAGCAACTTTTTCGGCTTCTGCTTCTGCTGCTGTTTTTTTCTTTATTCATTCACCGAAAAAATATTTATTTATTTGCACAAATGCGCAATTATTTTGACCAAATGGTCGCCATGGGCATCGTTTGCATTGAGACATTCTTCATTGTTGTTAATCTTTGGCAGACGCAATATTGAATTTAATTAAGGCGATGGACCGTCATTATTTAATTCCTGATGGGAGCACATCCGTCAAGACCCAAGAATGTGCACAAAGTGTGACCAAATTTGGCAAAGACACGCCTCGTTGCCCCATTGAAGGCGCCAAAGCAAAAGGTTTGCACAATGAAATGTAATTCATAAGACTTGCCCCCCCACCTCATGCTACCAATTTAGGTAAGTATGATCTTGATTACTTCTTTTCACAAATATGGCTTGCAAAATGAAAGTGATTTTGGACACACACACACACACACACACAATCTGCGTAAGCCCCATGTGCCATGAATAGCCTTTTGTAAGTTGATATTTGGCAGAGAAGCGGCTTTCATTTTGTAATTTGTGCATTAAGTACCAAAAAGGACCCAAAACTTACAAAGACATCCTACAAAAGGCGTTATTCACATGCATTAAGCTATGCATGAAGTGAAATGATAAAGATAAAGAAATAATTGCAAAGGCAAACACGCCAAAATCATGTTAATTAAAATAAAATCGGCAAAGTAAACCAATTTTCAGCTTACCAAAAAAAAAAGAGGAAGCGAAATTTTAAAAAGTGCGAATTCTTCTTCATACTTCTAAAGGGTTTTTAAAGTATAAATTTTTTTAATTTGTTGTAAAATTCGTGTAAATTACGAATTTTACTAAGTCTCATTTATTTATGCGTACAAACAAAATTATATAATCTACGTACACAATAAAAAAAAAATGGGGCATAACTAGATGTGAAAGGAGGCACATTTGACAAAAATGTGGCACGTTTTAAGTTAAAGAAGCAAACTTTAAAGATGACTTTTCAAAAAGTTTTGCCTCTTCAGTTAAAAATTTAAAAAGGCAATCTTCCCATGAAGTTCATGTCACATTCCAAACTATTTCAAAACTATGTCCGACAACATTTTCCTGCTGTTGATTCACACGCAACCACACAGAGAGAGATTAGAGACCATTTTTGGGTCCATTTTCGGCCACAATTGCGGTTGGCCATACTCAGAACACATTTCGGCAAGGTGCAGTTAACTTGGCTAGTATTAAGTGAGTGCAAACTTTTCCAGCAGCCGGAACGAGTTAAGAGTTATTAAAGATAGTTTTTGCTAAGTCTTCCACTATGCTTAAGCCTTCAATCCTACACATAACTTTGAAATAAGTGTTTATGTTGACTCGTTCAAAACCAAATAGAAATATGGGCTAAGTTTTCAAAGTTTATTTTTACTTTGCCAAAATGTGAACCCAAAACTAATGGACTGTCATCACTAACGTAAATATGAGCAAAAAAAAAAAAAAAAACCGTGAACTTAGCTTAAAATTGTTGGTAATATATTAAAGTGATTTTCACTGGCAACTCAGAACATCAATCATAAATTTCATTGAAATGTAAATTGTACGTGAAAAGCATTTTATTGTGTCGCTTTGAATATTAATCTATTTTTTTTTTATTCACACTTATCATACCAGCACAGACACACCATTGTGCCAATTCATTTCCAGCGTTAACACTTTTAAGCATTTCCCATAAATCAGTCCTGCTCCAATTTTATCACGTTGCATATAAAGAATAATCTTATGCATTCGAATTTTATTTTTATGACTTCATGATTTTTAATGCAATGCTTTGGGATATCTTTAATGGATGCAATATAAAAACTCAACGCATCTTTAAGGTGCAAATTTTAATAAAAAAAAAATTCTAAATATATTCAACATTATTCAATCTGCTCACCGCTTATTCAAAATTCCACATATATTTTTTGTTTTGTTTATCTTGGATTTTGTATGAATTATTTATGGCGCTTAATATTTCATTTACAATCAGTACACACACAAAACCAATTTATGGGTATTTCTTTTTTATTATTTATTTACGTATTAATTCACTATACCAAAAATTGTATTAAGTATTGTAATTGAAATATTTTCTTATAATGCACTAAAAATAAAATAATATATTTTTATGACTTTCCAATTGAAGTTGTTTGTTATTTATTAAACTGTTTCGATTTTATTGATGTTATGAAAATATTTCTTTACTGCTTCTGATTTAACACTTTCACATTTTTATTGAAGAATTTTTCGTATTTGCAACAAATATATAATTTAGTTCGAATAATTCGGACATTGGCTCCACGTACAACCAGCAACCGCAGCACTGCTCGGCGTCGAATCGCGTTTGAGACTGTCGTCTGAATGTTAGATAAAGTGATGCGAAGCGGAGGCGCCGAGATTGTGATGCTGTTAACTGTTGTTTTGGGATTTTTTAACAGAGCTCTAAGACAGCAGCGAAGGCCAAACTGTTACGGCTCTGCAGACCCATCCTGAAAGCTAACAAACTTGCTAAGCATAAGTTGAACTTAGTTCCAATAATGTTTGTCTGTAATTTAACATGTTTCCAGCATAGTTTGTCTCTTATTTGCAAAAGCATGAAATTGGGGTGTAATTAGGTACTTTTTTTGTGTGTCTGTTTGCAACTGGCTGAAAATTAATGACTTGCATTCCTCGCTTTGGCTTAGTCGAAACTTTTTACCTATGACATATGCGTTTTATATTTGCTAACTTTTCTTAAGAGCGTTTTTTGCTTAATCACAAGGCTATTATATATTTTGCTATTGTCATACATTTAATTATTGATCTTATTATTACAATTCATTATTTTCTTTAAGCCTTTATTTTTTAATTAAGAAATAAAATATAAAATATGTCTGCCTTTTATTCTAAGACATTTATTATTTGCAAACCAGCTAATTGCAAATACAAAGATATTATTTGATTATCATAATCCACTCCGATTAAACATCAATTATTATATTAAAGCTCAGATTTAGTAGATTCTGCATAGATTACAACGAGTAATTATCGAGTAATTTACTTACCTATTGTAATGTACCCTATTCCTAAAGTCTTTTAGATAAGCCACATTTAGCCAATCACAATTCAGATTCCACAAATTCGTCTCAATAATTATTTCTACATTGCACATTTTACGCTTTCCATTTGTCAACTACAAATTGAATAAGAAGAGCAACTCCAACAGAGAAAGGTGAATTAAATGTTTAACGCGCAATTAAGTTGCAAGCGCGAATAAGGTGAGAGCCAATAAGTATTAAATAATTATTTACTATAGCACAGCAGAGACAAACAGAGAGAGAGAGAGAGAGAGAGATAGGAAGAAGCTCAGAGACAGGCCGACAGAAAAGCAGAGGCAGAGAAATCACAGTAGAAACTTGCACGGCATTAAATAATTTTGCACGTCGCGAATACAAGGAAAATGAGAAACAATGACATAAGATGTCGACGAGCAGCTCAGCTGATGATGAGCAAAACCGCAGCCTCGAAGCCAGCACCGAGAGACGCGTCAGCCGAAAGTCAACTGTCCATTCGAAATGTGCTTTTTTTTTGTTGACAGCACAATTACACGTTGATGACAATGGTCGCCCTGCGGCATTCATCGAAGAAAAAAAATGCATAGCCAATTTAACTGGTTCGTTGAAATGAACTTACACCAATCGCGTCAAGCCACAAAGCTCACCTCAACACCCCACTCCACGAGCATTGCATGTCGATTAGTGTGCGAGTTTTTCTAACAGCAGGCGGGCAGGTGGTAGTTGTGGCTGTGGTGAACTTGGTGTAGCTGGCAAAAGCCAACTATAAATAAATTGCAGGCTGACCTCTGCTATGCGAACTGAATGACTTTCCACAGGTACCTCAGTTTACGACAAGGGGGCAAATTTGGCAGGGCGCAACATGATTTTAAGCTCAATTTATTTTACAAAAAAACGAAGTCTGCTTAAAATTTATGCAACCAAAAAATCATTCGCATTGCTATAAATGCAAAATTTTTGCCAATTTATAATTATTTTGGTCGGTTTTATAATATCTATGTCTATATATGTAACAGACAATACCTTAAACTGAAAGTAACTAAAGAAAAATAATTGCCTGGAATTTTCACCAAAGATTGCATTGTTTCTGGGCACATTGTTCCCAAAAAAAAATCAAGGCAACGAATATGTAAATATCGAAAACGATGTAAGGTAAATGATTTAACATTCCACTCAATTAAACCCCGAAAAAAGCATTGTGAGTCTTTCTCTTGTTTATCGAACACAATAGAGATATATCTACATATCTATGTAAATAGGATTAGTATCTTTAAAGTCATAGCTTAGACACATTTATTATCGAGAAAATTTAAAAGCCATTTTGCTTCCATTGTTCTTTACCTGTATAGTTTTCACTTAGCTACTAAATTTATTATTGCACTCAAATTATAATTTGTAAAATATCCCAGATGAAAACACACAATAAACACAATTACATTTGTACCATTTTGTAAAGGTTATCTGCTATTTTAACAACTTTTTTGTTTTCAATCAAGTCAAACAACTGGACATTCTCAAATCTCCCAAGCATACAAAAAAAACCCACTCGCTGAGGTCAGCAGGTTGAGCAGAACTTGTGTACAAAACAATAACAAAGGAACACACCAAAAAAAAAAAAAAAAAACAAATAATCTTACATATGACTAAGTGAATGACACACACGAACGTTGGTTGTGTAAACACAAAAACTCACTTACACACACACACACACACAGGTCACACACACAGGTCACACACATGGGAGTGTCTGTTAGTAAAACATATCCCAACTTTTAACGTGGTCAAAACCGAGAAAAAGTTCGTTCGCTTTGTCTGCCAAATAATTATAATGGCGGACAGATGAAGCTACTGAAGCCCTTCGGGCTGGCAAATGTTTATGAAGGACATGGCTACCCAAAAAAAAACAAAAAGGATTAGTGTGTGTGAATAATAATTCGTCGGTTGGTTGGTAGCTTAAAGTAATTACATTACTGGAGATATTAATTTAAATTTACACTGCTCTAACAAATTCACATTTAGCAGCTGCACTGCTCAGTTCGGCCGTCCTTTGAGCCAACTTTTGCTTTTGGCCCAATCACATGCAATTAGTGCTCATAATGGTTTTGATATGTGTATGTGTATGTGTGTGAGTGTGTGTGTGAGAGTGGGAGTGCATGTGTGTGTGAACAGCTATGTGTGTTGGTGGCTGTGTGCGGCGTGTTTCAGTGTTTGGTATGCATCAACAAGGATAACTAGTTTACAGTTTATCAAAGACCATAAAGTTAGCACCAATTAGAACTGGCTCAAAATTAATTAGCCACCTTGAAGACGGTCGTGATGGGAGAGCTATAATGAAAATGCTAAAAATCAGTTAAAAAGCGTTCTAATTGCTTCTCAAAGTCGGTAATATATAACTTTTTTTTTTCTTTAAAAAAAAAGCCATAAAACCATCTTTACTGCTTCAACTTTGCTAAAATTCTTGCAATTAATTATAAACTTTATACACTTGCTACTAAGTGCGAACTGATTTTAAATATTAAATTTTTTTTATCGTGCACAGAGCAAGTTTTTATGTAGAAAAAAAAATGTAAAGATTATTTTATATATTATATTTAATTATTACAAGTTGACTTGAGCTATTTCTCAGTTTTTGGAAAAATGTTTTAACATATACAAATTTTATTTAAAATATACTAAATAAAATCGGAGAAATTTGAATTGAAAAAATTGTATAATAAGTACTTTAATAAATATATATGTATATATGACAGACAAAATATTATATTTAATTATTACAAGTTGACTTGAGATAGTTGTAAGTTTTTGGAAAAATGTTTTAACATATACAATTTTAATTAAAGTATAAAGAAATGAAATAAAGGTACAATAAATTAATATAATATATATATATATATATTTTTATATAATATGACAGACAAATCTAGAGTGCATAATCTGTGTCTAGTCTAAAATATCCTTTCTTTCCCTTTCTTTTCTTTTTGAGCTAACATTTCAGTGCTAATTACGCAAGTTTAAGTTGTAGGAGTTTTGTTTTTACATAATCTTTTAATCTTCACATAGTTAGCTTTATCTTTATGAAAGAAACGCTAAGTTTTTTACCAAACTTGACTGGCCTGTTAGTGTCTTGGCATTTTCAAAGACTTTAGCTTAATTTTTGTGTATATTTGCTGTTTGTTCAAATGCAAATGCAAAATTCTCGAAATGTTTTGCAGCGTTCATCTTTTGCAATCTCTCTTTTTAGCTTTGTTTCTACCATTTAACCAAAAATAAAGAAAAAGTCATAAAAGTGCATATATATTTTTTCGTATTTAATTTCATTTGCATTGTATATTTAGTGTCTAAGTTAAAAAAAAAAATAAAAAATCCATTTAAATGCAAATTGCAGCTGTTTCTTTAAAAGTCTTCAAAGCCAACTGATTATCGAATATACATAGATAATGCTGACCAAGCAGATAATTGAAGTATACAAAATGAAGATGTTAATATTTTAAACTATTGAAAATTCATTTCTAGCATTTATTTATTTATTTAATAATTATTTAATAATTTATTTTATGTTCGTTTGATTCATTCAAATTGGTTTTTATACATTTATGACAAATTACAAAATATGTTACAATATTCTGGGTAAAAGATGATAGATTTTTTTATGCTTAATTTGCATCAAAAAAAGAAAGAAAACTGGATTCAGGGTATATTTAAGTCGGGATCACTGCACAATCCTAATTGGCTTTGCTCTGTCTTTCGATCTGTGTTCCTGTCCATCTCAGCAAGTGACCCAACTCTGACCCAATCCGCTTGGCCTGTTTGCTGTGCTGTGTTATCATTTGCATAAAAAGCTAACAGTTTTTGTACAGAATAGAACAAAAAAAAAAAAAAAATTAGAAACAGGTCAGCGCACCACCGACTGCAGCCTTCGAGCCTTCCAGCTGAGGTCAGCTGTTGGCGCAACCCAAATCACAAAATATAAACACATGGCGCCATTGGATTTAAGTTTATATTTGGTTCCAGAAACTGAATGCCATAAAGCAATATGACAGCAGACAGGACAAGCCGGGGAGCATAGGCGCATATGGAGGTCAAATCCCCAAATATTGCTTGAACCATGCCAAATGGCAGTCGCTTCTCATAAAACTGTCAGATCAAAACAGAGCAAAAAAGAACAGACAGAAAAGGCAAGTTTTGCGTTAGGTTCAAAGGTTTGCTTGCCCCAAAAATATTGCAAGACTAGACAAGATTTGCATATTTAAAAAAAAATAAACAATATATACTTAATTACGTGAAATAAATGATGGATGTATAAATATATATATATTAAATATTATTTCACTAAATTTTATTATCCGCTTTATCTTTTATGAAATGTTTAGCTATGAAATTCACACAAGAATTCGGAGTATTTTTGTGCTGTTGTTGCTTTAAAATTTCGATGAGGGTTTGTGTGTGTGTGTGTGTGTGCGTAGAAGTGTGTGTAGAAGTGGCAGACTTGTGCGTGTGTAGTTTTTAAATGTCATGCCCCATGGCTGTGATTTCAACACATGCCAGCAGCAGCGCAGTGCTACTCACTTGACATTTGACCTTTGCCACAGCGACTTGGGTGCATTTAACAACAATTGCAAAAACGTTTGCACATTTCACATCTGGCTTTTGGATCGGGTTCATTGTTATTACTTTTCAAATTGCTTTCGAATCGATATTAATGTGATCAAATCAAAATTTTTTAAAGGTTTAACAATAATAAAAATAGATGTCGTTTCAATTGTCATATAATTTAGTAACTTTTGCTCAATAAATTTGATTTTATATTCACATTGAATTCATACTCGCAAAATTCAATTACGAAACTTTTGCGACACATAATTATTAAATTATTTACTTACCCATTCGAAAGCAAAAAGAAGCAAAACTAAAATTTGCTCGATTTGTGCATTACAGTGGCTCAATCTAAACTGTTTTGCCGCCAAAAACTTTGTTGCAAATTAATTTGAATTAATTGTTTATCACGTCTGCCGTGAAAACTTTCTGGTTTACATTTTGCTTTACGAGCCAACACTTTATTGAAGCCAGCAACACCAGCAACACCAGCAACTAACGGCAAAGAACAACAGAAACTTTCGCACTGGCGGGCTTTCGAGGATTGGGTTGGTTGGTTGGTTTGGAGGATTCAGTGATGCGATTGTGTTGGATATTGGCCTTGGGATCAGAAAGTGTATGGTGCGGTTTGGTGGCAGCTTCTAATGAAATCTGCTCGACTTGTTTCCTGTTTATGGCAAGTCCACCCACAACTTGTACACTTTATGTTCTTCTTATTGTTGTTGAAGTTGAAAATTGTTTTTAGTGTTTATTTCGGAACCGTATCCATCTAGCTGGAACACCCTGTGTCTTTCTCTCTGTCACTCAAATGATTAAAGATTTTATTTTATGGCTGCTGCTTGGCTGCGTTGTGAAATGTTGCTGTTTGCGTTTGCTGTCTGCCACATATTTTTGCAACAATTTATCAACTTTCAACAGTCCGCAAAAGTTGTAAAAAAAAAAAAACTTTATCATTTTCATTTTGTGCCGCTCACATTTAATTTCTAGTCTAATCAACTAACAACTTCACACCCCAGCCCGCCCCCCCCGACAACTATACACAAATTTGTAATCATATTTCATGGTTGCCATAAAACTACTCGTCTCGTTGCTGCCTGAAAATTTAAATATTCAATCTAATGCCCACCTCCCCCCTCCCCCCCTCCCCAACACTTTTTTACGAGCATAATCGAAGCTGGCTGGAAGGCATCAAAAAAAAAATGATTGATGAGCTTCATTTCTTTAGAAGAACAAAACTTTTGACTGTGAAGCATTTTCAAGCAGAGTCTCCCAATATCTTTTTCACACTTTCCATTTACAAATGCCAAACACTTTCCACTTTTCACTTTTACATCTGTCACCTGCCATTTTTAATGTTTGTCATGTTTTTGGAAATTCAATTTTGCTTTTTTCTTTCTGTACTTTAATATTGTTTATTACTCCAAAAATAATTGAATTATGAACTTTGCCTAATCAACTATCGCACTGAAGAAATAAAATTCATTCTGTAAACATATTTTTCAAGAATTAATTTGTAATTTAATAGTCACACTCTCAGTGATTTAAGTAATTCGATTGATCAGCAAATTTAATTTTTTAACTTTTAAAAATTATATGTAATAAATAAATATAATCGACATAATAATTGATGCCTTTTTTTAATGTTACAAATAAATTTCATTTGGCTCATGTCATACTAAATGTTTGCCATTTGAGTTTTAGAGCTGAAAAACTTTGCTATTTGCACTTCATTGAACATGGCTTTTATATACGTATGTCATATTTGTACAAACAGTTAAGCAGCTTAAGCACTGATGTTGCCGTTGCACAAGCTCTAAAGTTTGTTGAATGCAACTTGTCGCTTTTCAAGCTCATAACTTCAGACACGAAATGGGGCAGACAACTTTTTGAAGTACGTGCCTGGCGAATGCATGTTTTATGTACTTCATGTTGCAGCCCAATTGCAGATGCACCTTAAATGTTGGCTTTGTGCCATCTGCCATCAATTCAATTTTACGGAAATATTATTTGTTGATTAAAAAGCATTGGAAAAAAAAGAGTATGAAAAAAAAGTCATGCTGAGTGAGCAGCAACAATGTGGTAAATGTGTGTGTGTGTGTGTGTGTGTGTGTGTGTGTTGTGTGTGTGTATGGTGTGGATACGTGTCAACCGGCTGAACAAGCAACTTGTTGTCGACACTGACAACATAACGGATATTCATAGTCCCTGCAGCCGCTGCACTTGCAGTGCATTTGTCTTGCCGCGCTCATTTGGCATGGCAACGCCGTTTGTTTGCATAAGCTCCACATGAGCACCCCCCCCCCCCCCCCCCTCCACCCACCGGGGAGTGTGTTGGTGTCACAGAAATTAAGACAAATTCAACAACATAGCCGGCTATGTGCTATGTGGTCGTTTTGGTCGTGTGCCAGTTTCATTTTGATGCTTTTTTCATGGACTCGACGCAGTCCCTTTGGGCGCTGCTCAATATGCGAAATCTGCACAAAGACAGCGTCGAGGTGCAGGCGGGTTGTGAACGTGGTCAACTCCCGCCACGGATGTTGCATGGGGCTGCATATGAAGCATTAACTTAAGCAACCAGATTAAAGAGGTCAAAAGCTGGCAAACACATAATAAAAATGTAGTTGAAAGAGAGAAAAAAAAAAACATGAGCGTCATTTAATGAAAAACTTTTTCGTGATGAACTTTTTGAATAAACGCATGTAGAATTTTAATTAAATTTATTGCTGGTAAAGTTACTTTGGGGAAAAGTCGTCAAAACAGAGAGAGAGAGAGAGAGAGAGAGAGAGAGAGAAAAAAAATGCCAGCTTTCCAGCTTATTCCCAGGATATTTGCACATATGCAAGCAATCGTCGCTTAGCGTTAAGTAAATTGCATAATGCACTGGGACCAACTGGGCTCTACGTATACGTAATGCCAACGGCTCTACGTAATGCCAACGGCTCTACGTATACGTTATGCCAACTTGGAATGAATTTTTCCATTAGATTGGCTTTTGCAAACAAATCGAGAGAGTAGACATAAATTCAATTTGGCCACAGCAACTTAGACACATTTGTTGACACTGGTCAAGAGCACAGCTGCTGTTCGCAGATCCAGTCACAGACAGGCACAACACTGTAATAATCAGGCACGCATATTTCTGTGGAGAGGGGGACAGGGGGGGCGGGTGGTATGTTGTATTGGGGGCAAAAACAGTTTAGTTTTAAGCGGCCACCACTTGGTGGGGCACCCCAAAAAGTCAGCCACAATTTGGATTATATGCCACTTGTGCGCTCAACCGTGATGCCATTGCTTATATCTTTAATATTTCACGTCCACAGCGAGTGTGCGTGCGCTCATGTGTGTGTATGAGTGTGTGTGTGTATGTGAGTGTGTCTGAGTCTGAGCAGCAGTAATTTTATCTTGTCAGTTGCATTATGTCACACGCTCTTTGGCTGCGATTTTGGCACACACCAAACAAACCACAGTTTATGTTTCTCTGGACTTTTGCAACTGCCTGGCAAAAGCATAATAAACTCATTTTTGTTTAATTGAAAATAAGACAAAGAGGCTAAGTAAAGATTGGGAATCCTTGTACGTGAATTCAAAACTGTTTCCACCATTAAAATTCCTTAAATTCTCGAATATCTACAGACTGTGTAATATGTCCTTTTCTAAGGCGATGATTTATGGAATATTGTATTGATTTTTGGACAAATATGGCAATATAAATGTTTACATAAAAATATTAAATTTAATTCTAATAATAGATTTAAGTTTTTATTATTAATAATAATTTATTTTAGAATATTTTGCAATACAATAAAAAACTTTATAATAAATGATTTATGCATTTTAATCAATTAAATCATCTAAGGCAACAACTAATTTAAAAAAAAAAAATTTAAGACACCAACAATTACAAAGCAACTCAATTAGTAAATATTTTGCATAAATCAGAATACAAGTATATATATATATATATATATATAAAGAACAAAATAGAATGTGCAAAATGTTGCAATTTATTTGCAGTCATTTGTTCAGCACTAATTGGGATACGATACAAATAAATTTATTTTACAAACGCAAAATATAAATCCGAGCATATAAAACAGATTCCAATTTTTGAACTCTTTATATAAGCCAACTTGGATTTGTTTGGCTCTGTGAAAACACGATCGATTGCTGTTGGCTTCCGGAATGTCAAACTGGATTGATTTGGTGGAAGAAAACCAGCAAACACATGTATAAAATGTTGCAAAATAAGAAATAAAAGAAAACAAAGAGTTTTTTTTATATGCTGGTTGCAAAAACACAAGCAATTTCGGTTTGAATATATCAAACAGTGATTGTTATTGTTGTTGGTATTTCAATACATCAAAAGGCCATTTATCATTTTTAAGCTGACCAATTTATTTGGAATGCTGTCATGCGCAGTGATGGCAACAAAATTGAATTTTCTAGTTTGATAATTGCAACACATTTGCAATTGAATTAAATTGTATTTACTCACAATTGTGATTTAATCTCTTAAATTCCAAAAAACAGATTGCCATTTATATTTGCAACATATTTGTAATAAATTTATTGAAATCACGTTGTGTTGATTTTAATTGCTGGGCATTGACATTCGATTGCTCTGAGCAATTTATGGCACCAAACAAATAGACAAAGGGAATTTCAAGATTTCATTGTACAATGACCACCACTTCATCAATAATAATGGCTTGGAGCACTCAGCTGGCAGCACTTGGCAAACAGGCAAACAGTTTGTTTCTGTTTTTTTATTAGTTCTGGGATTCGTTTGTGTCTGCCCAAGTTTAATTAAATTTTACAGCATCCTTGTTTGGAAATGCCAACCCGCCAATTGTACAATAAAAAAATGTATGCCCTTTTGCCAAAAATGTCAAACAATGTAAATCAAACAAAAATTATGACGAAATTTACAAATTAAATTGCATTTTGTGGAGAGCTATTATCCTTCGGTCAAGATAATTGCTTTTGTGGCATGTTGCCCAAATTATAACATTTTTTTTTATATATTTTTGGTCAAATGTTTGCCACATTATTTATGTCATTCGAATTTTAGCGATTTTGGAGCTGTCAATAAATGTATTCATAATCGTTAATCATGAATCATTGAGTGGAATTTTCTCATTCATAAACATTTATAATATTTTTGTAATTATGTTTTGAATTATGAAGTGTTTGAATAACATTATTCGAGTCGAGTCTTTATATCCGTCATATCCGTCAATTTGTCTTTAGTCTTCGCTGTAAAAAAATTGAATTCAAAGCAAGACGCGAAACGGAAATCACTTAAGCTTACTTTATGAAAAACATGATAAATATATATTATTATTCTCTTTATTTAATTTATCCTACATACAATTATAATTCATTTTATATAAAACTCGACAGCTGACTGTAAAAATGCTTTGAATTTCTTCTTGAAGAGGAACACTGAATTGATTCAAAATATATTGAAATAAATATAAGAAATTACTTGTACCTGAAAAACATATTTACACAAAAATTAAATAAATAGTTCATTTTCGATATTTTAGAATTTAGATTCTTGTTTATTTTAATTAAGAAGACAAGACAATATTGAGAACTATAATATTAGATTATTTTAAATGTTATGTCATTCTCTGTGTTTGATGTATTCTAAAATTTAGATATGAGCACTGTAATCTGCTAGGTTACTAATACTTCTACCCACTTATATTTTAACAGATATAAATTTGCATAATTGGCGTATTTTATTGCATTCGTTGTCAACTTTGTTCTCTAAGTATCTAGCACTTTGCTTATGGATTTTGCCTAATGTACAATTTATATATCAGAAGTAAAATGTGACAAAAAAAAGCCCTCAAATTGAATTGAATGAATGCTTAAGCAATTTTGCCCAACCCGACATAAAGCAACATCGCAAATTGTATAAGCCGCATGTCAATAAGATTCTTTTAAGTATGTATATATTTTTTTAAGCCCATCGACTCAATTGTGGCTATAATGCACAACAAGCTTTTTAGCATTTATAATTTATATGGCTAGTAAAAGCAGCGGAAATAGCATTTAATGCCAGTCTGTTAGAGGCTTAAATATCATATTGAAGTATTTAAATACAGATTAAGAAATTTTTACATCATTATTTTTTGTATTATTCTCTTTGCAAATATTTTATTAAATAATTTTATTTGATCTCTATCAATTGGCAAATGTGAAACCACAATTTGATTGCCAGCTGCAACAGTTTAAGACTGAATAAATTATAATCAAATGCATATTTAATGCGACCACAAGTTGGTTACATAAGCAACAGGCCAGTTGCACATTTTTGGCCATGTTCGATTGAAAGTGTCTCTTGTACTTGTGGGCTACTCGACCACACACTTGGAGTGGAGTCGAGTGGAGTGGAGTCGAGTGGATTGAATTGGTCGTTTATCGATTACTCAGCAGAGTGTCCTTCGATGAAGCAATCTGTTCTGTTCTCCTGCTTGAAGCTATTGACTATTGAGCTTTGTATAATGTGACTTTGTGGCTTAGTTTGCCCAACTATTTGGCTGAAAGTGCAAAACAGAGGAGGTTGTGACTTATGGTTTCATTTTACTATTAAGATTACTTACAACCTTTAATGTAACGTATTTATTTATTATAATATATATATATATAAACATCTTACTAATAATTATGATACATTTAGAAATGATTCCTAAATTACTAGTACATATATATACGTATATATATTATACTGAAATTTATTTCTAGCAATTTATAATAATTTAATGCGGAAAGCAAAGTATAAATAAAATTTAATGTAATCGTAATTTATTGGGTTGCTTGTAGAAAAGTTGTAATTTCCTTTCCTGTCCTGTCCTATACATAAATTAATTATATTATTATTATTAGTATTCATAATGCAAAGACAATGATTTTTAAGCAGACTAGTTTTTCATTTAAGTCATCTATATTTATATCTATATTTTGCTTATATTATTCTGGAGTTTTATGTGTACTTAAAGTAAGTAATTTAAGTAACATGCAACGCCCAAAATTAAGCAAATGCATTAAAAATAGTTGATGATTTGCGGCGCACAAAAGTATGCTACATTTTTCTTAAAACGCTGAGAAGCAACTAGCAAAGTTAAATTCCGTAAATGGCGAACTGCACACAAACATTAAACCAATGAGTATTTAGATAGAAAGAGAGAGAGGTGGGAATAGTGAGAGGCAGAGGCAGAGGCAGAGGGAGAGGGAGAGGTAACGACCGTAGGCATTCAAGCGTAAAGGTTTTGTATGCAGATTTTCACACTTTTGTTGAGGCCCAACACCAGCAGCAGCAGAGCCCGCCACAACCATAACGAGGCACACACACACAGACACACACACCCATTTAGTGTGTATATCAGTGATGTGTTTGAATTTTATGAGCCCATATCGATATGATGTAGACTTATTTTCATGGCCGCCTGATTTTCTATATGCTGAACTCAAACATGCAAATGGGCAATGTTTTTTTTTTTTCTCCACACCACACCTACACACATATGTTTACTGGTATGTATGCTTGTGTGTGTGTGTGTGTGTGTGTGTGTGCTAACATATATAATTTAAGTACGACAACGCAGGCTGTTAGATAAGTTTCCGCTTTGTTATGCGTGCCTATTGCCTGCCCGCTTAGATTTGATTGAGTGCGTTTCGAGTTGACAGCGCAGCCATGCAGAACCGCCAATTACTATGATAATGTACATTAATTTTAACACACGAACACCCCACACACACACACACACAAGCACACGTAGTTGCTACACTAAAGTTTGGCAAAGTGACATTGCCAGTTTCTGCCAACTTGGCACTGTTGGCAACACCAAACGACAAAATGGCCAAAAATTCACACATAAAAAACCCTCAATTGGGGAAACGTACACTGACAAATGACTGAACTGTTTCCAAGTAGCAAGTAGCAGCTGTATAAGAGGCGCCACAAGGCGCTGCTCTTTATTGCCCAGTAAGACATTTTGGCATATCGAAATGCAGTATTCCCATCAAGCCGAAGTGTTGTTACACTTACTGCTATAAATAAATGTACTAATAATATTTAAATTATTAGTTTATAAATTTAAATATAGATATTGATTTATATATAGTCAGTGTTAATATCTTATATAGAAATTAAAGTTATATTCCAACTTACGCTTTCAATAAAAATTTAGTCATTCTTAAAAACTTTTAACATGAAAGACAAAATTAAAAATTCAAACGATTACAATTCAAATGTGGCTGCATTTACATTTCACATTCCACATTCCACATGACAACAAACGTTACATGACAGTAAAATTCCAGAATGATTTTATTACTGCTGTGCAGAAAAAAAAAAAAAAAAAACAGTAGAAAAAACCATGTTTACCAGAAGTTTTCTCGTTTGACAAATGTAATCGTTTAAAGTGAGTTATTAAGTGCAACATGTAATTTACTTGTGCAACCAAGTGCAGTTAACCTTTGTTGTTTTAGGATTTCTCTTTTAAATGGAATATTCTTTTGTTTTGCTGCGACAAAGTTGTTTAATTTGTGTTTGCCAGTTGACTTTGTGCTGCAGTTTATTGCAATTGCGTTGAAGCTATTTTGTTGCAGTTGTAAACTTTAAGATTTACAAGCTGACAACAATATTTTGCTTTACAAACAATTTTGTTTGGTTAAAGTGACGCCAATTGAGATTGAAGCGTATTTTGAGAATTTTAAAGGGAAGAGAGAAAGTGTGGCGAGAGGAGTCTATTTTACGCTTTTAAATATTAAAATATTTTGAAAGTAATTTAAGATATCAAATTAAAATAAACATAAAATTTTGATTTACTTCTTGAACTATTATTTGCTAAACTAAAATATGTAATTTGCATAAAAAGACAAAAATAAATATCAGTTATCAAAGGGCAATAGTTCAAGTTTTCAAATTTATTAAAAACAAATAAACTTTTAAGCTTTCTCTTCGTTGCATTGATTTTTATTTAATTATTTTCGATGCAAAATGTCCACTTTGGAAAAGTAATAATAAAGAAATCACTTTTCAAATAAATTAAATTTAGGTAATCTTGGTTATTTATAATACTAAGTTAAGGGTGAATTTAGTTTCTGATTGTTGGCTTAAACCAAGCACATTAATCATTGCTTGGCTCAAAAGGCTCAAATATCGAAAGAGTCTTCCGCAATTAAATATCAATCAAATTTAACTCATCAAACGGAAGCAGAAAAAAAAATATATATATTAGAGCCATTGATTGATGACAATTGTTTCCACAAAATGTTGGCGATGACTAATGCGAAAAGTTTATCATTCAGCTGCTGAAATTTATTTAAAAAAACAACATTTTTCTAACAAACATATGCTTGAAAAAATGTTGAATTAAATTCACTCAAGAAGATAATTTGCTGCAGTTTATCAATTATGTTTTACTCAGAACTGCTTAAATTTATATTTAAATATATTTTATTTTGTATTTTCGGCTGGTTAAGTTAAACAATCAGGCAAATTGCCACTTGTTGTTCGTCAAATCTCAACTCAACAGAAAATTCCATTGTTATTCTTACAATGCCGCATTCTGGTTGAATCTCAGCAAACAAAATCTGAATTTAATAGAGCGCTCAAAATTATATCAGCAGTTGTGTGGAATGCGAATGTTTCTGTCTGTCTTCACAATGTGCAGTTGTGCCAATCAAGAAAATTAACTTAAGTGAGGAAAAACCGCAGAGAAACTTTTCCATTGCCATAAATTTATTGAGATGCTTATCATTTTGTCTCGGTGTGAGAATGTTTTCAAGGCTATAAAGAAATGGCAATGGACCTGCCATATATGATAATCGGTTAGTAATAAATTGCAAGTGGGCTTAAATGAAAACATAAATTAAGTTGCCAGCAGAGGTTTCTCCCTGACAGAGACAATTAAACAATATTAATTTTTCATAATTTAAGCATGAATATAACATATTTTAATGCAATATTGATTTAAATGCCAAACAAGCATTTATTTTAAAATGAATTTTGAGCTAAAATGTGTTTTCAAATTTAAGTGGTGTATTCATTCAAAAGTTAAGCAATCAACAAATAGTCAGTACTAATGGAAATGCGTAAACTTTTAATATTTCCATGATGAGAACCAAAGAGTTGCATAGTTAAGTCAATATTTATGACGAATCAACTCATTTGCAACTAAAACAAGCTTAATTTCTTTTGAGTATCTATGTTTGTTGGCCAAGAAGGATAACGCTTGAGTGACACAGTGAGAAATTAAAGAAATATTCATGCTTGCAATACCAAAACAATTCTAAAAAAAAATACAACATAAAACAAGCTTTGGAAAAATGCATGTGAAAAAAATATTTACGTTTATGAAAATGCAGAGAAAATATGGAAATGGCAGATATTATGTACGTACTGAGACGTAAACCACAATAGATGACAAATGCACTCAATGTGCTTGTCGGCAACCGGAAAGTAAGCAATGCAAAACAGGAACTTTATTGCAACGCAGCGAGTGGCACGAGTTCATTTGTGCAACATGCGCAACAATAACAGGGAAAAATCGGATAAGAAAATTGCGCTGTGATGACAGTCAGCCAAAACATGTGGCTCGAAACTAATACTTGGTGGGGGGGAGTGGGGAGAGGGGTGAAATAAATGTATGCAACTTGGCTTAAATCATGCTCAGCTGGTAAGAAAACCTTGATAAGTTAAAACTTAGCGTAGCCATCATTCTGTTGATATAAGCATATCACACATACGCAGCGTGTGCACATTAATCTCTCAAGCCTCAAGTGCACAACGGAGGGATGATAGACTCGACTTCAACTTGACAGCAGACAAGGAGAGGCAGGGGGAAGTAACACTTATGGCTATAATAGCTACTCATAGTTGTAGCCTGTTGCTACACTCATAAAGCAACGGCATTTAATGGCCATTAAACGAGTGCTGCCGCAAAAAAAAGGCAAAACAAAACTAATTAAATTCGGTGCAAAATAAATCTAAAGGATCTCATTGTCATGGCAACCGTGAATTAAGAAATAAGTTGCAAAAGGACAAATAAGCAGGTCTATTAAAAAGTCATTGCCATGAAGAGGTCGCCGCAAACGTGGCAAGGACACGATTTTTATATAAGTGTAATTGCCGAATATTTAATGCACTTGCAGAGATATTTAGTAATTAATTAAATAAGCCAAAAGATTTTGACATTTTTACTACTTTACGTAATCGAATTTAAATTGCACACTAAATTCGATTTGATTTGACAACCTTCTAAATACACACACGCACCGATATTTTCATGGTGTGCCAAATTTATTATGTCCATTGAGAGGGTAATAATGAAATATCGCAACGACTTTCCGGCAAAATTGTTATTTAATTGTGCGGCAGAAAATGTCAAAAAATACAAAAGGAGACCGCATAAAATGAAAGGTAATTAAATGCGCGGTATCCCGGCTGATGATGAGCACAGGACGTGGCCGTTGGATTATGCCGTAATGTCGAAATTACTGCTACTGCCAAAAAAAAAAAGGGACAATAAAGCGAATTAGGCTGCCTCAATTAGGATGCAAATTTATTCTAACAATAAAGCGGAACATGTACACCACAATTTAAAGATGCCAAACTTGTTTAATATTAAAGATTTAATTAAAAAATAATAACTGCCTTTAACTGTAAATTTAAAAATAATTTTTATTGTATTCACAACTCTAAAAAAAAATTGTGGCAAGTCTGAAAAGTGCGCAATTTAAAATGCACATTTTAAATTGAGTAATAATTGAATAAATGCATATAAAATAAGTGAGTCAAATGAACTCGGCTAAGAGTTCCCTTGTGGCCAAGTATTGTACATATTTTGCTAGTTTTATTAAATTATTTTGATTTAAAAGTTTTACGCACTGAAATTTAATAATTATTTGCATTTTAACCCATTTTTGGGTTCAGTGGAATTGTAAATGTCACCAGACCAACACAATCTAAGCAAATCGAATATACAAAAAGCGTATTTAAATTCTCTAATAAATTATCATGCAAATGCATTTTACACAATACACACACACAGAAACACACACTCACACACTCGCACACACACATTTATTTATATATAAAGTGGATAATTTACTGTTGGGTTCCTGTGCGTTCGCAGTTTGTTTTATTGTCTGATTGCTGGCATTCTGGCCAACATTGCATATTGTGCATTGTGCGCTTTGTAAGCCGCTTAACAAACGTTTGTCGCCCTGGCAACGAATATGGCTTACACAATCTTTCAGGGCGTGAAATAAGTCGGAAGCCAAGCAATGCATTTGAGTATGCATAGTGCATTGCGATGAGAACAATGTCCTTGCCACTGACACTGCCACTGCCACTGCCACTCATTGCCTCAATTAGCACATTGCCTTATTTACTGGTGCGCCTAATGATTTTACTTGTGATTTGAGAACATGCATCTCCTTTCAACTGGCTCCAAATCTGCACCAGATTGAAATCACAGATTATTCATTTTAATTACACGCTACAATGGTAAATGCTTTACATGCCATAAAATGTTAATCGCATTGCAAATGAATTTAATGAAAATTGCAGTTAGCCTTTGTCATGTTGGGCAAGTTAACACATAAATTATACTGGTAGAAATCCAGAAATTGTTGACTGTATGACATTTATTGACATGAAACAGTCTGCAGCTGACATGGCGTATGCGTTATGTGACATATGTGGAATATATGTATATCAAAGTGAAGGCGATTTGCATATCATATGTGGAATAATTATATATATATATATATATATATCAAAGTGAAGGCGATGTGCATAACTAAAAGATTAGAATGGCAAAATGCATAAGAACACAGATTCACTTTACCCATGGAAGAATGCATTAAAACAGGCTGCTACAACTAATAATAATAAATGTAATAAATATAAATATTTATGCATCAGCTGCGAATTGAATACTAGATCAAAATTATATTATATAACTTGCGATCTGTAGGGAATCAACATATATATATATGCAAAAAGCCTTGAAAAACTTAAAAAAAAAAAAAACAATCATGTTCAACTAAAAATTCTGGCAAATTAACAACAGTTTTTCGTTAAATGTGAAAATGTTAACTTGATTTAGCCAAATGGATCTGTTACAATACTTTTGTTTTTGCTTATCCCTAGGTTGTTGGCCACAAATAAGACGTTACCCGCATCAGATAACGCTTTTCGTAGCATATTTACAATGTTGGCAAATAGGAAACGACTTGGCTGGTCGCCTAATTTGTCAGCACTGTCAAATTTATGCAGCTGATGTGCAGCAGGCTTCCTTGGCCGGAAAACATAATATAACGCTATATAAGCACATGCCACATGCCACATGCCACATGCCACAAATTCACCATAAACAAGCAGTCGAAGCAGACACGAACAGTCAGCCCGCACAGCCGTTGGCCAAAAAGCCGTACTCACTGACAATACCATGGCCAGGACCAGATCCTACCTGTGTTGGTGCACACATAAATTAAGTTGGCCAAAATCTACATCTTTGTGATTTACGTACGCACTTTGTGCGCACACATGGACAATGTTTGGCTTAATTGTTCAGATTGCTGGCAACCGAATGCCATTTTTGGCAAATAATCTCACGGTGAAAATGTGTCTGTGCCTCTCTGCCCCCTCCTCTGTCAGCCAGTTCCCCTCTGTAACACCCTTTATCATGGCTATGTGGGGTTCAGATAGCTGCTGCTGCTGATTTGGCATATCCTTAGCATGCCAGTGCACAAATTAATATTACTTAACTGAAACAAAAAAGTCAATTTTAAAGCGACTTTTGCATAAATTAAAGTATTTTTCTGCTACACAAAATGAATCCTTTTATGGCTTGGGTTATATTTGCTTTGCAATTGAGATTGAAATTAACTCAAAAAGTGACCAAATGCAAATTAAATTGGACTACACAATTTATTCCTAAACGTCTAAGTTTGTCACTTAAGCGACCTAAAAAAAAAAAAAATAATAAGAAAAAGAGATTCTCTCAAATTGCTGACCACTTTAATTGAATAAAAGTGGCAAAAGCCACAACAAATTTTATGTATGCATAGAAATGTATTCCTTTAAAGTGGAATTTTCCTTTTATTTTATTAAAATTAAATGTTTTCCTCTAACAATTTAAGTAAAATGTAAGCTCAGCTGTCAAACGAATTTAAAACTGTGAAAATAAAATTTAACAATTAAAAAACTATACTTCTTGATACCCTTAATTAAGTTGTTAAATATATTTTTATTCAAGCTGTTGGCTATTTTTAGTTAAGGGCTCAATCTGAAAATATAACTTGGGAGTTTCTTTATAATATTTGTACAGCTTATCAATAATATAACTTAATATATATATATATATATATATATCTGTGGATTACTTTATTCTGCCTACTGCATACTTCTACTGTTAACCATTATAAACTTTAATATTTAATCGGTTCAATGAAGTGTGCACATGAATTTCGATTACTTGAAGAATACAGAATTTACTCAATTTGAAAATTCACTTGGGATAACCCAGTAATTTTTCCATTTTCGGACATACACAGACTCTCAGAATTCGTAGAGATTTATAGGACAGTTGTTGCTGAAGGAGTCAAGATGCGTGTCGAGTGTTAAAAATGGAAACAAACATTTTACCTGCCACTTGACAGTTCTTTTGGCCAAAATGTCATACAGACATACTGAATATAAAAACGAGAGTCACGTTCGAGAACGTGCAACGTGCAACTGCCTCAAATTATATGTTAATGTACTACATGCTTTTCAGCTCTAATTAAAAGTGCCTTCAATTTTGCAGCCATCTTCTTCTGTTGCCACAAAATTCAAACTGATATGAAGCACATAGCAAAAAAATTTAAAGAGCAGACAAATAAAAAAAAAAAAAAATACGATTTTTAAGGATGCTCAGTTTGTGGTCGCAACTCAACACGTAGGACCATAAAAAAAATGGAACAAAATGATCATCAAGCTGCGCTTAAGGATGGGGCCAGAGAGTGGTGCGTGATGGCATTTATGGCGGAGGATGGATGGATGGCTCTCGAAAAACCCGAACGCAGATCATGCAA
This sequence comes from Drosophila melanosoma, assembly GCA_035042045.1. Taxonomy (NCBI): domain Eukaryota; kingdom Metazoa; phylum Arthropoda; class Insecta; order Diptera; family Drosophilidae; genus Drosophila; species Drosophila melanosoma. The sequence continues at coordinate 2,016,468 of JAWNLY010000170.1, read as the reverse complement.
ATCATGATGGAAATAAAATTTGGTGCTGGGCGACACAAACAATTTAATAAAAATTCAAGTTGAGGGAAATTTACATGCTCCAAAGCACTTGACTGACAGATACTTGGCATTCCAAAACCCATTCCGCGCACACAAATACACACACACACATCCCTCCTCCCCCCTAAAAAACCAACTCATTCACAATGCATAACGTCTTTTTTTTTTTTCGTCTGCATTACAACTTACGACGATAGTTAAAGTTTTTTTTTCTTCACACGCTGTCGCAGTTTTGTCTTCTGTCACTTAACTTTTGTCTTCGAATTGTCTAGGCAGACAAACACGTCGTCCTTCAACCCCCCACATACAAAGTTTGTTTTTCCTAGCATTTGTGTTCTTAAAATCGAATTTGTATAAAAAAAAAAGTCGTTATCTGCCATGTCGGCTGGCCCATTAGGTGAAAAAAAAAACGTATAAAATGGCAGTAAGAAAATCAAGCCACAAACATGAACGGTTTTGCGGGCTAAATAAATGTTAATCAGCTGAAGTCGTTGTACTTTTTGGGGCTAAGACTCTTGTTGAATCCGATGAAAACAAATAAATTATGCGATTATTCAAATCAGGCACAGTTTGCGTCTGCGAAACTGTCCGCCGCATTTTGATTCTGCCTGAAGGGACTTGTCTTTATCTGAATATTTTAAATATTTCAAAATAAATCCCTTAAAAATCATGTGGAGTGGAATAACTTGATGAACTTATTATTACATTTAAAGTAACTATTTAACTATCTAAACAATGGAAATAAAAATGATACTCATATTAAATGAAATAGTAAATTAATTATGATATTTGTTTGGTTATTGATAATTAAATTGGTTTTGGATGGCTTTCGAGCATAAATATATAATTATATATTGCAATTTATATATTGCAAATGATTCTTTAACAATTTACTAATTGTAAAAAAAAAGAAGAAAATTCAGCTTTGTTTAACTTACAATAATTACAATAATAATGTTGATATATGATCTAATGATTTCTTAGAAATACTTAGACAGTTTAATGAGTTTTGTCTCGCCTACAAATAATTTGCATCAAAATATGTCATATTCAAATGTATTTATTAAACTGAATTAAAGTCATATTTGTGTATTTGTGCAAACCCAAAAAGTATGCAAATTATAAATCTGTCAGATAACAATGAAATCTTATTTAGACCTACGATGGAACACTCTAAAGTGCCAACTGCCAGAGCAAATTTAAATCGCACAACGATGAAATATTATACCTGCGGCAAATATTTCAACAGTTGCCCCAGTTGCCACAAGGGGCAACAGGCAACAAGCAGCCAGGCAAGAAGAGGGCCAAGTTCAAATCAAATACACAATTTCTTGCCCAGCCAAAAAAAAAAAACCAGAAAAAAGCAATCATTGCCAAGGTATATAAAATGGTAAAAAGGTAAAGATAAAATATGATAAAAAAAATTGTTGAATACATTTAAATTGAGTATGGGTGAAGGGGGCAAGGGATGTGGATGGGGAGGGGGAGGGTTGGTGTATGGATGGAAATTGAAACTGGCTTGCCATATTCAAGTGCAAATACGCGTGTAATCAGCTTATTTTCGCATGTTTATATCATGTTTACAAATATACAAATTGTAATAATTTTAACAAGTGCTGCAAGATTTTCGAAACTTTTGACCAGCGTGAAAAATAGGGCCGAAAGCGTGCTTAAACGTACATAAATTTTCGGCGCAAATTTCATGCAAATTTTGCAAGCAAGCCAAATTAACAATTATAAATTTTGACTACTCAACATGAAATTTACATAAATTTACAGCAATTGCGAGGAGCTTCTACAATTTCTTGGTGGCAACAACAAACAACAAACACCAGCAACAAATATTCAGAGCAACACAATCCCTTCTTTCACTCCTACACCCCCCCGCAAACATCTCTCGCATTTGGTGCCGTCAGTCATTGCTGTTGGCCAATGTCCTTGTTGCTGTTTGCTTTTGACAGCCTTATTTACCGTTAAAAAAATACAAGTTTTTGTTCTTGTTTTTTTTGTCGCGCAGCAGCCAAAGTAGACGCAGCCAACTGCCAACGTTTTTTTTTTATCCCAAGTGGCTTATTTGCTGATAGACCTTACCAGTTTTTCTACTGCTCAGCTCGCGGCAGCTCGCAGCAGATAACGCCAAGTTGGCGGGTTATCCTCTCTCTCTCTCTCTGTGGTGGTGGTGGTGGTCTTGTCCTCATTATTCATAGTGCAGCTTATGCAGTTGATGCACTGCGTTCAGCTGGCGGGCCCCACTCTTATGCAAATTAAATGCAATGCGATATGCATCTAGACACACACACATTTGGCATAACATCATGAGAAATGCATCAGTGGCAGGCAGGCAGGAGTTGTGGGAAATAACCTAAACCCAACATATGTCGTATCCAACTTAAATATTAAATATATACAAACCAGTATATTGATTTATATTGCGGAAAAGTGACATTTTTTGGCATTATCTATGAACGTTTCAATCAATTTCAAATACTTTCTTTAATTTATATAAAATGTTTTTTATATTAAATATCATAAATAATAAGAATATAAAAAATTTAAAATATTCGTTTTACTTGCTGCTTGAATAAATCATTTTAATTAATTAATTAATCTCAGCGATATTTAAAATTACCACATTTAAACAATTTCAAATATCTGCAGCTAATTTGAGATAATTTGTTACGCTCCGCTGACGGCGTGGAGCGTGTGACACTCCGCCAGCTAATAATTTTCAAGTAGTTTATTTTCACGCTACAATTAGAGAAAATACTGAGAACAGTTAGCTGCAAAATAATTTCACGGCTGATTACACAAGAGACCCAAACCAACGAAATATATTGGTAATTGGAAAATGATGTCAAGTTGTTGTCTCTGTTTTTTTTTTTTTTTTTTTCTGCACCAAACTGTTCTTGATGACGACGATAAGGACGACAGAGACGACAACAACGAGGAGGAGGACAACGACGACAACGATGGATTGAGATGAGGTCGACAATGTTGTATTGAAGTTGTGACTGCTCCACACTCGACTGCAGATTAATTAACTAAAGGCAAATCAAGCGAAAGGCAAAAGCAAAACGGCTAACATCTGATTTGGGTCAAACCAAGTATATTAACCAAGAGCAAGAAAAAAAAAACAAAAAACGACAAAGAGAGAGATAGAGAGAGAGAGAGAGAAAGAGAGAGAGAGAGCGAGAGAGATAGCTTTATATCTGTTAATTAATTTAACGTTTTGTGGTTTGCTCCACAGATGAACTGCAACTCAAAGTGAAATTGTCAGAGCTGACATTGCTTTTGCCTTTAAAATAAGAAAAACCAAAAAAAAAATAAAATAAAATAATATAACAGAGCTTCTCAGCAGATTGTAAAAATTCAATTTCAAGAAAGAAAACTGAGTTTTTAGCAACATAACGTTTGGTAATGGAAAACAAAAACCACACAATAGCAATAAAAAATGCGCCCAGCGACGAGTCCTATGCTGCCACATACAATGGATATACATATATATATATATATATGTATGTATATCTATATAAATGTGTGTGTGTGTTGTGGTGCTTAGACTGGCCATTGTTGGTGTGGCTGCGTAGGCCTTGGCGCCACTTAAATGTTGCGTATGTGCGGCAATATAAAAAAAAAAACGAGCCATATAAAATATATATGAAAGTGAATAGATGCCCCACGCACAGTGGCACAGATAGGCAAATCGACAAAAAAAAAAAGTGGCAGACTGGAATTGATTACACTTCTCTGGATACACTTAACACTCAACGCGTTTCCTGCTAACTCGCCAAAAACTAATTTTAAATGAGGCTCGCAGATGCTAAAATGTTAATGAGAAAGTGGCAATTGCATGCAAAATGCTTAAAGTGCATGTTAAGCAGGCCATTAGCCATTAAGAGAGAAAAGAGAGAGAAAAAAAATAGGAAACTTATAAATAAGTCAAGAGGAATTTTAATGGCTTGTTGCCCCTTTTATTGGGGCACAGCACACTGTGCAAAATAAGTAAACGCCACATGCTCAACATTTTTATGCTGTTTTATTGCATTGCGCTAAAAGCCAAAGAAAACGAGACAAGATTCAAGCAAAACCACAAAACACACAACCCCAAAAAATTGAGGATACCAAACCCGAAACCCCCGGAACCCGCAAACCCTGCGACCAAATGGGAAACAGGCGTCGATAGATTTAAGATCTAAGATGTCAGTTGAGAGTTTGTTGTGTCGAAATTCGAGTTGGCTGTCACTGCCAAAGTCTGGGGCTAAAATCTTATTATGTGCAACATTTAACGCCCAAATAGCACAAACATTTCCGTCAGATATATATCCATTTATTCGAACATCAGCCGGAAATAGAATACACACATTGTGATTGTCTCCAACTTCGATATATATATATATATATCGATGTGCGTAAGTGTTCCTGCTGACTTATATCTTCGTTTAACTCTCGTTCTGGCCACTTTATTTTGCCAAGTCAGCAGCAATGCAATAAAACTTGAATTGTTTTGTGTAAGCCTTTCGTTTTGGTTGCCCCTCAAGTGTCGATTGTACCTGAGGTTAGCTATAAAATCGTTGACAGTCATAAACTGTGCCAAATTTATTGCATACTTTTTGGAGAGTGTTGTGTGTGTGCGTGTGCGTGTGTGTATTGTGTATGCTTGCGACAGCTTGTTGGGGTGCATACAAGTGCCAGCTGCTGCTGATTGCCCTGTGCCACAGATTAAAGCCATGTAAGGCAACACATAAATTTTATGCAAGTCATCGTTAAACGTTTAACAACGCATATGTGTGATTTATCAGCAGATATATCCATATATATATATATATATATATATATAAGGGATATGCCAGACGATTTACCATTGCGCTGATAATTGAAACTGTATTAATTATGTGCACAGCCAGTCAGTTTGTCCCATACAGCTTGGTTTATTAACGTTCGACGCAGTTAATTGAATTAATTTTATAGAAAATTATCCTGGCTTTTAATTAAAATTTAATTGAATTTACCAAGCGACATTTTCGCTGATGGTTTATTGACGACAGCAATACGAAATACGAATTATATATACCAATGTATTCTAACTGTGTCAGCGAATGATTCATACACACCCACACACACACACACACACCCACACACACACACACACCCACACACACACACACACACCCACACACACACACACACACCGACACACACAACAACAATTGAGTTGTTTACCTACTCGCCTCGATACTTAATAACAAAGTGCGGCAAGCGTTGCAGCTTGTTCGACAGTTGAGATGCCAAAGTTTTTGGCCATGGTGCAAGAGTAAAGACCAAAACAAGCAATAGATGGGAAAACAAAAAGAAAACACTAGAAACCCAAGCAACTTGCTCCAAAAGCGAACAAATAATGGTTCAACTTGCAGCTGCGAGCAAAACACGCATATCCTGCATTTGAGTGTGTGTGTGTATTAAAGGATGTGCACGACTGTGGTAAGCAACAGATTTGGTAATAGTCATTTATCAAAATGTAGAGAAAATAGGGGAGGTGTAGACTAGGTAAGCAGTTATCAATTATATCTCTCTCCAACTATACAGATATAATTATCATACCTCAGAGTTATGCGAGTTTCTTTTCATAATATCAATTAAAGATATAAATTTTATATTTTTAATTAAGGTTACTTAAAAGATATTTTTTTTATTATTATTTTGATAATATATTTATTTTGAATCAGCAATACTATATCTGTATTTTTACTATACATTTTGGATTTATATTTCTGATTTGATGTGTTTCTGCAGTTGGATAAAAATACATCAAATATTGTAAATAGTAAATAAAAAATTTAAACACAAAAATTCTCGAGCCTTGTTCTTACAAAATGTATTCTACTCAGCGCAGGGTATTAAGAAAGTCGACTCCTTCTCGTTGAAGACAACTTTGCTTTTTGGCGATAAATTCATCAAGCTTGCTGCACTTGACCGTTGACAAGCCAGATTTGAGAGGTGTCAGCTTTGGTGTTGCCAAAAAAAAGTTGTCGACACCAAAAAGTAAAAAACAAAATCATTTTTAATACTAATTGCGAACTTGGCATCGCTCGCACTGTGAAATGTCAGTTTGTCAACGCAGCGACAGGAAGACAGGTGCTTGCCACAAAATGCAAATATTTACGGTGTTTTATGCCGTATTCTGTTATTTTTTATGCGACAATCATAACGGGATGCGGCGATTGGAATTGTATGGATGCGGCTGCTAATGCAAAACCTTATGGAGCCCTGATATGAAAACACGCGCTGAGCAAATCACCCAGTTCGAATACCCCATTGAATTTTAATGAAGCCACCGCACATTCAGACCCACCAAGTCCTTTCCATGCGATGTGACCGAGTCAGAGACACGAGAGACACGCAGACTATGACAAGCACGAACTGTGATATGTTTAAAAAAAAAAAAAAGTATAAAAAAAATATGTAAACAACTAAAAATGCTGTAGACAAGTAAACTACAAGATACCCTAAGCACAGCTGTCAAATTAATGGAAGTACTCTCAGTTCTTAAAACTGACACAGGTAATAAAGGGTATATGAAAACTGGGCTAAAATGAAAAATAAATTTTAATTGGAGTATAATAATTTGGAGACTAATTATGCTATTTTTAGCAACAATAAGTCAAGGTAATTAAAATATATCTATCGAAAAGATCTGCTATTAAAATTATGTCCTTTATTGTTATCGAAAATCGAAATTAATTGAATAATAATTTGGAGACTAATTTATTATAATAATTTATAATTATAATTTATTATATTATAATATTTTTACCAATAAAAAGTCAAGATAGTTATAATATATCTATCACATAGATCTGTTATTAAAATGATGTCCTTTATTGTTATCGAAAAACGAAATTAATCGATATTTACAAACGGAGGCAGTTAGCTGTGAACTAAAGTTGCTCAGTGCAGGATAAAAGGGAAGATATATTCCAAACCACTTTCCAACTCTGCTCAATATCAACTTGATTGTTAATTCTAATCGAAAATATATACACTTTATCCGATTAACTGTGGTCTCTTCTGCCTGTTACATAGTTTCCACAAAAACCCATTATACCCATCTGACACATATTTAATGGCTTCAGGGTATAATAAGAGCAACAACAACAAACAAAAAATGCAGAACAAGTTGCAAAGAAAACCAGTGAAAGTCGCTGCCGCTGTTTTGAGACCACTCGAACCACCCAGACAACATTCAGCTGCCACGCCCCCATACCGACGCCCATTTTATTCAGGACATAATTGGGAACGTGTGCGCGTTGCCACTGGTGCCGCCTGCACACTTAATGCTTATGGAATTCTTAGCAGCACTTGATTTCAGTATATATATATATATATATATATATATATATATTCCTAAATTGGCTCTATATGAATATTGTGTAATAAGTATTTCTAAACCAAAAAAAAAAAAACCAATTTGCCAACCGCTTTGCACTGAGCTGAGATTCAAGTGTTCTGCCAAAAAAAAAAAAAATCACACAAACGGAATTCTCAACAAATTTAATGAAAACTGAATACAATATTGTCGTGTCTAATTTAATATGCAAACAGAGATCAGCATTTATTATGAAAGTGTAATAAACGAAAAATGCTTCCTTTGACTAGCTGCTTTGTCCTCAGATGCAGTCCAATAAAGGAATAAAAAATAATATGGAAATTAAAGTGCAATTTTAAAGACATTTTTTGCACGATTGCATTGCTTTTTACTTTTTGCTACTCATTTTTTTTTAGAGAATGTGCTACCAAAGCCAAAAAAAAAAAAAGGCTAACAAAGGCAGGAAAGTAGTAAGAAATTTCTTTAGGTATTTTTTTTTTTTTTTTTTTTGCTTATTATCTTTCGCTGCATTGTTCTGTGAAGCTGTTGTTCAATTTATGATTATATTTTGTTTGGAGCGGCATGCGGCATGCGGAAGCAGCTGTTGAGTAGAGAAACGTTGCACTTACCAAACAGTCTGCCACTTAACGGATGCAGTTTACATTTCGTATAAGTGTGCACTCAACCAAACTACGCATTTCTTTTTTGGCACATTTATGTTTTTCTTATGTTGTGCCTAGAAGTCACCCTCTGCCCCCCTTTTGGCACTGCTGGCCACAAAATGTCTTTTATATATGGCTCAAATGTGTGCAATTGTGTGTGTTGGTCCATTGGCTTCTGAGCCAAAGCATGTGTAAACATAATTCTGGAAAGATGAAATATGAGCACAGAATTTGGCAAACAAAATTGTGGAAAATGTGTAGGAGTAGCATAACAAAGTATTTTCGAAAAAAAAATAATATAATATAAATCCGGAATGATGTATGTTAAAAACAAAATTTTTTCTCTTTAAAGCCAGCACAAAATCTGCCTTGCTATAAACCACATATGTTTTGTGGAATTTTCTAGCTTAAAACATATGAAAATAAATTGTGCAGTTTGTGTTGAAATGTGAAACATAAGTTTTTGAAAGCTGAAATATTTTACATTTTCTTTATTTGTTTAATACAGACGCAAAAATAATAAACATGTTTGTGGAGGCATTTCTTAAATTGCCTTTTTTTATATTAGTTAGTCCTTATTTTAATTGAATAATTAGAATAATTTCCAGTAACATAATCACAATCATAATGACAATCATAATCAGGGTAAATGTCTGTAATATTAAATTCAATAATAAGAGGAAGTCTCATTTAATCCACGACATCATCATAAGCCATAAATCAATGTCAGTTTTTCCTTTTATTTGTATTTGTTTTAATTTAAATTTTTGTATGTTTAAGAGAAAATGTGGTCCCTCGAAAGTATACACAATATGCTCATTTTAAAATGATAAATTACGTTCGACTATTTGCAGTAGTCTAAACAAGTAAATTATTCGTATTATAAAATATTCTGTCCAGTTGGCTAAAACTGTCATTCACGAAACCCTAATGCATATATATTGAAACTTGGTAATTGAATTCGCATTGTCATTGTTCGTTGTATGAATCTTAATTACTGTCAGCCACTAAACATCAGCACTAATGAATAATGGACAGTCAGGAATAAGGGCGTATTGTTCAGTCATATATAATATTTATTAACATATCATGCAAATTACTAAAAACCCATTCACTCGAAAATGGCCACTGCCAGTCCGACAACAACAACAACAACAATAACATTGTTGATCAACATGTTTAGTGGAATTTACACATTGGTGAATTGGCAGCACTCAACATTTTTTGCTGTTAGGCATGTTGCATATTCAACAACAAATCAAGCAGGAGAAGCGATTAGGTTTAGTCCCTGTTCGTCCTTTGGTGTAATTGGTTTGTTAAGCAGCTGATTTTCAGAAGATTAAAAGAAGCCTCAAGCCACAATAAAAACAAATAGGCTCTCGAAAAAGTTGACTATTTATTGAGGGTCAACAACAATAAATAACAATAAATATATATACACATATTTATATATCTATATATAATAATAAATGTGCAATTTGAAATAGCCATAAATATGGTCAAGTGTATGGATTGGTCATAAGTTTATCTTTGGTTCGCTATAATCCTAAGTTGTCTATCGATTTGTATAATGTTTGATATGGCAATCGTCCAATTGGCGAAATAATAGTTAGATAAATAGTTGACTCTGAGCCAACAAAAGTTGGAAAGAAGCTGTAAATGCAAACAATAAAACAAAGCTACTAAATGCTAATTATAAAATAATTCATGACACTACAAAAAAAAAACACACACACACTTCCAACCAAACTATTTAAATCTAAATAAAAAAAAGAAATCTATTTAAAATGTTATATAAAAGAATTATGTGGTGGAAAATTCAAAATAAATATTTCCTCACCTGCAAATTAGCAAAAGTTGATTGACGAATAATTTCGTTTATTGTTTTAACCACTTTTTACATTTTTCCGTATTCAACGATTAATTGTGTCTAGATCAAAGGCAATCTTTATAATTTCTTTATTTATTTTCTAATGCACTTTTTAATTACCATCATCAAATTGTGACAACTTTAATACTTTGCATAGCTCAAGGACGAAAAGCACAAAAACAACTGTAAATGGATAAGGACGCATCAGCGCATAAGGAATAAGATGAGGAAATACAAGGAACACAAACTAAACTCTTGACGTTTTTAAGCCATAAATAATTCCAAAGACATGCATTTGCCTTTCACCACTCTGGCTTCTGATTACGTTATTATAACAACGTTAATGTGAGTGAGCGTAATTGGAACGGTTTCACTAACCAACCACTCAGACGTCATCCGATCACGCGCTTATTTTGCATACTAAGCGGCGGTTTGCCAACAGAGAATCACAAGCAAAACATGAGAAGGGATATTTTAACAGAGCGGCTGCTGTGGGCGAAAGTTAAGCTGTCAAGCAACACGTGTTCGATTGTTAACAGTTGGTTGTTAACAGTGAAGCTGTTAAGCTGTAACCTAGTGACTCACATTAAACTGGCGCTCTTAAATGTGCTCTGTTAATCTGTATGTCAGGCGACTCTTAAGGCTCTGTCAGCTGACAGCTAAACACATTTGCGCATTTATTTATTTAACCGAATATTTATTTCATTAAATGTTACAGCATGTCATCAGAATGGACAGAACAGCATCTCAGCATAGCAGGATTGTCACAACGAGGAACTTAGATAGGCACTGTCGCTTATCTCATAAATTCATGTCAAAGAGGGCCAAGGCTGCCGCAGAAGCCACAGGTGTGGCAACAACAAATTAAGTTGCACATATAACTCAGCCACCCACTGACATTTATTCACAAGGAAATTGGCTTCACTCCTAGACACATATATGCGAGTGTGTGTATGTGTGTGTGTGTGTGTGTGTGTGTGTGTGTTTGTGTGTGTGTCAGTCACAATTTGTGAGCTAAAAGTTTGCTCACAAAATATAATGTATACGACCCGTGTCATGTACTTTACAATTGTTGCTAGCTGCGTTTGTCATTACGCCAAATGACTTTGACAGAAAAAAAAGCAAACTCCCATAAATTACGAAGGGGAATAACAACAGCAACAAAACCAAAAACGATAGCCAAAGAATAAACGCAAAGAGATGGCACAATAAAAAGGACAGCAGCTGGCGGTGTGCACATGGAGTAACCTCAAACCCCCCCCGTCAATACTGATTGTATTAAGCCGCTTAAATTATGCCATTAGAGTCGAGTGAAGTCAACGACTCGCCGTCGTGTCCAGGCAGACGGCGACATAACTCGAGATAATTCAGTTATAACGCTCTGCAACAAAATAAAAGTATCTCGATGTCAATGAACGTGTTATACGACTTATCCAGACCAAGACCCATACCCAGACCCACACCCAGACCCACACCCAGACTCATGTCCATGTCCATGTCCACTGCGATGCCAATGACACACTCTGAGATAACATGGAGCACAAGATAGATGGATTTATATGTATTTCGAAATATATATGATAATTGATGCAAAACGACAAATTAATTTGGCTTATCAAATGAATGAGCAAGCCGCCAAAGTCCAATTTGAAGTTCATTTCAGTTTACTAAACGGTTGACAACGTCACCAATTTAAATGCCAACTCTTTCGAAGGGAGCAGGGGTTGCGGGGATGCGCAAGTGCAGCATTACAGAAACATGATTTAAATGACAAAGGCTGGCTGTCATAAAAAATACTGTAACGAGTTCAAGAGTTCAAGAAACTAAGCAAAAAAAAAAAAATATACAACTTGAAAATAAATATATACATGAATGCTGAACGCATTTCTTTAAGCTCAAAACACTTTCTTAAAGACTGTTTTGTGTAAGCAATGGCATAACAAATTGTAGCCCAACTTAAAGAGGTTTATGAAAAGAATAAAATTATATATAAATGTCCTTCTAGGACAGAAATAAAAACAAAACTAAAATAAAGTAAGCAAATTGTCAGAGCCACAAAACTTACTCTAGTTCTATGTTTACTTTGTTATATTATTTACAACAATAATATTTATTATTTATAAGTTATAAATTAACTGAACTAAAGTTATACCATACTGAAATGCAAATAATTTATACCCAGCCTGATAGATAAATACCATAAGTCAAGTCTCTTTAGAGACAGCTCCAAGTAACTACATTTTTTTTTTTTGTTCTAGATGCAGTATTTCATATGCAAATCATACATTTTAATGCAGCTTCCTGCATGATTGCATTTTGAGCCCAAGAGTAAAATTGCCCAGCTAACTGTAAAAGCTAGGAAAACAAACACATCAAATATGTAGCAGTCCTAAAGGGGCAACATGAACGAAATTTCATGGGGCACTGGCAAAAAGGGAAGTGCAACTGATATGATTTGTGATGAACACATTGACAAATGACACTCAATTAAGTTTCAAAGTGCGCTGCACTTATACCCAAAATAGACAGGATGTGTCATGCCACAAATAGGATACGTCCGCTGATGGCAGCGTCAAATTAAAGTGCATCCGCTACAAATGACGTGCAGCATTTGCTTGTGGCAGCAACACGTAGCTAAATCGCGCGATTCCAATTGATGTCAATTGATGCCGTTGTCACTAATAAGTCTGCTGCTGCTGCAACTGCTGCTGCTGCACTTTAGTGGCAGGCAATCAGTGCATACATACAATCACGCATACGACATGTATGCCAGGTTGGGAAGTTAGCTTTGCTCTGTGCGTATCTCAAGTCATTAATCATGGAGCTGTGATGACAGCTGACAAAAGGGCAAACGTCACAGTTCTACAAAGGATTTCTTCCACATTCTGCCGCACAGGGTCATTTCTCCTGATTTGACTTGCCACACAGCACCATTTGACAGCCGAATGTGTGGACAAAAACGATTTTGAAAATTGATTGTGTCCACAAATTCATTTATCGTCGAGCCACTAATCTTAACCGGAGCAATTGCTCTGACCTGTGGGAAACGTGAATGAAGTCACGTAAATTGCTTACGTAATGGAAAAACCTGCACAGAAAAATAAATGAAAATTCTCGAGAAAAAAGCCTGTAACAAAATACATTTTCTTTTATATAGATATAAATAGACTTTTCAGTTGAGGAATATATTTATTGAACACAAATTTCAATTTGCCTGTTTAATTTTTTACTAAAATTCATCGCTTAGCAGCATTTACATAACATCATTATATAATTTTTTTATTTAATTGAAAAATAGACACAATGAAATTAAATAAAAACAAAATTTAAATAAATATTTATACTATTTATTCTCAATGAAAAAATTCGTATGCTTGGCTAAACTAAATTTACAATCGCATTAATTTCAGGTGTTATTATATTATTTATTTTTGCAACTATTCCGTTAATATTAACAAAAAACTTAATGCCGTATTTTAAATTAATTATTATATTTTCTGTTAGCAAAAAATAACAGACTACATAGGCTCGCCGAAGACTAGATACCCTTCCTTTTAGACGGCAGTTTATAGCCAGATTTATCAATTTTAGTTTAGTAAAAAATTAATAGGGTAAATAAAATGAGTTTCAAAAGAAAAATGCTAAAAAAAACTTTTTTTATTTCTATAGTATTTAAGTAACATTCAGCAAAATATCTCTTTCGATTTGGATGTACAAAAAAAATGCATACGATTGCAATTTTTGCAAGCAGCCTAAATCTTCTTCAATTTATTATTATTTTTTAATAATATGAAAAAAAACTGTTAACAACAGAAACTTCTGTTGTTTAATAATTCGCAAACACTCGAAGTTGCCTGATTCAATGCGTTGCACAATTAAAAACAAATTTGAGAACCCTCAATATATGCAAATAAATAATTGCATTGTGCAAATCGTATACAATAACAAAATAAATACAATCAAATAACAAAAAAAAAGGGGGTTTTAATATCAATAATGGCATTATAAAAAATATATAATAAGTAAATATTAAAAAAAAAAAATACGCAAACCAAGGACAAAGCTTTCAATATTCATTGTTCACTTTAAGGACATAAACTACCAACTGTACTTGAATCCAATTTAAAATGTACTTATTTATATACAAAACCGATTCTTTAATAAATGTTAAGACTATTTTCAACTCAGGTTATATAAATTTAAAAAGACTTTGCTTTATTTTTTTTAGCCATTTTTGTTTCAGTCGATTGCTTGCGATGGCAATAAACGGAACAAATTGTGCACAACTTTGGTTTTTGCACACTTTGGTTTTTCCACTCTATTTGAATTCTTTTGAGACAAAACCAATAAATAAATACATAAATAAAACCAATGATAAATATATGAAATGCTTTGTCAGCGTACTCATGGAAAAAAATAAAGTTACTCAAGTGCTGGGACAACGTTTTTGGCTCAAGTAATTAGCAATTTATGTAACTTTGGCTCCAGCCATTTGTAACGGTAAAACGGCACAACTTGGGTCATTACAGTTAACACCTTTCAGTCCTTAGAGGCCAGCCAACACAAATGACTCTTAGCCCCAGCATAATGAATTGTTACCTAATCATGATTTATCTACACTCAGCACATAAATCTCAAATTCATTGTGGAACACGTATACATCATAAACGGATGTCAACGACTTAATGAGACCCTGGAAAAAAAAAACTTAAAGTTATGGATATAAATTTCTATTGGAGACATCGATTTCTAAGAATGCATGTTTCAAGTTTTTAATGTACTTTCTTAGTGAAACCACCCAAGTAAATCTATAAACAATCGACTTATGCAGTTGAAGCTACATCAAAAAATCTACACGTTAATTACATAAATTTTACAAATAAACCGTAGTCATTTCTGGCCTCAATCAACACTTTGACCTTTTGGCCACAATATGAGCTCGTTAGTCAATTTTCGGCAATTTGATGCCAATCAATAATAAATGTAAATAACCTAATATCCTCAACAGGAGTCTTCTTGTTCTGATAGCTGATGAAACTGATGTTGCTGATAATGTTGCTAATGATGATGATAATGATGATGATGATGATGTTGTTGCCGCTGCTAAAGTAATCGAAAGTAGAAAATTGTGGCAAAAGTGAAATATGGTCAGTCGGTAGTTGGACACGCGCTCTTCCAATATAATTTAGCGCCACATCATGGCAGCTGTTCTCGGACAAGACAACGGCGCCAATTGACCGAAAATCAATGGCCCCATCACAAAAGTTCAATTTTTTTTTTTGTTTTTCCTTTCTTTTTGCTATTGGAGTCATCACCCACACCCACACCCACACGGCCACAAGCCCAGCATCATCCGTGGTTAAAATATATTTTTGTCTATATTTTCTTTATACTATTTTGGTTTCACTGATGGTCATCTGCCATGTGGCAATATATATATTTTCACGCTCCAAATTGTAGCTAGACACGAACTTTAAATCGCCATTCAAAAAATATATCCTGCATATAAGCCAAATTGAGAGTGCTTTGCTCAATTTCAACTAGGTTAACTTCATTAGCTGATTGTTTATTTAATTGGTATTTCATATTACTAATGATTTTATTCGTTTGTAAGCAATTTTTATTTTATTTTGAACTCTCTTAAAATGATTATTTCAAAAACCATAAATTTTTCTGAATAATTAAAATTCAACATCATAAAACCACAAATAAAAATTGGCCCATCACTGGACACAACCAACAATTACATTGTGCAGCAGCACACACCCCTCTCACTCCCCCTCCCGCTCACCATCTGAACAGTTCAACAATTTCACAGTCGCACATTTAATGGTTTTTTGGCATCGCATTGGATTTCTCGCGCAATTTTTTCCAACCAATTTCAGCTACTTCACAACTTAATTGGCTACACTGCGAGCCAAATTTTCGCAGAATTGCCAAGAGGTGCACAATTAATTATTTACAGTTCCTGCAGCTATTTGCTGTTTGCCAACAAAAGAACCCTACTTGAACCAACAATAGAAAATCATAGTTCTCGGAACTGAAACGAATAATCAAAATACAAGTTTAGAAATAAAATTAGAAAATTCATCCAAAGCTAAAAATCGACTTCTACAGTAAGATTTTTTTTAAAATGCGTAAATTTTGTTTTTGTTTATGTATTTGAAAGTGAAGATGATCCGTTATCAAAAGAAAAGCTGTCTAAAACATTATGAATTAAGCTAACAAGCGGCAAGACAATTGGCTTAAAGCCAAGTTTCGACTTTTACCCGCTGTGAATTTAAGTGAACCAAACACTTCATTGCAATTCAGTTAAAAGGCTAGAGTACAATTTTTATGTCTATTCGAAAATGGCTTTGACGCATTAGCGGCATAAAACAGGCAATAGGCATTAGCCCCAAAAATCCTTTAAGAAGCAAAGCAATATACACAAACACACACAGCATCCACAGCACACACACACACACACACACACACACACACACACACACACACACACACACGCACACACACACACACACTGTTTTGGGTGCGACGCTGTTTTATTGGCGTGCACGTGCAAGGACCTAAATCGGGAAGAGCGCCAAATGCCAGCAGGACCCCATCGAGTTTCCCATGAAAATCAACGCTTAATGTGTCCCTAATAGCTTTCGCATAAATTACCGTGCGATTTTGCAATAATGCCAGTCAGCAAAACAGTCGCTGTTTGAAATTGGCTCTAAATTTTATGTAAGTTTCATGGACTTTACGCATGATTTGATTTACCACTGACCAAGGGCGTCGAATCGACGAGGGTGGAGCGCCATGGAACCCCTTAAGCGAACGATAAGCGAATTTAAACTAGATTATAAATACATATTTTTTGTCGTAATTTTATACGCTCACCTTTATCAAATTTTATGTAAGAAATGTAGTTATAAGAAATATAAAAAATATAGAAGAAATAGAATTCAAGAAATGTGCGAAATCCCTTTACAAAAAAAGCTGACTACGCCCCTGCCACTATCCGAATTTAATTAAGGCAAATGCCAAACGTCAATACAATCAAAGCTGCGACAACATCCTGCCAATAGACTTTTCAATTAGAAAAGCAAATAATGAAGAGCCAAATTGAAAAAACTGTCAACAGGTAGACGCAACATAAGGAACAGAAAGGTGGAAATGTGTAATTGCCATTGGTTCATGTAAGATATAAGGTCAAAACTTATTTTTTAACTATTCTGCAACGATTGCCTGTCCACATACATACGGATATATATGTATGTAATTAAAGGCCAGAAGTTATTTCGTCAAATGTGTGCAAATTGTAGCTCATTATTTAATATTAATATTAGTTAAGACGGATAATAGTTAGGACGGACTTGAATGGACTTGGATATATTGACTCTGCTCTTGACCTTGGTCTAAAATACTTTTTACATCCGCAAAAATGTTTTATATTTATTATATGCCATTACTTATAAAAATTTAATCAGTTTTGATAAGAGTAAATATTTATAAGCCATGCCAAAGACATTAAATATAACTAAAAATAAATATTAAGCACATAAAAATTCTGTAGTGGAGTGAGCTCGACTATCATATACCCTAAACCCAGTTGTTAAATAAATTTAGGTTTTATTGCCTTTAAAAAGTTTAACTCATTCACATATAAATTGTAATACAGAAACTGAAGAGAAAAAAAAATAGGCAGTGCAAACTTAATTCTCCTGCTTCTGATTTTGATACATTTGTTGACTTCTTACTGATTAGCGGAATAAATAAAAAAATAAACAAATTATATCGAAAGCGTAATCTTATTTGTGCGAGTAAAAGAAGGAGCTTTGACCGATATACAAATTTAGCATACGTCACTGCAATTCCCTACATTATCATCAAAACCTTATCAGCATGCTTCATTTAGCTTAATATCATAATTATCTGTGCGTTCAACAAAAACATTTATAAATATAAAATAAAAAGTTAACAAAAATGTAAATAATGTAATCTAGTCAGGTTGCACCGAACATTCAAAGACAAATAAAAACAAAATTCAACGACATTTACTGTTAATATTTTTTTGCATTCGTCATTGTGATGTTGGAAATAATGTTTTTTTTTTACGTTTGCTCTCTTCCAGCACTTTTGCTCAGAGAGCAAAGAATATAAAAGCTTTAAAAACCGTTCGCATTGCTCAGGTTGCATTCGTAGCTCAACGCAACAAGTACGAAATTTAGCATGGAGCTGTTAACTGTCGCGCTGCTGGGCGTGGCTCTGGCATTGGTGTACCAACTCTACCAGTATACGTACAAATACTGGGAAAAGCGCGGAGTGCCTTTTGAGCGTCCTCTGCCCATAGTCGGCAATATGAGGGGCGTGGGCCAAAAACTACACTTTCGCGACATCAATCAGCGGCTCTACGATCGCTTCAAGGGCACAACACCGTTTGGAGGCATGTTTATGTTCTTTAGGCGTGTGGCGTTCATTGTGGATCTGGATCTGGTCAAGCAGGTGCTGGTCAAGGACTTTACACTCTTTGAGAATCGTGGCGTCTTCAGCAATGTGCGCGATGATCCCCTGACGGGCCATCTGTTCGCGCTGGAGGGCGATGAATGGCGCTCGATGAGGCACAAACTGACGCCAGTTTTCACATCCGGCAAGATGAAGCACATGTTTAGCATCGTCGTCGATGTGGGTAAGCATCTGGGCGAGACTATGTATAAAGCCGTTGGAGCTAGCAGTAGCGATGTGGAGATAAAGGAGTTGTGCGCTCGGTTTACCACAGATGTGATTGGCACATGTGCCTTTGGACTGGAGTGCAATAGTCTGGCGGATCCGCAGGCCGAGTTCCGAGCCAAGGGTCGCCAACTGTTCGAGAAGCCGCGTTATCATCAGGCGGTGCAGGCCTTCATCTTCACAAATGCTAACTTGGCCAAAAAGATGCGCATGAAGGTCTTCCCCGATGATGTGTCCGAGTTCTTCATGCAGGCAGTCCGGGACACAGTCGACCATCGAATGAAGCACAACATTAAACGGAACGATTTCCTCGATCAGCTAATTGAACTGCGTGCCGAGAACGAGGAGACAGCTCGTCTTGGCAAGGGCATAGATCTGTCGCATGGCCTAACCATAGAGCAGATGGCTGCCCAGGCTTTTGTATTCTTCATTGCTGGCTTCGAGACCTCCTCGAGCACAATGGCCTTTTGCCTGTACGAGCTGGCCCTACACCAGGATGTACAAGAGCGTCTGCGCCAGGAGATCGAAACGGCACTGAAAGAGACCTCGAATGGGGAACAGCTAACCTACGATGCCATGCAAAAGATGACCTATTTCAACCAGGTGCTGGCAGGTATGCATAACGCAGCTTAAAGCCCACAATTCTTTTTAACATTTAATAACTCTTCATATAGAAACACTGCGCAAATATCCGATTCTTCCACATTTGACGCGATTGGCTAACAAGGATTACAAAGTGGCTGGCACAGAGATGGTCATTGAGAAGGACACCATGGTTCTGATACCTGTGCACAATATACACCATGATCCACAGATCTATCCCTCACCCGAACTCTTTGATCCTAGTCGTTTCGAACCCGATGCCATCATGGCCAGACATCAGTTTGCCTATCTGCCGTTTGGCGATGGACCCCGCAACTGTATTGGAGAACGCTTTGGTAAAATGCAAGCTAAGATTGGGCTCATCGCCCTTCTGCGATGCTTCAAATTTGGTGTCTCCAAGCAGACGGAGGTGCCACTGATCCTCAATAAGCGTACCTTCACCCTAAACAGCCAAGCCGGCATTCACCTGAAGGTGGAACGCATTCAGTCAACATAATTTTTGTACTTAAAAGTGACGCCAATCACCAATGATTGCAGCGGTTAATCTAATCTAATTTGGTGTATGAGCTTTTATAATTTTTGATAAATAATCTCGGAATTTATTAGTAACATTGAAAGCGCAGGTGAAGGTTGGCATCGCCTGCCTGCTGCATCGTTGTCAGCTTCGTAGCACGCTTAGAAATCATATTCCATGGTGATTGGTGGAGAACAATTTTTTAGTTGTTTTGGTGTTTGGCATTTAATCCAAAATCAAACGACTTTCTGCTGCGTTGTGATTTTTAAATACTCTTGTTTTGTTTTGTTATAAGCTTATTTATACCACGCTTAAAATAAACACATTAATTGTTAGATTAAACAAGATTTCATTCATAGCCTACGCAAAATTGAGCAAAATTCAATGAGCGAAAGCTTGCTCTGCGGTCAGCACTTGAAAGCTTAATGGCTCTCTCATTCTCTCCCTCTGTTTATTTATCAATTGTTCTCTCACGCTCGGTTGTTCATGCTGCGTGTTTGCAATTTATACTCTACATTGGTTTTTGTATGCGATCAATGCATTTGAGACTAGCTTGTTTATCATATGTATGTAAATAATAATATATATGTATATTATTTAGAAATATAATAAAATATTTTTATTTATCAGTGACTGACTTATACACTTTATTCATAAGCGAAATGGTAACAAATTATTTCAAGACAAAACTAAATGAAATAAATAACAGAGATAGATTCTAATGCCTTATCTTCTAGTTAAGTATATTTTTATATATATTTTTTTATATTCTATGACCTGCAGTGTTTTCGGATAAAAGAGTTGCGTTACAAAATCGATTACGAAAACTGCATCATGCACGTGAGAAAGGCCGCATTTCAAGGCATATCAATTATCGCTCAATGCCTTTTGTGCTATGTGCCGTCATTTATCCAGTTCAAACTGCATTTGTTTTCCAAGCTGTGTCTCTCTCTCTCCCACTTACTCTCTCTATCTCTCTCTTTCTCGCCTCTGCCTTTGCACAATCTCTCTTCCTCATTCACACCCCCTCTATTCATGTCGGACTCTGTCAATTAATCTTTTCGAGAGCAAGTAAGCCAGGCGAGTGAGAGAGGCGTGTTTGAGCTTCTGTTGTTTATGCTGCAATTGAATAGATAATAATATAGCAATACCAATTGGCGAACAGTTGAAAGTGAAAAGCATAAAATGCTTGATGTGCTCGCACTAATTCTGATTACACTGGCCATCGGCTTTTGGTACGTGCGCATCCGTTTTAGCTATTGGATGCGACGCCAGATATGCCATGAGCGACCCACATTTCCCATGGGCAATTTTCGCGGTTTTCGCAAAACGGTTCACTATAAGGACATTCTGACGCCACTGTACGAACGCTTCAAGTCGACAGGATCACCATTTGCAGGCATATATTTTATGCTGCGACCGATAGTGCTGGTGCTGGATTTGGAGCTGGCCAAAGAGGTGCTGATCAGGGATTTTGTCAACTTTGAGGATCGCGGCAGTTATCACAATGAACAAGATGATCCACTCACCGGCCATCTATTCCGCATCGATGGACTAAAGTGGAGACCGCTGCGTCAGAAAATGACGCCCACCTTTAGCTCCTGCAAGATGAAGTTCATGTTTCCCACGGTGTGTGTCGTGGGCCAGGAACTTGCTCAGATCTGTGCGGAGCATTCACAGAATTCGATTTGTGGCATTCTGGAGGTGAATGACTTGATGTCCAGATATACCTCAGACGTGATTGGCAGCTGTGCCTTCGGCCTGGACTGCAATGGACTACGCAATCCGGAAGCTGAGTTTGCAAAAATGGGCAGACGAGCGTTCACCGACCGACGGCACAACAAACTCATCGATAGCTTCATTGAGAGCTTTCCGCATTGGGCACGACGACTGCGTCTTCGTCAGATTCATCCGGACATCACGGAATTCTACCTGCGGATTGTCCGCGACACGGTTAAGGAGCGCGAGTCGAAAGGCATTGCTCGCAACGATTTCATGAATCTGCTCATCGAGATGAAGCAACGCGGTGAGCTCACACTGCCGGAGATTGCCGCCCAGTCGTTTATATTCTTTGTCGCCGGCTTCGATACCTCAGCATCGACACTAACCTTTGCCCTCTACGAGCTGGCCAAGCAGCCGCAAATCCAGCTCAAGCTTAGGCAAGAAATCCAGGAGTCTCTGCAACGGCACGGTGGCCAATTCACATACGAATGCATGCAGGAGCTGCGCTATATGGAGCTGGTCATTGCGGGTGGGTGATCGTATAATATTCATAACTGTAAAACTTAATTTTGCTATGACAAAATTTAATACAAGAAAGTTCTTCTTTAGAGACACTCCGAAAATATCCAATTCTGCCGCATCTTTCGCGCGTCGCTCGTAATTATTATGCGGCAAAGGGTGATCGACACTATTATATAGAACCCGGTCAGATGCTTTTGATACCCGTTTATGGCATTCATCACGATCCCCAACTGTATCCAGAGCCCGAAAAATTCATACCAGAGCGTTTCGTGGCCGATCAGATGGCAGAACGGCCCACCGCATCCTGGCTGCCCTTTGGCGATGGACCGCGCAACTGCATCGGAATGCGATTTGGCAAGATGCAGACGAGTATTGCCTTGTTCCATCTACTAAAACGCTTTCAATTCAGTGCCTGCCCGCGAACTGTGTCCAAAATTGACTTTGACAAATCCAACATTCTGCTGAGTTCGGCCAGTGGTATTTATCTTAAGGTGGAGGAGCTTCAAAACATATAACATCAAAATACGGAGATTGAGTCCATCACTGAACTCATTATTAGTACTTATCACATATATATTGACCACTGCCTGACACTTTTAGATGTTTTAAACCAAAATATATATATATATAAATGCAAATATATATAAATTAATTTCACAATGTATTAATAAATAAATAAACTTGTCCAATCTTAAATGCTAATGAAAATATATTGCGATCCTATTAAAAATTGTTTAACAATATACATATTCATTGGCATTTAAGATAAGACAAGCTTATTTTTTATGGTATATATTTTCTTGACCGGTATTAACAGACAAAAGGATTTCAGAGGCTATTAGGGCCAACAAGAATATTGGAATATAAATTGAATCAAGTTCAGCGAATATTAATTCATATCAATTGCAAGAAAATTCCAAATTTTAAATGTTTAAAGCAAATAATATATAATAATAAAATATTGAAGAGCTGTCGTAGTCGAAAAACGTATCCTCAAATTGCTTTCAAGCTTTTGTGCAGGGCATAGCATAGTCGAGCTTACTCGGCTACATCATTCCTACTTGTTTTGTTGTTGTTAACTGTCTTATCACACTGACTCAGCAATATCGCCGACCAGTCGTACTGGCGCAACAAAATTTTAGAGGCTTGGCAACAATTATTATTGAGTGAATATTTCAGCATTCAAAATTATGGCCTTGAATTACTTAACATTTGTTTATAACAGATAACTCAATCGTAAAGCTTTCTGAGAGCGAGCTTTTGCCTATAAATATATTGTGCTCATTCAGTTAAAGCTCAGTCAGCTGCAGTCTGTTCAAATGTCTGTAATAGTAACGTTAATCGCTATTATTGTCGCACTGCTCATTTACGGAGTGCGTCATAGGTATAACTATTGGAATCGTCGTGGTATTCCGCACGATGTACCCAAGTTTCCCAAAGGCAACGCTGGCAACTGGCCATCGAAGCGGCAACTCGGTGTACTCTTTGGTGAATACTATCTGAAATACAAAGATGCAAAGATTCCCTTTGCCGGCTTCTTATTCTTCTTGACGAAGATGATTGTCATCACTGACTTGGAACTGGTAAAACGCGTCTTTATTAAAGACTTCCATAATTTTGAGAATCGTGGCGTATTCCACAATGAAGTTGAAGATCCCCTATCGGCCAGCCTATTCAGCATTGAGGGTCAGAAGTGGCGCCATCTCCGGCACAAACTGACGCCCACCTTCACCTCGGGCAAAATGAAGCACATGCTGCCCATCGTTCTGAAAGTGGCCGAGGAATTGGCCAACGTGTTTAAAGAGAAGGTCACATCACCAAAAGAGCTGGAGATTACGGATCTAGTGGGTCGCTATACGGCAGATGTGATTGGCACCTGTGCGTTTGGCCTCGATTGCAATAGTCAGCGCAATCCCGATGCCGAATTTGTTCGCATGGGCAAGCGAGCTGTTTCAGAACGAGCCTATCGTGGACTCCTTGATTTCTTCATCTTTGGCTTCCCCAAACTGGCTCGTCGTCTACATATGAGAATGACAGTTCCGGAGGTTGAGGACTTCTATATGCGGATCATAAGAGACACCATCGATTATCGTGTGAAGAACAATGAGAGACGCAACGATTTCATGGACATGCTCATCGAAATGTATAAGAAGGAGCAGGAGGGTAACACCGACGAGGGTCTGACCTTTAATGAGTTGGCCGCCCAAGCGTTCATATTCTTTGTGGCCGGCTTTGAGACCAGCTCCACAACCATGGGATTTGCCCTATACGAGCTTGCCCTGAATCAGGATGTGCAGGACAAACTGAGAGAGGAGATTATCGAAGTGCTTGCAAAGCATAACAATGTCTTCTCCTACGACAATATTAAGGAAATGTCATACCTCGAACAGGTTGTGATGGGTAAGTTATAAGAACCACATTCCTCGAGCATTATTTAATTTCGAGTTCTCATTTAGAAACACTACGCAAATATCCCGTGCTTTCTCATCTTACACGCAAGACGATCGCGGATTATACACCGGACGATCCAAAGTATTATATTGAGAAAGATACGGTTGTTGTTGTGTCCGCCATTGGCATTCATTTTAACCCGGACATCTATCCCGAGCCGCACAAGTTTAAGCCAGAGCGCTTCACGGCTGAGGAGATTGCGGCTCGGCCATCCGTTAGTTGGTTGCCCTTCGGCGATGGTCCCCGGAACTGCATTGGATCTCGATTCGGTATGATGCAGTCCTGTGTGGGTCTGGCCCATCTGATAAAGGACTACAAGTTCACTGTGTCGCCCAAAACGCAAATACCCCTAAAAATGGTGACAGCAAATATATTGTTATGCTCTGAAAATGGCATTCATTTAAATGTCGAAAGAGTTAACAAATAATGCGAAATGGAAACACTGGTTATATAAAAAGATAACACAATTTGTAGACTTCAACTACTTCGATTATTTCGGCGTATCTAATCTAAAAATGTTAAACACAAAATATGCTGATTATAATTATTCTGTGATTTTACACACATTTTCTGGTAAATTGTTGATATAAATTATAAATTATTAAATATTTACATCTTTCTATGTATTTTCATACTTCTTGCCATTGTATATATAACTTAATTTTTCGATTAATTTATAATTTAAAATTGAATTGTTTACTTAATAAAAAAAAAGGTATTTCCTCAAAAAAATATTTGTATAGTGATATTCTAATTTTTATTGCACAACTTAGTTAATTAATTGATTTCATAAAAACTTTAAACGTTAAAATAAATTATATAATTAATAGAATGAAATTTCAGTTAATCTCATTTACATTGCCCAATTAGAATATTAACTGTTTTATGACATAAAAACTTAGTTTTTAAATAAACATATTACCGAAAAAAATAGTTTCAACTTATGATATAAAATATTGCGAGGAGATTTCAAAAGTTTGTTGTGGGTCAACTTAAATCATTCACCCTTATTCCTATTACTTGTTAAAATAATACTATATATAGCTGCTCGTATGTCAAGTAGTAATGCCAGATGAGTATAAATATATAACAAAGTTCTGGATGACCTCTGATCCTACATCGTTTGTCAAACGTTTGAAATAAAAAAAAATCTCGTCAACGTGTTTGTAATAAACTAATTTTAAGTGGGGTCTTGACCCGAACAGAGCGAGTCAAAAATAATTGGCTATATAAGAGCCGGAGAAATCGAGCAACTGTTGACCAGTCTAACTCAAATTAGCCAAGTAAAATGTTCGTCTGCTACTCGCTGTGTGTGTTGTTCCTGATCGGTGTCTATATATGGATGCAGCACCGATTATCCTACTTTAAGCGTCGTGGCATTGCACATGAGGCACCCATGCCACTGGTTGGCAACATGTGGGGTTGGCGAGTCACCAAACATACCTCGGAGATAATTCAGAGGCTCTACTTTAGGTACAAGCAACTGGGACCCTATGTGGGTGCCTACTTTCTAATGACGCCCATTTGGATTATCACTGATATGGAGCTGTTGAAACGCATCTTTATCAAGGACTTTGCCAACTTCGATAGTCGTGGTCTGTTCTACAATGAGCGAGATGATCCCTTGTCGGCGCATCTCTTTGCGATTGATGGTCCCAAGTGGCATAGTTTAAGGCACCGAATGACGCCCATCTTTAGTGGTGCCAAAATGAAATTAATGTTTACATCTGTGCTGCGCACAGCTTCCGAGTTGGTTAGCGTCCTGCAAGAGCGTTGCGCCGGACAAGCGTCCAATTTGGAGGTTACCAAATTACTGGCCTGCTACACGTCGGACACCATTGGCGCAGCCATATTCGGACTGGAGTGCAATGGTCTGCGCGATCCAAAAGCACCCTTTGTCCAGATGGGCCTAAATGCTATGCTGAAGAAACGCTTGGATTACATCTTCTGCCTGCTGTTTCCCAAGCTCAGCCTTAAGCTGCGACTCAAACGCACGCCCCGCGATGTGGAAGCCTTCTATATGGGCATGGTTAAGGACACTATCAGCTACCGGGAAAAGTTCAATGTCAAGCGTAATGATTTCATCGATATCATGCTGCAAATGAAACACAAATACGATGCGGGCAATCTGGAAGAGGGTCTGTCTCTCAACGAGATCGCCGCACAGATGTATGTCTTTCTGGTGGCTGGCTTTGAGACGACAGCAACGGCTTTGAGCCTGGCTCTGTACGAGCTGGCACGACACGAGCACATCCAGCTGCAGCTCAGAGAGGAGATCGAGGAAGTCATCGCCAATTACGGAGAGAATGGAGAGTTAAGCTATGAGGCCTTGCAGAAAATGAAATATTTGGATCAGGTTATATCAGGTAAGCAGCAAATTAATTCAAAATTTAGTATATATTTCCATCTATAAAAGATGAATTTAAAGTTTTAATAATTCACTATTATATTTCATTCTCTCAGAGACCCTACGCATGTATCCCGTTGCCTCGGAGCATTTGCGACGCGCCAACGCCCACTATGAGTTACCCAATCAACCCAATTATTATATACCAGCTGGGGCGCAGTTGATAATACCCGTCTATTCCATACATCACGATCCGGAATACTATCCGGAGCCGGAGAAGTTTTTGCCCGAACGCTTTACGGAGGAGGCCATCCAGCAGCGTCCCACTTGTGCCTATCTACCCTTTGGAATGGGTCCTCGAATCTGCATAGGAATGCGTTTTGGCAAAATTAAGCTGGCAGTGGGTTTAATTGCATTGTTGCGTCATTTTCGCTTCAGTCTCTCGCCGGATACCCCGCAACCCATGGAATTCACTAAACACTCGTTTCTACTGCACACTAAATGTTTCAAGCTACTTGTGGAGCCACTGAGCTGAGCTGAGTTGAAGCTTAACTAAATGTCGAAAACAAAGTTCAACTCAAATTAGTTTATAGCAATTCCAAACCAAACGCATTTAGTGAGGCTAAAAATAAAACTCAATTTACTTATATAAACAATGCTGTGAACCAAAACAAAACAGGTTAATAATAAACGCACACATATAAAAAAAAAATACTTATAATCGTATAAGTAGAAAAGTTTAGAATACAAAGTGACGGAATACTCTCTTTCACTTCTGAAGAGCTTTCTTTTTATGCTCACCAAGAGAGTAATTAAGCTTTTTAGTACATAAACTATTTTTGAATGACCTTTGCCTACGCAAAGCCTCAACTGTAGTAAACTGCAGTAGTTATTTTATTAACAATTATGTAATTATAAATGAAGCCGAATTGTTAAACACACTCAACTTTTAGGAATATGCCCGACTCACTGTTAATCAAGAAGCTCTCCTTATGATATTTAATAGGAATTGGGGTCTCCTCACACACCGAAAACTTAAAGTTCTTTATGAGCATAGCCAGGCCGACACGTGCTTGCATCTGGCCAAAGCGCAGACCAATGCAGTTACGTGGTCCATCTCCAAACGGAAGCTATTCCACCGAGTCACGATTCTTGACTCGCTCTTCGCTGAAGTTATCTGGATTGAAGCGATTTGGTTCGGGATAATACCTCTCGTCACGATGAATTGAAGTCAGTTTGCTCCTCATCAATTTCCACTTGTGTCCGTCTAATAGAAATAGTTGACCTGACAACGGATCATCTTCGGGGTTACTGAAGAATCCTCGATCCGTGAAATTACTAAAATCCTTGATGAGAATGTGCTTAATCAAGAAAGGTTCCAGTATAAATGCCGCTGGACGTTGAAACCAATAGAAACCGACAAAAGGTTTCTATCCACGGAATTTACTGTAGTATTGCATAAAAATATCTGCGAAGGCGCGCTTCGTACGCACACCCGCCATGCTGCCTAGCATTAGATGGGGTTTTTCGCATGGAATGCCCAAATGTTGCCAGTGCTGCATAGTGCGACGTAAGCGCAAGAATAGATAACCAATTAGAGCAATTGCCACAATAAGCAACAAAATGCCGACGCCCATTTTGATATTGATCACAATTATCACTGCGCTTCAAAATGAAAACCACTCAAGTACAAATAAACTTCGGCAAACTACTGAGAGAAACTGCCGTTGTCTGTTTTACCGTATGCAAAAGCTTTGTAGACAAAAGCTTTCTCCATGTTTAAGTAATGAATTTGTATAAAGAAAGCCTGTCAGACTGTATTACAATTACATTTATGATATGGTATTTATTATCAAATTTTATTAAAGATAAAAATTAAATAAACGTTTAACAGCATTTTATCTATAGTTTTAAGCAACAGTTGACAAAATATATGCAATTCCTATGAAGTAAGAATACTTTTACCTAGGAAACCCTTGGCAGCTGAAAATAAATGAATGAACCTGCCTCAACAGCAGTTCACCATTTGTAAAACTGTTTTGTATGTGAAAAGCCCTTAAAGTAAAAAAAAAACACAATTTGAAAGCGTTGCTAATCATTTTATTTTATAATTGTTATAAATATTACGTTGTTTTGCCATACTAATTGATAAGCCTAAGAGAAAATATCAGAAATACTGCGTATTATTAGTTCTCTTTGTGATATTTAATAGGAATTTGCGGTTTATCATCATAGCTAAAAGATCTTGATGAGCATTGCTAGACCAAAGCTGCTGCATCTTTCCTAAAGCCCATACCACTACAGTAACGGGGTATATTTTCTAGCGGGAGTTACGATTATACGTTCATATTCAGAGTTATCTGGATTCATGTTATTCTATTCGGGATAATACTTTTCAACAACTACTAGTATTCCCTTTTCGATTATATAATTCGGTCAAACTGGTACCACAAAGTCCTCCAGACGTTTTCAAGTTAGAACGGGCAGCACAGTATAGGATCGAAGTGTATCGAGAAATATAATTCTCAGGTTAAGTAAAGGTAACTGCAAGCTACTGTTCTTTCTTACCCGATATGACCTAATCCTCTGATTTAGCCAGTTGGGCCAAAATTTCTTCAATCAATATCTGAAAATGAGCGTGTCGTACGCTGACTAACCAAGTTGCCTAGCAGAAGATTGGGCAAAAGATAGCCAAATAAGGCAATTGCCATAGTGAGCAACAATTGGCCGATACCCAGCAACAATCATTTGCAGTCACAATGACAATTATATTTTCTACAATAATTACTAGCGCGAAAGTGTTGTAGATTAAAAATTTATGGTTGGTTAGTCAGATGTATTCAGTAGCTGATCTGCAACTAAATAGAGTATTTATTTTAAACATGCCTTAGGACTGAATTTGTATATAATACAATATAATAATATATTAAAATAATATTAATCATGAACTAATGGGCTTCACTGCTTAAATCTTGACTAGCAGTTTACAAAATGTGTATCACTTTTTTGAATTGATATTATTTTAACCATAAATAACATTGGCAGCTGTAACTAACCTACCTCAAAAGAAGTTTATAATGAAATGCTTTTATGCGTGGAATGTGAAAAACTTATATTTTCAATGAATTCTGCGAAATACAGAATTATGAAAAATAAATTTTATTATTTTGTTTTGCATTTTCAATTGTTAAACACGCTCAACTTTCAGGAAAATGCCCGACTCGCTGCTAATCAAGAAGTTCTCCCTATGATATTTAATAGGAATTTGTGTCTGCTCACACACCGAAAACTTAAAGTTCTTGATGAGCATAGCCAGGCCGACACGTGCCTGCATCTGGCCAAAGCGAAGACCAATGCAGTTACGGGGTCCATCTCCAAACGGAAGCCATTCCACGGAGTCGCGATTCTTGACTCGCTCTTCGGTGAAGTTATCTGGATTGAATTGATTCGGTTCGGAATAATACTTCTCATCACGATGCATTGCGGCAGCAGGTATCAAAATATTCATTCCCTTCTTAATCACGTATTTCGGATAACCTGGAACCACATAGTCCTCCAGGCATTGACGGTTTAAGACTGGCAGCACAGTATGCAGACGAAGTGTTTCTAGAAATAAATAATATCTTTATTTGCCTATGCTCTTGAGGAAATTTCTCGTTATATACCTGATATAATCTGATCCAAATACTTCATCTCTTTGATACACTCATACGATAGTTCTCCATTGTGCCTGGATAGTACCTCATTACAATC
Source organism: Drosophila melanosoma (assembly GCA_035042045.1). NCBI lineage: Eukaryota > Metazoa > Arthropoda > Insecta > Diptera > Drosophilidae > Drosophila > Drosophila melanosoma. The sequence goes on along the minus strand of JAWNLY010000170.1, from coordinate 1,985,907 downwards.
CTCCCTCAAGCGATTCTGTATGTCCTCCGCCTTAGCCAGCTCGTAAAGGGCAAATCCCATTGTGGTAGAAGAAGTCTCAAATCCAGCAGCGAAGAAAACGAAAGCTTGGGCAGTGACTTCTTCAATCGTCAAGTTAATATTATCTCCAGTCTCGGTCTTCAAGAGGGGCTTGTTTTTCAAGTCAATAAGCTGATCCATGAAATCGTTGCGTCTCACATTATTTTGTTCCCTGTAGGCAACAGTTTCTTTCACAATTCGCAGAAAAAACTTTTCGATGTGCTCGGGAGTGTTTTTCATGTGCAGGCGTTTTGCCAATAGAGGAAAACTATTGATAAATGCAGCTCCCAGATTACCATGACGTTGATCAGCTAATGCCTTACGTCCCATTATGCGAAACTCTGCTTCCGGATCCTTCAGACTACTGCAATCAATGCCAAAGGCACAGGTACCTATAACATCAGTGGTAAATCTCGCCAAAAGCTCTTTGACCTCGACAATCGACGACTTTGATACCATATCGCCGAAAACTTGTACAAATTCATTACTAATGTTGATAACTGTGGGAAACATGTACTTCATTTTGCCGGAGGTAAACGTTGATGTCAGTTTGGCCCTCATTGATTTCCACTTGTGTCCGTCTAATAGAAACAGTTGACCTGATAACGGATCGTCTTCGGGGTTGTGGAAAAATCCTCGATCCGTGAAATTATTGAAATCCTTGATGAGAATGTGCTTTACTAAAAATGGTTCCAGGATAAACACAGATGGTTTTTGAAACCAATAGAAACCGGCAAAAGGTCCCGTTCCACGGAATTTAGCGTAGTATTCCATCCAAATTTGTGGAAATGAGCGTTTTGTACGAAAACCGTTCAAGTTGCCCAGCAATAGAGTGGGTTCCTCACATGGAATTCCCTCGTTCTGCCAATGCTGCATAGTGCGACGTAAACGCAAGTAGAAATAGCCAATGAGAGCTACCACTGCGGCAAATAATATTGTGACGATACCCATTATATAAGCGAACGATTTCAAGAATTCCCAAAAGAAAGATGCGCGAAACAACTCAAACGAACTTCGGCAGAGTACTGAATGTACTGAAAGGTTTCTTGCAATTTATATGTTTAGCTTTCGCAGTCATAATGACTGGTATACTAATTAGAGCTTTGAGAGCGCAATCTTTGTTGATAAGCAACTACAGCCATAAGCTATGTCAACTGATATTAATGGATTTGTATTTAGGCAATAAGCTTATCGCTTGATTGACTTTGCGAGCTTTTTTGGCAAAGTTTGTAACCCAATAGAAACGAAGATCGTAGATGGTGTGGCGCCACCTGTTGGTCAAGCTGCACTTAAAAGAAATCAATTTTCAAAATAACGACTTGTTTAGGCTGTTAGATTCAACTATATTCAAATGTAATTTCTATAAAAGGTTACCATTAGATGTGTAGGAGATAATTAAAATTTTTAGAGTAATTTCTACTCTCCTTCAAAATAATATATGATATGATCAAATATGTTTTATTCATTTAGCAAAAGTATATAATTGCTGAAAGCATTTAAAAGTTATCACATCATTGTCAAAAGCTTTATGGATTTCAGTGATTTATAACTGTGCTCAATTGACATATGTAATACTTATAGCGATCCGGCAACGCCGTTTGTTTGTTTGACAATTGATTAGATTTCAAGTTCGGATATTGGTAGCAACAATAACAACAATTTGAAGCACTTAATACAATAACAACAATTTACCAGCTTGCCATATTGTTTATTTTTATTCACGATATTTAAGTGAGTTTTTTTTTACGCGCTAATTGAACGTCAAATTCAGCAGGTTTAGAGAACAAGTACATTGAGAGCAAAAGCTGCAAATATTTTATAATCAGTCTCAGTCAATTGAGACCGATTAAAATTTAGAAATAGTTTGACAAAACCAGAAACATGTTTACTACTCAACCGTAATAAATACTAGTCACAGTCTAATCAATTTGATGACTGCAGTCATTATAAAATGTACACGTTCTAGATCGATAAACGAGTGCTTGAAACTTATTTGCGTTTACTCATTGAGTACATAATATTTTGCACAGTGCAATCAGTATATGGGTCCAGTTTTATTTAAGCCAACCTCGATGAGTATAGGAATTTCAAAGGCAACAGCAACTCTTTTATCTATAAGCCAAAATACAAAAAAAAAAAGTAAAACAAAAATGATAACAAACGAAAATGAAATTTTAATTGTATAGACTAAATAAAATTTACAATGCTGAGTTACGTTGAGTTCACAAATGCCCTGCTTAAAGTTGTTTAGAGAACATTTTAGATTCAGCGTTTTTTATTGGATTATTTTTTATTTTAATACTAAAACTCACTGCTTCAACCTACACACAAAATTAAGTCACATTGTGTTAAGCATACACAAGAAAATAATTATATATGAAATACTTCAAATTAATTAATAAATCACTGTTCGAAAAAAATGTATAATTGATCGTTGATTGATTGAAGTGTTTTGCTTTTTACTATATTCCATTAAAAAATAATTAAATTACGCTTAGACTAAAAAATAGTTATAGAAGAAATTCGAACTGGAATTTAAAAAGTAATTAAAAGCATTAAAAATTATTTTTATTTGTTAGATTGAAAATATTCGTACATACTTAAAAATCTATAAAAAAAACTTGTTTTTGTCTGTGGATGTGTGACTGTATTTGTTGGCCTCAGTGGAACGCCCACGGTGCATGTTTAAGCCAAGTCAATAGCCATAAGCAGCAATAACTGTAGTGTACCGCACTCGCTACTGACAAAATCAGCTCCCCCCCCATCCCCTCACCGAAAACCAACTAAAAAATGTAAAAGCTCCCAAATGGCTGGGGGAGCGTATCGTAAATAAGTTTTTTACTCAATTGCACTCAGTCGAACAGCGCGTTTTGGCCATGAATGTAACGGATTCAATTTGTCGCTCAGAATACGTTCGCGTATTAGATCATTGACGGTTTCCGGGCAACAAAAGAGTCACTGGCCAAAAGCGGTGATTTGTAAATATAAATTTTGTATATTTTATATTTATATTTATATGTGTGTGTAAGTGTGTGTGTGTTGTGTATCTGTCTAATTGGAGTACGATTCGATACAAAAAATCAGCATGAAAAATATGTGGATATTATTTATGATATTGGGGCTAATCGTGCTCTGCCTTTTAGCGCTGCTTTTTATAGCGGCGCGTTATCAGCGTGATTATTGGCGCTATTTGGATATACCCCATGAGAGGCCCAAGAAATTGTGGCACATACTGAAACAGCTGATCACCCAATCGCTCAGCACTGAGGCCATGAAGGTGAAACACTACTCGAACCTCTATAATAAGTTCAAGGGCAGCGGACCCTTTTGTGGCTTCTATGCGCTGCTGCAGCCACGTGTGCTCGTCCTCGATCGTGAGCTGATACGCCAGATAATGATCAAGGATTTCTCGAATTTTAATGATCGTGGTAATTACTGCAATCAGAAAACGGATCCGTTGTCGGCGGATCTTTATGGTTTGCGCGGCAATCATTGGAAGGAGATGCGCCAGAAACTGGATCCCACTTTCGAGGGCGAACGCATGTCCTGGATCTATGGCAGTCTGTACGAGGAGGCCGAACAGCTGCTGCTGACTGTCAGCACCATGCTAATGAAACAATCCCACTCCACGCTCCACATACAGAAGCTGATGCGACGATATGTTCTGTCCGCTTTGGCCAGTTGTGTGTTTGGTCTAAAAGCCGAGCAGCGCCAGAAATACTCCTTGGATGAGTTTGAGCGAATGACGGACCTGGTGCTAAGCACTAGGAAACATGGCTATCTAATGAATCTAATGATGATACGCTTTCCAAACTTCAGTCGCAAGCTGCGAATGCGGCTGACACCCAAAGAGGCGGAAGTTTATTTCCTAAAGCTGCTCGGAGACATTGTGCAGCAGCGGGAGGCATCGCAGGTGCGTCAACAGGATTATTTGCAGCTGCTGCTGGACATCAAGGCGCTCGAGTTGACCACCCACGAGTACGAGGCGGACAAGGAGCTGAAGGAGCATCTGCAGAACGAACTGTCAGTTCATGCATTTGTCTTCCTCAAGGCGGGCTACGAGCAGACGGCAAACACTTTGTCATTTGTCCTCTACGAACTGGCCCTTCATCCTGATGTGCAGTCACGGGTGAGGCAGGAGCTCAAAGAGGCTTTGGAGAAGCATCAGAATAATCTGAGCTACGAGTGTGTGCAGTCCCTGACTCTAATGGGTCATGTCATCCAGGAGACGCTGCGCATGCATCCCATAACACCGTACATAATGCGTCGCGTCCTGAACAGCTGTTCGGTGCCGGAGCATCTGAAGTATAATCTGGCCAAGGAATTATTTGTGATCATACCCACACATGCCATACACTATGATTCCGAGTATTATCCAGAGCCAGAGCGCTTTAATCCCGACCGTTGGGGCAGCCCCAGGGATTCCTTCAAGGAGCAAAGTATTTGGTTCGGTTTCGGTTCCGGTGCCCGCAATTGCATTGGTATGCATTTTGCTCAGTTACTTTTACGTCTTGCTTTGGCACTGCTCCTGCTGGAATTCGAGTTTACGTTGAACTCGAAGAGACCTCTGGTCACTCTAGAGGATGGCATAGCACTCCAGCTGACGCCGCTGGGCGTCGTCGAGCCAGGTCAGGAGGAGCGTGCACTCTGAACTACTTAAAATCTGGTTTTTTTTACATAAGGTTAATAATTTTGAATTGCAGCAGAAGCTAAAAAAAAAGTATTTAATAGAATTTGAAATTCATCATTAAATAAATTAAAAGTCGTAAATTAATTTAAACTAAAGAAAACAATTAACAAAAATCAAAGATTATTGAAAAAACATTAGTATAAAAAAAAACGCTTAACATAAATTGTATTTATTTAAAATCCGCTAAAATAGTGAATATTATAGTTAATACATAGGTATACAAATAAAATTAATTACAATATGCCATTAAAGAACTTGGGATAAACCCATATATATATATATATATATAATTTATTGGATTCGATAGATTCCCATAAATATTAATTTGTCTTTTATTAAAAAAAAGTGCTCATTTAATTGAGTGAATTTATTAATTATTCGTTTTATTTGTATTAAGTAGCTCTGCAAAAATAATTTAATTACCCACTAATTAATTGTGTTTGATTTATTGTTATTTACTGTTAATTTGTATATTATTATTATTATTTTTGCATTGTCATTTGCTGATATGATTGCTATATGGCTGCCACTTCTCGAGTGGCCCAGTTGAGTGCAGTATTTTTTGTGTATATTGTTAAAAGTCGTAATCAAATATAAATTTTTGACATTTTTTCGTTTGATTTTAGTTCATTAAAAATTAAACAATTTAAAACTATGCACAAATTATGTTAAAAATTGTGAGCTTTTTAGACATTTAAATTAATTGTAGAATAAATAATAAACCAAAACATGACAAAAAAAAAAAATGCTTTGCGCCTTTTCAAGTTGTGTGTTTTTAACTAAATTATTAAAATTATTAACAATTATTTTTAGCTCGACTGATATGGAATGTTTTAGCTTTTTTTTTTCTCTAGGGCAGCGCTACGAAATGCTAATTTAAATCTTAAATTTAATGTTTGTTCGACATTTTGGCCGCTAATACGAAATTGGCTGCACGGCAGCTTCGAAGATTTTCCCATTTCCAAATCCAAATCCATCTTTCATCTTACATCATTCATCTTATTTATTTTGGTGGCTTGGGTCGCGTGGGCAATGGCAGAGATTTGCGTACGGGATCACCGCGATTGGGCAGCTTGCTGCGCAGCATCTGCTCGTGCATATAGAGCAGCAGACCCACATCCCGATGACCCGCCTGCCAGGCGATCTTAAACGCAGTGCTGCCATCCTGGAAGAGGAAGAAGAAGTATGTTGGATGCTGGGGCAGTGGAATACTAAGCGAAACACTCACCACATCCTGCACTAGGGAATCGCAATCCTGTTGCGACAACAAATGCTTCACAATATCCACACGTCCATGTTCAGCGGCACACATCAGCGCCGTGCTGCCATCCTCATCCTGTATGTTAATATCGGCGCCGGCATCGAGCAGCATGGCAACCATGTCACCATTACCATGCGACACAGCGAGCATCAATGCGGTCTGGCAGTGCTGCAAGTACCAGGTTCAAAAGGATCAGGGAAAAGGTGTACAGTTAGTAGGGAAACAGTTGATAGGGATTGAGGTGAGTAAATCTGGTGGATGGGCGTGCACTGCATGGGAGTGTGCCTTTACCTACCTTCTTGGCCCGTATGTTGACATCGGCCATCTGGAACAGTCGCTCCACGACCGTCCGATGTGCCGCCTGCTTCAGTTTGGCCAACGATACGAGCATCACACATGTGTATCCAGCGTTATTCATTTGGTTTACATTGCAAACCTTCGAATCCAGCAAAATGGACACCACATCAAAGTTGCCATGCGAAACCGCATAATGCATTGCCGAATTGCCCTGCAATCCACAAATTTCAAATATAGTAAAATAAATGGATTTGGAATGATGACTGACTACTCACATTGGTGTCGGAGAGATTGACACAGTACTCCAGCAGTGGCACCGACAACGACTCAAAATAGTCCAAGTAATCCTCCACCTCGTGTGGATTGGAGGTTGCCGTGCTGGAGATGCGGAACCAGTGCTCACCAATGCTTGTCTTCGATGATTTCAGGCTGAACGATGAGAAGGGCTTGGAGCCCAGCTTCTTGAGCAGCGAATCATTGATGACTTTCAGTGCATCCTTCATCTCCTTGGCCAGCTCCGTTCTGTACAAACATAAGCAGAGTAAGTATCTAGTCAGCAATTGAGATATGCTCAACACTCACTTTTGTCTGGGCTCCGAGGGTGCCTGAGCCAGCTGATGCAGTTGCGCCTTGGTGGGCGGTCGCTCTTCCTTGGGGGCTTCCTTCGGAACCACATCTGCCGGCCGCTCAATGACGGTCACCTGAGACTCCTCGCTCTGACTAGACTTAAGTGGTGTGCTCGACTTTTTGCGTGCACCTTGTGCGATTTCCCGTTCCACATTCGAATCAGTCGAAGCGGTTAGAGCGTGCTCCGGCGAGGCGGATTTACTGCTCGAGGAGGAGGTCATCAGTGGTGCGGGAGAGGCATCTCTTGACCAGCTGATGCTGACCCGTTTCTCCTCGCGCACAACCAGCTCATCGTCACCAAGTTGGGTGAAATCCAAATCTCGGGAAGTAGCTGATTGCTTGGACGGCTGTGTGATGAAACTCTGCGTCTCTGGAGCGCAGTCAAGCGATAAACTGGGCGACTTCTCGTGCAGCGAGCTGTGGGAACACAAGTTTAAGCACTTCATCAAGTAAATTATATACTTATTATTGTGGCTATTGCTTAAATTGACCCACGTTAACAAAAGTGCTGAGCAACCGCTGACCACCAGTGGATAGCAGGTGAAGCTGCTCAGGCCGGAAAACATCGAAAACACCATTTTCAATACAAAACCAAAATCCAAACAAATAAACAAAAAGTCGATAAACGAGGAGAAACGAAGCAAATTAGCTGCAAACGCGCCAAAGCCAAAATGAAAACTGAGCCTGAAGGTCAATGCGACCAGGTCGCCAAACACCTCAATTCGGAGTCCACACTCAGTTTCGGAGTGGCCTGCCGAGCAAAACAGCAATGCGCATGACGCGCCTTGGCTGGGTTTGTGTCTTAGCTAACACATTGAGCTTTTTAAAGCTTTCGCAATTTACCACGAATCGAGGGCAAATGAAAATCAAGCGAAATGACAAATATTTTGTAAAATTTAAATTAATAATAAATAACTTAAGAAAAAGGAAACAGTTTTGTTTTAAATGCACTTAGAGAAATTTGACTGCATCCGTAGGAGTTTGTGGAAATGGGTAGATAGTAATTTCAACTGTGATTTCAAATAATTTAAATCTTGCAAACTCACCTCAGACACACTTTTCGTTGTGATTTTGGGCTCCTTTTGGGCGCCGCTGGCGTTGATTGGGCGGCTGGTGGCAGCGTGTAAGTGTTTTGTCGTTGGAACTGCTTGCGCACTGGACTGGGACTAGTGAGATGCTTGGGACGCGGTATGCGCGAATCCGCCGAGGTGGAACGCCGCATGGGATGTGCAGCTGTTGGTGGCTCGTTGGTTGGGTCTGCCTTGGAGAAGTCCTTGGCCAGCAGCTGGATGGCCTCCTTGCAGGAATCACAGTAGTTGGCCGCACAGGCAATCGAGATGTGCGGCTTGACAATGTCGCCACAGCCAACGTCTCGTTTGTGCACCTGCTCCGTGTTGCACGAGGAGTGGGCAACGATGCGCTCCGGTTTCGCAACGACAGGCAATGGCTGCTCCTCCGTATTGCTGGCCACATGACGTGTCTGTGTTGGCGTCAGTGGTGCCATTAGCTGCTCGGCTTTGGTCACGCTACGCGTGAGACGCTGCAATCCTTTTGTGTCCGTTTGTCGGCTTGTGGACTCCACGCCGCACTGGGTGCCCACCTGTTGCTGCTCGGGCATTGCCTGAGCACCCGTGGAGCGCACAGTGGTCGCCGCTGTTTGACTCGACGCACTGTGCACCACGGTGCTTAGAGTCTGGCAGCCAATCGCCTTTCGTTTGATGGCCAACTGTTCGTGCTCGCCCAGACTGAAGGTGTTGCTGCGTCCTGGCAATTGTGGCACAGCTTTTGGCTTCTCCGGCAGCTGCTCGTCGGTGCCACAACCGACGCTGATGCTGCGCTTGCTGATGGCACACTTTTCGCAGAGCACATCCGTGACGCGATGCTCGGAGCTGCCAACGCTGCGCACATCCGGCTTGCAGCTGGTAAAGTTCTCCCTGGTCATCGGCTTGGCACTGATGCCCACATTATGCTTGAGCACTGGACGCTCCGGTACGGTTTGGTTGCCCATCTCCCGCTGCTCCCGCTTCGGCACATACATCTGTGTGCCCACCGAGATGAGATGCCGCAGTCGCTGCTGCTTGCTATCGCTGAGCGCCGCTTCAATCTTCTGCTTCAGTTCCAGCTGCGAGTAGAGCACCTCCGTCTGCTGGGTGCCCACGTGGCGCACGCTCAACGGCGAGCCGACTGCAATGTCCCGTGTGGCAATCACCTTGCTGGCCGCCTGTGTGGCAACATCGCGTCGAATGATGCTCGGCGATGTGGAACTGCTGCGCATTCGTGCACCCAAACTCTCCAGCGAAACGGGACTAATGCGCTGCGGCGTAAACTGCACGGGTGACGCATTCTTAATCCCCGGACTGGGTGGCGATGGCGTTTGTCGTTGTCCGCGTAGCAGCTCCTCGTTGCGCCGTTGTAGACGCTGTTTCTCAGAGCGCAGTGAATTCAGCTCCATCTGCAAGAATTGAAAATACCAAATAAATATAAATCTTTGTATTGTAAAGATAATTAACTGTAAAGATAGTTGTAGCTATAGTTTAGTATATTTATATTTATATTCTTAACAGATTTTAAGCCTCTTAACTACCAAATTCGGACATAAAATCGGCTAACAAAATTCTTACTTGAATAAAATTTTTGCAATCTCCAAAAAACAAATCAAAAAAATCTTTGCCTAATCAAAAATTTTTCTTAATTGGCATTTTTTTTGTTGCTTCCTCATCTTTAATCTTTTGCTGAATTCCCACATTTATTCGATTTACTCACCTCCATATCAGGTATGACCTTGACCTGCTCCTCGAGGTCCTTGAGACGTTTCAAGCTGAGCGCCATTTGTTCACGTATCTGGCAGAGTGCTTGTGCATCCGCCGTAGTCTGACCCGTCTCGGAGCTGGCCGGCGACTGGAGGGGACTGCCCGAGGAGATGCCATTTGTTGTTGTCGTCTGCTCCGCTTTGGGTGTGGCTGTCAAATGATGGCGACGCGGTGGCGGTGGTGGTGGCGCCGCTGCCTTGTCAACGCCGCTCTCGGGCTGCTCCACAGGCGACTTGGCATTGGCAGCCACCGTGGCAAGGACATAGCTCTCATACTGCACCTCAGCGGGACTGGGACGCTGCTGCAGTGGCAGCGTATTCGAGCGCTGAAACAGACGAGGCGAGCGATTCCCAGCCATGCAGGAGTCTACACACAAGAGAAAATCATAGATAAAAATTTAGCTTTAGATAATAATTTAAGATAATAAACATTTTATCTGGTTACTTGCTCTGTGTTTGGCTGTGCTCAAAACTATTTTTATTTGTAAACTTGCCATAGACGCCTCCAATTTACTACTGACGGCGACATTTTGCTATTTATTAATATTTTGTGATAAACAAAATGATAGCAGTTAGAAACTGTGCCGCGCTGTGCATAATTTGCCCAACAAACAAAAACTGCCGTTTCAACCATGAAAAGGCATCGACAGCAGCAGCAGCAGCAGCAACAGCAGCAGCAGCAGTAAAAATAAAAAATACTAAAAAAAAAAAACATACAACAGACAAAAGGCAAAAGCTAAAAGCTAAAAGCCAAAAGAGACTTGTCGTCTGTCTCTGTGTCGAACTGCTGATAAGTCAAGGCGCCGACAGAGACCCCAACTGAGGCGTCGACTGAAGCGTCGACTGCGGCGCCAACTGAGTCGCCGACTGAGTCGCTATTATTATTCAATATTGATTTTACCTACATACAAACTTTATCTATATTACAGCCATTTGTTTATATAAAAAGAGACGTTGTTTTGCTGCCACTAACTTGGCCATTGCCCGACTTGTTTGTATTTTTTTTTTTTCGCAATACGCATCGATCGTATCAAATTGAGGGCCAATAAAAATACTACCGAAAAGTGCAATATTTGTTGAGTGATTGTCAACTAAGCAAAAAGTTCAAATAATCACTATCAAATTTATAAATAAAATGTTATCTAAATAGAATGACATGCTAAAATTGTTTTTACCACTTCATCTGTTTTCATTTTTATTGTGTGTACGCATACTTAGCACACGCACTGTGTCTGTGGACAGTTGTTGTTACTCATCGCTTTGCCGGCTGCCAAGAATTCTCAGTTTCTCAGATGCTGCTCTTTTTGCTACTATTACTTAATTTCTATACACATTGTGTTGTGCACTGAACTTTCGAAAAAAAAACCAAAATTAGAAGAAAATAACAAAAATAAAGAAAGAAAGATTTTTTTAAATTTTGTGTCGGTGCCAAGTTGACTGCGCTGTCAAAACAGAAGATGGTCAAGGCAAGAAGATGGGTCTGGCCAAAATGGCAGCAAGTCGCGTGTTCAGATAGCATTGAACGGGGCGATAATAAATCAGTTTTTTATGAGCTAAAAATGAGCTATAATGAAAATGAAAAAACACGCATTAGAAAACCCCTTTATTAACTAATCAACGTACAGTCTTGCCACCAGCTTTTCAGTGGGTTCTGCCCTGTCTCCGGCTTCATTTTAATCTTTCGCGTCGTCGCCTTGTGGCGCCGCAGCGGTAGAGTGTCTGCGGCAGTTGCAAACATCGCCGTTGTTGTTGTGGTTGTTGCAATTTGTTAATGATTTTTAGTTGTGTTAATAGCACATTTAATTGAATGTTGCAGCAAAATAATTAAGATCAGCGGTCAAGGCGGCTGCCATTGCACTTTGGTAATTCGAAAAAAAATAATGTTTTTTTTTATTTACGACTTGTTTTTTATTTTTTATTTTTGCCTTAATTAAAGCAATGGCTGTGTGAGTAATAAGTAATATGAATTATATTTGATTTGCTCAGCTATCAAGCAGATGTAGAAATCGAAGCGAACTGCGTCAAACGTTATCTTTCACAGTGTTGCACAAAATTAAATGTACACCGAAAAACTCACTCTGCATGAATTCATATTTGATTCTCTTAAATATCGTAAATATTGGCATTGAGAATAATATTATTTATTTTTAGACTTTCGCCGTTTCACACATATATATATAAGAATATATATATATATATTGATTTTATTTTTAATACCAACAATTTTTTATATTTTGACTTTTTCGCTTTGATTTTAGTCATTAACAAATTTCTTGATTGATTTATGTTTGAATCATATCTCGAATTTTTTTTATATATTGTTCGATGATTAATAATATTTGTTTTACGTTTTTTTAGAGCACGTGTTTCTTTTGATGTTCATTTTGAAAATGCCTGAAACTGCTCAGTTTTTTATATAAATGTTTTTATTTGTCGTGGTTATTTCGTCGAATTTGTCTTAACTTTCGGACCGTCTTTCGAATTTTATAATGTGCTAACAAACTTCTCGATAATTACAATTATTTTCGTATATTCTAATTATATTTAATATCGCGTTCACTCGTTTTATTAAATTATTCGTTTAGATCATTTCGCTGATTTAATTGCTTTTTATTTCTTTGCTAGACACATTTTTATGTTTTTCGTTCGAAAGTCGTCGACAAACTGCGCTGAAAATTTCGAGCTGCTGCCAGCAACGAAAAAAAGAAAAAAAAAAAACATCTATTTTGTTATTATTTAACAGCTCTTGCACAAAAGCAGCACAGCACAGCACAGCAGAGCAAAAAAAATAAAAATATTGTTATATATTACTAACAAAATAGAAAAAAGAAATATATATTGCCAACTCGAGAACAGCAGAGAGAACAGCAAAAATATTGTGATAAGGTCGTCGCTCTCTCTCTCTCGGCAAATACAAATACAAATTAAACAAACTAAAAAACAACAACAAAAACTAAGCAACAATCTGCAGATAAGCTAAATGCACATTATTAAATGAAAAACTGATGATTATTATGATAATGCTCACAGCTGAATTTTGTAACATATTCAGATACATAATCGACCAGAGGGGCGAAGGGAGGAGTCTTCACATTTCAAGGTGGGTCTTTTAGTTAGTTTGCTCGTTCAATTTACATGCAAATATTAACAAAATGTGTTTAACTTTTTTATGTATTTTTATGAGACTTCTTCAATGGAGAAACACCTTAGCATTTTGAGTCTTTCGTTGAGGTGCAGTCAGTCCATAAATATCTAAAGTGCTGCTGCTGATCGAACAAATAATATTTAATTTACAACTTTTTAAATGTAATGTTTTTTTTCTTACGATCTTCAAATGCAAACACTTATTATTAATCTTTTCTGCTCTAAAAAAAATACTTCATTTTAATTAAAAAAAAACACACTTTAAATATATTTTCCAAAATAATTCGCTTTTTAATTTACAACTTTTATCAGTCAATTTGTTGAAAAATTATTTACAAACTTGATAAGCATCTGAATAATTTTCATTAACAGCATTGTGATTAATTTGTATAATAAAAGCTTTCAATTGAAACGCATATGGCTAAAAGAGGCCCATGTCTAGACCAGCTTTTTGGGCACCAAGGTTACAAGAAATTATCGCATTTGTCTAACAATAGACAGATTTTTTGGGCTCGTTGCTTTTGGGGTTTTGGCCTTTTGGCAAACGATTTTTTATTTATTTTTTTTTGCTTTTGGGTGAAACGCATTAGAGTAAAGCCAATTTGGAAACCATTTATAAAGAGACTAAACAAGCATCAACATGGGAATATATATATGAGGGGCCCACATATCGTAAATACTTGTGTGTGAAACAGTAATCATTAATCAATGTCGATTTTGGACTCCTTGCCCAAGCGAAAATGTCCACGGGCACAAAAACACAAAAAAAAAGCAAAGCGACAATTTGATTGTTTATTTGCGTGAATTTCTTGCATTGGTTTTTGCACACTTTATGGCAAATTTATGGCATAAACAAATACACAAATAAAACGGGGCTGCAGTAAAAAAAAAGTACAAAAAAAAAACAACAACAACAATTTAGCAGCATTTGCATGCAAATTGAGCGCCAAATGCGCATTTCAAAAAATTGATTTAAGATACAAACGCCTCGAATCGAATCGCCTTGAAGTCGCTTGTAAACTCCAATTGAGTTTGAAATGCCAAAGATGCAAAGTGATTGTATCTATGTATCTATTGGCATAACGTATCTTGTGTATCTGCGTACAACAACGACAAAACTCTGCGCATTTTATGCAGCTTAATGTCTTTTGATTGGCCCGACACACACACACACATATTTATTTATTTTGGGGCAGGCAACTTGCTGCATAAAATTGAATTATGCGTTGCCAGTTTTGTGTTTGGTTTTGGTTTTTAGATTCTTTTTTTTTTTTTTGTGTAGCTACATTTAAATATTACTTTGATCTAACAGCTTGGGTGTTGGGCTATGACAGCTTCATGAGCAGTTTGGCCTTACAATACATATATATGAGCTGGTACAGTGGGTAAAAAAACAAAACTAGATTTCAATTGGGAAAATATAATTAAGAAATTTTTTATATTTTAAGTTTTTCATCACTTATATTTATAGTTTATTTTAGTTAGGAGACAACAAATGAAAAATGAACATATTCTATTGTACACAAAGAAAATTCCAAAAACGTTCCATTGTGCAACATTTCAACAGGCTGCAACAGTTGTTCAAAATTGTTCACACTTTCGTGCGTAAAAGTGTCACATGTGCGGCATCAACGCTAATTGCTAAGAAAAGCAAAACAGCAAAAGAAAAGATACAAAAGTATCTACGAGATACAAAACCAAAGTCATTCGTCTGCCGCCTATGAATCATTCAGCAGCAGAGCAGAGCTGAGCAGAGCAGCGCAGAGCAGAGCACACCATCAACCAAGAGTATTTCCTCGTCTATTTTGAGCATTCCACGAACTTCACTCACCTGCAACATCAAAGTAACGCTCCCACGTGCTGTGCCCCATGCGACGCTCCTTCGCCTCCTTCGCCTCCTTGGCCTCCTTGGAGCCATGACCATTGCTCAGGCTTAAGCTCAGACTGAGACTGTTGTTGTTGCGATCCATGGACAGGGAGTTGTTGCCATTTGTGTAGCTGTAAGCAGCCCCTTTGCGCCGCCTGGCGGAGGCACGTTCCAGCGTACGCTCAAAATCGCTGCACACCTCGTCGAGTGCGTCGTGTAGGAAGGCACGCGTCTCCGGCGGGCTATTGGCCGGACGTGCATGACTGTATGTTGGATATTTGTACGAGGAATAGTTGCCCGCATCGCTCTCGATGCCGCCACGCAGCGAGGAGCATGTGGAGGAGGCAGTGCCATAGGGTGACTCCGAACGTGGCGGCGCTGCCAGGCTGTTGCTGTTGTTGTAAGTGAAGCGTGGCACCGACGACGAGCGTGGCCGATAGCACGGCGATAGTCCGGCACCGGCGGCGTGTGGCCGTGGCGAATCCGGTTCACTTTCATGTGACGCCTGTGGTGAAAATGCGAAAAGGTGACAAGTTAATCGAGTGCGAAATCACTTTGAAGTTGTCCCACACCCAGCGAGACAAAAGACCAAAAAAAAAAGATAGTTTTTTTTTGAGTACTTTTGTGGCACTCACCTCGGTTAGCTTTGGTTGCACACGACTCTCCGCCTGCCAGTCGCCGCCGAAGAGACTCTCAAAGCCGAGCATAAACTCCATGGATTTGCGAGATCTGCGGCGATCGCGACGCAGCAGTTCCTCATCGCTGGGCTTGGCATTGGCCAGACTCTCGCAATAGCGCACAAAATCCAGATCGATGTGGTAGCCATAAGGACAACAGTTGCAGCTGCGCACCGAGCGCGTCAATGTGGAGCTTGGGCTGCCACTGCCATTGCCCGCTGTCTGATGCGCTGCTGTGCAGATGAAAGCCAAAAACATAAAAAAAAGAGTAAGATAAATGGCTAAAAAGAATCTGTATTTGAAATGCAGACAACGCGTATCTAAATGTCATTATCAAGGTCAGATCTGTCTGGGTTTTGAGTCTGCTTTTGATTCTTGGTATTTGCAGCATTTATTGTCTGCCTTAGCTTAATGTGTGTGTGCGTGTGTGTGTGTGTGTGTGTGTGTGTGTGTGTGTGTGTGTGTGTGTGTGTGTGTGTGTGTGTGTGTGTGTGTGTGTGTGTGTGTGTGTGTGTGTGTGTGTGTGTGTGTGTGTGTTTGTATATGTGTGTGTGTGTGTGTGTGTGTGTGTGTGTGTGTATATGTGTGTGTGTGTGGCAGGCATTTCAGCTTTGTCTGCCACTGCCACACCTGCCTGCCCCGTTTGGCCTAAAACACGTTTCAACTCTTGTTTTTTTCCACGTAATTTCAGTCGGAGTCGCACATTTCTCAGAATGTATCCGCAAGATACATTTGTGTGCCGGCCATATTTATGCTTAATTGCTTTAACTCATAACTAAATTACTTAATTTAGATAACAAACTGAACATTTGAAGTTTCCCCTCAACGGCAATTGCTAGTTTTCAGTTCATTTGCCTTAATTAACTGCGCTTAAAGCAATTTCCTTAATTGTTTCATTGCATAAAATCTGTGTTTTTAATTTATTGAATATTTATTATTGACCATTTGTCAATTAGCATTTTTAATGATTTAATGAGTGGGTTTTACCAAGTAGTATATATTTTAACATATGTAAGCAATAATTTTACAATCTTTTCACTTCCTCACTCACTGTAAATCCTTGGCTTTTTAGCCACATACAATAACCACAACACCCCCAGCCATAATAAAATCCAAAGCATTTTCTTTTGAACCAAGGTCGAGTCAAGAATGAAGAAATACGCGTTAGTATTTCCCAAAAAATATCAAGCGACGAATTTGCCGACCATTTGGGCCAAACGATCTCAGCCCAACTGGATGGCTAACAATCAAAATATTTGTTGAGCTCATTGTTCGGCTAATTGGCGATAAGATACGCAATTTATTCACTTATCAGTTGGCTAAAACAACGCCCAGTTACGAATGCAGCGAGTAAACTTTTTTTTATTTGTTTATGCGATTTGATGTCGCGTGGCGCCATCTATTTCTGAAGTTTATATATATATCAAATATATCAATTTCTGATTTCACTTTCTGTGCAGCAGCGATTCATTCATTGAAAAGTATGCAATTCATTCAAAGTGGGCGTTCTTTGTGGGCGTCAGATTGGGAAAGTGTTGCTGCTGTTGCAATATGCGGCTTATATGTGCTGTCGGTGGCAATATGAACCAGGCCAAAACGACGCATATTGATGAGCTGTAATTAACACAACAATCATGACCATGGCCAGTTGCGAGGGCGTGGTGTTAATGACGCTGCTTTGCCGGCTTAATTATCAACGCTGTATTGGACACCAGACACACACCCACACACACCAAAACACACACACTCACGCACACACACATTATCACAGCTGTTTGCTCAATTTAGCCAGTTATTCGAGAGCTTTTGGCAGTTGCTGTCAGTTGTGGGCGTCCAGTAGAATGTAGTCGGCCTAATGTCGCCTAATTGGTAGCATGACTAGCGTTGATTGCTTGTCTCTGTCTCGACGGTATTTTGCCTGTTTGAGTTGCAAACACAACAACGTCAACACTTGAATGACGGCTGCAAATGCTAAATGGCTAAGGGGTTTTCCACTTAAGCACGTGTTAATGAGCATCCGCTGTTTAGGGCCAAGAGTGCCAAGAGTGCCCAGACTACCTTCGACCAGTTTCGATAAACATTTCACTCAAACTCAATAAGTGATTTGCTAAGAGATTTGTTTTTTTGTTTGGTGTTAATAAGTTTTCCCTAAAGAAAGTGTGACTCGCACTTATCTCAGACAATTTTTTTTATATAACAACTGAAGGCTAATAAAATAAATACTCGCAAATATTAAGTAGAAAATATTAATATTATTTATTAATCCCTAATCATTAAATAATGTAACATTACATTATGATACGAATTTAATAATTGATATTCGTTCAGGAACTGGAGTTGATGGAGGAGCTATGAGCTCAGATGGGGGCACAATCGATCTAATAGGTCGCAGTGCAAAAGACCCCAATTTTAATAATAATTATAATAATTGATATTAAAAAACCTATTACAATTTATTACTATTTTTATCCATACGAAATTACACAATATATATATTTATTATTTAATTATATATATCTAATAAAAGTAGCTGTTACCCCAAAGATATATATATCCAAAAATAATGAAATTATTAAGCAGTTAAGCAGGCAAATCACACTTTTTACGCTGCCCTACCAAAGATCTCTGGGCCACTTTGAACAACTTTATCTACACAATCTTGGGTGCACCATAAAAGGTGCCCATTTGCCCGTACAATGACATAAATCGGCGCACTCGGCGCACATAAAAAATTAAGAAATTAGCCCAGTCGGACAGACAGACAAACATGCAACAAAAAACTGAGTTGCAAGTAAAAAAAAAGGTAATTTACGAGCCCGCTGGCCAGGCACGTAGACGACAGACGACTCTGACTGTGACTCCGAAACATCGATTTTTGCAACTGAGACCCAAATGCGAAGCAATCCCCAATCATCATCATCAAGATGCCACCGATTGTAAAGACCACATTTTCAGTGTGGGCGGCGGCACATGGAACTGAGACGCTGCCCAGCATACGAAATGAAGCCGGCTTGTGAATGAATTTCGACCAAAACAGACAAACGGCAAAAAAGGCAAAAAACGTAAAACCAACTAAAATTAAAACTGGTTGGCCAACAAGATATAGATGTGTGTGTGTTTGTGTGTAAAGTTGTTCACATATGAAGGAGTTATTGCTGAGCAGCCGGCAGCAATGGGTAGGCGTTATTTGCAGCTGCGGCTAATGAAGCTAACGGTCCAACAGCAGCAACAACAACAAAAAAAATACAAAAAAAAAAACAACAACAAAATATTACCGTAAAGTGGAAAACACTTAATTATGCTAAACACGTACAGGCAATGTTCAATCTAATTGCATGTCAAATACAAGTGAAAAGTACAAAAAAAATATAGGAAATGAATTGAAATCAACATTAAATTAAATGATAAATGTTTGTTAGATTTTGCTTAATGGATTTTGAATACAAATTTGTTGTTGTTAAATTTGTAAAAAAAAAAAAATATATACAAAAAACCGGAATTACGTATTAACAAAATCAATGTACATTTATTTATTTGTGCATATTTAATCAAGCAAAAAATGGAAATAAATTTAAATCAAATTAAATAATATTTTAATAAATGCTTAAAAGGTTTTGAATTATTTCCAATTGCAATGTTTCTAATTTTGGAGTAAAATCAGTTTTTACTAAACTTCATATTTTTCATCTAGGAATTACCTGTGTGCGGCAGTTTATGGACTCTCAGTTTTTACAGTGTATTAAGCTATTTTTGCTTAATTGCTGCAGTTGGCTTTACTCGAGTTTTCATTATGTTTTTTTTTTTTTTTTAATTTTTATTTGCTTTAAAGTGCTCCCCGTGGAACGATGTGGTTGGTAAATTTATAGATTTCCCTGTGTATTTCATTAGCCAATTAATGCATGGGATTTTATGTTGTTATAATTAAGATTCTTCGCGTGTCATAAATTATATGCGTAAACGCAGTAAAAGAGAAAAAATAAAAATCTTATAAACTGCGTGTGGCTAATGAGACAATTTTGGCTGGCTGTGGCTGTGAGTTGAATTTGGCCAACTCGCCATTGCCAGTTGACAGCCTGAATTTGCATATCGCATTTAATTGCCTCAATTAAAGTTTAAAAAAAAACCGGCCAGGCCTACAACCAAAAAAATAAAATAAAAAAAAAACGTGTCAAGTCATATCCGCTGTCATAAATTGTCATAAAAAGAATGCATATCAGAAAATTTATCTATATTGAACTGAGCCAAATATTTGGGCAAAAAAACCGGCTTTTGGCTTTGCAAGCTTAATAAAAAATTCACATGTGAGTGACAACAAAAATGTTAAATATTTGCAAATGTTGCCGGGGTGGGGGGGCGTATAAAATGTAGCAGCAACAGCCAAAACGCATTTGCATAAGTCGCTTGCAGCTGAACTTTCCAAGCGGACAGCGTGTGGAAAGTGCGTTTTGGGGCAACTGCAACTAAACTAAAATTATTGCCAAATATTTTGCTGCTGCTGTTGCTGCTGTGACAAATTGGTTTAGAGCAAAGACATTGTCTTAAATGTGGGTGGGCGTTGGCAACACCACTCGTTGCCCTGTGCGGGCGTCAAAGTTGACCCACATCCAAATCCACCACAGAGTGGTTCTCATGTGGGCTTAAGCCACGATTTTACAGCTAAATAAAAATTGCCCACGCAATGCGCCAGGCAAGGCAACAATTCTACGTACCATTTTCCTCAATGAAGGCGCGTTGACTTCGCAAAACCAGCGACCTGCAAATAAAAAAAATAAATTAAATAAAATTGTTGATTTTAGAAATGGCAAAAAAGAAAATATTTTTGTAGTCAATTTTGAAGTGAATGACTGCAAATCTAAACAAATTGTGTAGATTTTTAAAATGTATAAAAAGTGTTTTTAGTTTCGTATAAAAACTAATCGTAGCATATATAATATTTGTAAGCAAATGTATGTCATATAAACATATATACATATATATATATATATATGTATATATATTTTGTCGATTGCTTGACAATGTTGTTTAGTCGGGCTGCTCAGACAAATTTATGTATAAACATAATGATACGTGTATCATAATCATAAACACACATATTAATTTGGGCTGCACTCCAAAAATAAGCGACGCCGTCGCTCGTCTCACATGGATGCAACTCGGCAGACGCACAGCGATGGGAAGGGAAGCTATCAAATATGGGTGGGGGGAGGGATGGGGGGTGGTGTTGTGGTTGTGGCGTGGTCTCTGTGGCTCTTGTCATGCATGCGATACGGAAAACCGCATAAATCAGTTGACGCATAAATTTTCATTTTTACATAAATTTTGGAATCGAAAAGAAACGCAACATGAAAAATATGGCAGCAAATCGCAAGACGGCTTTCAACAAGATTTATATATATATATATATATATTTTATTTGAAATCAGCAAACATTGCTATTGTTGTTTTTGTTATTGTCGCTGCCGTAAGCGTGGAAAACATGACAGGCAATTAATTTAATAAGATATGAAAATGCACGGCCCGTTGGCAAAGTTTTCTGCCATCAGCGCCACTTTTGGGAGCTAATTGCATCAGGTTGAGGACGAGGACTCGATGCCGAAAAAACAAATTATAAATAATTGCAGCTTCCGTTGCACACACACACACAAAAAGCCGTGGAAACAAATGAAAATGAGAAATGTGGCACGCACAATGCACACATTTTCCAGGAAAACATATAATCAAAATAGGGTTGGTGAGGGGGAGGGGGTTTGGGAGGAGGAGCCCAAAGTTCACTAATGAGTTGCCGTTGCCTGGGAGTGAAACAGCCGCCGAGACCCTTGCTGCTTTATGGCATGGCAAACAGATTATTGTGGATTTTGTGGCGCGCATACTTTAAAAGATGTTTCAAAATACCGACAACATCAGCAACAACAGCAACAACAACAATGACAACAAACACTGAGAACAAAAGGGGGCCGCTGGCAAAACTCAAAATGTTGACAGCTTGATATATTTTATTATAATTTCCCAAGCAAGTGTGGCACTAACTAAAAACGAAAGTATCTTGTATCTATGTATCTATGTAGCTATGTATCTGTGTGCAGCGCATACTTTCGCTGCATTCTATAATACGACTGTCTATCCCTTGCCCAATACAACCATTGATTTATTTATAAATCTGATAGATAAGTTCTATTTGAACAGTTGTCAATAGCAAAACAAATATTTAATGCCCAACAACTGCACACAAAACAAGCGCGCGTTTTACGCGCGTTTTGCGCGCGGTTTCCCCAGCATGCTGAACTTTTATCACAGAAAATCGTAAAAACAAAACTTTAATTTGCATTTATTACGATTTCTTTAACGCTTTCGAATATAAAAAACATTTATATTTGGTGTATGACATAGTCTTTGAAAATACCCTATTAAAAATACCTTTACATAATTAATAATTTTATGTGCATATTTTAAACAATTTAAATGCATTTCTATAAAATAATAAAAATCGTTTACTAATGTTGTTAAACAATAAATAAATATGAATGCTTAAAATCGTATTGATTCTACACTAATGCAAAATGTGGTTGAGCAATCAATTAGTCAACGTTTTAACTTTTAGCTGATTAACTGGTTTTCTATTAACGTATTTGTCTAATTATATAAAGACAACTTTAAGATATGTATGTGTTTTTGGCTAATATTCTATTTTTAAGCAAATTGCTTCACTTTGTCACTTTGGCACCTCAAAGCTCACACTTTGGATAACCTTAGATACTCTTTACAGCAACTGAGATCTGATCTTTAATGATCTAATATAATACATTTTTTTTTTTTAATTTTTCGCAGTTCATTTTTTTTTGGACTTATCGAAATGGAATTACCTCCAAAAGCGCTTAACGGCTTCCTGTTCTGTGGGCGTCAGGTGCGTTATCTTTTGGTTAAATTTTGACTCATCGTAGGCCACCAAATCGCCGGATAGACCTACACCGATTCCGTGTCCAATTCCAATGCTATCAAAACTCACACTCATGCTGCATACACACACACACACACACGCACACAATTACGTGATTAGCTATATACACTATACACAGACTAATTAAATGGAAAGTGTATGCCGAAAATTAATTAGATTTGATTGGCAAGCGAAACTTGGATGGCCATCGAGGCGACACCAGCCATTCTCAGACTGAATTTGAATTTGGGCATGAGAAATACATTTCACTGCACTTTCTGGCTGACTCAGCTTGGCCACACTTCACTTGGCGCAACAACAAAAAAAACGAGAACGAACTTTATTATTTATTTACGTATTTGTTTAGTGTGTTTTTTTCTCTTTTTTATTTTATTTTATTTGGTTTTTAGTTTCACGGAACGTGCACGCTCCGCGCTCTAAAATCGCTCGAATCGAACTGAAATCCCACAGAGAAAAAACTTTACGTTGTTGCCGCTGAACTTTATGCTCTGTAAGCGTATTGTGTCTCCCTCTGTGTGTGTGTGTGTGTGTGTGTGTTTGTTTGTGTGTGCTGCAAAGTATTTGTTTTTTTTTTTTATTTATTTTTTGTTTGTTGACGACCACAAAAGAGCAGCGGCCAAACAGAACTTTGTCGGGTCAAAACACAATGCGAAGTGGTTTCTGACTATTTTTTTGCTTCACTCTTATTATTTTGCTTTTTGGCCAGGCTAAAAGCACAGCTCAAGGCAAATGAGAGAGAGAGAGAGTCATCAATATGATAATTAATAATTATAAGTCTCTGCTAGACAATAAACCAGTTCGCAGTCGCAACTTGTTGGAACACCCAAACAAGCGTTATGCCCGATAAGCGCTTTACAGTTAGCCGACTATATATATATATATATAGAGATACTATTGTAACTAATATATTGGAACAGAGGCGTCAATGCGATTGGTACTTTGGACCTCAAAGGCCTATGGAAATGATTGATGATGCCAAAAGGTGTCGTTTGTCTCAAAACAGTGGCAGTTGGGGCCTACTTTGATCTTCGAGTCTTTGCTTTCATATATAGCTTTAACAAATTCAATACAAAAAAAAAAATATATATATATATACATATTAGCAAAGAGAGTTCAAGAATCGCCTACTTTGTAAACACAGCAACAAATAAAAATGTAGACGCCAACAACGTCCGGATTCAAACGCGACAGCTTTAACCCAAAAAACAAAAAAAAAAAGAACACAATGTAAACATATTGCTTGCCACTCACACACACACACACACACACATACATACACATATTGACAGAACGCGATAAGATAACACCTAAACAGTTGAAGTCATTACAATGTGTCAAACTGCATGTCATGCAGTCTGTCAGTGCATGCACCACACGTCCATCTGCCAACACGCACAAAAATAACAATAAAATAAAAATAACAATAAAAAAAAAGTATTTAAGGTAAAAATTGTACAATTTAGAAAAAAAAAATAAGAAATTGATGATAATAATATTAATATGAGAATAAGTTTAAGACTAACTTGGTTGTTAGCCAAGTTGTTTAGACTGCAAAATACTTTTTGCAAAAAAAAAAACAAAACACACTTGTTATTAATTTTTAATTGGTACAAAACAGAAAAAAGATTAATACAGTATATAATAGAATTATAATAAATTAGTAGTAAAATATTGTATATATATAATAGTATTTGTTATCTACAGAATAAGTGCTATAAAGTGCTCAATACTAAACTTAAAAGACAACACAATTTGTGCCTCAATCTTCGATGACAAAGCGTCATCAACTAATGAAAATATTTATTTAAAATTGTATAGTAAATGTGTTGAAAATATTTATTTAAAATTGTATAGTAAATGTGTTGAAAATGTTTGCTTGTAATAGTAATTTTTAATGGCTCATTATTTACTGGTTATTTACACAATTGCTGCCTTCAACGCGATGCGTTTACTGAACTCCAAACTAGCTCAAGTCGCGAGGCATGAAATTATCTATTTATTTCATTATTAAAGGCAAGTTTTTTTGTTTTTTTTTTTTTAGTTAGTTGAATGCATATTGATTTATGTCTTTGTTTATAATTGTATGTAAATTATTGAAATATTTGTTTGGTTGCTTGACCGAACTGTTAATGAGCTAACAACGAATATATTTGATGCCCCATGAAATTGCCAGTTAATTGTCAAGTCCCTCGAGGCCGAGGCGTAGATACAAATTAGCTTCGAATTATTAAATATAGGCAACACGAAGCTATTCCAAGCCGTTAAGTGAGCCGGTTATAATTCGCATTCTGGCAACGTATTTTGTATATGTTTTTTTTTTTTTTTTTTTGGCATCTATTATATATGTATGATTTCATAAACATGTTTTGCTTTGGTTGCTGTTGATTGTATCAGTTTGGCCTGCGGATTTCACGGCTTTTAATTATGCGTTAGAGAAATCTGCACACACATATTGGAAATCGCATTGTGGCATTGCTCTGTGGCAATAAATGTTTAAATAAATTGCTGCAATTATTTATGCATCACACCCAATCGATTTATACTATGATATCTGCCGCTGCCTAAGGCTTTTCTCAATTCTCCACTTCTCCACTTCTCGATGTAATTCAACAAAAAATGTTTTTCTTGATTCTGTTTGTAGACAATGTAATTTTGTGTAGCTAAATTATTGCCAACTTGGTTGGATATCGGATTCCCACCTTTTTTTTTGACCACCGACGTTGTTTAGTTTTTATAGTTTTAGTAATATTTTTTTTTTAACCATTATTTCTGATTAATTATTACAGGATCTTTGGCTGGCAGTTTCTTTTAAGAAGCCCCGCTGAGTTTTAAACTACTGTTTTGCCCGTAATTGATGTGAGCTCTTAACAAAGTTGTTAATTTTATGTTCAGTTAATGTCGAGGCTAATGCTGAATTCACGTTTAGCTATAAAATAAAATGTATACAAAATCAACATTTCTAATGTGTTTACATCTTGATAAATGTAATAAAATTGTAGAAATATGCTTTGTATTCTTAAAATTAAGAAATAAAAAAATATTCTTTTCCATTTTATTAGCCATAATAATATAAACCGCACAGCAAAATGTAAAAGAGATTGTCGGGTCAATTTTTTAATTACAGCTGATTGGGATTCGGATCGAATTGGCTCTACGTATTGTACGTTAAAGTTTAAAATTGAGATTAACTAATATTAAAACAATTGTGCATAAATTTACTCTTACAGGAAAAAGTTGGCAAGAAAGTTGAGCAAATTTATAAGACGGTCGTAAGTCTCATTTAATTAGGGTACTTTAATTTAAATTTACTAAAACCTAATTTTTGCCAGAAAGATGCTGAGAAAATTGTTTACTAAATTTGCTATTTACTTTGGTACTTTGCAAATATGTAAATATATAAAGAATATATATATATACTTTGTTTACTAAATAAATGTTGCTGTATTTTGAAAAATAAATAACAAAATGGCCTTGGCTCTGTAAACTTAACCAGAGAATACTCTCTATTTTTGATAAGATGCTCAATTTTGTATTTTTTCAGAGAATTACGTCTTATCAGCATCGTTTCGATTGTGCGGCTTCTATTTAATAATATGCCAGGCAGATTGGACAACAGTCGCACAATTTTAGCAGCATCTGCAGCATCTTTAAATCCGAAAAAAAAATACCGAAGAATCAAATTATATAATATTCAAAATGAATTATAATATTTTCATATTTATTGTAATTATTATGCTGGCATTAAGTGTGAACTTAGCTACAGCCAATTGGTGGGATAATGTAAAAGATGCTTTCGTAAGTTGGCAACTTGTGTATTTAATTATGTTATTTTGTTATTAATATTAATAATTTATATTATAGAAAGACTTGTATGATGATATTACGGACTTGTTCTCCTAAGCACAGTGCTATGTATATTTTAAATAATTGGTCCCAAAACCAAATGTAATTTTTTTTAAAAAATTATAAACAGACGCAGCAGCAGAAAACTTGTGTTTTTTTATCTTTTCACTGCTCGTCTTCAGTGATATTTGAGAGTTTTCTTGGGCATTTATTTGATTTATATATTTGAGTACTTTGGCTCATTACAAGCCGAAAGTATTTTTACATGTTTACTGCGCCAAGTGTTGAATGGCAGCTCCATCTCTCCACTTACAGGCAGCTGATGTCTCCCCTCTTTTTTTTTTTGGGGTCATCTCAATCAGCACCTGTCACCCGGTTGTGCGAGCGTTGGCGTGTGAAGTATTTCGAGTCGTGTCTAGACGCCGATCACAAAAAAATTAATTAAAAGAAATTGTTGTTTGGGCCGTTGGGCAAAATAAAAAAATAAAAAAAAAACCTGATAACAGTTTCCTAGAACATCATTCGACACTTTCGCTGGCGGGATTTGTTTTTTGTTTTTTTTTTTTGCTTTTTGATTTTTGCATATCGATAAGTGGCTAGTTGTGGCCCGTTTGCCAGCCATAATTTATACATTTCGTTGCAATTTATGACAGGCTAACAAATTTCCTGCTGCCGCCCCATGTGGTCAGCCAAAACGGCGGCCAGCGAGATACCAGCGAGATACAAGCAGATGCAAGCAAAAGATACAAGCGCCAAAGGCGGCCTGTGCCATCAAGGCCGGCCACAGAGTCGAGTGGAGTCTCTGCGGATAACTTATGTCTACCAAAATGCCATGAGGCGCATAATCGAATACAGAATGCACGCGTGCGCTGACGCCTGACGCTTGCCGCTTGCTGCTTGCTGCTTGCTGCTTGCCGCTTGCTGCTTACCTCTTCCCGCTTTCAGCTTGCCGCTTGATGCTTGCACCGTTGCGCTGTTCAAATTGTAAATTATGATATACTCGCGATGCCAAAACTGAGAAGCATAAATATAGTATTCAAGTTGATTACAATCAAGACTGTAGGCTAGCAAAGGTGAGCAACTTGGGGCACCATCAACTTAGTCATGATTCTTGATCGCTTGACCTGGCCCACCCACAGTCGCCAGCGATTTGTCAATTAACTCGCTCGCCTGCAAATCAAAGTCAGTTCCGCGCCAATTGCATCACTGTTTAAGCATTTTAAGTAGACGATGATTAGAAATATAAACAACAACAATAACAACAATGACAGCAGCAACAGCAAACCTGAACTGAATGAACAATTGTATTGAGTCGACATTTGGTTTAAACGTGTTGAGTCGTGGGGCGTATACGCAATATTTGCATATGTCAAAGCTGGGGGGCTGCGATGAATCCACTCCGCTTTGGGGCACATTTTTATTGGCCATCTCATGCCTTAATAGCGCTGATTCATTCTAATTAAATGTTCCCCTTTATTTTACGAGTGCAGTTTTGCAAAATTGTATGTCTTACAAATTATATTTAAAAGCATTTTATTGAAATTGTTTTCCACATATGAAAAACTACAGTTTAATAAATTATTATTTTATGCAGAATATTATAATCAACATTGGGTAAAAACTGCACAGCTACAACTCAACAGGAAGAAAATAATGCAAATTGTATATTCAAAACTTATTTCAAAATATATTTATGTGGCAAACTTTAGTTACTTAAAAACGATACTTTTTAACTATGCCATGAAAACATACATTTTAGTTTACATTTCGAAAAATATCTACTGAGTAACTTAAAGTCGAGCAAGTAAAAAAAAAAAAGTGGCATTTTACTTTTGCTTGTTGCCGGCAATTAATAAACATTTGCGCTGCTCGCATTGATTACCCGCTGGCGATGATGGCGATGCTGGCGATAAGTTGAAGCGACTTTTAATATCTGGGCGTATTGAGTTTCGTAATTGAATTTCAAATTTCAAAATGCACACCGGTGAAAGTAAGGCGCAAATTTCATTAAAAAAAAAAAGCCCACAAGTCGATGACGTCTAATGCAAAAAAAAAAAAACGCTTTTTGGTTTTCGTTTCGTTGTTGCCCGCTTTTTACGAGGCAGTCGTGAGCGAATAATAAAAATACAAAAAAAAAATAAAAATAAATAAAAATCATGGTTACTTAAAACAATTTCCAAGATTGTTATTTATTGATTTTTTTTTGTGTTGCTGCGCAATTGGACGACAGCTTTGCTTTTAGCCACGTTTGTTGAGAGCAGGTGGAACGTTTCGGTAAGGCCGAAAAAAATATGCAAATATTTGGTCGCCTGAAATGGCGACAAATTGCAAATTTCAGTCATAAATTAAAAAACATATTTTTATGTTATGGAATTTTCAGATCGCATTTGTGTCATATGCAAAACGAGGCAGTGAAGAACACAAAACTGAAATTCGATAGCCCAAAATAGCAAATTTGTGGAGTGTAAATAATGAGTTGTGAACACGTAAAACAATGTTGACTGTTGACAGTTCACAGTAAGCCCCAAAAACCTGTTTGCAACAGTGGCGTAGTGGGACAAAGGGTTTACGGCATGATATCATTATAAGCCTTCAAGCAGCATCTTTATAATGTGGCAAAAAAAAAATAAAATAAATTTACAAAAAAAAAACCTGTGTAATAGATACGTTTTGTTTTCTTTACAATTTCCAAGTGTAGAGCAACAAACACTTTCAACATGATCATCAGCCACTTGACCGCATATCAGCCAAATAAAAGCCGCAAGCGAAATGAAGTAATTTTTGGTTCAACACTTCAAAAGTATGCCTGCAAAAATTTCAATTGCTACAAAAAAAATAAAAAGTATAATTATGCCATTAGTATTACGAGAGAGCACGCAAAACACACAACCTTCAATGTGGCAACGTTAAAGTGTACAAATAATAATTGGACATTAAGCTGTTGCCCCGAGCACTGTCGACATTCAAATACATATATATATATATACATATCTGAACAATAGACAACGAGTCGACAAGTGGCTCACACAATTGGCACTCCTCAAACGGAAGTTGTCTCCAAGGCCGATGCTGATTTCATTCATACAAAATACTCGGCTCAAAGCACTTTTGCCAATTGCTGTCGTAAACGCGTTTAGGGTTGGCGGGAAGTTCCAAAAAAAAAACCGCAAAACCGCATACGAAATGCGATTTGGCAGCTGCAAATCAATATGCATCAAATTTGGCTGCCTCAAATTTTGGCTGCAACTCAAAAGATTTGACAACTTTCCCACAGCATATCAAAATTCAACAAGTGCAGCGGATTTTATATCTTTTTAAGCATACAAAAGTAAATCAGCCAGAAAAGCAAAGCATATCCGAATTTAATATACTCTATAAATGTTGAAAAGTTTGAAAACTTTGACTACAAAAAGAAGTTAATATTTTTTGCAGACTGTCAAATTATGTCATTACCATAACTCTCAATATTTTCTACACCCACATAATGAATTAATATGACAATCTGATAACGGTACAAATACCCTTTCTGCATGGCTTTATCATTGCCCGCCTGCTGCAAGGGTAAGTGCAACAGTTTTTTTTAGTTGTTGGCAACTGCATAAATCACTCTGCGAGCTCCGGTTACACAGCGGGCTCAAAACTGCAGAGGCAAGCGTTATTTCTTCACGACGATGATGATGATGATAATGATGATGATGATGATGATGATGATGGCACTCGTTTGATGGAACCAGCCGGTTGGCATAATAACAGAGAACTGAGAACTTCTTGGGCACGACGCAAATAACTTGCAGCGTGACTGGATAAAATGCCAAGCCACACAGAGCCCAAACGGATGGTGCCCAAGATTCAGAGACGCTGGACCCAATGCTTTGGCGAGACATCTTTCCAAAGTTTCCAATCGTCGCCGGTCGGCAAAATTCAAACAAATCGCTCAAAACAATGCAACAACAAGCAGACAAAAAAAAAACAAAAAAAAACTAAAAATCGAAAAACAAAAAATAATAAAATACAAAAGCAATTTTTTGACACGACTCGCGCAACTTTGTGGCTTTTGTTGCTGTTGTTGCTTTTGTTGCTGTTGCTGGTTTTTGTGGAATTTGTGGCTGAGTTGCTAGAAAACCGCACAATGCGTTTTAAGCCTCTCCTCAGATTTCAGTTAATTGATTAGAAAAACGTGTGGACTTAGATAACATTTTAGACATAAGACGCTGCATTTTCCAAAAAAAAAAAACACAACACACGTTTCTTTAAAATAAATAAATTAAGCGAATAAAAAAAATACTCTTGATTTGAATTTAATGCGACTAGTTTCACATCAATTCATAAAATACCAAATATAAATATTTAGATGACATGCTATAAAATCGAATCTGCTCACAATAAAATTAACATAAATTCATTTAATTTATTTTATTTTTAAAAACTATGCAAAAAGACGAGGCGACAAGATATTATTTAGTTATTGGACATATTAAATATGTTGCTAGATTTTATAGTTATCAAATCTTAACTTAAATCTTGTCAAAACTTGTTGATAAAATTGTTAACTGTTCAAATAATATGTAACTTATTATTTTATTTTTTTTTTTTAATAATTAATCACATAATACTGTCAATTATTCAATTTTCAATATTTATTTTTCTCTGTCAATTCTACGTTCCAAAAAAGATTCTCAAAACGATTTCATCTATTAATTTCTGATCAAATTTAAAGTGTATGCAAAATTTTCGATTTTTCTTGCAAAAATCTGCAAGTGAGCAATTTTATTAGCATATTTTTACTTTAGACACTTTGACTACTGTTTATTCGCAACTTTGGCGTTCATATTTTGGCTAATGACTGTCACTTACAAAAAAAAATTGAATGGCCACGAAAACTACATAAAAAGTGGCAGCAACAGCTGCTGAAATTGTTGTGGCTGCAGTTGTTGTTATGACCAACTCACAAATTTGTTCACATTAAGCTTATAGGTTTTTTTTTTCTTTACATTTTTTTTTTTAAGTTTAAGTTTATTATTATGGCTTTTTTGCACCGTCGAACATTTATTGGCTACTTGTTTATTTTGGTATGTGCTTTTATTTACCATTATTGTTAGCCAAGTTCATTTGAGACAAGACTCCTTGGCTTGAGGGTCAGAAACAGCCGTTGTTGTTATTGTTGCTATTGTTCTCTGACAGTTATTTGTTAATGCAGTTGTACGGGGTGTGGCAAATAGCTTTGTGAATGGATCTGATGGATAACCAAACGAGCCGCTGCATTGCATTGCCCAACCACTTTAAGCCTATTAAAAGCTAAGCAACTCAGGCAATGTGCAACGCCAGCCGCACAGCTCACAAAAGATAATTTTTTGAAAAAACTATGCCAAGCAGCAAACACAAAACAGAGGAAATAAGATATAAAAAATAACTCTTTTACTCGTAATGTGCGATCAACAAATTGCCAAATAACTGAGTACAAAAAACCAATACTCCAACTCGAAACTGAAGCCGCAGATCTTTGCATCAAAGTAGCCGCCGCCACTTAATGGGGCACAGTGGGCAATAAGTAATAAATACTTCATTTATTACTAACATAAATATTAAATTTCAGTAAGTATGTAAATTTAAATCCTATTAAAAGTTTGCTTTTACCATCAAAAATAATAATATTTATATCATTTCGAAGTAGTTTTCTATAAATTGTATTTGGCAGTTTTTAGACACATTTCTTAAATTTGTAAGATTCTTAGATTCTTTTTAAGACATAAATAAAATAATAATAATAATAATAATAATAAAAAATAAAAAAAGTTCTTTATATAAAAAAATTGTTTTTGTGGGCTTTTGTGGAATTTGGTAATAATTTATTTTGTTGGCTGTAACATTTTGCAGCTTGAACATGTTTTATGTGGCCAGCTTAACCCATTGCGACCCATTGTTAAGGCGTTCGGCACGCGATGCATGCCACTTGCCCCCTGAACCACCCGTCAAGCTGCGCATTTTGTCTTCCACATTGTTTGCGTGCCGCATTTTGCTTATTATTATTTTTTTTTTTTGTGCTTTCGTCGCTGGCTACTTAAGCAAAACATGCAACATTTTTGGCCTGCCCCGCCAAAGTATCTCTGAGATACCGGGAAGGCTTATTAAAATGCAATCAGCGCAGGAAGCAGTATCTTTCGATACTTATAAGTAGCTGAGTATCGATATCTGTGTGTGCGTATGTGTGTGTGCGTATGTGTGTGTGTTGTTTGCTGGTTTTGCCCATTAAGCGCAGTTGCTCCAAACCGCCTTCAAAACTATGCGCGGCATTTGTGTCAAACACGCGACCCAGTCGCCCATGCAGCATGCCCATGCAACACAACAATTGTCGCGGTGCAGTCACATCAGCAGCTGGAGCTGGAGCTGGAGCAACTGCTTGCAATGGTTGCTGCCAGTGGTGCAAGTGGCAAGTTTGCTGCCACGTTGCCAAATCTGCCGCCTGCCATTGCACCAAATTGGCAACTGGCTTAGAAAGTCACCAACAATAAAGCCTGGAAAGAAAGTCAAATGCCATGTTGCCACTTACATTTTGCTCTTACTGCTGTTGCTGTTGCAATTGTTGCTGCTGCTGCTGCTGTTGTTGCTGATTTTCCTCTAGTTGCTGCTGTCGATGTTGCAATTGATGCTGCTGTTGCGCTTTAATTAGCAGCTGCAGGGCAGAGGACCAAGCAATGCTGAACAACTCATCTTTCGTTTGACTGATTGGCGAACTTTTGTGGCAGTTGTTGTTGCTGTTGCAGTTGCTGTTGCAGCTGATGACCAGCGGCAATCTGTTGTTGCTGCTTTTTGATACTGTCGATTGCTCTTATGACGTGCTGTTGTCGTTAGCCTGTCGATGTTGTTGTTGTTGCTGTTACTGTTGCTGTTGTTGTTGTTGTTACTGTTGCTGTTGTCGTTTGCCAGTTGCACGTTGCATGTTAATTAAGCGCACCTTGACTGCATTTACCTCCAGTTGCAACTGCTACTATTATTGTTGTTGTTGTTCTTGTTGTAGTTCACTGCAAATGTAAATGCTGTTGTTGTTGTAGTTGATTTTGTTGCTTGTTTTACTTTTGCTATTCATGTTTCGTTTTGCTGAGCAGGCAACATTTGTTTTATGTCAACTTGATGAGCACTTCGAGTCTCTAATAGATAAATTACTCAAGCCATGAGCTGTGGCATGTCTTGAAAAAGACGTGAACATGAATATATATTATAAAATCATGCATCTGACTGAATAGGTTTTATAACTAACAAGACATTTAGGAGTATTTAAATACATATATTTTGTATTTAAACATGTTTAACAAGCTGGCTTCATTTATCCAAAAACTGCACAGCTGTAAATGAATATTTTCAAAGAATGTTTAATATATGATCAACAATTTTAGCTATCTAACAACTCTAAGATCCAAAACAATTTTAATATTTTACGCATAAAAATGTTAAGTCTCTAAAGACTTAATCCACAAACTACAAACAATGCAATCACTTTTGCTGCACATAAATTTTAATTTCTGAAGTGTTATTTATATTTTAAGACATTTATTTCCCTATGAAGATTGTCATAAACTTATTTTTAGCTTAAAACTTTATGAACGTTTTAATTTTGAATGTTCAAGGCATCTTTATCTCAAGCAAGAATTTATTTTCACTATTTTTGATAAGTACTATAAAACTTTAGCACACTAAAAATGCACTATAAATTATTAGAATAGCAGAAAAAATATTTTTGACACATTCTTAAGTCGAACAGAATTTGATATCCAAATGAAAATAGTACATTTTTATGACGGATATTACTTCGTTTTTTTTTATGAATTCGAAACCAATACTAACACTGAAGATATCTGCGAACTGTTTGCCAATTGAAACAATTAAAAGTATGTCAATTTGATTAGGAAAGATTTTAGAGACTAGAATTTTTCGTAGATTAATAGTTGTGTCCATAAAGTTGGCCAGGCCAATGGCGTCCTACACAAAAATCCATAAGACTGGCAACATTTAGAGTAAAGTATTTTTGCGTTGGTGGCCAAGTCAGGTATTTGTTCTTTTAAGCCGAGTCCACAGACTGGCAAACAATTAAGCTAAATCAACAAAAACATAATGGCGCAAAAAAAAATTTATGACTTTGTGATTTTGGCTTTACGGACTCCATCGTAAAAATCTAAAAAGCACATGATATAAAACACACAGAAATCGCGTGGGCGATTTCTTAGTAAGCCTCTGATTCAATGAGTCAGTTTGAAAAGCGATTCAAACTTAAGGCCAAGCTCAGAGAACACTTTGGTATCATCTTCTGGTTAAACTGCATATGGCTAGAAAATATTTTGTACAAGTCATTGCAGGTGTTCATACTGTGGATCTTTGAGTACTGGTCATAATGCATTTTTAATGATTTAATTGCTTTTGTATCTTAACTCTATTTGTAGTATGTATTTAATTGTTTTTTGTTTTTTGGTTTTAGTTAACATTTTTTGTTTGATTTTATGCGTGAACGCACCTGTTTCACTTTTTCGTTGACTTCTAAAGGTAAAACAAAAGCAGCTGCCGCCAATTACAAGCGCCAAAACGTTTACAACTAATGGACAGACATTTTCGTTGCATTTTTTCCCACCACACACACGCACACGCAGACACACACACACTCACGGATCACAACAGAATCATCTACGAAACGGAAACCGAACAAAAATTTCGATGTTGCAAGCGACGCGCACGAAACGTAACTGTTGCAGCCCAGGCGATGAGAAGCTGCAGCTAGCTGCTGATGCTGCTGCTGTTTTGTAGATCTTGATCTCACGCACACACACACACTCCCTCGCTCTCCCGCTCAAATGCTCCTTGTATTCTTAACTCACACTCTCTCACGTTCTCTCTCTCTCACTTTGTCGAACTCCACAACAAAAAGTTCTAACTCGTAACAAAATGCTAAGCACGTCGCGACTGCGATTGCGATTTGCGTTTTGTTTGCCGTTGTTGTTAGCTGGCCGCGCTGCCCACAACTGAGCGCCAGGTGCGACAGAAACTGAGCCGTAGCCGCAGCTTGGGCGCTCGCTGCCAACGAAAGCAGCGACGCAAACGCTGAGCGCAGCCAGTGGTTGGTTATTGGTGATTGGTGTATTGTAGGCATCAATGGGTTAACTGGCCTGCCTGTTGTTATTGCTGTTTTTTGTTTTTGTCATTGCCTATTGCCCCGTTTGTCTGGGCTCGCAAGGCTACACTGCGCGAGAATAGTTGGTTACTTATGCAACGACGCATTCAATCGCACTTCCTCATCGCAATGTGTTGGGGAATTAATGAAGTAACACGTTAAATGACTTAGTTGGTTTGTCATTCTCTACAATTGATATTGGTTATTTGTTGGTCGATCGGCTAATTGCCTTTTTGCAATCTTTATACAATTTTTGCATTCGTTACAAAAAACAGGTCGTAAAACGCACCAGGCGGAAGCTGCATCGGACGGCAATAACTGCGTTAATGTGTGATCTTTCAGCTGCCAAGGTGTTTTTTTTTCTGTTTTCTCCATGATCCTATCTCAGGCCCTTTAATGAGCATGCTCAGAGTTGTATTCGATAAGGACACTCTGTGCAACAGCGACGCTGGCATGTCACCCCAAAGGTAAGTAGACAGAAACGGATAAGTTGCAAGCTGAGTGCACTTAATGGACTTTCAAATCTGAAGTGTCACAGGAAATTGTTCTGCAGAAAATTCGCCTGCCAAATCACAATAAAAAAATAATCCAGCTCTTTATTTTTAAACCCATTATTCTTACCCAATTCGAGCTGGCTATAAAATATAAATTATAAAATTTAAAATCACAATTTCTTTGAGAACTAAGAATTCTAAAAGTAACAAATTTAGTTGAAAAGAGCACCAAAAATTTGGTCAGAATAAGGCACGTTCTCTCAGTCTTTCGCCCTCTCTCTCTCTCTTGGCATTGCTATGCAAATAAGAGTTGGCCTAAACTCAGGTAGACAAAAATTCTACTTTTGTTGCACACATTTTTACATTTTTAAGGGAGTGAAAGCCAAAAAAAAAAAGACGAATTGGGATGGCGATGTAATGTGACATTGCACGTTCCCAATGCGAATGGCCAATATGAATGTATGAATGAGCTGCATCTTCCAGAGAAACGTGCACAGGACTGAGGCTGAGACGAAGACGGGAGATGAGAGATGAGAGACGGAAGAGTGGACTGTTGGCCATAAATTTGCCAGCTTGATTGTGTTTGACTTTAAGGCACTTTGTGGCATAAATCACAGGACTGTAAGCGATGCCAGCGACTCCAAAGTGTACAAAACTGACCCAAGGGTTAATTGCTGACAATTTTCAGTGGCTGGCAGCAAACAAAAAAAAAAAATAAAGAAAAAAAAAGGAAAACCATTCAGGCTTAGAGAAAGACTCAGCCAGGTTTAAGTTTTGCACACTTCTGCGATTTTAATCTTTATTTATAGGCCTTGTATGCGTGCCAACAACGATGTGTGTTTGGTGAGTGTGAATGTGTGTGTATGTGTGTGTGTGTGTGTGTGTTGCATGTGTGCTGTGCATGTGTGTGTTTGAAGTCTTTTGGGGAGTAACTAGCATTTGGTAACAAGGCAAGACACTGCGATCATCAATAAGCAGCAGTTGCCGTCTGTCCCATTCAACCAAGTCGGCTATTAACGAGCGCAAGGAGCTGGCCAAAAAGAGATTTGCAAGTCGATGTTGTTGCTGTTGCCTTTGGCAAGCTAACGAAGTTGACAACTTGATGACATTTGATCTCCTGACAACAACAACAACAACAATAACAACAACAACAATAACAAGCAAAACGCAGACAAGCCTAGGCAAAAAGGCAGACCGCAAATGACAGCACGATGATCAGATGAGACGTTCACCAGATCAGACGATCAGTTGGCGGTCAGTTGGGTTTGATTTTCGACTAGGCGACACGCACAGGCACAGACACAGGCACAGACACACATTCAGATTGGATTCAACTTGGAGTTGCAGATTGAGTTCGAGATGTAGTTGCAG
This sequence comes from Drosophila melanosoma, assembly GCA_035042045.1. Classification (NCBI taxonomy): domain Eukaryota; kingdom Metazoa; phylum Arthropoda; class Insecta; order Diptera; family Drosophilidae; genus Drosophila; species Drosophila melanosoma. Next base: position 1,948,661 of record JAWNLY010000170.1, on the reverse strand, counting down.
TTAAAGTTGCATGCACCCAGCCGTGCGCTACATTTGCAAATGCAGCAGCTGAACTGAAGTATTGAAAATAGACTAATCTCAATTAAAATATTTGATTTTTTTTAGTGACTTGATATTTAGCTAATATAATTTTGTTCATTAATAAACTATAAAACCTTCTATTTAATTTAAAAAAAATATTTTTCGTGGCATGAATTATTTATTTACTATTTCTTTATATAGTCACTAAAACTAGTCAAAATTTACCAACTTGACAAAGTTAAAAATGAAATTTAAAAAATTCTTTTAAATTTATTCTGATAATACATAGAAAATTCTAATTTCACTTAGGGGAAAATATTTCATATATGAAATACGCTTCAGATGGATTTAGGTCAACTTTGGGAGGGACATCGAGACCAGATATTTTAATTTAAGACTCACCACAATATAAACAAATCACGTATAACTATTAATCCGACAGACAAAATTTCTTAAGATAATTTTAGCCAACCAACAAGCTTTAGGATACCCTACATGGCCCACAGATAGTTTTGTAGCCATTAACTTAAGGCTTAGGCACATGCGCCGATATTGACACCCGATATTGGAGACTCGTAGTTGAAGCCAGTTGCTTTTGTGGTCTTGGCTGGCAGACAAGATGAGATGGAGCTGGCGAAGACCACCAGCAAATGGGCGAGGAGCCGAGCAAGTCATTGTTATCTGGTGTCTGTCAAGGTTACCTCACAAAAGACCGTAGACAGGAATGGAAATGAGTGTTATTATTTCGATTTACAAATATTCCATTTATTTATCAAAAAATGAGTTTCGGACTAAAAAATGCAAATTGAATGCAAGCAGTTGATTTCTCTAAAGTTTGGCTTTATTTGCAGCTGGCTGTTTCTTCTCTGGCTGCAACTTATCCGGAGCAGGCAACAAATTTCCGACAGCAAATATATTCCTTGGATCCAAATGCTCCTTGGCAGCCGTATAAAGGGAGCTGCCCGTTTCGGTGATCGAGTTTTTATACCAATGACTGCGAATTTTGCCCACACCATGGTGATGCGAAAGGGAGCCACCGCAGTCCAGAATCTCCTCACGTGCACTATGCTCAATCGCCTCGAATACCTCCACCGGATTTGGGATGTTCACATAGCGAAATCCAAAATAAAAATAAATGCAAGCGCCGGCATCATAAGTCTGTGTAACCCGCGCCGAAATGGTATAGTGCGAAATGTCCAGCTTGCGGCACTCCTGCAGGATTAGAATATTAATTAGAAATTGTATTGGAATGCTGTCCAGCAGGGTTTATCACTCACCAAAACAACGCGCTGCTTCACACGGCGACAGAGCAAACTGCAACGATCCCAGGGCACAGAGGTCTCAAACGATTCCGCCACAATTCCCTGGCTCAGTGCAAAGTCCTGCAAAATGTTCATCAGAAAAAAAAACGATATTAATTTAAATAAATTTTATCTAAATTAGCTACAAATATTTATAATACAAACCGAGATTAATTTGCAAATTACATGCCTAAAAAATGGTTTAAAACTACTTTTTCGAAACTCATTCGGAAATAATAGAAAACATTTTAAAGAAATATATAAAATGAAAGTGATTTTTCAAGAAATAAAAATTCTTAATAATTTTTAAATTTTAAAACAAGCTGTTTTTTTCAGGTAAAGCATGAAACGCAAATTGCATTTGCAGCTGTTTCAAATTTGTACACTGCAATAAATTTACTATACAATAAAAGAGATTTGTGGATTTGTGACTCACCCTAATGTAGGCAATGACAAAGGTGAAGACATAGCCACGTTCGCCGTTTTGGCCACCTGCTGAGAACCCATTGTATTTTGAGGCGATTTCATAGATGAGCGCCTCCTGGCGCTGCACCTCCTTCGGTTCGCCCTCAAAGAGCAGCGTGGCAGCGCAAATCTGCGTCAGATCGATGCCCTTCCAGGCGGTGACATATCGCTGCTTGACCGCATCCAGGCAGCTGGCCAGCCAGCTCTTTGCGGGCTTCAACGACTGACCGAACAGGAACTGTTCGTTGTCCATGAGACGCACCGAGGCCGGTTGGCAGCGGCGACGTGCCACCTCACGCATAAAGAGCACACCCTGCTCAAAGTCGGGAAAGACGAGGGATCCATAGCGCTGCACAGGTGGCAAGGGACGCACTTTGAGTGTCACCTCCGTGATGACACCCAGTGTGCCCTCCGAGCCAAGTATGATGTGATTAAAATCCGGTCCACAGCTGACACGCGGCGCACTGCAGTCCCGCTCCAGGGTGCCGGTAGGGGTGACCATTCTGACACGCACCACCAGATCCTCAATGTTGCCGTACACGTTCTTTTTCATGCCAGAGGCACGCGTGGCCACCCAACCACCCAGCGTACTAAACTCATAGGAATCCGGCTCGTGACCGACCGTCAAGTTCTGCTCGCGCAGCACACGCTCCAGATCCTGACCCACCACGCCCGACTCAAAGCACACGGTGAGATTCTCCCGATTGAGCCACAACATGCGATTCATTTGCGATGTGTCCAGCACACAAATCATCCTTTGCTCCTCCTGCGGACAGGTGACGGCACCCGAAACACTCGTTCCCCCGCCATACGGCAGGAGCATCACATTGTGCTTATGGGCTAGATTCACCAGCTGCACCACATCGTCGTGGCAACGTGGCCACACCACCACGTCCGGTATGCGCCGGAACTTGTTGTGCCACAAACTGTAGATGTCATTCAAGGTCTGTCCATGGCAACGCACCAAACGATCCAATCCCTCCTGCGAATGCTCCACTTTGGTGCAGCTGCGCAGCTCGTTGAGAAAGCCAGCATTCTCCACGGGCTGCGGGTATTTCTGGGGCAGTTGCGGAAATTCCTTGGTGGTATCGATATTCAGATTAAATTTGCCCTTCACCCATTTCGTGAAATTCGGCAATTCACAGCCGCCCAGCGGGTATCTGAAATAGGAGAATGTAAAGCGAAATGAGTAAATAATTTCAGATGTTTATTTTTATGTATATTATGATTATATATAATCCGATATCGTCTGTTAAAAAAGTACATATATTGCGTTAGTATTGTTAATGAAAAACTGGTAATTTTTCATTCATTCATTCTTTGATTTCTTTGATATCAAGTTAGAATTGCGTTTCCAACTTCGAATATAGTCTTAATCTAAAGTTCAAACCATAATCAAAAATCTATATAGATTTTGGGTGTATAATTTGAATATGAATTTGTAGCCTGAATCGCGTTTCCAACATCGGATATAGTCTTAATCTAAAGTGATAAAAAAATCTGTAAATATTTTGGGTGTCTAATTTTAATATGCATTTGTAGCCAGATTCGCGTTTCCAAATTTTGATGTAGTTTTAAAATATAGCTTATGCCATGACCAACTAGCCATGGTTCTTGAAAATTATGTTTCGGTTAAAAACCTGCCTAAAGCATTTTTAGAGCCGATTAGACCTCCATTGTTGAACACAATTTAATTATAAATAACTATCCTAAATTAAATAAGTATATGTGTAAGTCATGTGTATATATATTCCTCCTGTGTATTTATTCCCCGAGAATTGTACTCACTTGTCGCCTTTGAAGCAGATGATGCCCTGGTCTCCATAGAACTCGGAATCGTTGTAGCCCCAGCCATACCACCTGAGCACCTCCTGGCTGAATTGGCAACAAAAGAGAGGAACAACAACAAATTGAGTGACAAACAGAGAGAATTGGCCTGCCGCATGAACTTACCGCTTCTTGGGTATGACGCTGACCACGTGCCGCGAGAGGCGCGAGTCCAGCGCGACAGATGTGCCCTCGGGGGGCGTGTCCGGGACTTGTGTGGTCACCGTATTCCGCTGAGTTAACATTATCAATAAATTGCACGCTTTTTTTTATTTGCTAGTTCTTATTTATTATGTGCACAGCCAATGTTTATATTTTATCTTCTCTTTTTTTTTTTGATTTATTTCATTCAATGTTGCAATTTTTATGAGAGACAAAAATCGATAATTCGTTTTTTATATTGTTTTCGTTTGGTTTTGAGATAAAAAACGCTTCGCCTGCTTAGCAACAATTAATTTGCTTAAATATTTGTGCTTTTAGTTAATAATACTTGTGTTTTGACTAGATTTTTTGTACTTTGCGCTAATAACTAAAATTAAATGGAAAATTCTAATAAAATTCTCATGCGGCAGCTGCCACACGCGCTTTTCCTTCGCTTTCACTACCACGACTGGCGACCGCCCGACAAACGAGAGCGACCCACAGGGCGAGAGAGAGAAAGAGAGAGAGTGAGAGAGAACAACAGCCCCCAGGCGATACACTCTCCCTCTCCCTTTCTCTCTATGTATATATTTAACTTATTTGTGGGGGATGGGGCAGAGCGAAACGGTTGCAAATCGGTTGCGGAAAAATTATGAAATTTCAAATACAAAAACCAAATCTATGAAACTTCGCTGATTGCAGGATTTCTGCGGCATATATATAAATATATATATAATAAAAATTTAAAACTGAGCAATCGTTGAAATTTCCATTGCACGCAGTATTCTGCCTAAATTTTTCGTGTTCACTTTTTAGTTCAGTACACAATTTGTTCAATTGTGGATTGACCCAAAATTTTATTTTAAAAAAATTTCGAAACTTTTGTAACGTGTTGGGTTTTTGGTTAAAAGTGTAATCATGCCTGGCAAAAAAACTAGCATCACCAAAAAATCTGCCACCTCTGCACCGGTTGCAGTTACATTAGCGGATGCCGCTGCTGCTCCACCAGCTGCCGCAAGTGCTCCAGCTAAGTCTGCCGAAAAGAAGAGCATCAAAAAGAGCAAACCGAAGAGCAAATCAAAAGTGAAAACTAAGACAGCTTAAAGGATGCCAAAATGTCAGGCTTAAATGATGCACACGCCAAATATTAGATGGGTAACAAATAAAAATAGAAAATGTTTTTACTTATGTTTAATATTATGAAATTACAGATCTTGACAATATAGAGCTGAGCACGAAATAAAAACCATTTAAGGCTTGGTCGAATAGTAAAAATATTGCTCAATTCAGGATTGAATTTATAACCCAACATGTAACATTTTAAAAATCAAATAAATTGGTCAATAAAACTGGCAGCATGCGTAAATAAAATGCCGCATCACGAACTGACCTAAAATAATTACAATTATTTTTATAATTTTGAAGCACTGTTCAAAGTAATGCTTTTTTTAAGCTTAAAACATAACCGTTTCGCTCTTTGTAAACGCTCTCTTTAAAGCACTCTTTCCTTCTCTCTCTCTCTCTCTCTCTCTCTCTTTTTATTCACCGGCGCTTTTATTTATATGGGGGTGGTTAATGGAGTAGGGGTTGACTACTGCACAGGGGGTGGTAAAATACACGTTATGAATCATGTCAGATGCGTGCCGGTAATATCAATGGAATATTTAAATACCGCGACAGGTGGTTTCAATTATTTATCAGGAAGGACGCAATCTTAGCTATCAAAACAACGACCTAAATTCATTTTTTAAAACTACCTCGCACGTAATTTAAATGCCTTAAAGGGAAATTTAACAGCTGCTTGTTAAATTTCAATTTCATGTTGACACCGTTTCTACTCAGCTATTTTTGTCGCTAAGATATATAACACTTTTTGTTTGAGAGCAACGACCCAAAACTATAACTATTAGTTAAAGTTGAAAAGTAGTTAAGATTTGTTGCTCTTTTTTCATTTTGCAATCAAAGCAAAAGTTTTGATGAACAATTAAAGCTAGACTTAATTTTTTTTCCATTCGTTAATGTAGCACATTATTATTATTTACATTTGTAATTAAAATTTGATTCAATTGTAACCAAACAAACTATTACATTTGTGATATATAACACTGATTATTCAAATAAAATTTAACAACTGCATCGCGCGACTTTAAAAACAATACTGAAATGCCAAAAGCCAATTGCATTTTACGTATACGACGCCGTTTGAAAAAATTTGTGTCTCTTGCAAAAGCCGACTACAAAAATTAACAAGCTGTGTTTATTATTTACACATAGCTATACAACTTACAATTGTTTGAATTGTAAATTCGTGGAGAGCCCTCCGCGAAACGAAAAGTGGACGCTGTTTGTTTAATTTTCGCACTGCGAACACTCCACTTTGACTATCGTCCATTTGGCGAAGTTGGCTCAAAGTGATTTTTGTTATTTCTTTGGGTTTTATTTTAAATTTTTCGTTGGTGGATTTGTTCGGAAACTTGCATTTGCTGTATCTGCAATGGGAATGCAAGTGAACAATTTGCATTTTCTTCATTATTTACTTGTTGATTTATAATTTAACCTATTTGCATAGCTTCAGGAAGTGAAAAGCAAATATTAACATATAAATTAGCTATAGCCAATTAACAAACGTTTTACACTTGGTTTATGCAAAGCTTAATTATATATTGAAACAGTGATGCTGTAAATTGTTCCTTAGTTTTCTGGCAATACATTTATATTGTTACAACATTTAAATATCAACAGTTCCATTTGGCGACACCTAGCGGAAAATAAATTAAACTGCATACTGCCTACCAACACTTGCTGCTACCAAGCATTAGGCGCGTTTGGTTATTTAATCATATGTACAGCAATTTATAACCAATAATTTTAGAAATGCAAGAGTGTATTATATTTCAAATATTTACAATAAATATAATGCTAAGGTATATTTAAAAAAATTCACGATAAATACAGAGCGATTTGTGCAGGTGAATATCGATAGCCCATCAGAACCTTTTATCGATACTTCAGTTGCTATGCATTCCTGTGCACTGTGGCTGCTGCCAACTCGCAACTTGTCGTCTTCAAAGCGAAAAACATTAAATAAAACCAAAATTGCGTAAAAAATTAAACATCGAATACGTGCAGAAAGCGCAAAGAGCTTAAGATAGCAAACGGCAAAAACTTGCAAGGTGCCGGCAACCGGACCGCCTTTATTGTTTGTATTTTTACATACATGGAGGTTGGTGAACGCGTGTGTGTGTGAGTGTTGGAACAATAACAAGCCCAACAAAATGCCAATGAATTGTAACGGAGCAGCGTTCAATGCGGCCGCTGTCTTTGTGCTGCAGCAGCAACAACAGCAGCAGCAGCAGCAAAAGCAGCGATGATTCATAGGTGAGTTATGCGACTTGGCTTAAGCGCATATTTCATTCTCATTCTCTCGATACTCATGTTTCTCTCTGTGTGTGTGTGTGTGTGTGTGTATTTTAGTCCGCAATAATAATATATCAACAAACACAATAATAACAACGGTCGTGCCTTAAACAACGAACGTAGAGCAATAAAAACATATAGGAAAATCGAATCATTTGGCAAAATGCCGCTGCTGTCGAAATGCTTCCCTTGCTTCAAATTTAAACGTGAAGAGGTCATCGACAAGCTGGACTACAGCAATACACCGCTCCAGGATGCCTTTCCCGAGGTCTGGCAGCACGAAAGGACACTCGAGGAACTGCATCTGAGCAATGCGCGGGTGAGTTGTCAATTAACAATCAAAATTATTCTAAATGATCGCTGGACAATTGGCACAAAAGTTGATTCCAATTGGCAATCAAATTTTAGTTATTAATTTTTATATAAATATGAAAATATATTGTTTAATATTACAAATTACATATTTAAAATTGCTAAAACAAATAATGCTAAAATAAGTATTTCTATAAAAAAAAAAAATTCACATTAAATATTTACTCAATGTTTCATTGTTGGTTTTTAGTTGCAAACGTTGCCGCCGCAGCTATTTTACTGTCAGGGATTGCGTGTGCTGCAAGTGAACAGCAACAATCTGGAGAGCATACCGCAAGCCATTGGATCGCTGCGTCAATTGCAGCATTTGGATCTAAACCGCAATCGTTAGTCGCACTCTAAACTTAAAACTTGCGATTAAATAAAAATAAATGAACTTATTTCATTGCAGTTATTGTCAATGTGCCGGAGGAGATAAAGGCGTGCAAACATTTAACCCATTTGGATCTCAGCTGCAATAGTTTGCAGCGTTTGCCGGATGCAATAACCTCCCTGATATCGCTACAGGAGCTGCTGTTAAATGAAACGTATCTCGAGTTCTTGCCAGCCAACTTTGGGCGTTTGGTCAATTTGCGAATTTTGGAAGTGCGTCTCAACAATCTCATCACGCTGCCCAAGTCGATGGTGCGTTTGGTTAGCCTACAGCGTCTAGACATTGGCGGCAATGAGTTCACAGAGTTGGTAAGCAATTAGTTTTATAGCCTATTTATGATTTATAACCCATTCTCTCCACATAGCCAGAGGTCATTGGCGAACTGAAATCGCTGCGGGAACTGTGGATTGATTTTAATCAAATACGCCGTGTTGCCCCGAACATTGGTAAACTACGCGAATTGCAGCACTTTGAAGCCAATGGCAATCTGCTGGATGCCCTGCCCAACGAGCTGAGCAACTGGCGCAATGTTGAGGTGCTGTCTGTTTGCTCCAACAATCTGGAGGCGTTTCCCTTTAGTTTCGGCATGCTTAAGTCGCTGGTCACCTTCAAGTGTGAGTCGAATGGCCTCAGTGAGCTGCCCGACAGCATTAGCTATCTGGAGCAGCTGGAAGAACTGGTGCTTAGCCACAACAAGCTGATGCGATTGCCGAGCACAATCGGTTCGCTGGTCAAGTTGCGCTTTCTTTTCGCCGACGACAATCAATTGCGCCAGCTGCCTGATGAGCTGTGCAGCTGCAGCCAACTGAGTGTTCTTAGCGTGGCAAACAATCAGCTATCGGCACTACCCCAAAACATTGGGCATCTGGGCAAGCTCAAAGTGTTGAATGTGGTGAATAACTATATTAATGCATTGCCCGTTTCCATGCTGAGTCTGGTGAATCTCACATCGCTCTGGCTGAGCGACAATCAATCGCAGCCGCTGGTGCCGCTGCAGTATTTGGATGCGAGCAGCAAGACGCAGCTGACGTGCTTTATGCTGCCGCAGGTGACGTTCAAGATGCAGGCACAGCAGCAACAGCAGGTCCAGGAGCAATACGAGTTCGTCTATGCCAATCATAACCAGCAGCAGCCGGCCCACCAGCCGCCATCGAGTCCATCTCGCCGCATTTGCTTTGCTGAAGAGGCGACCATTTTGAGTGCAAAGAATACAAGTAGCACACCGCAACCGGCGCCCAGCTATCCAGCCGCCAGTTATGTGACGAATGTTACGGCGCCCGGCAATCCGGAACAGCAACAGCTACCAGCTGGCAGCTCGGTCCGTTTAATGCGCTCGCCCACGCCGTATCCCAAGGAGCTGCGTCAAATGGCCAAATATATGCGTCAGGCGCAGGCGGCAAACGCAGCTGCAGCAGCAGCATCGGCGGCAACAGATGCCTCATCGGTGGCAATGGTGTCCACAACACCGTCCAGTGAGGTGCGCGAAGCCCGTGTCGTTGTGCCAAATGGTCAGGTGGCCATGACACACTGTGATAGCAATCAGGATGCTGTGGATCATGCCGCAGCAAGTGCAATATATGGTGTTGCCCCAGAGCCGGCGCACATCTATGGGGTCTATCAGCAGCAGAAGGCCACCCAGGAATATTATGGTTTGCCGCTGGCCAACTATGAGACGAACCACTATCAGCCGCTCTATGTGGATGCCAACACAGTGCCACACCTGTCCAATGGCAGCGAACAGCATTATGAGTTGCAGCCGTTGCAGCAGCAACAACAACACCAGGCGGTGGCGCCACCGCCACGCATGGAACCGCCACCGTATCACATAGCACGTGTCTACACCAAGAAGACGCCCGAAGATCTAACGCTTTACGAGTCCATGCGACAGCGCAAGCAGCTCCAGCAGCAACAGCAACAACAACAGCAGCAGCAATACGAGCAGAGCAACAGCTATCAGGATGCGTTAAATAGCAATTTTAAGACAACTGCTATTAATGCACAATCGGAGCAGCTGGACTATCAGAACAATATCAGCATGGAGCAGCTTGAGCAGTTGGAGCAGCAACTTGAACTGCAACTGGAGCTGGACCGAGACCAGGAGCTGGAGCAGCAAGAGGCTGAAAACGAAGAGGAGCAGCAGCAGCTGCAGGATATGGATGATACATTATCGCAGCACTCATTAAACTCCACGGCCACCAACAACACGTATAAGGGTGGCAAGAAATCGACGTGGATCTTTGGTGTGCACAAGAATCCGACTGTCAAGCAGGTGACACTGAAATGGGAGCACAGCATTGGCTTTGACATAGCCGAGCTGCTCAATCAGGTGAAGATATCTATGTACATATCGATATATGTAATTTACTAACCCATCAATTTGAATTTCAGTCGGGTATTTTTGTGAGTGCGATTAGCCCAAATTCGAATGCGGCGCGTCTGCTGAGCCTTAATGATAAATTGCTGGAAATCGATGGATATGACCTGACCAATGCCAACCTGAGCGATGCCAAACGCGTGCTGCATAACTGCGGCACTGTTATAAATATAATGCTGTCACGTAAATGATGGCCACAGAATCCATCCCTTAATCCCCCTTCCTCTAACCCAATTTATCCAAACCAATCCAATCCACTCCGTACCGAGACCGAAGACTTCTTGCATAACATTTTTCTAAAGCAATTTTGAAATACGCTAATATTAAAAATAGCCTTTACATCATTATAATATTAGCAAAAACTGCATTTCCAAGCCATAAACGTCCTTTACACTGGCGCCTTACGCTCCTGTTTGCTACAGTCAAGCTTCCAGTTGATGCATTTCCCTTATAGATAGAATCAGTTTAAGCTGCCATTTACCTATATATTTATGTATATCATCGTAAGTAGAGAAGTGCAATTTATGAGTCCCTTTGAATTCTGTAGTTGACTTTGGTTGAACACATCTTCATTATACGCAAACAAGTATTTAAAGTATTTCGAACTAAGTTACATACATCTATATATATATATATATATATGATCAAGAGACTCCATTTAAACAATTGTCCTCAACTGAACATTATGCTAAAACTTGTTGACAACTTAATGACTGTATTAAATTATGTTTCTTAGGTAATTATTAAGCAATTGCAGTTCAATATTCGATTGGTATTCAAAATGAAGCAATTTATATTGTTTTACAATAGTTATATTATGCCTTACTCTAATGCTTAACATTAAACATATTTATTTGTATCAAATCTGAGTAGCTTTCACTTAAGGACTTTGCCATTTGATTGCTATTGGTTTCATATGTATTTCAAAATTGTGCAGCCAGTGTAATTCAAAGCAAAACATACAGAAAATATAATAAATAGTGCAATTAGCGTTGATAATACGTAAATATAATTACGAGTACCATATGGACGGCATTTACAAAATATATATATATATAATCACATATATACATATACAACTGTATATATGTGTACTTATACATACATCAATTTATATATATATATATATATATAGAGATATACATAAATAATATTTACAATTAGCGCCTATTTTACGCCCAGCGTTGTTCACATTTGTTCCAAATTTAAATTGTTTATGTGCATAGATGAAAGTTGAACAAAGATATTAGCTGTTTACGTTAGTTGTTATGGTGCAGCAATATAAATTCTATATATATACAAAAAAAAAAATATAATAATATGTATTCTATATTTATTGTCTATATCGAATCATCATTTTTCTATGGAAAATTGTTAAACTCTTATACCATTGGCGTGTTGTGAACAGTATTATTATTTAGCGGATTAACAATTATGAGAATTATGATAAAAGTTAAACATTTCTATATCTTTATTAAACATACATACATACATACATACATACACACAAGTACAGCTAGAATAAGGGCGCACATTTTCCATAAATGCAATTTGGTTTAAGAGCGCTACAAAAAATCACCCAGAGACAAAAAAAAACAGTAAAAAAAATTAACGAATTAAATAAACACAATTTTTCACTCAAACTTTTGCACTTCATTTGCATTGCAGCGATTTAATCTTTCAGTTATACAAAAAAAAAAAAAAAAAAACAATGGAAACCAGCTCTTTTGATTAATCTACTTTGATAAAACATTAAATGGTTTTTCTGTTGATCTTGTTGGCAACCCAAAATTAATTGTAGCCAGAAAACACGCAAACCTGCCATTCAAAGCCGGAGGAACGCTCACAGAACTGATATACTTTGAACTTATCTTTACATACATATTTGGGCGACTTAAACAGTTTAGCAAGAAGCTTTTAAATATAGTGGTATATATGTACAATGAATTAAACTTTTGCCGATTTTGTTAAATGTTCATGGTTTAAGTAATGTATAAACTCATATATCCTGTTTAGTAAATCACTGTGAGCTCTAGCAATTTGACACTGAATTCGCGTATCCGCTCAAATCTGCTTTTAGTGGCGCTTCTATCACATAATTCGATATCCAATTTTCATCTTTCAATTGCTTTCTTACTGCATGCATTAATCGCCATGGCATTATGTGTGCAGAAACTCCATAAGTGCTTATTTGGATAATTTTTATTGCGTAGACAGTAAAATCAAATCCTCTGTAATTGAATCGTCGGCTCTCCCAATGCGAGATTGACTTCCCATTAGAAGTAAGCCAATGCGCTTCCAACAAGCTTCCTCGAATTTCGCTTTGGCACCGTCGTTTACTGGCTTTGTTTTCTTTTTTTTTTGTGTGTATTTCTTTTATCTCCAATAGCCAATACTTTTGTCTTCGATGTTACTGATCAGAGAAAATCTTTACTTTAAATTTCGTTTACGACTTGAAAAATCTTGAATTGTAGCTTACTTGTTTCAATTTTATTTTCCATGGTTTCTTATTTTTTTTAACAATTAAGTTCCATATACAACTACCTCGTTTGAAGCGTACTTCGTGACTGTGTAAAGCTCTCTCTTTATACACTATTCCCATCTAAAGGAAAACAATTTCACAAGCAAAGGCTGTGGTAAAAGTTAGATGAAAGCTTAATTTCATCACCAATACTTTTAGTTGCGTCGTTTCAATGTTAACACATATGTGTCAAAGTAAACTTATATATGAATAAAACACAAACAAATTCACTATAAGAATCGTATATTGCGCCTACAGCTTAAGCAAAGCGCAGTGAATACAGGATTTGTCTTAAAGCTCTCTCTTTCTCTGCTTTGCTTTTAAACTCTGCGAATAGCAAAATACATCCAATTCATCAAAACATTTCGATAAAAGCTCAGCGAATGTTTGAGCTTCATTTTTATCATTATTTTTAATTGTTTCTTTTCCTGGATAATATATGGATAGACTATTCAGTTTGAAAAGCGTATTATTATATTTTTTATATTATGCGTATACAGTATAAACAATTAATCAAAGTAATTTCACATGGGTCTTTTGGTTTTATGCCTCCTTTCATTAATATATTCCTTGTGAAGATAATTCAGGAAATGAAAAAGTTTTATATTTTCATCAAAAATGGAGTTGTTTACTATATCTCTAATATAGTATTGGGTATCATAATATATCCTCCATATTTGTAAGGATCAAGTTTTGCTTTAAGTGGCAGTTCCAAAACATATTTCGATCTCCAATTTTCTCCACTCAATCGTTTTCGCACTTCATGCATTATGCATTCAGCATTAAACGTAACTCCATATGTATCATAACCATAAATTGCAGGATCGATACCGTTTTTACAATAAAAATGACAGCTGAATGATTTCTTATCATCCTCAATAATTTCCATATCCAACTTTTCCAATCCAGTTACTTTACCTACAGGAACTCGAGCTCCCATCAATAGTCGAGCAAAATGATTCGTACATTCATCCTCAAACTTGGGCACATTTTTGTCAACTGTTATTTTCCTACTTTTTCTACGCCTATCTCCGATTGCCAATACTTTCACTTTTGACGTCACTGAGGAAATCGCTAAAATCACGATAAAATTAAAATTATGATATTATAGACATAGATCGTATCTTACATGTATTGTTTCCTGTATTAACTTCTTCCATAATATTTTTTGTTTGTTTATCTATTTCAAATATATTGAGCGCAGCTGACTTCTTTCTTCTTTGAAGTAAATTTTGTGACTGTGCAAAAGTTCTCTCCCGTTTTTATAGACTGCGCTTGCCGCCTTAATTTCACAATAAATATGCTCAAAGCTTAACAAAAGCTTCAAGTTGAGCTGATTGCTGCATTTTTTTGTTTACAGTTGCCAGTGAGCTATTACTTAAAAATGAAACAATAAAACAGAATATTCAATGAACAATTTATAATTTAATAAATAATCATTTCATTATAAGATCGCTAATTATTTTTCATATATTCTTTGTGTAAATGACGCACAAAATAAAAAATCCTTTGATACGCTGCATCGATAGCGTTACAAACTACATTTTGAATATATTGATCACAACGATAGCTGCTAGTGTTGGTTTTTAGAGGCGTTTCGATGACATACTTTGATATCCATTTTTCATCTTTCAGTAGTTTTCTAACCTCCTCCATAACATACTGAGCCTTAAAAGTGGGTCCACTCAAAATATCACCACGCCGAAAATCTCTTTTGCGACTGAAGCGAAAGTGATAACGTCTGGGTTTATTTTCTTCCTTGATGCTTGCCACTAAAAAGTATTCGTAAGAATTCAAATTCTTACAATCGCTACTGGGTGTTCGACTTCCATTTAAAAGTATACTCAAATGATGCTCACAACGCATCTGGAAACGATTTTGATTGGATATTGCAGAAGTGCTGTTGTTTTCTGAACTCTCCTCTACATCCCCAATGGCCAGTACATTTGCTGCGGTTATAATTGTGCTCACTGCTGGAAAATATAAAACTTTTTAATTTGTTTGCATAACTGATCATGACTTATGTATTTACTTTCTTTTTTGTTTTCCAGATTAACTTCTTCCATATTTTGTTAGCCGTGCTTACCCTTTTAAATCAGCTGACTGACTGTGCTTGGTTCAAAGCTTTTATAGTACTCAACACAGATCGAAAATTCAGAACGAAAGCTTAAAGTTGTATTTGTATAAGTTCTGCATATGGGTATATATGTGGTTTTGTTTACGTGCATCGAAGCTTTGCTGCATTTCAAATTTTGTGCAAACACCTTTGTCTGGAGAGCGCAAACCGAAGAGAGAGGGTTAAGAGAGCGCCAACAAATGAAGAGAGCCAGTTGATCATATTGGAAATTATGCTACGGAAATAAGTTATTATTTTTTTACCTACGAGAAAATTTCGTGCGCATTGCAAAATGTACAATATAAATATATATATATTCTGAACAACTGGTGTTTTATTTACAAAATGACTATAAACACGTTCTCACAGAACTTGCAATATTTGGATTCGTCTACATTTTGCAAGTGCATGAAATCTCAAAGCTTTAACTTATTTGATATACATTAATGTTAAAGCTTACACACACATTCAAAACTCTCTCACACGCACACCAGCACTGACAGTTGTCAGATGCCAGTTGCCAGTTGCCAGTTGCCAGTTGGGGGCCCTTGTCCTTGTCATGTTCCGTTTCTTTATCTCCATGGACTCTTTTTATTCCTGCTGTTGTTGTTGTTGTATTGCGTTAGCGGCAACAAAAACAACAACAATAAATACAGCAAAAGTACATACAGCGACTGTAAGCGTTTTGTAATGTTTCTTTTTCATTGACCTTCGCGTGTGGAAAATGCCTGCTTCTTTATTTCTTTTTTTTGCTTTTCACTTGTTTTCGTATATCCATATCTATCCCCCACACACACTTACACACACATACACCCACACTTCACACACACACACTCACAGTCACAATCGACGTGCTAAGAATAATCGTCAAGGCCCCAATTTGACATATGATGTGACTGCAGCTCCGCTGTTTGCCGAATACATTTATCAATACTTGTTTTTTTCCCGCCAAATTGATATACAAAACTAACGCAAGCTGTCACACCATCTTGCTATATATCCATAGATCTATCTATCGCTCCCATTGTTCGGCTACAAAGCACCCCCCCTGCCATCCCCTTGTCAGTAAGCGGTCATTAGCATTTTTGGCGTATATTTATGGCTGCGAAATATTACGCCATAAACATGGCAGCAAAACAAAATGCGACAAATTTGAGACGCCCCCGAAAATCCGATATGCTGTGGCACGCAGCCAGCAGTCAAACGTTAGAAGTTTGCCACCCCCTCCCCGAGGGCAATATAATTGTCACATTTGTATGTAGCAAGTTTATTTATGTCTGAGGGGCGGCAGAGAGCAGAGAGCGCTGCCAATTGATATAAGCAACCAAAAAGTGTTGTCTTACGCTCAATTTGAGGCAAGGCTCAAGGCAGCCAGCGTTTCAATTGCAATGCGTTAGTAGGACACCAATTGGGAGGTGCCGCTTGAGGCACATCTTTGAGATACCCTAATTTAGCTACATTTATCATCAGGCAAATACTGTGGCGACTCAATAAAAAACAGCCTTACACATCAATAGTTTGTTTTGGTTTTTCCATTTATTATAGAAGAGAACAAAAAGAAATCACTTAATCATATAAATTAATTTTCTTTGTATCGTTTTTACAATTGATTGATGATTGAAAATGTTTGATGTTTGAATTCGTCGGATTTAAGTATATCATTAGGGATAGAGAACGTTATATAGAAAAAGTTATAAGAGTGTTACAAACCCCTTAATATAGCTTAATCTACCACTTTCCAGCTATGGCCATAACAATTGCATACTTGGCGGCGCTCGGAGCTGCCTGAATAAGTAAAGTTTATTTTTATGCTCAAAGTCGACGGCGTCGGCGACATGTGTGCAAATGTTAACACACAACAAACACAAACACACACACACACACACACATACACAAATACAGTCTAACTCATTCACCCACAAAAGTGCTTAGAAGTGGGGCTTAACGCCACACACAAACACACTCAGACAAACACTTACAAAAATATGTGGCCGAAACCTCTCTCAAAGCCAAGGATTTTGTATTTTCGAGTTAATTTATTATTTTACAATATGTTCAAGTGCAACCTACTTATTTACATATTTCAAAAATATATTCTACTTCTTTTAATTATTAAAATTATTATTATTATTATCTAAAATTTTACAAAAATAATAATAGATTTTAGCAAAGACAATTTTTGCTAAACTTATAATTAACCTAATTCAACATATTTAAGTAAGTTTATAGATAGACAAAATCGTACTTAAAAAAAAAAAATGATGCATTGTCAATCTTCTTAACTCTATTTCAATTGGTTTTTTTTTTTGTTGAGTGTACGCACACTTGAAGTAAAACAAATCGACTCTGTTTTGGCGCCGTGCGGCGCTCAGCGCTGTTCTTTGCCTTTGGCTTTAGCTTTGGCTTTGGCTATGGCTATGGCTCTGCACTTTTTTCTAGCCACAACAGAAAGGACCCATAGACGAACGCAACTCGACCAGAAGCAGCAGCAGCAGCAGTGGTAGTGGTAGTGGCAGTGGCAGTGGCAGCGGCAGCGGGAGCGGTAGAAGCCGACCTAGGCCAGAGGCAGCAGGCAGCCAGCCAAACAACCCGTCAACCAACCAACTACAACAATAACAACAACAACAAGAACAACAAGAACAACAACAACAACTATTCCCATAAAAATTTCAGTTCAGTTCAGTTCTTTCTCAGCCATTATTGTGTGTTGTTTAGTGTGCCATTGACGCTGAATGCTAACGGGTCGCGTTTTCCGTCGCATTTCCGCTTTAAGCCAACTCGGCTAGCCAACAAGCTAGAAAACTTAGCCCAGCTAATTGGGCAACGAAACCTGAAGGTGTTAATAAGCATATTTAACAAATTACTTATACGAATAATGTGTAATTTTGTAATTTTGTTATAACAACAACAACAACAAACACTTGCACATTGTTCGCATTGTGTAATCAACTGTGTTGCATGCAACCATATGCAATTATTAAAGTATTATTAATATGAAATCGATTTTCAGTGTGTCCAGTGTGTGACAATGTCGTTTCTGTCGCCATCGCTGCGCATGGAGAACCTATCGACGGTGCCCATCATGAGTCAGGATCATGTGCCCGAGGCACAGCGCTACAATAAGGACAACATCGTTGCCCAATGGTGTGCACCCATCAATGGCAAGGTATACACAAATCAAATCCAATCCAATCCAATTAAATCAAATCAAATCAAATCAATATTAACAACAAATCAAATTCCAATCTAAACTCAACTCATTCCATAATCGTCAACAACATTGATTAACATTTAATTAACTTTTCGGCTTTACTCCCACTCCCACTTCCACTTCCACTCCCACCAGATGTATCGCATCGAACTGGAGCACGGCACCACAAGTGGACGCCGCATGATTTGGGTCAATGGTCGAGTAAGTGGTGAATGCACTTTACCAGCCCCCAGCCATGCCCCCATAAACAACGCAATTAGTAGCCGTGCCACAAAATACAAATACAAACACAATTAACATATTAACATATTACGCGACTTTGGGTCTAGACGAATGCTAGACTCGAAATACTCTATAATTGGAATACAAATTTAAGTTTCCTTATTTTTTACTACTAATTTTTCCTAATTTTGGATCTAATTGAGTGTTTTCTGGGTTTCCTCAAACCTTACAATAAATTTAGAGGCATTTTTCGTTATTTATTATATCTTTATTTAATTTTTACTTTAAATTTTAATTTAATTATTATTAATTTCTAAACCTTACTTTATTGTCTCTTCAATTGAAGCGGATCAAATATATATATATAATTTTTGAGGCAAGACTGATCTCTTCAAGATAATTTCAAGATTTATTTCTATAGAGTTTATTTGAATACTTCCAAATTTGTAGCACTTTCCGTTCCGTTCCGCAGGAGGTGCTGCGTCGTGATTGGATGTTTAAGTTAGTCGGCGAGGATACCTTTGAGATCGATCAGTCACGCTGCATAATTCGCGTTGATCCTGCACCCGGTTTCAAGTACGAGTATTCGCTTTACATAGATGGCAAGCCGCATGCTCAGTACACGGAGGAATTGACGCGCCAGTATAGACTTTGGCTGTGCACCAGTAGTGGCACGGGGCAGGCGGGGCCAGCGCTGGCTGCGTCACAGGAATACCGCATTATGCTCAAGCTGGACACGCTCAGCTTGTTTGTGAACGATGAGCTGCGCGAGGAAACGGTAAGCTGGAGCCGGATGTTTTGCCAAACCAAAACTGCCAATCAATCATGTTATTTTTTTTTTGTATATATATATTTTGTAGGCTGTTTTTGTGCACGGCGGCACGGATACCAGTTTTGTGCTGCAGGACACACAATTTGTATTACAGGCACGCTCCAGCGGCAACAAGCACGATGGCATTGTTCACACCCTGCTCGTTAATGGGACGCCGGTGCCGGAAGCAAAGATACAGCAAATCATGCAGGAACCCGTCTCCATACTGCAAACCAACTGAAACTTAGTTAACCCAAAGGATCATACACATTGCATTTGTTACATTTTAGTTATAGTTTTTAGCTTCTTAATAAAACCAAGTATAATCCAATTTAGTTAATTGATGCGATCAGCGATCGAAAGTGAGTTTTTTTTTTAAAGCTATATGGGATTAAAAATTTCACCACGCTTTATCCCAATTTCCCAAAAAAATAATTAAACTGTAGAATTACTTACACAATAGTTTATTCGTTTTGTTTAGATGCATAATTGTAACGCAAATTGTTTACGTTTTCAATTTCGTTTGACATTTTTGCTAGCATTTAAAGTACTCAAAGTGCGTTTAGTATGTAAAAAAAAAATATACAAATCAAATTGAT
The DNA here is from genome assembly GCA_035042045.1 of Drosophila melanosoma. Taxonomy (NCBI): domain Eukaryota; kingdom Metazoa; phylum Arthropoda; class Insecta; order Diptera; family Drosophilidae; genus Drosophila; species Drosophila melanosoma. The sequence goes on along the minus strand of JAWNLY010000170.1, from coordinate 1,928,890 downwards.
CAAAAACAGCAGTTGGACAAAACATTTAAAAAAATTACGCGTAAAGTAAACCAAAAAAAAAATAAAAGAAGTTAATCTTAATTTTCACACAAAATATTATTATAAATATAGTTGTCTAAAAAGTAGAAAATTTATAAATATATATATATAAATTATGTTGCTGCCTACAATTTTCGTTTAACTGAAGAACTGTTTAAAACTTATTTTTCATTATTTCATTGCTGTCGCTACGAGTTTTTTTTTTTACAATAAAAATGTGCATTCTAAATTTATTCAGTGTTCGTCATCTGGTTTTTTTTTTTAATAGGTATTTACTTAGTTATGTAAGTATATAAATTATGTACTATTTTACGCTTTAATTGATTGTTTGCTATTATTTTTGTTTAATCAAAACATTTTGTTGGTATTTGTGTGTATTTTTTGTTTTCCTTTTTTGAGTGTTTAATAATTTTAAATTGCTTAATGTTGTGTTGTCACTTTGAATACATTAACAATTAACCGTGTTTTTTTTTTCGTTTTGTTTTGTTTTGTTTATCATATACGATTGATTTAAAAAATTTGTATTTAATTTAAAACACAATTTAGGTAAATTTTCATTTAAGTTAAAGCAACACAATGATATTGATTTGTTGTTAATACTAATTTAATTCTGTTTTCATTTGTTTTGTTTAAATATCGCTACTTGTTTTAAGGATTATAAAACCATAATTTACAATTTTATTTAAATATTTGTATATGTATCTTTTTTTTTTTTGTTTAAAAACTCACACGGTGCAAAGAATTGGAACAATTTTCTAGGGAACACACAAAATGCGTGTGTTTGGAGAAATAATTCAATTTTGATTTCGTTTACAACTAGCAATAAAAAGGGACAGTGATTATAATAATAATAATAATAATAATAGTTTTTTTTATATATTTTATTGCTTGCTGGGAATCTCATACTTATACGTATTTTACAATAATTTAACAACAATTTCGTATAGTAAGTACAAAGTGGAATGTGTCTGTTTGTTGAAAACGCAAAGTTTTTCTAATACTTTAACAAAACAAAAAAGAGATATTGCCAGTAGACGGATGCTTTTACGATTTTGTGTGTGTTTAAATTCAATAATACAGAAAATACAATAAATTACTGATTGCTTATATAAATATAAATATATATATATATATATATATTATAGCAACTTTTGTTCGTATCGTCAAATTTTGATAAAGATTTCCTTTTTTCATTTTTTTTTTTTTTTTTTTTGATAATTTTGCCAGTTTAATTATGTCTATACTTTAATGCATTTTCTGCTTACACACACATTTATCAGTTTGTTGCTGTTGCTTTTAAAAACCATTCTGCTCACTAACACTAACACACATACATTTTACATATTATTTACGCTCTTAAATATATTAGATTGATTTCCTTATTATGTTTTGTTTTTGTTTTTTTTTTTGTAGTGTTTCTATTTTTTATAGTAAAATTAAATGTCTTGCTTTTAAATATTTAAAAATTATATATTTATATATATATATATATTTTTTTTTTTCATTTAGATGTGTTTTGCATGTATAATTTTGTTGTAGATTTATTAGCTTAAAAATTGTTTGCTGCTTTTTGAAGTGTCTTTGCTGAAAAGTCTTGCAATAAATATTGAAATTTTCTTCTTTTGTTGTTGTTGCTGCTGTTGATGTTGTTGTTGTTGTTGTTGTTGTTGCATGCAAAGAGTTTTGTCTAATTGCCTAGGTGCATAAGTAGTAAAGTAATCGTTTGTAGTTTAGTGTAATACTCGCAATTTGTGACAGTTTTTTTTTTTGTTTTCGTTTTTGTTTTTTTTTTTTGTTTTTTTGGTATGAAAGTAGTTCTTATTTTCTCAGTTTTTACTTTAAGACAGTTGTATATAGAAGATTATAATTATTTGTTATTTAATAAGTAATGTTAGTAATTAAATTGTTTATTTGTTGCATTTGCTAGTTGTTGTTGCTGTCTGTTTAGCTGTTGCTCTTGTTGCTGTTCTTTATCTAATTCGTTATTTTAATTAGTTCAATGGAAGGCAAAACATGTGCTGCAGTAGACTTTTATTATTATTTGCTTGCATTTGATTATTATGATTGTTATTGTTACCATTATGATGATGCTGTTGCTGCTGCTGCTGCTGCAGATGCTGTTGCAGTTGCAGTTGCGGCTGCTGTTGCTGCTGCTGCTGCAGATGCTGCTGCTGCTGTTGTTGTTGTTGTTGTTGTTGTTGCTGTTGGTATGGATGATATTGTTGCTGCGCTAGTTGCGACTGTTGCTGCTGTTGGCGATAATGTTGCTGCTGACTTATGTTATTATTGGTATTGGCTGCACCACCTGCGCTATTCAAATGCAGTAGACTTAAATCGTCAGCCACGGAATCGTAATCACTGGAGTCCTCGCCATAGAGCTGCAAAATTGCAATTTTTTTTAAATAAAATTCAACAATTGCTAATTTAATTTAATTTGCAACTTACACGCATATTATAAGGATGCAAATCACACGTCTCGTGGTGTCAGACGCAATCCTCCAGTGACATGAGCAATGGGTTTACATACTCAAAGCCTTCGAATTCCGACTGATCGATGTTGTCAATAACATGGCTAAGAATAAAACAAATTTATTAATATTAGTTTGCCCAAAATCACAGAATGAGCCTGTAAAATCCAATCAAGAGACGGAGGGAGAGAAAGAGAAAGAGACGAATGAACTAAAGAATAAAAAAAACTTACTCATCGTCTGGTGTCAGCTGCACCGGCTCGCCGGTAAACTCGATCGGGAAATTGGCCAGATCTCGATCTGAGTCTAAACGTGGCTTGAATGGAGGCGAAACCTGTTTGCGTTCGAGCTGCATGAGGTTGAAATTGGTGTGTGCGGCAGGAGTATGTGTGTGTGTGTAGTATTGGTTTTTGAGTGTAATTGTGTGTGTGTGTTGTCGAGTGTCGAGTTGTGTGCAGGAGATTTACAGATTGGTTTATATGCAAAGATAGTAAAAAATAATATATAGTTATAGCTAAAAAAAGGTACTGCAGGCCAATTTAGGCAAAACGTAAAATCAAATTTCATCAGGCTCAGGACACATTAAAAATGCATGTCCTGTGAGTTTTTTTTTCTTTTGTTTTTTGTGTGTGTGTGTGTGTACGTGATGATAATGATGATAAGTACAGAGAGAGAGAGAGAGAGCGAGCGAGCGAGCGAGGGGTAGGCTATGTTTTTTTTAAATAGCTAAAAGAGATGGGGGGGGGGGGGGCAACGAGCGGGTTTACAATGTGACTGATAGCAAACATTACCTGCTGTTAGTCTGACCGCTAATGCAAAAATTCTTTTATTATATTTGGGGGGTTTTTTTTATTTTTTTTTGGGGATTTTCTCATGCGTCGGTTTACAATAAGAACAAAAATAACTAGTTGAGGCATATTCTTTAATTTGTGATTGTTTTTTTTTTTATACTGTTATTGACCCAAAACTTACGGATCATCTGGCGTCAATTCAGCCGGTTCTCTGGTAAATTGAACGTCAAAGTTTGTTGTCATATATGGATCGCCAGGATCAAGGGTTGGTATATAAGGCGGTTGTACCTCCTTTTGTGCAATCTTTTTTTATACACAAAATTATATTTAGTATGTTATGCATTATTTAAGTTAAGAAATTGGCAAATAAATAAGTTTGTTATTTAATGCAAACCTTTGATTTGTAAATTAAATATATATATAAAAAAAACTGATTTACTCTTAACAAATTGGCAAATATATAAGTTGGATATTGATTGCAAACTTTTGTTTTTAAACTTAAATGTATAAACAATATTTTAAAATTGCTTTTCTATTATTTCACACGACAAACATATTAAACATGTATTTGAAACATCTTTAATTCTGTGTCGATTTACAAAAAATCCTGTTTTTTTCAATTAAAAAGGGGCTTAAAAAAACCTTTAACAAAAAGTCAAGTATTTTATAACTGGCTCTAAGCACACCATCTTTCCGATGACAGAAATACAGACACTTCCAAATTATTCTTTACTACAAAAAAAAAAAAAAAAAAAAAAAAAAACAATTGTACAACAAAAACAAAGAGAATCTTTTTTTCAGAAATCGATAGACCTAAAAATTTAAAATATAAACTACAACTTTAACCCGCAAAAGCAGATAATATACAATTTTTACTTTCACTAGCAATACGAAGTGCATTGAGCCTATTTTTAGCTGTATTTGAAAGATTGGAGCACAAATATCATCATCATTATTATCAACATGGACACAATCACGAACACAGAAACACAAATGCAGTTAATCGATGAGCTGGCCTCGGACTTACCATCTCCCAGTCGATGACCTTGAAGAACGGATGATTCACAATATCCATGAAGGCAGATTCGCGATGGCAGCCCAAACGATCAGCGGGATTCTTGTTGAGGAAACCTTTCAACACGGAGGCAGCCTTAACGCTCAACGAACGCGGTATGCGTATGGTCTTCTCCAGAATCACTTGGAACAGATAATCCTCAGTATTCTGTAAATTGTTAAAAAAAATACATTTTAGTCAATTTTTTAAATTTGATTATTCGATTATGGGGGCTGACCTGATCGGGATTTTCAGAAGCGCCCGCAATGTCAAAGGGACTGCGACCCGCAAGCATCTCGTAAAGGAGTACACCCAGTGCCCACCAGTCCACCGAGAAGCCATAATCCTCGCCACGCAATATCTCGGGCGCAATATAGTTGGGTGTGCCGCAAAATGTGGATGTGGTGTCGCCGGGACGAATGCCCTCCTTGCACATGCCATAATCGGTGAGCTTGATGTGACCCTCATGATCCAGGAGCACATTGTCCAGCTTAAGATCACGATAAATGATGCCCTTCTCGTGCAGAAAATTCAAGGCCAGACTAATCTCGGCGGCATAGAAGCGGGCATGCTCCTCGGGCAAGCGACGTTGCCGCTGCATGTGATACATCAAATCGCCGCCGCGCACAAACTCAATGACAAAGAAGAGGCGCGAGGGTGTCTGGAAGCAAGAGTGCAACCCCACGAGGAACGGATGATTCGAGGCCGTCTCAAAGACATGCTTCTCGGTCTGCACCCAATCGATGTCCTCGTCATCGGTGACCAGCGCCTTCTTGATCACCTTCATCGCATAGATGCGACGCGTACGCCGCAGCTCCACCATCAGCACCTTGGCATAGCTGCCACGTCCAATGACGCGTATCAGCTCAAAGTCATTCAGCGAATACTGGCGCTGTGTGGCCGGCTCCAGTGAATCCTCTTGCGGTGGCGGCACCACAATGTGCGCATGCTCGTGCGGCTCATACGAATCGGCACCGCCGCCAACTGTTTCATACGGCAGCGGTGGCAATGGCACCGGCATCAAATCATTTGGCTCCTCGGCCCGTTCCTTGACCAACGGCTCTGGCTGATCGGTGCAGTGCTTCTGCACAAGCTTATGACACTTTTTGTGCACCAACAGCTTGCACTGGATACACTTGAAACCCTGTCGACCTAAGCCCCAGATTCGATCCTGGCAATACGCACAAAAGGCTCGCTGCAAAGAGAGTAAAAAATATGAGAAAAATGTGTAAGAATTTTAATTAAAATATTACTTCTAATTTGAACAGTGGATGAAATTTAATTAACATTATTATTATTAAAGTTTCAAGATTCTATTAAAGATATATTTACAAGTGAAAGAATGAAACGAAATATTTATTGTGATTTGCATTATTAGTGTCTTAATTGGATTAATGAACGCTTTAATTAAATTAGAATATTTTAGAATTGAAGTGCTTGTCAAAAAATGATCTATGACTTTAAATTGATCAGAAAATCGTTTTTAGAATAGCATTTAAAATTAATTTCATTATTTTATTCACTCTAACGTTAATGAATTTACATCTTAACTTTTGGGTGCTGGTCTAATGAAATTTTATGACTTTAAGCAAATTAAAAAAATAGGTTTTTGAATAGCATAAAAAACGAACTTAAACCATTTCATTCACTTTAACTTTACTGAATTAACATAATAATTTTGAGTTTCTAGTTCTAGTTTTAGTTCCAGTTTCGTTGACCCCATGTCAGTGTGCAATGAATGGGTGTCTCTATGGGAAATCATGTGTTGCACACAGGCACATATGTGTTGCACATACAGCACACATGTGTTGCTACTTACGCGATTGAAACGCTTGGCCTGGAAAATGTGTCCATTGACGCGATACAATTTGCGCCAGCGACGCGCGCCTCTTCTGTAAATGCTGCCTGCAAAAGCAAAATTAAAGATTTTGATTAACAAAACAGATTTGAAAGTGGATAAAACACACAAGGGAAACACTTACGATCTTCACCATCGCAGGACAAGCCGGGCGCTTGAGGAACATTGGGAAATACTGCAAATATATAGAACAATTCATAAGATATAATTAAGTAAAATCAAAATATATATATATAAAATTTTGTTATTGAGTTTCATGCTTACGGCCAGTGAGTTTACCCATGATACTGGGCCTGGCCTTATCAATTTAATGGCCAAACAACACAAATGCCCAACAAAATAGATATTTCTGTTGTGTATATTTTATATATATATATATAAGTACTTATAAACGGATTTTTGCCCAGCCACATTTGCCGCTGTGTCGATTGTTGTGTGTTTTGTGTGTGGTTCTGATTCTGATGTGGCTTGTTAACATGTCAGAGGCAAATGCCTGACTGAAACAGACAAAACACTCGACTTTGACTGACTTCTTATCTCTGAACCACGCACCATATACAAAACACATTGCAAGTGAGTGAAAGAGTGACAGAGAGAGAGAGAGAGAGAGTTATAAAGAGAGTGAGAGGGAGTGGGCAAGCGCTGCGCTCTCTTTGAGAAGTTTTTCCACATTTTAATTTGCCGCAGTTAATTAAGTTTTTCCTGGTAGAGCAGCAAAGAGACGAAACGATTCTGTTGTGGATCCGTCCGTTTCAATTGAGCTCAATTGTTTGCATCTCGAGTGGTATTTTTTTTTTTTTTTTATTGCTATCACTCATATTCAATTAGTTATTCAAACTGTTTGCTGTTCATTCTTACAACAGGGTTCAACAATGTGATCGGACTATGCTGCAAGGCCACAAAGTTGACCTAGAAATCCCTTATTTCTAATAACCATATCAGGTATGAAATACACTTGTAAGTCAAACACACACACACACACATCTCTTGAGCGTTATCGGTGAGTAGTGGGAGTTGTTATCAGCACTATGCGATATGGATGACAAAATTTGTTTGGTTTGTGTTCAACCGATAGCTACTCATAGCCCTGCGGAATGAGATAACGAATTAGAATTTATAGACCAGATAGCAGTATTGGGAAATAACTAGGTAGTCTAACTGTTAATTTTAGAAAGAAAGTGTCGTTAAGCAGTTGGCTTAGTCATTGTACCAACTGGCCAACAAGAGTGAAGGTCGTCCAAAGGGTTACTCAGGTAAAGATAACAAAAGAGTAAAAGAAACAACAACAACAAAAAAACCGCCACAGGTGGAATGCAAGTGGAAGGCGTGTGAAAACTGTTTTTAATCAGGCAACGCTTGGAGAGCCGTGTGTGTGTGTGGCACTTATATGGATTCTATGTGATAGGCTTAAGTATTTGCTATCAGCACACAACAGATATTTATGCTATTAAATGAAAACAAGTGCCGCATATTAAAATGACAGCTATTGATTCATTGACTTTAGCAAATCATCTTGTTTGCTCTTTTTAACACTGACAGCTATTGACACTTTAAGTGATCGTGTGGCATACAACAGATTCATACTAACACGAGACACCACCACTCATAAAACTGGCCGTTTGGGCGCTGTATATTTGCGCCGCTTCACAGAAACCGCTCCAGATGATCATCTTTTTGGTGGCGGAGTTCAGCGTTTAGGTCAACCAAACAGACAGACGCAAAAGGAGCGCCCAAAAGTGTTGCTCAATTGGCAATACTCAAATGTCAAAGCACCAAATACACAAATTATGTATAAATATTATTATATGCTATATGGTATATGAATATATATATATATATATATATTATTTGGCACGCGCAGCTCGTCGTCACCGCGCGACTTTCAAATGCGAACTGAGGCGAACACAAAAGCCGAGCAAAAGAACCGAAATCAAAAAGCACAACAAAAGAACACAATAAAGAAACAGCAAAAAAAAAAAAAAAACACGAAGAGAAAAGAAAAGAAATAATGAAAAATAATAGCCGCAAGGGGCTATTGAATTGTCACAAGAATTGAACGGACAGCTAAAGTCTAATTGGGAGCAAGTGAAAACGCATCGAATAATTCACGCAGACGCCACACGATCAGGGATGGAAATTCATGTTTTCAAAGTGTCGCAACAATTGATTTATTTAATTAAACAACATATGTATAGAATTTACAAATATAAGCTTCAGTTTTATATAGAAGAAGTAATTAGTAAAGGTATTCTCTTCATACGATTTTCAAGAAAATACTTTTGACTTAGCAGAGTATTAGAAGAATTTTAATTTAGATTGATTTATGTTTAGATAAATCATGTCTTTAAATTTATAAGACTAGTTAAAACATGTGAATCTCTACCTGAAAACAAATCCTGATTGTATTTGAAATAGATAGGCATACATATAATAAAATAAAATGATATAAATAATATAATAAATATTATAATATAAAAAAGTAATTCATTTATATTATTCTATCAGCATTGAATTATGAATAATATATTAAATTGGGCGTACAAGTAATTGCTTGCTTTTCTTGATTAAGAAGTTGACATACTTTTCATAATATCAATACGTTCTTCATTTTGAAAGTTCTATAGATAATCCAATCAAGGACTTTAAACTGTAAACAACATTATTCTCAGAGTCTTATGGCTCTGAGTATATATATATATAATTTCTATATAATAACTGTCATAATATTTATATATAGTTGCTATTATTATTAATAATATTAAATAAATATTTATCGTAAAAATTCTTAAAACGACATTACAAATGAATAAATACTCAAACTCAAATCGATTAAAAATTTTAATGAAAATCCTTTGACATTTATTTCTTTTGTGATCCTGGCAAATTACCTGTTGCATAGGCTGGTTCAATCTCCTCCTCCGACTGCAGCTGATGCTGGGAGGACATATGATGTTGCTGCTGCTGCTGTTGTTGTTGTTGTTGTTGTTGTTGTTGCGTTACGCCCATGGGCACCGTGGGTATGGGCACTGGTATGGGCAGACGCTCGTAGTGGATGCATTCGTGATGATATTGCTGATGATGATGGCCGTGGCCATTGTGAATGGTGCCCAGGACGCTACTGCGTCCCCCAATGCTGCCACCGGCAATACTGCCGCCTCCTCCTCCTCCTCCTACGCCGCCGCCGCCGCAGCCATTGAGGCCGCTGCCAGCGCTGCCACTGTGATGGCCATGATGATAGTCCATGAGCATGCCCGGACCACCTCCAAGGGCAACAGTGGCAGTGTTGGCGCCACCACCACCACCACTGCTGCCACCGCCCGAGTCATCCGTGGTTGTGGTATTGTTGTGGCAACGACTGGAGCAGCGACCCAGCGAACCGCTGCCCGTGCTATGATGTCCCAGGCTGCCCATATGTCCGGCATGGCCCATTACCAGCATGCCGCCCATTATGGAGCCACCACAGCCCTGACTCGAATCGGAGCCCGAGTCGTGACCGGTGCAGACGGCTCCCGCCGAGCCGGGCCTGCTCAATGTGGCATGCGGCGGCGTCACCGATGCCGTTGTCTGCATATAATGGTGCGTATATGGATGCGGATGAGGCACATCGTAGTCCCCAGTATCTATATGACTGGCGGACATCATGCCAATGCTGCCAGTGCTGCCAGTGCCAACGCCGACGCCAACTCCCACGTTGCCCTGCAGGCAGCCGAGGGAGCCGTGTGCGCTGCCATGATGACTGTGACTATGATGGCTGCCATGTGCGCTGCCGCTGCGACTGTGCAGGGAGACGCCGCGGGTCAGCGTATTGTTTGCCGACTGTATTGAGCTGACAACCGCACCGCGGCACATGATGTCCGATAGCTGATTGGCCTGAATATCAAAGTACTTCGACTGCTTCACGCACAGAGGAGGACGAGACGAGAGGAGAGACGGGGGACGAGGGACGAGGGGCGAGGGAAGCAAGCAAAATGTCAGTCACAAAAGGTCAATTCCTATGAGAGCTGTGCATGATTTACAACATTCCTTGCCTCGTACCACATACATATATATATATATATATCTATATATATATATATATAATTTATTACATATTCGAATTACAAAAGTGAATTGATTTTTGACGGTTTTGTCCCTGAATGTATTTCTGCTCAAACTGCAAATAAACAAATCCTAAGAGCCTTCAAGTTACACTTGACAGGATACCTAACTAAAAATAAATAAATGCTAAAAGCTTTTAAATTGTATCTGACAAGATTCTTAATTAAATAAATGCGTAAATTAAAGTATAACAAATTGATACTATTTTTTAGTTATACTCTGTCTTAAAGTGTGTGTTCAACTCTATTGAAAAAATATTGATGAAGTTTATATTAATTATAAATATCATTGATTTAATTTAGTTTTGGTGCATACTTTTTACTTTTAATTAATTAATTAAGTACACCTCCTAATTGAACTATTTTACTTATCCAACTTATTGCTTTAGACGTCAAATAATATAAAAAAATAAATTCTATAAATCTATCACTTTCCGTTAGGCATGTTTATCTAAATCTATGCCGTTTCATCATAATTTAACTAACTTTTTTTTTACTAATTTTAACTGAGTCTAATTTATTAAGCGTGATTCATTTAACTATTCGTTTTCCAATTAGCGAAAAGGAAATGGATTTTCCACTTTGAAGTTAATTGCAAATTGCATTCGAATTTGTGGCATTTTAGGGGGGCATTTGACAGTTCGAATCGTGCACAGCTCGGACTGCCCTGATCTATGTAGTACCGTGTTCAGTACCTGCGGACTGTCCAGCTGATCAAGCGACTGTCGGCGGGCCGCGTAATCCAGATGGGTGAGCAGCTGCTGTGCCGCTGGGCAATTCTTGTTCGAGTGCTGATGCAGATGCTGTTGCGAGGATGTCATCAATGGCGGGGGCGGCGGCGTTATCGAGCCGCATGGCGAACCAGGACATGGACTCGAGCATCGGGAACGGCATGTCGGACTGTAGCAGAGAGTGCCGCCCCCGCCGCCGCCTCCCTGCTGATTCGCAGAGGGTGTGCTGGGGCAGGTCTGCGATTGTTGCGACTGTTGTTGTTGCTGCTGCTGCTGCTGTTGTTGTTGTTGCTGCTGTTGGGGCAGACATGGTGGCGGCTGCTCTTCCTCCTCCTCCTGCTGTACTAAGTTAACTGGCAGCGGGGTGCACTGCGTCAAGCGACGCGGCGAACGTCCGCGATCCACTGTTGTGGCGGACCAATAGCCCCAAGCCATAATTCCTGTGTGCTGCTGCTGCTGCTGCTTCTTCTTCTTATTGTGCTCCTTGTTTTTAGTTTGGTTTTATTTTTGTTTTTTTTATTTTTTTTGTTTTAGCTTTGCTTGCGGCGCGTTGAATATTTCAGTTCGGTTTGTTTTGCACTTGACTTTTGGTGCTGCAACTGCTGCTGCTGCTGCTGCTGCCGCTGCTGCTGGTTGCGATTAATTGCCGCAAATTTGCATGAACTGGCAATGTCAACAAGCGAACCGAAAAGAGTGAAGCACAACTAACAACAAAGAATATGAGAAACTTTAGACCAAGCTGCACAGTAACACAAAAATGGCTGAACTTGTTTTACCAAAAAGTGATAAATCAAATTTGCCACAAAATTTCATTTTTTGTGCTGGCAAATACCCATGAAAATACCAATCAAATAGGCTGCTAAAAGATAAACCCGATTTGCACAGAAAACTAACAGATTCCAATTAATGTCGACTTTGTACAAGGAGCAAAACCTATACTTAAATAAACATCAATTCTGAAAAACCCATCGCCAATAAATACCGCATATTTTATGTGCAGAAATATTCCCACATGTTATCCGCTCACACTCATCCCACTGTGCAGCACATAACAAAAAAAAACTGCAATGAGAAATGTGGAAAAAAAAAAACGAAATAACCGAATAGAAACCGGGACAAGGCCCAGGCAGGCAGCAGCTGCAATCGCAGTTTACGGCATTTACTGTTACTCTGATTGGAAATGGAAGTGGGTGAGAGCAGGCGACAGCACCGCGGGCCGCCAAAAACTATGCAATGCAAATGTTTTCAAAGCCAAGCGACAGCAACGCCCCCTGGCGTGCAAACTGTATAGTTTAAAATGATTGATTAAAAACTGCAGCAGGCGCAATGTGCACTTTTGGGGCGTGGCTGGGTGTGGGTGTCATGCAGACGCTTTCGCCGCAGAAACCACACCTAAAATAAAAAGAATATATATAGATAAATTGTGTAATAATGGGCCAGCACAGCATGATGGCAAAAGAAAGACAGACAGCGAGGAGAGGGGTGACGACGACGACGACGACGAAGAAAGCGGCGCAATGCAAGTAAAACAGCTGACAACTCTGTTCAAGCGCAGACACACACACACACACACAGAGACACAGAAACCTATACAGCGTCAGTGTTGCGACAATCACAAACAATTGAACCCAAGTCAAACGAGCGCACAAGTTGCTGCAAATTGTCAAAGGCGTGCAAAAGCACCCAGCAGCTAGAGAGAGAAAGACCAATATAAAGAGAGAGAGCAACCATTGAAGACAGAGAGAGAGAGTGAGCTTGCGCAAGGGAAATTTTACTCCCAGGGCGTCAGAGAATGTGTGTGTGTGTGTGTGCGTGTTGGTGTTTGTGTATGCAATCTTCCCCTCCACAGTTGCACTCAAGTGTAAATAGAAAATTTCTTCAAGTGTATTGGTAGGTCACATCGAAACTGCTTGACGTTGGGGCACATTATTGTTGTTGCTGTTGTTGTTGTCGCTGTTCTTGTTGGGTTGTTGAGACAATTGAAATTAAGTACTCTACTTTCATGCATAATTCGCATGATTAACGAGGCGACCAGAGAAGTGGAAGAAGCAGCATCAACAGCAGCAAAAGCAGAAACAGCAGCATTACCAGCATCCACTTGAGGCAAGTGGTTTGATACTGTCGTGACAAGCAATCGGCCACCAGTCGATCCTTACTTTTGTGCTGATGCAGCAGCCTGTCCGGCAACCATTTGGGGACCTATCACCATACCCAATCCTCACCCACGCCCCCCCCCTTGTGTGTATGTGTGTGTGTATGTTTTCGGGGTAACATGGTTTGCTAAATATAAACATACTTGCCAGTGCTTTGTTTGGTGACTGCAATTGGAGCATGAATATTGGTTTGGATACCCCTGCCTCCCAACCCAACTGGGGACCAAGTGCGGTTGGGCACCCAAATGCAAACTGCTCTGTGGGGGTGGCTCACCGAATGAGCTGACAAGTTGGTTAGTTGCACAGCATCAACCCTTGCCCCCAACTATAACCCAGTTAAGCCCCTCAAAGTGACAACAGTGTGCGGTAAATCAATCAGTGGCTAACCCCAGAGCTCCTGCTGCTGCTGCTGCTGATGTTGCTGCCTGCTTTGACGTTGCAATAAACTCGAAATGTGAATATAATTTATGTGGAGCATCTTTGCATTATTGCCAGTCTATTAAATGCCACTAATCTCTGATAACTCTATAAATACTGCAATTTCTGTGTTAACTGTGGCGAAACGAATTTTTGTATCAATTTAATAATATTACTGCTAAGTAATCAGGTTATTTGAAAGTGGCACTTTAAATATATATCTGATTTATGGGATTAGTCTATTAAATGTGTAGATTGAACTTAACTAACATTGATAGTTATCTAAATTAACTTCCAATATTGGAATATATTTAAACTCGGTTTGGAATTGCGTAGCAAGTTTTATTACTTATATTTATGTTGCTGATTAAGCATAGTTTAAACATCAGACTGAGGCTTTAACAAGTCAAACTTTCGCAAACCTAAAAATAATACAAATCAAGCACTAAACATTCCTTTAGCAGAGTTATGCAAATCATTACAAAATGTATATTGTAAACACATATTCCGCATTATAAATACATTCAATATTACGTTAGTCATACGCACTGTTGGCCAACAGAAATGAATGTGAAACATGTTTGAGTAATTATCGAACAAATGAAGTGCCAACAAATCATTCAACAATATTATGAATGAGCTAATCAATCAGTGATATTAATGTGTATATAATGCAATGCTGGCATAAATAGCTGAGTCATTTGAGACACGGACTTTCAATGGCAATCAATAGCTAAGTCCACTTAATTTATATAATATGATAATTAATGCATTATATGCTCTCAAATGCTCTGTAGAGTGTTTAATAATCACTCGCCCCCAACAAAAACCAAACTACTTGAACAATGCTTAAGTGCCAGCAAACAATGGGTCTTACATCACACAGCAGAGAAGAGTAGAGAAAACCGGGCGCAGTCAAGCGTTGTTGGATGTTTATCAGGACACGCCCCGGCCAAAAGAAACCCACTCAAGTTGCCAGCGATAATAACGATAAATAAAACAACGAGCGGCCATCTTAAAGCCAGTTATTGTCGATGCTCTGCCTCTGCCTCTGCCTCCATCTGACCAACAAAAATTTGCCTGCGAATGACGTCAGACGGGCAAGAGGCATACAATTTTGGTGTGCCTGCTGTTTTTGGCGAAACCTGCCACCTGCGTCCAATATATATTCAACGGCAGCACTTTACACTATAAAGTTTCAACATGCCACGCTGAACGCTGTGTAAGAATAAGGAACAACAAAAAACAATTTGCCAAAAGGAAGCAAAAGAAACAGAAGGAGCAGGAGCAGAAGCAGTAACAGGACAACGGGCACAATTCTATAGCTCTGGCCATGCATGCAAAACGAGCCAAAATGTACGTCATGTGCATACTTAACTAACCCAATGCGGAGGCAAGATGTGTTGGAGGGAGGCAGGGAGGGAGGGAAAGTGGCAATGGGTAGGCCTAACAATAATTTCATTAAGCCCAATGGCATCATTAAAATATATATGCCAAGCAATCATAATGTGCCAGGACTAAGTTAAACAACATCTCCCTTTGTTGATTTGCTAGCAATAAAAACAAAAACAACAACAACAAGTTAAAGGCGACAGCTTGGCCAACAAACAAATTTGTCGATTTTGGGCTTTTGATTTTCACAGCAGAGCCAAAAAAAAAAAAAAACAAATGATGAAAGGACGAAAGGAGAGCGAGAACAAAAATTGTTTGCCCTGCAGCGTCTTGGCAACATACTGACACACATACATGTACACATGATAAGCGTATGAGTGTGTGTGTTGGCTTTGCGTTTGTTAGCCTGGTCAAGTACCACAGTATTTGGGCATCCTTCTATTTTTTTTTTTTTTTATTTTGGCCTAGACACTTTGTAATGCAGGCAGGCGACTGTCGACGGTCGACGCTTGATGAAGTGCAAATGCCTGTTGGGGTCAAGTTTAGGGTGGGGATTCAACAAACACACACAAGCAGACACATTTACACATGTGTGTGGATGTGTTTGTGTGAGTGTGTTGTTTTTTTGTGTCGCCTGTCTGAGTGTTTGTGTGTGTTTGCTTGTGTGTCTGTCTGGGGCACAACACACAGCAACCGAAAATCAGCGAATCAGCGAAGCAAATGCAAATCAATAATTCGATTTTCGGTGGGAGGCTGCAGAGGGGGTGCAAAAACAAGGTGTCGCGTTAACAATCATGCAACACACGACGAATTCGAGTCGTAAATGAAGCCAACAACAATTTGATTAAGTGACAAGTGTACAACATGACACTTGCCTCGTGAGCAAAGGCAACATTCGCTGGAACGATTTCAGCACACGATTTAAATTGTACAAAACAAAATGCAATTTACAAGCGGACTTAAATATATGTTAAAGTGCTTAACATATTTTATACCCATTAAATTGTGAAATTAATATAACAAGCGACTAGAAAAATGGTACAAAAGTAAAATGCTAATTTTCATTGCAACACGCAACACTCAAAGCTGCTTGGCAACATTGTTATTGCCCCGAAAAGTTCATAAATCATACTGTAAAAAGCTTAACAATCAAACCCTAGAATAAGCAATTTAGGGATAAACATAGATGAAAAAAGGTCTACACTTTTTGCTGCCTCAAAGTTGGAAATAAAATTTACAAGCTGCCTCAATTGGTAGCGCCTCGAATCTTTAGCTGTTCCGAACACCAACATTATAATCATCGACTTAGAGTTTTTTTCTCCTCTTGCAGGCAGTCCAAACCTAAGCGGCTTAAGTAATTTAAATGCCTAAGTCACACTAGAAATATATGTTATATATATATATGATAGCTCTTTTTCATACGCCCCGTTGCACACAGTGAAATATATTGAGAGGGGTGCAGCAGCAATCAGAACTCCATGCGAGTCAAAAAAATATATTGCCCAGGGGCAATTGATTTTTTTCGTTCATTTTCTTTACTTGTTTGCTTTTTTCTTTTTTCCCTTGTTTGTTGGTTTTTTTTTCGGGCGAACAACGCGAGAAGTGAAGTAACAGTTTATAAAATAAATGTGCAAACACTTTAAGCAATGCGCTATTGCCTTTTAACGTTAATTTCACTCGATTACATATATTTAGATATTGTATTATGTATTTAATTTATATGTGCGGATTTTGTGTGAGTGTGTGTGATTGTGTGTGTTGGTGTGTGTGGACTTTTGTATATTTGCTGTGCGCGACGACGCGACGTTAGCAACAGCAAGAAGAAAAAAAGCGAAGCTTTCTTTTTTCCTTTTTTCTTTTGTTCTTTTCGTTTGTTTCGCTTTCTCGATTCGATCCGCACGGCACTTCCAGACAGGCGAGCAGCCACGGCGCGAGTGTTTCGACAGGACAGCGAATGCCGACGCAGTCCAAAAACTTTTGCTAGGGATATTTTTGCACACACGCACACAATACGAGAGAGCGAATATAGACTAGAATAACTGTGTTTGTTTGTGTGTGTGTGTGTGGGTCGTCGTCTGCCCGCTGTTCAATGTCAGGTGACGCAGGCAGCAGCAACAGCAGCGACAAAACGCCTTTTAAAGTTCGTCTCCTGCACTTGCGCTCAATCTCATTTCCTTTGAAACTTTTGGGCAGCCGCCTGCCTAGCAAAAGCCAAACGCCGGCGCAGCATTGCCAGCAGTTCAGTGAACATCCACAGCAGCTGGCAATGCCGTCACAGCCGACAGCGCTCAGCTGTTTTTTTTGTTGGCCATTGGGACATTTTACTCTCGCTCTCTCCCAAAACAAACACACACACACACATACACATAGTCTATCTCGCTTTACTGTAAGGGCATCTTGTGTATCGACCTTATATGTTGGAAAACTTGTACGCCTGGATAAAGTTTTGTTGCGCGCGTGCTGCTGTGTGTGTGTGTGTGTGTGTGTTGGCAGCGTTGCCATATTGCAGGCGCATAAATTATACCGACAGGCACAGAGATAAAAACCGAAAGAGAAAAAGAGCGAGAGGGACAGAGAGAGAGAGAAAGAGAGAACGGGTAAGCTTGTTGGCAAAGGGGCAGACGACTCATTGTTAGCCGGAGATGAAACCGGAAGGTAAAATACAAAACAATACAACCAAAACAACAGCTTATAAAAACGACTGCTCCACACACACACGCGCACACACACACATACACCCAGATACACCATTTACTAATCAACACAACAGCAGCAGCAGCAGCAGCATCATCAGCAACAACAACAACCACAACAACAACATCTGTGGCAATAACAATAACTATACAAACAAACATGCAAAGGTAGCGAAAACATCAACAGTCGCGTCGTGTAATGCTTTTAAGGCGCTTGTATGAGTTTTGTGGCATACATCTATGTGTGGCATAATATGTTAACACACACACACACACACAAGTACACTCACACAGGAAACGTTGATAGAGAGAAAACCACACAGAAAATGCTTTTAATACATTTTAAGCCGCATTTTTTAACACGTGGCTAAAAAACAGAAGCCACAACACAGCAACACAAACAAATCATGGGTTTAAAAATGTTTTGTATATCGAAATCTGTAGGGGTTAGTCTAAAAGATAACAGAATTCCCAACAGAATTAGTGCAAAAGTGAAAAATAAAAAAAATAAAAACAAACAAAAAAAATGCAGCTCAAACTTTGCTGATTGTTTTGCGGTGGTAACAATTACATTTGCAACAGTTTTTGCAAGCTGAATTCCACTTTTTGCCACTTTACAAAACACAACCAACAAAAAAACGATAATGAAACAAGACCAGAGATAACTCAGAGGGAAATGCTAAAAGAAATTACAAATCCATAATGCAACGAGTCCTGAGATAAATCCCAAATGGAATGCAAGCAATGCATTAGAAACCAAAAACACAAAGAATACCAAGAATACATGAAAAATAAAAATAAATATTTAAGTGCAATAGATGCATAAACAATAACTTAAATCTTGAGTGCTTAAATAAATAATGATGCACAAGAAAATAAAATAAACAAAAAATCATAATAGGGTCAAGTTTTTGTTTCTCGTTTAGTAAACTTTACTTTTCAATTTGGCAAAATGCTTTTCTCATAGAGAATATTTATATTTTATTACATTCCATTGAAGACATTTTAGGGAATAGTTTTACTATTTATTTCAGTCTTTAGATTTAGCTTTAAATAAATATTAACGTAAGTCACAAAAGTCTGTTGTTATTAAAGGATTGTTTTTAGAATTTAGTTTTGCTGTTTAATTCCAAATCTCTCAAAAGTTTGCAGCAAAATTTCATTTTTATATGCCAACTCCAATAGAAATATTATAAATACTTTTGTAGTAAAGCAAACTGCATACAAGTTTCTTAATTTCAACGATTTGTTCATCCAATTTAAAGTTGAAACTCTAAACCAATAATACATTTTATTATGCCTTCCCTGTTAGCGCTTTTTCCACTGTTAATGGTTTCCACAAAGAAGAAAAAGCTATGCTTGTAAAAAAAGTATTTTTTCTTCCTTTTTGCAATACAATTTTCCACTAATTGTCAAAAGAGAGGGAATCAGAAAAGAAGGTTAAAAGAAAAATATGTACACTAAATATGTTAATTTTTAAAGTGGAGAGCTGGAGAGATCATCAAATTCTTGTGTTGTCTCATTTTTGGTTGCTTTACGTGTTTTACACTTAATTTATGGTTGTTGTGGAAACATTTTGTTTTTGTCATTAGGCTCAAAAATTTTAAATGGGGCGAAAGCCAAAAAAAAAACTTTTTGCGGCAAGCATATAATTAAGCACAGACAGTTAACTAAGCCGATGTGTGTGTGTCTGGTGTGTGTGTGTGGTGTTTGTGTGTGGTGTGTGTGTGTGTGTGTGGTGTGTGTGTGTGTGTGTGTGTGTGTGTGTGGTGTGTGTGTGTGTGTGTGTGTGGTGTGTGTGTGGTGTGTGTGTGTGGTGTGTGTGTAGGTGTGTGGGGTGTGTGTAGATGTGGGTGTGTGTAGATGTGTGTGTCTGGTGTGTGTGTATTTCGAGGCAGCAACAAGAAGAAGCCGCACAAAAATTAAATTTTAAGTCGCTGTTGCTAACCGACGCTGGCAGCAAACAATTTAATTATAATGAATTATAAACGAAGCAGCTATCGGGTCAAAACAGCAGATATGATGGCGATAATAAAAATATTAACCACAGCAACACAGAGATTAAAAGCAGAGTCTACTTATGGGCGCAACGGGAGAGAAACGCTTAGCCAGCAGAATGTGTGTGTGGCTGTGGCTGTGTGGGTGTGTGTGTATGTGTGTGTGTGTGTGTGTATGTGTGTGTGTGTCAGTTATATGCCTCTGCACAAGTTAATTAATATTTTATAATATTAACATGGTAGGCTGCTGTTTGGATTTCCCGGCCCACCAAAAAATGGCTAGAAAAGCAGGCAGCAAACAAACTGGCATCAGAAATCAGGCAGTGGGCATAAGGAGCCGGAAGTTTGGCGGCTCGGTTTATTGGGCTAATAAAGCAACGAGCATATTGTTTAACCAGGCTGAAATGTGCACAAAATTGCGGTTAAATTGTGCTACAACTGGAAAGCCTTGACATATTTTGTACCATTTTGAACACCCAAAATACACACACAGAGAAATAACTTTGTTAATGAAATTTGTTGCAAATTAAAAACTTTCGAATAGTTTTTGCTAACACCCAAATGTGTTGGCATCTAAGCACACACTCACACACGCACGCACACACACAGCAAACTATTCCAATCCTTTAAGGCCATAAAATGTATCCTTTTCGACTAAGCACATAAACCACAATTTAAAAGCAATGTGTGTTTAGAAAAACAAGCTCGTAAATAAATTTATTACTTAATAGAGCCAATTTTTTCTTTCTTTTTTTTTTACAATACAACATTAGAAACCTTTTAGAAATAGAAATACATATTTTTAGCACAACTATTTAAGTTGTATTTATTTAGAAATTGAGTTTAAATAGTTGAGCAGAAATGTAAATGGTAATTAGGAAACTAAGAAAAACTCTTACAATTTCTAGAAAATGTATCAAGTGTGGCTTAGAAAATTGAGGAAAGTAATAATGTATGTGTGGCAATTGAATAGGATATATGTGGCAGGTCTCAGATCAGTTAAATGTCCTCTAGGAGAATATAATCAATAACAATTTTAGCAGAACGGACTTGAAAAAGTGTATTAACACATATTTAAAATTCCATAACCCGACAATAGATCTATTTCCACCAATAATAATAAGTAAGCTCAACTCACTTTAGTTTAATCGACTAAAAAAACGCGAAATTCAACTAAAGAAAGAAGTGTTTTTTTTTTAAACATACATTTGAGTTCAGAGAAAGTCTTAAATATATTATAATATTTTACAGATACTTGTATGACATGGAAAAAAAAAAACGATTGATGACTAATCTCTGAAGTCTTTAATAAATTCAGAGTTTATCGTACATAAAAAAAATAACACTTACAACTACATAAACAAAATATAAACAAACATTTCTAAGAAATGACTTCAACTTACCATGTATAACAAGCTGGGAATCATAATTGGACTCATATAATCGAATTGCTTCATCCAGTTCCATGCTCGTTGATATTGTGCACGGGTCGTTTTCCTCATCGACCCACTTGATGGTGAAGGGCTGCAATAATTATAATAATTAACTTTTCGAATTTATGAATGTAATTTTTGAATTTACTCACCTGATCGATGGGAAAACGGCAAATGTTGCGTATCTCATAGCAGAGTTCTTCGTAGGTGATCTTCTTGTTGATGGTTGTGATTATGATTTGGCCATTATAGGCAGTCTTTACTGTAATGCAATTGGGCGAGGCGCCCAGCAATGAGGCGGCATTATTTATGCTGCCAGCGCCACTGCCATCGTTTAAGATTTGCGACGGCATTTTCTGCATTTGGGACGGAACGAAAACGTACAAAACAAATATTGAGAGTCGTGTGGCGTGTTGCAGTTGCAGTTCGCAATGACAATTCTCTATAGATTTTTGTTGTACAATTTGATATATGTATATTGTAGCATGCACAGGGAATCACAGAAATTATAACGAACTGCAAGTAAATAAACATCAAATAATAAATATATATTCATAATTAATAAAAAAAATAAAATCAAATCAACAAAATCGCAAAATCAGTTTAACATTCTCTTCGCTTTAACAGCGCTGTTAAAGTATGTTTTAACAGTGTGTTAATTTAACAGTATATTCGGCCTCTCGCTTCCCTCTGGAGTGATGAAACACGCACATAAAAGCTTAACAGATTAAAAGCGTTTTTTTCTCTCTCTCTCTCTTTCTGCGTTTCTCTTAGTTGAGCTTTCTAAATTCAAATCTGATTTTATGATGCGCCACGCAGCTGTCAAAATTTGAACTTTTAGCCCCGGCGCCGGTTAAAGTTCGCCAGCAACATAAACAAAACAGACAGACCGACACAAGCCACAGGTGTCAGTTGTTTTTGTTGTTGCAGCGACTGTTGCTGTTAACATTAATAGCATTGGAATGCAATGAATCATAACAGCATTGACGCCCCTGGTAAAAAAAATAATTAGAACGCCGAGCTTAGCAACAACAAGAAAATCATTAAGTAAACTTATTGCGCAAACAAACCGAAAACAGAATGAGTATTATTTCTATTGCTTTAATTAATGTCGTGCATTGACCAACCAAAGAGGTAGACAACAACAACAACAGCGCAGCGAGAGCCAAGCCAATAAATGCCAAAGCGTAGCAGCGACAGACAACCTGTATTTTTTTTATTTTATTTTTTCTTCATCTTTTCTTTTCTATGCTCATTTGCATTTTTGAATCTGAGGCCAGCGTTTTCTTCAATTTCTATTTGCAGTTGATTAATTGGGTTATCTGGTATTGTTTTTGCACAAGACAATAAACTGAACATTTACTTAATTTCCCCTCATTATGCATACTCTTAGCAGTTAGTCGTGGTAATTTGTTTAACCAAAAATGCCGCACAAGGCAACACAAGCAATAAGCACACAGCACACACACACACTCACAGTGGTAATAGATGTTCCAAAACGAATCACGGCACAGAGAACAGAACCTTAATTGTAGTTAAGTAGAAAGGCACACATAATTTAGTTGACGAAATGAACGCACACACTTTCAATTGTTATTGTTGGGCCATCAAATCTGTTTAAGAATTTGTAACATTTTGTGCAAATGCAACAAGTGTGGCTGCATGCGGCTAACAAAATGCGCTGATTTATGCTACTAAACAGTGATGGCACTGAATCAATTTGAGTACTTATCGATGGCAGTAGCTAAGCCGATGCTTCATCACACAGGGTGATTAGACCCAAATTTTCGATTTCAGAGAGCTTGCTTTTAAATACAATTTTGTGCTGAAACTTTGGTCGATTGCTATTATTATAAATTTAAAACAGTTTAAAGTGATCTTCTGTACGTTACCTTGCCAGTTATAAAATATGCAAGAATGTATCGAAAGTAGTATTTTAATATCGATAGCTATCGCTCTTCGGTGTGTCATGCCAATTCGGTGCTTCAAGTCTACAGCCACACTCAGTTATGTTTTTGTTTTCTTGCTGAACGGTTGCGGGTGGTTCGCGTCGCTTTATCGCGCGACTCTGGCTGGCGATAAAAAAAACGCATAAATCAACTTAAATGTGGCACAAAATTAATAAAGTCTTATAATTAACAATTAGCTCAAAGATTTATTTAAATGAAGCGCAAACCTGCCCAGTCACAAAAGCAACTCAATTAAAAAAAAAACAACTAAGAAAATGGCGACGTAGCAAACAATAAAAACCAGACACAACAACAACAACTACGCAAACAGCTTAATAAACTCTTTTTTCTTCTTTTTTGTGTGTTGGCTGCACAAAAATTAATCTGGTTTTATGTTTTACTTTTATGCGTCGCGCGCGCGCCATTTGTAGTTGTACGTGTGTGTGTTGCTGTGTCTGTGAGAGTGTTTATAGAAAATACCATAAAACCAAAACAACAACAATAGTAATTAATGCCCTGTTACCGTTTAACATTTGTTTACTTTTGTGTGTCAACTTTCGTCGCGATTGTGTTTTAATGAGATTTCGTCGCTTTTTGTTGCTCTCGTAAATTGAAAATTGGAAAACAGCGCGCAAACAATTTTTACAGGTGAGCGATACTTTTTTTATGTGCGGCTTAAAATGTTTTTGTTTTGACATTTTCGTCCTGCCGCCTCTGCTGGCGTCGGCGCTGACTGCGCCATCTGTCATTGGTCTTCCTCTTGGCCATCCACAATGGCTGCCAGCTGTTCGGCTCTCCTTTGTTCAGAGTGGCCAGAGTGGCATCTGCAGGAAATTGGATTTTTGTTTAGTGTTCTTTCACGACAATAATGAATGCAGGCAGCTGCATCTGTCTGCTGCTTATGTAATTAATAAACCAACACGTGTCAGCAAAGTCGGCGTTATGCTCGAACGCCGATGCTGACGCGTGCTGCTGCTGCATTTGAGTGTGGGGCAGACAACAATGACGCTCTGCGGCGCAACTCTGGTCACTTTGCATAATATATGCGTTTTTGATTCCCAGCGTCGTTTACTGTTTAACAAAAAACTCTCTTGTCGACAATTAAATGTGACCGTCCTTTGAAGCATTGTTTTTTTTTTTTTTAAATTTGAAGCGCGTTTACTTCAAACTCCTATTCATCTTCTTCTTCTTCAATTAGCTGAGCTTTGTACTCGTTGCGGCAAAGTACTCAAATTGCACCATAAAGCTCATACAAATCAATAGAAAGCGCAGAGTACAAACACACACACACACATACCTATACATAAGTCCCTTAGCTGTAATGGGGAGAGACTCTCCCGACCGCTCAATATGCAGAGATTTGTGTGGGAATCAAATGATTTGATGTCTCGTTGCCGTCGTAACGGTTCCAATGAAGTGTTAGAATTGTCACTGACATTGGCAGGGGACAGCGGGCGGGAAACAGCTTAGAGAGCATCGCGTTGCTTTGGGCAAAGAGAGCGCGCGAAGATAAAGAGAGAGAGAGTGAGAGAGAGAGCGTGCGCAGGCCATGTAATAAAGATGGAGCCTTTTTCGAAGTTTCTGTATTAAACTCGTGTGGAGCGCGTGCTCACTCTCGCTCCCACTCTCTCGCTTGCTCTCGCTCATTTGATGTAGCTGTTATTGGCTTTTGCGGCAAGCAAAGTGGTTGACTATCCACAGACCAAATGTGTGCTTGGATTTGTTTGTCTTTTTTGTGGCATACATTGCACAGTGGGACATTTTGAGAAAATTTAAATTATATTTATTAAATAATATTTGTATTGTTAATATAATATTAAATGCTTTATGCAACAAATACAATCAATGTAAAAGCTTCGCAAGCTATTCAACCTTGAGGCGAAGTAATGAAAATGATTTGGACCCAGTTTACAAGTTCCCATGCCACAATTACGATTGAATGCAAATGACTTACGAACATTAAACATCTTAACTGACCTCTAACTTAATTATCGTATACAGATCACCAATGACAATGTCAGGCTATAAATATTTATAAGACAGGTTTTTGCTCTTATTTGCCTCACTGTGCAACACGAATTGAATGCATTTCTCTCTGCTTGGGCTTATCGTGCCCTACACTGCGGGACGTAAGTATGCAGACGCCTATCATCGAAACGGCCGCTTTTATTTATTAACTAATTTGCCAACAACAACAAATTGTCAAGCCAATTGTTATTGTTTCAATTGCAACAAATTGCCTCGCTTGTGTTTATGCCGCACAAAAAAGAAACCTAGAATTGAGTAGAGTTTTCAACTGAAGCTCTCTCTCTCTGTCGTTTCTCTCTCTCTTTTATTTTCGCTCTTTCCTCTCTCAAAGTTTTGGTAAACCGTACGACAGGAGGACTCTGACTTGGAGTCGAACTTGAGCCGCGTTTTCAATACGCTTTGACTTGCGGTCGCCGTCGGCTCGTGCACGCTCCGCCTTTTTTTCGGCTAGTTCTTCGTTTCTTTTAAGCAGCAGCAGCAGCCGCCGCCGCCGTCGTCGTTGCCGCAGCGGCAACTTTTTTGCGCTGCCTTTTTCATATGCTTTACTTGTTTTGTGTGTGTTAGTGTTGGTGATACTTTAGTCTCTCCGTGTGTGTGTGTGTAAAAGAAATTTGCACAGAATTTTCCGACGCGCTTTTGTTCAACAAAATCAATTGCAATTTATGCAAAATTTGTAATTACTGCTCATTTTTATTGAGCTTTTGTGTTTGTGGTAAAAATTGTTGCTGAAATCAACGTTTTCAAATGGTAATTTGCATATTTTTGGCACAGTTGTTGCAAATTGTATTCCCCCAAATAATCAGGCGTGTGTGTGTGTAGAGTGTGTGTGTCTTGCTTGCTGTGTGTGTATGTGTGTGCGTAGTAGTAGTAAACGCACTTTGCAAGTGGGTGGCAAGTGGTTGGGCACTAAAAAGTTCAATGTAGCTGTAAATGCTCTTCTTCTCCTTCTCCCCCCTGCTCATCTACATTGCTATTATTGTTGCTTTGTTCGCATTTGCTCGCTTTACAACTTGTTCGCGTTTTTTGACCAAAAAGCTTGGAACTGATGGCCGTTTTAGGAGCTCTTCGTGTACGTGCTGACAGCCGCCTTATTTGGTATGTCTGTCAGTCTGTCTGTGTGTTTCTGCTTCTGACTGTCTTGTCTGGTGCCATATGCGTTTTGCATTAACCGTTAACTGCACGTACATTGTTCCCCTCACTCTCCCTCCATATTGCTATGTCTCTGTCTCTCCCACACATTTGACACATCTTCGGTGCATTTGTGGAACTCCTACGAGCTTTTTATGGCTGGATTGTGTTGTTTGCTCCTCCGTTCTTGGCGTTGCCAGATGATGAAACCTGAAAACAACAACAACAACGTAAAAGACAATGCAATACCAACAACAACAACAACTACAACTCCCTTTTACAGGCAAAACAAGTTTATGCTGCTTGCGGCCATTGTTTTTGTAGTTGTTGTTGGTGCTGCTGTCCTCTTCTCCTCTGCTTTGCTTTTCTTGCAAGATCAACATCTCCAGTTATCGACAGGCACAGCGACACCATCTTATTTTGTTGTAGTTGCTGTTACTGCTGACAAAACACGCTAGCAGCAACAATGCTGCACAACACAAGTACAAAACACACACAAAAAACCCTAGACTTGCAACTCTTGGGGCGTGGCAAACAGACAAAAAAAAAAGAAGAAAAAACTTTAAAAGAAATGTCAGAAAAAATGCACCCGAAAACTTTTCTTGTCAGGTCTTTTTTTTTATCAGCTTTGCCTTTTTGGGAAAGTGTATGGAAAAGTGTCTCATGACATATGCAAAGCACCCGCAACAAATAGCAAAGCATTGAACTATGCGCCTGATAAGACACCCTGTAAAATAACCAAAAGACAAAGGAGCAGCTAGAATGTAGATTCTAAAACTTTTATATTAATGGAATCATTGGAAAGCATAAATAAATTATATTTGTGATTTGCGCTCTGCAAATTATAATCATTGATAAAATTTCTACTAATTTCCAATCATCAGAAAACAGTTCACCCAAATGTCTAAATAAATACTGCTGTAAAATATCTAAAATGAAATATAATACAAAATTATAGCAACAATATTCACCTAAAAAAATCATTTTATTAATACTACAATTATTTGTATAATATTAATATTTCTGTAAAAAATTCCAATATTAAATAACACTTAAAGTGCTCAGATCTTAAAAGCACTAAACTTTTAAGAGCTGTTTGCCCAGTCCGTGTTGTAAGTGTTGCATCTGCATCTTTTATAGAGGGTGTAACAGAAAACCGTTGTCAATAAGTCGCGCTGGCTGCTTGCTTGGTAATGAAGTGTTGCCTGGGCGGTCCCTCTTTATCTGCCAAGCTTAATGACACCCACACACACATATATATATATATACATACATGTGTATATATGTATCGCAGCTAAGCACCGTTAATAAACATGAGAATGAGACTCGCTTCATTTGATTTCAGCTGCCTCGTCTCTCCTCTCCTCTCCTCTCTGCTCCACCGCCCCAGTTCCAGGCATATGAATCTGGCCATTAAGTGTTAGATGCGGAAGGGGCAGGGGTATGTATTATTCGGGGGTGGCTGGGCATCAACTAAGTTGATGTGGCTGGTGGCCCGGCCTGATAGATTGTTGCCGCCTGTGTTGCTGTTGCTGTTGCCGTTGCCATTTTATTGCGCTCCATTTGGCTGATTACTCATGCCAGTAAACTTTAACGGCGACAACACGAATTGATTGACAATTTAACGAACTTCAAATACACTAACGTAGATAAATGGGTAATTGATTCAACTGAAGGCAATGAATATTATATGTGACATGTGCATGACATAAATCGAATATATGCAGGTTTTTTTTTTAAATAACTGCATTTTAAATATTTTTCATTTTTATTTCATAATTTTCTCTGCCTCTTTGCAGTTTTATTGACTTTGCCACAACTGTCCCAATATTGAATGATTTTTTGTGATGAGTTCTTATTGGGCGTCCCATTCAAAAATAATTCAAACTTCTTCACAAGCAACTCTCAATATTCTCCCTCTCTCTCCCTCCCCACATTAAATGCGGTTCCTGTGTAATCTGCTATATCTGCCTGTTTGTATATGTATGTGTGTGTGACTATGTGTGTGTGTAAACATAATTATTTTTAGTTGCTCAGCGTTTTTGCTGCTAACTTCAAAACCGCAACTCCGCTACAATATATATACACACATATACACACAATAATTGATATGTGTATATGTGTTAGTGTGTGTGTAACGACAATCAATAAATCTTTCACCAAGCGCTGCCCTTTGTAATAGTTTTGCATTGTGTTCGGAGTTTCTAATAGGAAAAGGCCGCTCAAGCGTCCAATTGCATTTCCAATCAGTTTTTGTACACACACACTCACACACACACACAGGAGCAAGTGTTGTGCTCATTATGATTACTCACCACCCACACCCAACAGCAGCAGTAGCAATAACAACAAGAACTGCAGTATTCTGTTTGCATTTTGTACGCCAGGGGGCGTCCTGTATGTGTGTGTGCCATGTTTGCAATTAAATGTGCAAGCAACAAAAGGCAAAGCAAAAATGTACTCATAAAAATGGACAGTAAACCACACAAAAAAAAAATTGGAAGAAAAAAAAGGCAGGCAGACAAACAGAAAACTGTTAGCCCAAAATGCAAGCCGGCCGCACGGTTCAACAACATCTGCAAATGCGCGCAGCTGGGCAAATGGGGTGTGTGTGAGTTTGCTTGTGTGTGTGGGTGACAACAACTGAAGCAACGACGACAACAACAACAAATCGCAACCCACATTTGTGTATCGTTTGCTGTTTGATATACTACCCTACTACAACTTTACCGCTGCTCTGCGCGCTCTCTTCGTCTTTATTTTCTTCCCTCCCTCCCTCTCTCTGTCTTCATTTCTCTCTCTCTCTCTCTCTTGTTTTTAGCTCTCTATCGCTCCTTCGGCTGCAGTTTTTTTTTCGTTCATTTTTGTTTCACGTCGTATACATAAAAATTCATTAAAGGTAGTCGACAACACCGTCGACGGGCTTGTAAATGAAATTTACTACTGCCACCGTTTTACGTGTTGTTTTTTTTTTCTTCTCTCTTTTTTTTCGCAGCTTTGCTCGGTTTTTGCTACGTTTCGGCTCCCACACACAAACATGCGCGCGTTATGAAATTATTCACCTGCTTTTTTTTTGCGGTATTCGTTTTTGCTACTCTTTGTCACATTCGCCATGAGCCGGGCATCGAGTACTTAATCGAACAGGTGGCCGTCTACTGCAATGGATTGTCGCATGTTATCGATAAACGAAGCAGTTGTATCGCTTAACTGTTTCACTAGAACTGCAGTTTAAAGCTTTTTCTTAGCTTCTCTGATTTTTATTGCTTCCGAGTATTGTGTGGTGGCTTTGTTCTGGCTAATGTTAATGACATGGCTGTTCGTGACTTTTGCCAGATTTGCTAGCCTGCCTGCCTGCGCATTTTTCAAGTGTATTATGACGTCGCGCCTAGACACAAGCCACAGGCCAACATCTTGATGACGTCTCCCCTCTCTGACCCCCCCTCCAGCCATCCACTCGGTAAAGCCAACCCACTGTCAACGAACTTTGACATCGTCGCGCTTCCCCCCTCTCCGTCTCTCTCGTTCTCTGTCGCGCTGCTGCTCTCCCCTCTGTTTGTTTTTAGTTGTGTTTTGTGAATGAAATTTGTAATACGATGCTACAGGCCACACAGTTACAGTGGGTCAATTTAAAGATTTCTTAAATCGCACTAAATATAATTGTTGGACTTCATATTGATTTATTTGCTTGTTGTTTAAAATATACATTATAATTAAGTTCACTATGAAAATTGTGCTCATATAATAAATAGATGGGTTTGCAACTGCCCACTGTGCAGGCACTCGTGGCACTCTGTGGCAGTTTATTGACTTGCCGCAGCGTGGCGTGCTCGTGTGTAAACAGTGTGACCCTATTTTTAGAGCTAGACCAACGAAAATTGATGCCCAATTATGCAGATTTTGTTGCTGCAAATGCCTGTCATAAACCGGCAGATGTGCAGCAGATGTGTGGCAGTTGCTTGCACCCCATATATATATATATATATACATATATGCAAGCATATTTCTAATGCATAGTTTCGGTATTTGTTCTTGCAGGCGTTGCCACAGCTAATTTGGCCAGCAGCGCGGCCAGCAGCAGCTGAAGAAGCAGAAGCGCGCCATGCATCGCCCATTGAAGCCGCATGCAACGACGGCACAAGCTAAAAAGGTACAGCCGCCAACAATACCAGGAGATCAGCAGCATCTGCATCATCAGCAGCAGCAGCAGCAGCAGCATCATCTGCAACAATTGTCTCCCACCTCGCCCATTGGCCATCATCATCAACATCACCAACAGGCGTTGATACCGTTGTACAGATTAAGCGGCCCATTGCGACACCATCAACAGCAGCAGCAATTGGATGATGGCACTTGTGGCATGAGTGGCAGCAGCATTGTCTCGTCGCCCTCGCTGGAGGAGGGCGGCTTCAATTTGCCACGCGAGACGAGCGTCGCTCTACGTATAAAAGATGAGACGGTGACAGGAGCTGTCGGAGCTGTAGCAGCAACAGGAGCAGCTGGTGCAGGCATAGCTGCCACAGTTGGCAACAGCAGCGGCGGCGGCGGCGGCAAACCACCGGCACCGCCCAGCATTGTTGCCTGTCCGCCGCCCGTCTTTTGTGCCACTCTGCGTGAACCGCTCACCCACAAGGCGGCCGTTTATTATCATCAGCAGTTGGCGCTGCAGGAAGATCAGGGCATCGACTTAACCCAGTCACCTGGCAGGGATTCACCCGGCTCGTCATCCGGTTCGGCTGGTTCGGGATCAAGGCACAGCACTGCTAGCTTAGATTCGGGTCGTGCTTCGTCATATTTGACGGGCGTCTCCTCATCGGGCGCATCAATCCGAGCGCCACTCTCCTCGCCCCGCTGCAGTTCGGTGAGCTCCTGTTCCATTGGGAGTGTTGACAGGCAGCGCAACGATGAGCTCATCATTGACTGGCTGCTGGAGATGAAGCATGAGGAGTATGCTCAGCTCTTTATTGGTGCTGGCTATGATTTGCCAACGATTGCTCGCATGACACCCGAGGATCTCACCGCCATCGGCATCAAGAATCCGCATCATCGGGAGCGCATCAAGCAGCGCATCGACAAGCTGCAGGTGCTCGACAATTTGCCACACTTTGTGCCGGTAAGTAAACAAAGCAATAACACCAACAACAATACCCGATCCACAAAACCGGTTCCACTTTTCTATCTAATCAGCAAAGCGGAGCAACTCGTGATATTTGCATAAAGTCAAGTTTAGTCATTTCAGTCAACATGCACAGCAAATACTAATTTGTCAAATTGGCATTAAATGCGTCTCACCAAAGGTGACGTTACCTATATATCTAGATATATATATATATATTATACATGGCTAGAAATTAATGATGTATATATTTATTTATATAATTGTCACGATCTGCAAGTTTTATCGGTTAACTCCAATTTGTTTATGCCAGGTTGTCAAACCAAATTGAAATCTTGTTTAAATCTAAAATACCGAAACTGATATAGTTTGTCCCGTCGGGTGAGCTAATCAAAAAAAAAAAATTTTGCAACTTTTTGTAGCCGAATCTAAACTGGTTTCAAAAAATTATATTTATTAAGAATTAAAATTTGTCAAAGGTTTTTCCCGGCGACTTTTTTTTCAAGTTATTCAACAAACTCCCACGACTTGAATAGCCATCAAAGAATGCTTCAATGAAGATATTTCGCTCTCATATTAAGTAGCAAAGCAGCTTGTTTCAAGTCGCTGCTTGTTTATTTGTTTCTGCAGCTTATCACATTTATTATATATACACAATAAATAAAAATGGCATTTGCAATCGTGCTGCAAAAACTGGTTTCTCACAGAGAGAGCCGCATAAAAAAGCGTTGTCAACAGATTATCTTTTTTATTTATTTAATTTTTGTGTTTGTTAATGAAAGAATTTGGTTTAATATGCGCACTTTAATTCCCATCAGCAATTTAACTAAAAAAAAAAAAATACTTACCTATATAAAAAGACAATCATAATAAATCCACGCAAGACAAACCCGCGTGGAATTCGCTCAAGTTTGCCAATTAATGCAGCATGGTGGCGCCACTGAACACCTGTACAGGTGACACTGACAAAGGTAACCCAGAGGACGGGGGAGGTGGGAAACATGGGGCAACGTGAGCAATTCATCTCGAGAGCTCGTTAAAATTGCTTCCGACAGATCAAAATGGCCAGTCAAGCGTCATGTTTTCTTGGGTAACAACTAATTGCCAGAGCAAGGTTTCTAATGAGAGTATAATTATGGGATTAAAGAGTGCGCTCGAAAAGATAACAAGATTCCATCAAGTTGAAGCTGACTATTAAGTCATTTAGAATCTCCAGTTATTAATTGATTGCCTAAGTTCTCTTTTTCAAACTACTTTTCTTATTGAGTTGTTTTAAACAAATATTCCATATAAACTGAAATTAAACTTATATAAATTTCACTGACAGATATTGCTGATAAGATTTGAAACTGATTCGGACATGCTTTAAATGATAAGTTCCGCAAATATGCACAACGTTGTCTTATCCACTTCATTTTTTTTTTTTTGTGTGTGCACCGTTATCCGATCAGATACGTGACTCCAGAAAGTGCAACGCGACTTTTTTTTTTATCGAATGCAGTTCACGTGCAACCTGAAGTAATTTTCTCGTAGCCAAAAGTGGTGCTGAAGCCCTCTTAAAACCCCATTTTGAGAAACCACACAGAGCATTAAAATAATTGCAGCCGCACATAAAAAACTTTGTACGTGTCTGTTGCATGAATTAACTTCCTTATATGAAACTCTGAATTAACTCTGGAAGAAGCTACAATTGCACAAGATTTATCGATAAGTATCGATTAAGTATTACTGCCGTTACGCACTTTAACGGAGCAATAGATTAAACTGATCATAAAATAATAATCCTACTCTTTTTGCTAATTCTACAAATACAGAAAGCATTACGGAAATTTGATGGCCTTTGTCAATTCTGTTGCTCTTGCAAATGATAGAGCAGAGCAGAGCCAAATAGCATTTCTTACAGTTTACAGTTTCATTCTGCTATTCCTCTGTTAATATTTATTTCTATTGCACTTGCACTGCTACGGGGTGTAGCAAATTCAATGTCCATTGATAATTATTGAGCTGTGCAGCCAGTAATAAGTCAACAAAGCATATTATTTCATTATGCCCACTTTATAATGCAATATTCATGCATCTGTGCAGCTTTAGGCATTTGACAGATTGTTTTCACAACAGAAAACATTAACAATAACTTTGAATGCATTTTAAGTTTGGCTGATTCATTGATTTCGTCAGCGTTTCAAGCGCTTTTTGGCTTAGTTGCGTTCACAAACACATTCCCCGCCACCCACTTGTCTTTTGTCTGCCCACCTGGCTGCATGCATGCCACTAAATGTGCCCCTGTTTTTGTATGTGTGTGTGTGTGTGCTGTGTTTCCGAACTGAAATTGAAATTTCATTTATCGCATATACATCTCCAGCTCTCGAAATCGACCAACTCGGACCGCATTCCATAGTAACTCGCTCTTAATTGCTTGATTCGAATTATAACCTCCGGTTAACTTATCGTTTTCCATCTTTTGTTATTTTGCTCAATAATAACAGAGCAGAGCATTTTTTTTTTATTCATTTATTCTGCAACATTTTCTAACGTGCTGTGCAATTATTCAAGTTAAAAATGACCTCAGCCTTTGTCTTGTAATTCAGTTTTAAAATGCGCCATAAAGTTTTTTGTTTTTACTTATTTTGTGTTATAGCCTTATAGAATTATTGTTGTATTTTTATTTATTTTTACGTTATTTGCTGTTTGTATAACACTCCGTGACTGTTTTCGCAAGTTTTGCGCTGTTTGTGGTCGACTTGTTACTTGTAGCCAAAGTCACTGCAGATATCTGACTGTTATCGCCTCTTTATACACTTGGAAAAACAATCAGGATTTAGTGTTCATTGACATCTGTTTTATAATTTAAATGTTTTTTATTCGATATATTTCGTTGTACGCAATTTAACTGTATTTGAAATAAATCGCCAAAAATTAGCACTTCTTTATTCTTTTTATTATTTATTATTTCATTTAAATACGCATAATTTATAATTCTAAAGGAAAAACCAATAATATCAACTAAATAAACCCTACTTATTCTGAGTGTAGTTGCTGATCAGCGCTGTCTTTTGGGTGTGGTACCAACTACTTACATCATACCTATATAATGTACATACATATATATATATATATATATATATTTACACATATTTATGCGCTGGTAACGAAAGTTTTCTGCACGCGCATGCAAAAATTGTGCGGGGTACCCTCATTAGTTGACATTCTAAAAAAAGACAAAAACGGTAAATGAGAAAAAAAAATAGAGACTCGACAGTCAAGCAGAAAATCCCAACAATTCCCGCTTGTGATCACAGCCGGTACTTTCTTTATCTGGCGAAAAAGGAAGTAAAGCAAAATACTTCAAGATACATAGAGAATGAGGGATGAAGAGCGAGAGGGAGAAAAAAAGGTTATTAAACATCGTCAACGACGTGTCGCTTGCCAATCTCAAGTATATACATACATATACATATATATATACATCTGCATGTGTGTGTATGTGTATGTGTGTACCTTTCCAGAAAAAGCAAAAACAAAAACCGCAATCAAGCAACGACCTTGAAGCTCAGCCCAAAGTGCTTGTTGCTGTTTTTGTTGCCGTTATTAGACACTCAAATGGTATTTAGTTTTCGACCTGACGTACTCACGCTTAACTTTAGGCATATATATATATATATATCATATATAAAGATATATACTCTTTTTTTTTGGTACACATAGTTTGCTGGAAAACCAGTTTTATAATTTCGTTGTTGACCATTATTCTTGTTGTTGTTGTTGTTGCTGTTCGTTCGTTGGTTGTCGTTTGTCGATTGTTGGCTGCTGTATGCTGGTCCGATGTGTTTGGTCTCATACCATATGCTACCTGCTAACGAGCTACAAAGTAGAAAACAATATATATACATATATATCTATATGTACGTACATATATCTGCCTTTACTCACATATCTCAGGAATGACGTTAAATAAATATTATTTCTAATGTTAAGTTTTATTGAGTAGTAGAAATGTGTCGTGCCCAAACCAGATGCTGCTCTCCACAAATATGCATTTGTAATTAGCATCTGCGCAATGTGCAGTTAGCTGTCATCAGCCAGTGATTGCTGAGTAGTGTCAAGTTGGCTTAGCTCAGCACAAAAATAATATATATCTACAGATGTTATAGACGGTTTTTTCTTGGATTTATTTTTAGAGTTGTTTTGTAGAGGAATTTAACAAAATATGAAATTGAGTGACTGCAAAGATTTGTAAATTTAAAAATCATAAAAAGTAAATTTAATTTATCTATTATTTATTCTCTATTTATGTGTCGACAATAAAATATAGGCATCCATTAAAATGGTTAAGTATTACTCAAGAATAGTAAATGTTAAAGGCAAAAAATGTAGTGAAAAAATGATTATTTAAAGAAAATAGAAACTTAATCTTACTAGATCTGCTAGCAGTAATAGTAATGTTGCCTTGGGAAATATGCTTGAAAAGTCTACACAACTTAAGTCAAAATTGAAGGAATGAAACAGCAGCATTCACATTCGGTTAATAAAATAGAAATCAACGGCAATTTAGACAGCAAGCTAAAAAAAAGTTATTAACACGTCACATGAAAAAAATAACAAGAAGTGAAGTAAGCAGCATTAAGCGAAGCTGATCGACTAACAGATACTCTGTAGCCACATGAGAAAAGAGTTCAAAGAAGAAAAATAATGTGTTAATCTGTAAAAAAAAACATTTATATATAAAACATTATTTTCAATCGAAATTTATTTAAAAATTCAACTCAAATAATCTAAATTTTTGTCAGATACATAAAAGAAGTTTTAATTGCAGTTTCTAAATTAGCATAACCCATTCTCAATTTATTATTGTAGGGTATATTAAATCACTGATGTTGATGATTTTTGACTGTGTTGCGTATGTGTTTGTAATGCATGTGTGTGTGTGTGTGTTTGTGTATGCTGGTGGATTGTGGAGACTTTGGCTACCGTTTAATGGCAGACAGAGCAATGAAAGCGGCGACGACGTTGACGGCGACGTCGACGGGTTGCGTCTCTTTACCCGTTTTCTTTATGTTTGTGCTTTGACGCGATTTATGTCATATCTTATCAATTACAACTGATTAGAGCCGCGTCGAGCTCATCAACAGCAACATCAGCAGCAGCAGCAACAGCAGCGGGAGACAAACTCAATGCTCGCTAGCAGTGCCCAATCTCCCCCCCTCCCCAACGAACACACTTTCCTCTCTTTTTCCCCTTCAATTTGTTACATGTTGTGTTTCAGTGATTTGGCCTGGAATTAGTTCATGGACAAATTGTAGCGTTGGATGGGCTTACACTTAATCACATTCGATTAGTAGATACATAAATATATATATATATATATATATATATAGAAAATGATCGACATGCATCTTATCTATATTTTTACAGGGCTCCATAGAGGAGTGGCTGCAGCTGTTGCGTTTGGAGGAATATATACAGCCACTGCTGGAGCAGAACTATAAAACGGTGCGCGATGTCACCCAAGTGACTTGGGAGGATCTCGAGGACATTGGCATTGTCAAGTTGGGCCACCAGAAGAAGATACTGCTGGCGATCAAACGGGTCAAGGACATTATCAGCGGCAAATGGAATCCGGGCGGTGGGAATGCCTATCAGCAGCAGGTAAATGACACTAGAATTATTACCCGCATAGTAGATGGACTAGTAATCGCAGAAGTTGTAGCTGTGGCAGGCACCAGAGCGGGGCATTGCTTGGTAAAGAATATGACGTCAAATGGAATGTTTTCAACTAGATTCAAGTTTTATTTAAATTTTAGTCTTTTATTTGTTTATTTATTAGAAATGAAATGTTTTGCATTCAGCGTTGATTAATGTTTATTTATTAAACAAATGCTTTACTTTTATTTTGATATTTCTTGTTATTTATTTATTTATTTTACTTTACTTTCAATATAATTTTTTAATTTGTTAACTTTATTTTTTCTTACTTTCTTTGATTACATAATTATTTGATAAATGGTCGCCGGGCACCCGCTAGGAATACCAGCAACGCAAGCCGTGGCAATTCAATGTGCCCATACCGAGTACGCCATCTTATGTGCCAACCACACGCGTCTCCTGGGACGACACCAAGATCTATGCAACGACAACGGCGGCGACTACAGCGATGCCAGCGAATATGCTGACCAATGGGCACAGCGGTGGCCTGAGCAATGTCAGTGGGGGGGATGCCTATTATTGCACGGGCAGCAATCACGAGTGTTGCAACGGCAACGATGTGGTGCTCATTAAGGTGGGTGTGTGTATGTGAGTGTGTGTGGGTGTGTGGGTGTGTGAGTGTGGATGAGTGTCTGAGTGCTCGACAAATGTCAGTCGTTTGCAGTCGTCGTCCTTGAACTTTAAAGTGGCAGCAACTACAAATGCATTCTCTCTTTCTCTCTCTGTGCAGGTGCGTCAGCCGCGTGGCAAGAGCCTGGAATCGCTGGAGGATATACACGACAACAGCACGCGCAGCCATTTGACCTTTAGCCACTACACGACCACAGACTATGGACACTTTGGGCCGCCCACAACAGCAGCGGCGGCCGCCGCGATGGCTGCAGCAGCCACACTTCAACAGCAGCAACACCATCAATTGCTGCAGCAGCAACACCAACAACAACAGCAACAACAACAACAACAGGCCGCAGCTCGTCTGCTTGGCAGCAATGCAGCAGCGTTGGCCTGGCGACGTTCCTACGACGATGGCGACATTACACCCACCAACGATGCCACACGTGAGCTGCTCTACGAGGAGGGTGGCGGCACACTGCCCCGCCAGCAGCGTGGCATCCTTCAGCGAGCTGTGCTGAATACCATGCCGCCATTGGAGCATCATCACTACATGAATGCGGCGGCGGCGGCAGAGTATGTCACGGCAGGCGGTGCAGATGCCACAACGGTGAGTTAAGGCCAGATAGCAATTGAGAGTGTGCCTCTTCTGTCAATCTCAATTGAAATCTTGTCTCTGGTTAATTACCCACTCGTGTCACTAGTGTCACATTCTAATCGAATTTCAATGTTGCAGGCCTTTCTCGGCGGCAGTCCCTTGACGGGCAAGAAAATTGCGCCCGAGCCGCCAAGGCGTCACTGCAGCATACGCAACTCCCGACAGTTGAGCGTGGATGCAACGCAACAGGCAGCAACAGCAGTGGTAAACAATCAGCAGCAGCAGCAACAACAACAGCAGCAGCAACAACTACAACAACAGCAGCAGCAGCAGCACATGTTTTATGGCCACACGGCGCAACATTGGCAACAGCAGCAAGTTGGAGGTGTTAACTCGCAGCTGCAGCAGCAGCAGCAACCGATCTATGCGAATTATGCAACCATACAGCAGACAACGGCGGAGATACACTGCGAGAAGTATCATGACAATAAGTCAAATTCCAGCATAGATTCGATTGACACGATACCGTTTGCCAATGAGAACACTGGCACCATTAAGCAGCGACTGCTTAATCGCCAGGAGCTGCAATCGGGCGTGGCAGGTGGAGTTGGTGGATTGACGGGATCAGTGCTGAGTGCTGGACATCATGCGGCCGGCACGCATTTGCATTCGTCCAGCTCCAGTTCCAGTTCGTCGTCGACAAACACAATTGCCAACAACATAAACATAGCGCATTCGTTCCATTCGCTGAAATCTTCCAGTTCGCTGCACGACGCCACACTCGCCCGCAGCGACAGCATGAACAGCACTGCAAGTGCTGGGAGCAGTGCCCTCCACTTGCGCTCACCCACTTTGGCAGAGGCAGCGGCAGCATTAGGAGCCGGCAGCGGTGGTCTGATGGAGTCATCAGCATCGCCAGAGCCAACGAGTGCAGCTGCTGCTGCTGCTGCTGCTACAGCAGCGACTGTTGCAACTGCTGCCGTTTCAAATGCCGCAGTGCCGCCAAAAGTATCGGTCAATGTGCTCAATGATATTGGCAATATGCTCGCCAATTTAACCGATGAACTCGACGCCATGCTGGAGGAGGAGAAGCGTGTGGGTCTCAACATAGACAGTGAGTAAAGAGAGGGGAGAGGCAAAACAAAACCAACAAATCGAAAGCAAAGTTTCCTTAAGCTAAAAACTCCCACAACTCCAACGAGAGAACTTTTCACGTAGTGTAGCTGAAATTTATGTGTGTAATCGGCGTCGTAGTTACTCGTTACTCGTAACTCTTAACTCGTTACTCGCTACTCGTAATTCGTTAATTTGTTTCTGCCTGCGTCAAGTTTTTCAGTGTTTTTACTTTCCATTGAATGTTTAGTTTTTAACATTTTGTATGTATTATCTATAATTTTATTGGTTAAGAATGCTCGTTGGAATGTGTATCAAGTGCTCGACGAGTATGCCTAAGAATATATTTTCGAATAATTGGTCTATATATATATATGTTATAGCGACAACAAATTCAATTTATACAACATAAAACGAAACAGAAAGAATTATTTTTTGTGCATTTGATTTTGTTATTATTATTGAAAAATTCCTGCAATTTAGAAGACATTCCAAAAAACCGCAAACATAATTTATTTTTTCTATAACATAAATTAAACCAATTGGTAAACGATTAAAGTATTTAAATTGTGTAATTGACTAAAGTCAGTTGTATTATTTATGTTTTATAAATACACAGAAGTGTAAGAAAAATGTAACTTGAAGAACTACAACAGAAAAGCTTTTGAAAAAACGTATACTTTTGTACTTTCCCTAATGAATGTTAACAAGAAAAACATAAAAATCACACAACAGAATGAAAAAACAAAATACAAATCGCAAAAAATATCTAAAAATGATGAAAAAAATAAGCGCAAATTGCATATATGCAACACTTGCATAGTTAATATATAGCATAATATATATATATATATATATATATATAAATATGTATACATTTAATAAATATTTAAACAAGAAAATCATTTATATGGGCAAGTATTTAGTGGTTTGATACTAAAAGAAGAATAAAAATATAAAAACAAAGGAACTGCAAAGCACACAAGAAGCAACAGAAAACACAAAAATAAAATAATTAAACAAAGTAAAACAAAAAAGCAACAAATAACTATTTAGCAACAACTTTTCTACTACAAAGAGCTACAAAATGCATTTGTTTAGTTTTTATTTGCAGAAACATATTTTTATTTCTTTTATTTTTTGAAATGAACTTTATAAACAACTAGAAATCAAATTAAACATCATTTACTTGTGACACTTGTGTTTTATATACTATATTTTAAATATGTATACAAATAAATACAATGCGAAAACAAAAAACAGAAAACAAAAATAACAATAACATAAACATGCAAAATCTATATGAATGAATGTACAATTAAGTGTTATTCCATATAAACTATAAAATTCATTATATATTAAATATACAAATTATATATATATATATTTAAATATATATTAGCGTTACATTAAGCAAGCAAATACGGGCATGAATGCTAAATAACGTATAGAAATTCCGTGGTATACACTTCTATTGCCTTTCTTTATCATTTACTTAAATAAACGTTTTTTTAGTGAAAGAAACATATTGTTTTTTGTTTCCATTCGACATATTTTCAGTTGTAAAGCAAATTTTTGCGCTAAGTTAATTTGTTTTGGTGCGCATATCATTATTAGTAATTCAAATTGGAAATATACATATACGTATACATATATGCATATAGTACATATATATATTAACAAAAGTAAAAAACAAAAACTCACACAACATGTAAAGCACATAATGGACAAAACAAAAATGATAACAAACAAAACCAAACAAATTAAATAAAATTTCATAGTAAAAATGAATTAATTGATTTTTATTATGGGTGTTCTAATTTTAAAGTAGCCTAAAACTTTAAATAATTGCGCCCTTCTTGTATGACGCTGTGGTCATCAGAAGTGATCACAACAGAACTGTTACCAAGTTAACATTATTATCAAGTTCCACTCCACACTTTACAGCATTACCTCTCGCTAACAAGTCTACTCCACCGAAGCTCTTAACATTACACACTCCACACATAACAGTATGCTGTTAGTTGCATCGGTAGATATCGATATATATATGCCACTTAGCAGTATTTGCGAGCAAGCCATTTGCGACCACATTGAGTTAGCTTTTCACCTACACCGCGTTCGGACGCTCCAATAATTTTAAGATAGCCTGTAGCATTTATAACGAGAGGAATAACAACTAAAACAACAATAATAGAAGTGTGTGTTTTTATGCAATTACTCATATCTCTTCTAATGTATTATTTTAGTCTTTGTTAAATTCGTGCGCGTCTCTCTTTCACTTTGTGTCTCTCTATTACAATTACAACGCAGTACAACAAATACTATTATTTTATTGTTTATTATTTCACAAAATTTCCCGTGTGAAACGTATTTGCATACATTATTCTCAGCACAGACGATTACGATTACACACCCATGTGATTAATGCAAAATTAAAATCTATCCAATCAACGTATTAAATCGTCAAATAAAAATGACAAATGCAAGTGAAAATGTAAATGCAAACTAATTGAAATTAAGGCGCTGAGCGAGCTGTGGAAGCAAAAGTGAAAATTAATTCAA
Organism: Drosophila melanosoma; assembly: GCA_035042045.1. Taxonomy (NCBI): domain Eukaryota; kingdom Metazoa; phylum Arthropoda; class Insecta; order Diptera; family Drosophilidae; genus Drosophila; species Drosophila melanosoma. The sequence goes on along the minus strand of JAWNLY010000170.1, from coordinate 1,886,958 downwards.
ATTGAATCGCTGTCGCAATTTAAAATAGTTGTGTGGAATTGGCAAACGCGCTGACAGCAAATCATACCTTGTGCAAAATGTCCAACACTGAAGACAGCGAGCTGGACCCGCAAATTCAGGTAAGCCAAGCCAAATGCCAAAAATGCATTGCACGTGTCTGCCCCTCTGCTATCTACATCATCACCTGTACCCTTGTTCAATACACTGGGTGCCAGGCAGTGACAAGCGCAGAGCAACAACAATAAAATGTTTAGTTGTTGTTGCCTTGACTCATTGCATTGTTTTTGTTTTGAAAGCGGTTGTCGTTGCTGTGACGCTCTCTTTGTTTGATTGTGTGTGTGTGTGTGCCTCCCTAACAGTTTTTCTCTATCCTTTCCCCTCTCTGTTAATTAGTTTAACAGTTGTCATAGCCTCTTTACAGGAAGGCACCGTTAGTTATTTATTCATTGCACTGTGTGTTATACATTTACATTTTAATTCGTTTTATTGCATGCGGCGCTTTTACGCTTGGCTACATTTGGTTGTCTGGCTTGTTGTCTAAACAACAATATAAAAATCAATTTTGTATATTTTCATTTTGCAGCTCAATTACACAAATTGTGGGCTTCCTTTAATTAAATTGTTTCCATATTCATGGAAATATGTACGGACAAAACAGCTGTATCTGCGCATTTCCAGAGTCGCTAACAGAGATATCCTCTGTTGTTCTTCTGTGCTGTCTCTTTCTTACGCGCACAATGTAAAATGTCCATGTCCTTGTCAAGTGTGTTTGTCTTGCTGCCTCTTCCAAGTAATTGCTTTTTACGCTTTGTGCGTAATTTGAAACTTACATTCATGCATATTGTATTTACACTCTTGTCCTCTTTGTCTTTGCTTGTGTGCGTGTGCATATTGTCACTCTGGTCAGCGTCAGGTACTAAGGCTCAAAGAAGGGAAATGTAAAAAGGCAAACAAAACTCGCTGAGGGGAATGAGAGCAAGAGCAATGGCATGTGTAAAATTCATATATTGCGGGTAAAATGCCAAAACGCCGACGCAAGCAGATTAAAACAAATGCGCAAATGTTTTGATTGTTTCTTTCATTCCACATTGAAAGCGTCGTGCGCAGTTTGCATTAAATAAGCTAGGCTTGCTTTTTGTTTTGTTTTTTTTTTTGATTATTTTATTATTATTTCTTATGTATTCACAAATTTGTGTGTAATTTAAAAAAAATTATAAATAAAATTCACAAGTACCAATAATTTCCCGCTTAGCCGCCATTTGTCTATTTTTATACTCTCTCAAACACAGTTGGAGGGCAAAAATAAAGAAATAAAAAATATCCCACGCTGCGTAACAACAAAAAAAAAAAAATTATTGATGAGAGGCATGTGATTTTTGATTGGAACGATTGTAATGTGTATAAATACGTTTGTGTGTGTGACAATGTGCGAGAATGTATTTATTTGTCAATATACGTATATATTTAGATTGTAAACTTCGCCAAACAAGCAACAAAAGGAACTGAAAACTAGTTTTTTTCGCATAAATAGCGAATCTGCGTAAATATTGCCAAATAAGCTTTAAACCAAACATAGTACACTCGTGCATAATTTTGTATGGGCATAAAATATATTGAAAAATATATTTATTACTTTATATGCTGTGACTTTGTTGTTTCTGTCTTATGCAGCACTTCCTCGTTTGAAGCCACCGATTTGCTGTTGTTGTTGATACTTCACTGTAGCGCGTACGTAGTGCCTTTGTCTAATCGAAGATAGCGAGAAAGGGAAAGAGATAGAGATAGGAATAAGCTAAGATGTTTATACATAGACGCTGTGACACAGAGATAGAGTGCAAACTACTTGATGACGTCTGCGAGGCGTACGACAAGCAATGCTTAAATAGCAAAGGCTTATTTAGCTTTATATACCATTTGGACAGCTGTTTTACTGTTTTATATTTGCGCTTAATGGAATTTGTTTTAATGTCAGTCATACATCGGTGCCTCTCATTCTCTATCGCTTTCTCTCTCACTCCAACGCACGCGTCATTTGCGTGGATTTTTTTTTTTTTTGGGTATCAACACTTTCTTCATCATGAGTTGTACAATTAGTGGGCAGTTATCGCTGATACGCGATAACAATTGCCAAATTTAGCTGAAAATATATGTGAAAGCTGCAAATCACTTAATTCCACAAATTGAATTTATATAACAGAAAATAATTGATAATTATTAAGAGATATGCATGTGTATGTATTATTAATTGCTTAAGCTAGAAAATTCGATATGCATTGAATCAAAAAATTGATAACCAATAAAAGCAAAAAAAAAAATCGGATATTTAATTTATACTTAAACTGAGCTCGTATGCAATATCAGCAAATTACCTTGTTGCACTTGATAATTTGATTAGCAGAGGAAATTTTAGCCATAAATAATGAAAATTATACTAATGACTAATAAAATACGCCATATTTGTAAGCAAGGTGATATTCCGCGACATAAAGAACACGACAAAATCTAATGAATCACACCTGGCAGTCACCTATGAATATATATATATAGAGGTTGCTAGAAGTAAAAAATATTAAATTATACTTTTTGCTTATCTTTAGTATCGCAATTATATTCATATTTAACAACACATAAAAAAGAAGCTCATCTGGCAGCGGTGGGATTCGAACCCACGCCTCCGAGGAGACTGGTGCCTTAAACCAGCGCCTTAGACCACTCGGCCACGCTACCAAACAACCGATCTGGCCAACAAAATACTTCTGCTCAAAACCCTACACTTGTCACATTTGCCATTTGGCCCGACTATTAATAGCCAGCAAGTGTAGCATGACTCTTGCAACTACATATTTACATGGGGCAAACAAACAACTCATTTGTATTTGCTTTGCGCTTGCAACAACAAGCAAACTTAAACGTTTGCTTAGTGCAACCAGTGTTGCAATCAATACTTGGACTATTTGCTTATTCTCAGTCTATAAATTTCAGCTGCGGGACTAATATTAATTGACCTTCTTGTCGATGCACTATGTATTCGCTGTCTATTCGTATTTATTTTGGCTTAATAAAGCTGCTTTGTAACTATTTTATGCCTTTTGCTTATCGTTTTGTCGTATTCATTTATTTGAAAGCATCTGCGGCATAAGCACTTAGAGGTGCCCCTCTTCATCATTATTAATGATGCACAACAATATAAAAAGAAAAACCTGTGGCAAACGCCGTCGGTTACCTCACATCATTTCAATTTATTGTTGGTGTATTTTCATAACACTCTATTAATTGCTATTGCCGCAAGCAAAATGATTAACATTTTTATTTTGTTATTTATTTATTTTTAATTTTTGTTTATTTGCTGCACAGAAATCTTGCCAACAACAAACAAATATCTGTTTCCGCTCTGCAATCAGACTTGTCACGAGAAATATGCTCAGCCATATCAGAACAGAATCTTATCATCTAACAATGTCATTAACTTGTCTCAAAATCCATTGGAAGTTTACTTTCTTCAAGTTGTCCATTTTAAAAGACGCAATTTTCTAACAGGTTTTTGGTTAGTTTAAAGGTCAATTGGTCGAAAAACATTCTTGTTTTTAGTTTATGTGAAATTTAAAGTGTGTTAAGTACAATTTCTACACATTTTTTAGCTTTGTTTGTTTTCTATATATATATATATATTTCATGAGTCTAATCTGATACTGAAACTCAGCTTCTTTTGTTTGAGTTGTAAACAAGTAGTTTATCTAATATCTCATAGATTTACATTTTTCACAATCATATTTTTGCCATTGTCTCTCATCTGTTGGCATAACATTTTTTTTTTTTTTTTTGGGCTTTTGGGTTAATTAAAATTGTTGCGGTCAATTGCGTTTTGAGTCAAGCTACGCTGGTTTTATTTTTGGGGCTGCTGCCAGAGGCGTTGTTTGTGTGCCTTACCCTTTTTTTGTTTTTGTTTTTGTTTTTGTTTATGGTTTTTGTTTTATATAAGCACACTTTCAGCGACAACAATGGCACCGGCAACACTTGAGCTAGTTTTGCTTGAGCCACATTTTTATTTTAGCCAGCCCACTTCAGTCAGAGCTAAACTTTCTATTAGCCGCATAGCCCAAAGTGATATGGATATGCATATATACATTTTTTTTTCTTTTTTATTACTTTTTGTATGTTAAATTTAGCTATAACAAATGACGCAGTCGAACTTCTCAGAACTTATTACAGTTGAATGTCCTTTTGGGGCACAAATACCTTTCACGTGCCAATTTCTTTACCTGTTTCCTGTTCCTGCATTACACACACACACACACACACACAAGGCAAATCGATGTATATACGGCTTCCTTTTTACGGCTCGCATTTCCTTTCTTCCGTTTTCTGCCATTGGCAAATGTTTACGCAGAGCTTCCCTGCTGTTGCTGCTGCTGTTGGTGCGAGGCCACCACCAGAAGTAGGTCATGTCGGGTCAGGTCAGGCTTTGTGCGACTCCTTTGCCACAAAGCAAGCATCACGCCACTTCACAGTGGCCGAGTACTCGCTGACTTTAGTTTGTCTACTTTCTGGCGTCATTTCCAGTCTGCGTTTCGTGGGGTGTGTCCACAACTGCTGAGTGCTGCAGGATGGGGCAAGCTAATCAGCTAATGACAAGTGGAAGTGCGTAAAGCATTGAACTATAATTCCTATAGACAAACTGAGTAGTTTGACTGTTTGTATAAGTAATCTCTAACATTTAGCAGATATTTTATATATTATTTAAATGTACAAATGAACTAGTTTGGGGAACGACGAACCATGAACAAAATGAACTATTTATAGTGAAAATGAGACAAGTATGTCAGCTTTATAGCTAAGCTGCAAAAGCTCAATGTGAGCACAATTCCCAAAAGTTGACACAACTCAGTTGAGTTGTCAGTCATCTTTGCAAATAGCAAAATTATTCTACTTTATTGCCTGTTTGTCCCGTTTGTGAAGGGCGCCCACTTGTCTGTCAGTCTGTCCTGTAAAGCTCACAGCAGGAGCAGAGGATGGGTTGGGGGTTGAGAACACGTCATCTCTCGCAAATGACCTTTTAATTTAGATAATTTAAGTTGGTCGTGCTACGAGTTACGCTTGCTTTTAACCTTTTCCATTTGATTTGGGTTTCGCTGCGTCCTTTCATTCAACATCGACCCTGACAAATGCAGCAATAAAGAAAAAGAAAGAAGAATGAAGAAAAAACGTCAGCAAATCGCGTGATTTGCTAACATTATTTGGCGTCGGTACTGTTACCAAGTGATTTTGACCCTATTTGTGGGTGCGGTGACGCTTTAACTTTTTAACATTTCGACAGCTGCTGACGTATTTCTTTGTTAATCAATATTTAAGCTTAGTTTTTGTTTTTCCAGAAGTTACATATCAATCTAGGTAACACATTCGAGTAATAATAATATTTCGTATACCAAATTAATAATCTCTTGCACATTCCCAACTGATTATTAAATGTTATTTAGCATTGTCAACGTTTTTTTTTATATATATGTCATTGCTTCTCTCTTTTTTTTTGTACAGTTTTTGCTGCTGTTTTTTAAGCAGGCGTTGCACAAATAATTGTGGCAAAGTATTTGCATATGTTGATAAAAATTCTGAGGCGTCATTCCGTCATTCAATAAGTAATTATTTGCCTCGTCGCAGATAATCAAATATTTTTGCGTACTCATAGCCATAAGTGCAGCTGTTTGGCTGCTTGCAGCTTGCTGAACAATTTATTCGTCTTGGTTTTATTTGTTTTTTTTTTTTTTTTTTGTTACAATTCAATTCCAATGTCATAAAAATTTTATGATGTCAAACGACAACGGAATCTATATTGACTCTGCCGGATTGTTGTCAATAAATATATTCTTCGTTTTGTGTTTATTTCAAAAGGTCTTTGTCTCTTTTGGGGCCATCGCACACGGTGAACATTAATTATTGCAACTTAACCCGGTAGCGGGCTAAATAACAGTGTTTTTTTTTTCGTATTTAGTTAGTGTTGCATGTTGTGCACATTAAAATTGTTGAAAAACAAATGCAAGTAAAAACTTTTATTTAACAAGCACTTTGCGCAATGCCAAAGCAGATGAAAAATGGTGCCTCCTTTGTGGCATCACATCGCACGATGCCAGCAAATTCCAGGAAAGTTCAAACTGCTTCAAATTTCTGCAGCGTAGTTTACGACGAAACTGGTTTTTAGGGGCCACAACCCAGCCAAAAAGCTAAACTCGAAACCGGTCTTAAACTTAACTGCTCCCCCGCTCCCGCTCCCTCTCCCTCTACCAATTTGTTCGTCTGGGCATTTTAAATCAATCAGTCTCCATCCAGATTCTGCCCTGCGATGCTCAGCTTCGTTACACACAAACACACACATATAGACACACACACACACGCACGCATATGCATGTTATTACCCTTGCCTTGCATCCGGTATGCGAAGAAATGTCCAACGAACACAACACGATAAAAATCAAACTGGGACAAGCTTAATAAAAGCTGATACAATAAAGCATACGCACACCATCATCTCGCCCGTATATGTGTGTTTACAGACAACGATTCGTCCGAAAAATATGATAATTAAAACCAGTTTGAATCTCTTTTTTTGTTTTTGTTTTGTTTTTCTTTTGACCAAAACAAAAAACTGTAACCGCATGCAGTTAAGTTGAGTTCACCGATCCGTGGCAATATACGTTGCTGCTTGGTTGGTTGGTGCACGCCCGCCGCCAGCTGCATTATGTATATGGGAATTTCAAATGAATTAGAAAGAAACACCGAAATAAATAAATTACTAACACACCAAGAAATAAATGCAATCTTCGATTGAGCAAATTTCCCATGGCATTTATGCAATTTGACTGCTTAACATTTCACATCAATCTCTGTAAAGGGCATTGCCATAACAAATGTTAATTTACAGCTGAGCTCTGCCATGTTAAATTATTGCTCTGCTTGCGCGTTCGTTGATGTTGGCATGGCGCTATGCGTTGAGTCGCGCTGCCCGTGAGTAAGACGATTTTTCTCCTCGCCTGTATATGTACTGGGTTCGAATCCCAGTCGGGGAAGAATGGTTTTTCTTTGGGATTTTTGTTAGATTGTTTTTGTGCCCCTAGGTTTGCTTTGGAATTCGCTGCTCAAAAGGCAATTTCATGTTCACATGGGGCAAGAGCAACTCGTTTTGTTCACTCCACAAAGGTTTCGCGTTTACTTCATTGTTTAGCGATTCCTTTACTATATCACTATAAACGACATTACTTTTATTTTTATACAATTAAAAGCAATTTAACAATTTTTTTTTTTAATATTTTATTTGTTTTACAATTTTGTGTGTGTTTTTGTTTGTATATACACTTAGAAACTATACTTAATAGGTTTTGCTGTTTACAAATAAATTTAATAGGATGCAAAAAAGGAAATGCATTGACAGAAAAAAGAATACAAAATAAAAGTAAATCGTAGTCTAAAAAATAACAGTGACTAATTTCTTGGGCAGCTACTTTTGTATCATCATCATCATCTCAGAGGAGAGGTGGCCTCTATGCAGCTAAGTACATCTGTGTATTGATAGTTGTTGACTTTGAAATTTAGACGAACTCGTAGCCAATGCCAAACTGGAAACCATTCAAGACCTTGTCGGTGGCCTGACGACTCATCGGGAAGCAGTAGTTCAGCTCGATGCGTGCACGCTCCGCCAGCTTGATAGCCAAACCCAACCCATAAGCGCTGCGCATGTTGTCTAAAAAAAAAAGTATTTAAAAATTAGTTCAAAATTTTCTGTTTAAAATGGGGGAAAAATACGAACCAGTTGTAAATGCATTGCTATTGCCCATATTGTAGAAGAAATGCATACGAAAATGACTAGCGAGTCCCTTAAAGACGCCCGCAAAGGGCAGCGGTGTCCACAGATGTGCGCCCGTACACCAAAATGTCTGAGCACCGATGGGTGTGCCGTCGACAATGGGTCCAGCGCAGCCAAACTTAAAGCCACGCAACGTAAGCGGACCGCCGCAATAGAATAGATTGTTAATGGGCAGGACCGTTGTCTTTTTGGTCTCCTTCATGACGCCAACACGGGCACAGAACTGTGCCACCAAACCCGCAAACAGCGGCACATTCATCTCCCCGTGCGCCGTGCTGCTGGTGTATGCCACATTGCCGCCCAGTCCACAATACTCGTTGACGGATTTCAACATGACGCCACGGGTGGGAAACACATTGTTATCCCGATTGTCAAAGACCAGGGAATAACGCAACAGCGATGCCAATTTGGGTCCACTGTGATCCCGTATGGCAAACGGCACCGATTTGTTCAACAAGCCCAGGTCCCTGATCGAATTCTCATACTGCAGCGAGTGTGTGAGCTGTGTGGCGGGGCAAATATATAGATATAAATAAATGAATATAGATTATAGATTATCCATAAATAAACTTACATCGACGCCGAGCATGGTGTGGGCACTGAAGTCAATCAGGTAGCCCAGGTTGGTGGTCTGAAATGAGCTGATGTCGAAGCGATCCGTTTGTCGGAACACGCTGAACGATACTCTATAAAAAATGATAAAACCACAATTAACTTTATAGAACATAAATAAAACACTATTAACTATCGATAAATATCGACAAGCGATTACTTACTCGGGTCGATTCTCGCTAAAGCGTGTATGAAAGAAGGGCTTCCAGAATTTCAGCTGTAGATCATGGGCTCTGGTGCTGCTGTAGCTGCCCTGCAACGAGATGCTCTCGCCGCGTCCAAAGATATTGGGTATGGTCAGCTCGGTGCGCAGTGAGCCCTCGTTCTGGCCAATCTCAGTGCCCGCCGAGCCCATGATGCGTGTGTATTCGTTGCCCTTGAGCGTCACCTCGTAGCCCTGCGGCGTAGCATCGGCGCCACGACTGATATCGATGTGCACAGAGATATCCTTGAAGATGCCCAAGTCATGCAGATACGATTTGGCTGCCATCGCCTCGACCATCATCGACTGAAAGTTGTCCGCCTTGAACAGACCCTCCGCCGCCCGTTGCACATAGTCATTGTGGGTGCGCAACAATCCGCTAACATTCACCCGATCCACACGAGCTGATATCTTGCCCAGATCATATTTGCTATTTGGGTCCTTGGGCATGGGACCGCCAGGCGGTGATTTTGGCATTTCGTTGATTGGTTGGCAAAAGCTGCAAAGATAAATTTGTTTAATATCATTAATAATATTAAAATTATTTTTATTTTTAAGCCTTAACTAAACATTTTTTTTTTCTATTTATTTTGCAGATTGAACTTGAGAATCTCAATAGTGCTACGGATGAGATTAATAAACTTGAAATCGAATTGGAGGTAAGACAATATTATGATTCCCATCAAAACGCATTCCAATTTTATCTATCTTTTAACAGGAGGCCAATTCAACGTTTCGCATACTGTTAAATGAGTCAACGCGCCGCTTGAAACTCTCCTCCAAGAAGCTAGGGAATTGCATTGAGAAGGCGCGTCCTTATCACGAGGCGCTGGACAAGGCGCGCGAGGCGCAAATTGAATGCCAACAGGCGGCGGTGAAATTTCAGCGAGCCAATGGTAAGACACAAATCACAGACTCAAACAAACTGAACTCCAGCTAAAGTCGTAAAAATTGAACTCTTGCAGAGATCCATGCAGCGGCCAAGGAGACTGTGGCGCTGGCCGAGCAACGTTTCATGTCCAATTCACACGAATGGCAGTTCGACAATGCCTGGCAGGAGATGCTGAACCATGCCACCCAAAAGGTGATGGATGCCGAGAAGCAGAAGGCCGACTGCCATGCGGAGCATCAGCGACGAGCGCGACTCTTTCACACCGCCGAGCAGAAGTTGCAGCAGCTCGAGGATCGCTTTAGGCGCAGCATAAACAAATCCCGACCGTACTTTGAGGAGAAGCAGGTGTGTCAGGATCAGCTGCAAACGCAAAAGAATCGCATTCAGGAGCTGCAGCAGCATGTGGCCACTGCCAAGGCGACATATTCCACGGCGTTGCGCAACTTGGAGCGCATCAGCGAGGATATCCATCGGCAGCGTGGCGATTATCCAACGTTAAGCAGTTCCCCGCCACCGCCAGGACCTCGAGAGCCGGGAGTTGGCGCCGAACTGAATACACCAACATCGAGTGCGTTGCCATCGCTGCCCGACTTCCATCTGGAGCTGGAGAAGTGCGACTATCCATCGATAGCCGGCAGTCAAATGTCTCTGGGAGCGGGCAGCGCCACTACTGCTGCCACCCCATCCGCTGTGGAAACGGAGGATGAACTCGACGAGGAGGATAATGTGCGCGATTACGATGAGTCAGCGTTGGGCAACGATCTGCGCGGCATTGTCGACGAACGCCAACTGGAGGCGTTGCGCCAAAAGGTCAAAATACTCGCAGTGCGACCCATTGAAGGCGGCGACGGTCAACAGCAAAACGATGTCTGGGAGCACGAATTAAAAGCCACCGTTGACAAGCTGGATCATCTCATGATGCTCAAGGAGGCAGCCAAGCATCAGTTGCAGAAATCCACGGAACTGCGGCCCGTTTCATTGGGTGCCGAGGCCTTCAAGCGCCACAGCGATGTGGATGAATTGGATGCCAGGGATGTTGTGATTAAAGTAAGCAACGCCGCCGTATCAATCAATGTGCATCACAGTCTGCCTGTAACGCCACAACATCATCAACAGCAGCAGAAGCTAAGCCAGCATCATCATCATCAGCAGCAGCAGCCCAACGATAACGGCATTAAGAAGCTACAGCAGCAGTTGGCACCGCTGCCATCGGTGAATGTTTCCATGCGTGAATTACCACTCCTGGCGAGACTCTCCAATGAGCTGCTCGACCGCAGCAGCGCCGCCATGGGCAGTGTCCGGCGGCAACTGCGTCGTCGCTCCCTCGAATAACAGCAAGAGCAGCAACAACAGCAGCAGCAACAAAAATAACAACTCTCAAAACATAAAAGTTTGTTTATATTAAATGAATTGTAAATCGTTTGTGAATGCAGCAAAGAGAAACGCATTTAGTTCACAACAACACTGAATATTGAGTACACAATGCCTATCAAATCTATTTTTCGTATATATATATATATATTATATTATTAAATTATGATAAATGTTGAGTAATTGTTCCGAATGTCCTGCGTGTTAATATTAACTTATTGATGTCCTTTTATGTGATTGCAAACTTATTGAAAATTGTAAAAAGAAATGATAATTGAAAAGTGAGAAGTGAGAAGCCAGGCACTAAACAAATAAGCAGTTTTAAGTTAATGTTTAAAACAAATATACTGAAAAAATAAGCCACTTACTAATTAAAGAGAAATCAAAAAAATGGGCACATGCACTAAATAGTTTAGCCTAAAATAACGCATTAAAATAATAAAAAAAAAAGCTAGAAAAAAACAGCACTCGTTTGAAATGAGAAATGCAACAAAAAATAATCAATACGGATTCAATTAGCCATTTAAGCAAAATTCTTTAATAAAGTGAATAATGCGGCATAAGCTAAATATGAGTTATAAATGCGAGTATTTCTCTGTGTAGTTGAAATTACAATTCCCATTTAAAAATAAAAACATACAATTTAATTTAAAGAAACTTGACAAAAATTCTTTTTGGATTTTAGCTGGGAACTGGGAAGCTTATTTTGAACCGGCTTTGTTGGGGCGCCCCAATCCCCTCTGTAAACAATATGTTATCACTGCTGTAATTTATTCTGCATAACAAATCCATATCTGATATCTGAAAATTCAACTCCCACACACAGATCATGAGACCCTTTTCGCTTAATCAGCTAATGCAGCATCGAGCAACTCAACATAAAACTATTCACAAAGAATGATGTCATTTGTGCCTGCATTTTGACACAAATCTATAAATGTAAAACAAAATTTTGGTATGCAGAAGCTCAACAAAAAATTATGTAAGGCAATAAGTATTAGCTGACTTACCTCTTTTGCGTGCCTCCCAAGTTGATTAGCCACTCGCGATGGTCGGAATTGGTGGGTTTGTGTTAGGAATCTACAATATATAAACAAATTAAAAGGCGCCTATTTGCCAGCAAAGTTTTAACTAAATTACTTTCCACTTGTAACGCACGCGTGCGACTAATGAATGTTTTACTAACAGCTCAAGCTTTGGGCACCCTAACTTTTAACATTCGCCCAAATGTTTTTAGTAGTGCTCAGTTCACATAAGGGTAAAAGTATATATGAATGTAATTAATGATAAGAAATGTGTTTAACGTCGCGGAAAATTTCAACTGATTATAATAAACAAAGCTGCTAATGGGCTCCACAATAAATATTCCCAGGTGCTCATCTCTCAATTAGAGACGACAGTGTAAGCGCGTGCTGTGACTGTCAACTATCGAGATACGCAGCTGTTTACAACAGCTGTTTCAAAGAGTTCGCCAATCCAGCCAATTTGCAATTTACAATAATTTACATAGTTTGTATAGATCAAATAAGATCAATGTGTATTCACAATGTAAATGTAAATGTAATACAACTAGGGGTGCCTGAGCACGTTTGAGATGCATTTTAAAAAATTCCACGGAATTTGCTAGATACCTTTTCGGATATTATTCAGTTTGGTGCACTGGATGCCATTCGATTGCAGCTTACGCATTATATCGAGTGCCTGCTGCTTTTTGGCCAACGCGGCTGCATCGGCGCCAGACGCATCCAGCGTCTCTCGCGTATTGCGTCGCTTGACTTCTACGCCACAGGCGCGCAGCTTGTTAAGTATTTGTTGAGTGTCGCCATTTGCAGAACTGCTGACAACTGTAGGTTTAATTGTTGCTCCTGTTGTTTTTGTACAGGCTGATGTTGTTGTTGTTGCAGGGCTCACAGCAGGGGCTGTTGCCAATGCATCCAATCCCCTGAGATCTTCAATAATATTTTTTACCAAATAAACATCATTTTTCACCTTGGGCATATCAAGACCGGCGCGTGTTATATGCTGTTGTTTTTGGCTTGTCAGAATGGTTCGTGTTGGCGCTGATTGCCGCGTACGTTTAGCGGGAGGCGGTTGGTCCAACTGTTGCGGTTGCTGTTGTGGCTTTTTGGGCGCCTGCTTTAAATTTTGGATATCTTTTTCGATTGATTTGGCTGCCTGATTGCGTGTGCGAGTTTCAACGACGTTCTCTTTGGAATTGGTGGGCGTTTGTTTTGTTTTCGTCTGCAGCATTCGATTGTCATCTGTGTACCAGCGGGGATCCTCCAGCTCAGCTTCCCAATCGATACTACTTTCAGCGCCATTGAGCACAGCGTCTGGCTCGTAAATAAACATCTGAAAAACGGAATTAAACGTTAACCGCTTCTAGGTTTGGTGTATTTGTTTAACACTGTTACAGCGACCAACCTCTTGCTTGCCATTAATTAGTCTCGATTCTCGCCTCTTCTCGTCATACTGCAGTTCGTCAATCGATGTCACAATGTGCTTTATGGCACCGCACTTGATGAGGTGTGTTTGGAATGCTTCCAGCGATAGATAATGCTTTTGGCAGGAACGGCAAAACATTATTAAACGTCGCTGCTGATCGTAAAGCACATCGCCGAAACGCACTAAGCGCAGCGATTTCAATTTACGATTGCCATTCATTTGGTTATTTTTATTAGTTACTGGCCAGTAACAATTACGAAATTTTGCTTTAACAAATTGGATTATTTCTCTTTTTCAATCTGCTTTTCGCGTTATCGAAAAAATGTTTGCCTTGCCAACGTTTTTCATTGCTTTAACATTACGATTTTTTCGTACATCAATACAAATTGCTTCCTAAAAATTTTAAGCTATTAGATTCGTCTGAAATGTAATTTTTTCGAAAATTTAACAAGTATGCTTACCTTACATGCCTAATAACGTCACAAATGTCAATGCGTTACTTATTTGAATCCTGTCTTTTTTTAGTTTTTGGTCGCTTAAAAATATTGTGAGAAATTGTGAGTTCTACTAATAATAAATATGTGTGGCGGCTGGCCGATGGCCCTGATTGTAGCTCGATATACGCTCGATATGAAAGCAGTGTTGGTAAGCATGTGTTATTGGACGCTCTTGTGGCGCGTATTCAAACGTATATTTACTGCATTGATTTGCTCGGCAAATTCTTTTTGGTTTGTTTTCCCCATTTTTTGTCTAATTTAAGTGACTGGCTGCTTTTTAGGTCTTATTTCGATGCAGCGGTTTTATTTTGCAGTTGGCTTTTGTTGCCATTGATTAACGCCCCAGCAATTGAAATTAAATCGCTTGCAAATGATTCGTCGCGCGCTTGATAGTCCTAACATAAAAAGCTGCAGTAAATGCTGCACCATTTGTATTCCCCATTTTTTTAAACAGCTCTTGTCAAAGTACACCCATATGTTGGTATGTACATGGTGTGATTTTGATTTCCTGATTCCCATTGAAAGCCAACAAAAAAATGGCTTTAATGTTTTGCGTGTCGCGGCACTTGTGCAATGCATTTTTTTCTCGTCCTTTTGCTGCTGTTACCTGTAAAAAAAACTGCACATGAGTTACGTTACCACACACATACAAAATCACCTGGACATCAAGTTTTTAAAGTTGTGCATGGGATCTTGTTGTTGTTGTTACTGCTTAAAATAAGTAGAGAAACAAGAAGCTAATATGAGTGTTTAAAATGTGACACCAAGAAAACTATAGACCACACTTTTTGGGACATCAGCAATTGAATTTTGGGGTAACAAAAAGTTGCCAATGCTCTGCCATGCAATTAAGCAAGCAACACTCGACCTGCTCCTCAGTCTATGCCACCTCAGTCTGTGCCTTTGTCTTGTAAATATCCATGCACCCCACAGTCCATCTGCTGCTGTTGCCAATTCGCCGTTGCATGCTGACCATGCAAATTACATTGCCCACAGTTGCACACACAAATGCACATTCACACACACACACACATACACACACATACACACACATATGGGATATGGACACGCACTGCTGTCACCATTTGGCTGTGTGTTTGAGTGATGCAGTGGGACAGCCAACACAAAGGGGGACAGTATGGGGCCTGTACAGTTGCCGAGTAAAGCCCAACCAATGCCAGTGCATCATGTACGGCCAAAGTTAAGTTAAATGGACTTGCGGTGCACTCAGGCAACCAACACACGCACACACACACGCACACACACACACGCACACACACGCACACACATATGCACACAGTGACTTTAAGCTGTGAGTGGGGCAAGCCCATGTCAAGGTAGCAGCTCGGTTCGTAGATTAAATTAAACGCAACAACAGTGCAACTTAGAGCCGACGTTTCAGCAACTGCGGCAACAACAACAGAAACATTAAACGTGTTTACACCATGTCCGACCAGCTGATATTCCAACTGCAACACACACACACAAGTTCCCAGTCTAACTGGAGCGTGTTTCGCTTATGAGCAGCGACTGCTTCTGGACAATGAACACTTGGAATGCCATAGCGACGTTGTCAACTATTGCCACTGCATCATTCTCTCTCTCTCTCTCTCTCTCTCTCTCTCTCTCTCTCTTGTAGCTACTCTTGCGGCTTTTTGTTTACAGTTAAGGAGCCAGATGCTCATGTGAAAAAATCGTTGCATACTTTCAGGTGCAGTTGCTGTCATAATACAATTCAAGGAGTGCGGCGACATTGTGTGCGCGCCCTGACTTTGAATTAGCCTTTGGCTTGTACCGCGCCACATTGGCCAACCAGACACTTTGCCACACGGTCACACACACACACATACACTCGAGTAGTAGACCCAGCATCATGCCAAAATGCCACATACTTGCATGCAGCTATGTCACAAATTCTCTTTCGTTTTACCTGAATATATATATATATATATGTATATATATATATATATATATATATACTTTAAGTTTAATGTGTTGACTTTTTAAAAACCATAGCATACACCTGCTGTTGTCATTTAGTTCCTGTCATTTGCCTTCTTCAACATTTGAGCACTACGCAGCTCTGTCAATAAAGTTTGTCAACTTATCAAATTATGGCTTTTATTTTATATTTACAGCATAAGCTACTCCTATTTTTTGTTCAGTTTTGCATATAGATATATTTAGGTATACTTCTTAGATTTAATAGAAAATTATTTATAATTTACTCCTGTGTAAGTTATTATTACACAATCTTAATATACACAAATTAAGTTTCAAATTAGCAAACGCTTTGTATACTAAAAAAAACTGTATTTTTACAGTCGGATAAATAGTTATAGTAAATCTTATCTTTTTGGGTTTGCTTTTCACGATAAGTGGATTAATTGTTCTCAAGAAACAAACAGTCGAAATTAAAAAAAAACATTTAACAAATTGTTGTAAAATTTTAACTTGAAACGAGTTAGAATTGCAAAAGCAAAGTCTTCCAAACTGCATTAAAGGATAATGTGTTCATTTAAAGCCAAAACTGTGGTAATTTAAATACCCAAAGCCAAATTTCACTTCAAGGCGATGGGCCTTAAAATCAGATAATTCCTTCTTTTCTCGGAAACTTAAATGGCAATTTCAGTGCTTTTTACTCAATCATTTAATGAATATTATTTTGTCTTTACCTGAAATATATAGATAAATATGCATATAATTCCATTTATTATTGAATGGGGGTCATGTGCACAGTGACCTATTAGATCTATTGTGCCCCCTTCTGAGCTTATAGCTCCTCCATCAAGTCCAGTTCTCTGAACCAATGCCAGGATCTTTGATGGGTCGATGGCATCTTTGTCATTATCATATAGTTCCATAGTTTAGCTAATTTTCAATTTTAAATTCTCACATATGTGTTTCAAGTTTATAAGTCTATTGTTGTTTAGTGTTGGTCAACAAATAGATGAGATTTTGTTTGACACTTTTAAGAATCGTTTTGGCTTAACTGTTTAGTCTTTGACGAAGAAAATACTTTCAGGCAGTTTATTGACCCAACGAATCAAAGTTAACGGAAACATTGCATTGCATGGTGTTTTTTTTTTTTTTTTTTGCTCCACCTGAGTTTCGAATGTCGTTTCAGCCCATTCAATGCCTTAATATTACGCTCATTTATTGACCAGAAGCAAACAAAGCAGCAAAAGTCAAGTAAAATTGCTATAAGCGCTGCACCTCCCCCACCTCCCATCCTTGATTTCCACTTCCACCCAATGCTCATATGGGTACAGTGTGTGTGTGTGTTTGTGTGTAAAAGAGAATGAAGCAAAATAGACAAATGCAGCTGCATTCACTTCCTGGATGACTCCTGGCTATAAGTATAGCTATGGCTATGACTATGGCTATTGCAATGGCGATGAGTATGGCTATAGCAATATAGCCTTTTTGGCATTGGCCAACGAAGTTTGGTAAGGTGGAACGATTGGAGGAGATCGCCAATTTCCTCATACGCCTGCAGGTACCCAAGTTGATTACAAAAGCACTAAAATCAATAGGAAATGCAGTTAAATATTTTGCTAACCAGCACAGAAATTGTGAGGCCAAATCAAATATGAGATGTTCTAAAACATTTTATTGCCAACTTCTGTCGTTTGTTAGCTGAAATTATTTAATTAAATGCTGTGGATAACTGAGAGGCAGCAAACTGAAACGGAAACTAAAGCCAAGCATCTTGCCAAACACTTTGCAGTTTGGCTAAAAATCAACGACAAACTTATGGCCCGGTGTGAAAACTTTGCAAGGCCCCAGCATACAGGTGAAGAAATGGTATTTATTTTCAATTTTTTTTTTTTTACTTTTTTTGTATTTTCTTGTTCACTCGGCAGTTCAACGTTGCTGGCAGTTCAACGTTGGCAGCATTCAACTTGTTAAACAATTTTCGCATATATAGAAGAATTTTCGACAAGTTTTGTGCGCTCGCTGTGTGTGCTGTGCTTTTCCAAAAATCTTTAAGATATGCCATCCAGCGGCAAAGCCAAAAACGAATGCTTTAGCACAGCACAAGCAGCTCTACAACAAACCCAAAAAGATACAGATACAGCTTAAGCAACATCAGCAACAGCAGCCTGTGTTACCTTATGCGTCTGGCTTGGCAAAGTTGGCCCAAGGAATGGGTTGGAATGAGTTGGCTTATACCACTGCTGTCTGTCTGTGCGTCTGGCTGGCAACTTTTGCCCGACAATTTTTCTGCTACTTTGCATGTCAGTGCAGCAGCCAGTGCAAATAGTCGAAAAGTTACAGCGGCTAAGTTTTTCGCACAGTTTGCAGAGCATATCGTCTTCGACATTTTGCAATTGAATTTAAAACCGAAATTCTCACAATTTTTTTTTACCTAAGCATCTCCATATACCATTGTAATGGTTAGTATCTGTGCAACTGTATCTCTTTGTCTTCCCTTGCCACAGACTGCTGATGCCACGTCCATAAAAGGCGAGTGAAGACCACACATTCTGCTGCTGCTGCTGCCCATTCAGATAACATTTGAGGCAATTCTGTGGCATAAAGTGTGCGCTTAAGGTGCTACCAATTGCCCATTGCCCATTGCCTATTGCCTATTGCCCATTGCCCATTGCCTAGTGCCTAGTGCCTATTGGCCATTGCCTAGCAGCATATCAATAATAAATAGGCCAACAGCATGCAACAGCATTTGGTGCTTAAGAATATGGCAAAATATTATATAAAAAGCTTAAAAGTTTGTCTACAATAAATTGACAGCTTAAGACTATGCAGCAAATGCCAGCCGTTGAATGCTACCAAATATGAATTATAAATGGCTTTTCTGTAAGATTTCAATCAATATTTATACACCAATATATATATATATATATATATCTATAAAATATTTCAACAGCTCGGAAATGTGAAAATAAATTGGACTGGTATCTTGTGGGCTGACAAAACTTTTTAAAAGGTTAAAAGTTAAATGTTTAAATACTTAAAAAAAAAAATAACGAAATTTCACTATAAAACAATGTGTAAACATGTCAGAGGTCATTCTTAAAGTCTGTCTAACTAGATATGCGAAAATATTTACAGTCAGTGATCAATAATCGCTTGTGGCAAATAATTTACCACTAAAAGTAGACGGCAATAAACCGCCGACAATCGCAAATAGTAGTTGCGACCAAATTGTAATCACCAATAAGCACGGCTCCAGTAAATATTTATCCCAAAAAGTAGGCAACGGCATCGACGAAATTTCCACAGGCACACACTCGTACACACTTGTACACCACTCACATAAGCACACACTCGCACTCGCACACACACACACACACACACACGCACACACACACATTTATAAACATAAACATAGTCAGACACAAACAGTTAGCAAATAGTGCCACATTTAGTTGCAGCTTAAAGTGCAAAGCAATGCAGACCGTTTACAATTTCACCTCGAAATTAAATTTCCCTCTCTCTCTCTCTCTTTAGGTAAACACACACCGACACACACACACACACACACACACACAAATATACTTGAACTGAAACAGTGTTGGGAAATACTTTGTGTGAAACAGCGCCTAAATTACCGCTTAACTAAAATTAAATTGCAAACGGCCACAAATGAAAATCGAAAAATTATCAGCTGCCAGGCGACCGGCAAATGATTTTTCGCTTCGATTTTGTGGACAGTCTGAAATAGTCCTAGTGTCCTGGAGTCCGAGAGTCCGAGAGTGTCTGTTGCCATTCCCATGTTTATTGAAAATCAGAGCATCATTGAAAAACCTTGTTGTTGGTGTGTCGTGGCATGGTGCAAGGTGCGAGGAAACAGCATGGAAATATGTGCGTCCGACAAATTTGTCGATGATTGGGTTTCTTTGCTTCCGTTTTCGGGGTTTTTTTTTGTATATACGCCGTGAAATAAGCGACTTATAAAAAGTCGCCAGATTGTTTAAACTATCGCATTAAATAATTTTCAATTCGAACAAGCGACAAAAAGTTGGACTTAACAAACGCAGTCAACAATCGGAAGTTTTACCCAGTACCTGTCAGAGTGGGTAATCCCTATATATTATATATATATATATAAATTGATGTTTTTTGTTAAAGACCAATAATTGCAGCGATCTGGATTTTCACTTTTTTTAATTAAAAAAAATATAACTAAATCAAATAATAAATCTCAACTTGAAATTGTATTGGACTTTGCATACCCTGCATGCACAATAAAAGACGCAAGAGTACACAAAGGTGCAAATGAAAAGGGGTGTGAGGAGGGGAGGTGGGGAATGCGGCATGGGAATGCAGCCACGTAGCACAAATATTTGTGAACACGTGTCCAATGAGCAAAAGTGATGAGCCAAAAGTGCGGCGAGCTGTGAGGCGAGACGAGGAGCGGATATGAAACAGAGATAAGCAGCGAACGCAGAGCAAAAAGGGTGGAGGGGGGGGGGGGGGGGACAAAGAGGTCATGTAACTGCAACAGCCGCGCTTTTTGCTATTAAATGAAAAGTAAATAGCAAAGCGGCCAACTCAGCTGCAGTTTCCGTTGCCTCCACTGATACCCCTGCCTAATCCACGCCACTCTTCTTCACTTTTTTTTTTCTGTCAGCAGAAACATCAAATAAATTTTAGAGCACAACTATCAAAAAGGGGAGCGGAGGGGGGGGGGGGGGGTGAAATAATAAAAATGGTGCGCTTTATTGGTGCAGGTCAAGCCAAGTTAACTTTTTGTCAGGCCAAAAAGGTGAACAACCCAAAAGTAAAACTTTCGGCACGTACCCATGATTCATCGACAGCGTAGTTAAGGCCGTGACTAAAAGGGGTGGGGGGAGGGGCGGGGGAGTGGGGCATAATGGTGGCTGAGGAGTTCAATAACTGGCAGCCATTAGCACCTAAATGGAAAACAGGGTCAGCTAAAATCGGTTAAAGATTCAACGTTCAAGTGGCTAGCCAGGGATTAATTTCCACGGCCAGCCAAGCAGGGGATCTGAATTCCAGTGTACCAAACAAAAAATAGGCGTCACAAATGCAAATGTTTTGTAAATCACAGTCCAGACACTCTCAATCTGGAATAAAAAAAAAAAAAACATAAAAAAAAGCAGAAGCTGCGTTTTGCAGCAGACGCTGACTTGTTGACAGCTTAGTATATTCTTAATAATGCATATGCCCCCCCGAAAAAGACAACAACAACAACAACAGCAAAGCATAACAGGGGCAGCAACATCAGCTGTAGAGCGGCGGGGCAGGGGAATGAAAGAAATTTACAATTTCGCACGCCATAGCGCCTACAAAATGTCACAGCAGACGACAGTAGATAGGTAGCTAGAGAAGGGGGAGGTGGAGGAGGAGGAGCAGGAGGAGGAGCAGGGACAGGGAGTGGAGAATTTGGAGCGCCAGTTGTTGCCGCCACCGACGACAATCAGAAAACAGACAAATCCTGCAACGATGACGACGACAACGACGACGACGATGCTGCTGCTGTTGGTGCTGCCAGGCGATGTACACGAGCTTGTCGCTGTGTCTGTTACGTGCCACATGTGCGTCAGATGTGGCAATGATTTGCATCGAGCAGTGGCATAAAAAATAAAACAAACAGCATGACAAACTGGGAAGAGAGAGCTGCTGCCGACCCCAAAAGCGATAGTCGGATGTGGGGCAGAGTTATGCGTTGCCTGTTTTTATGACACATATGCCTGACTGCTGGGTGAACCAGTCCAGAGCGGTGGGGCGACGTGGGTTGCCGGCGGGCTGTACCGTTACCTATGGGCGAATATCACAACAAACAAGCGAACGAGTAGACATCTAGTGGGTGTTGCCGTGGTGAGTGTGCCTGGGTGTGTGTGTGTGTGTGTGTGTGTGATTTTGAGTGTGTGAATCGTCTTGTTTACTGTTTGTTCCTGATAGCTCACAAAACATAATTGAAATTGGCCAGCCAGCGAGATTTTAATTAAGGTTTTAGGTGGTTTAGGGTTTTTAATATTTAAATATAACCAGCGGCGAGTGGAAAGCGAATTTGATAAGCAAAAACGTTTTAAAATTGAATGACAAAAAGCTGAAGCAAAACACATCGAGCATGAAAAGTTTTTATTAAAACACATGATACGATTTTTTAACAAATGGGATTATTGCAGTCGAGCGCATTCGACTGAGTAATACTCTGACGCCATATTAAGCGAACCATTGAATAATCATTAATAAACTATAAATATTTGGTAAATATATTAAGCGAGGGTTCATTGTAATCGAACTTTAAGAATTAAATAAGTTCCGCTATTTGTAAACTGAACATTTAAAGACTCGAAGTACATCAACAATTATATCTGTTTGGAAACCGAAATATTTTTATTATCAATCTTGTATTGGTTGTGCAATTTAGTTCCAATTAGTAACAAACTTTATATTTTAAGAATTATAAAATATATGTAGTATTTTTGATTTGTATTTATTTGTTGATTTTAAAGTGTTTCTTTAGGACGTAAAACTTCAATTTTTTACCTATATCTTGCTTTAAGTGTATTTGAGTATAAAAATAATGCAGCTTATGGATGAAAAATGGAAAAATTAAATACTCTATTGTTAGAACATGTAAAAGGCTTGTGAAATAAAATGTATAAAAAAAAACATTTAAAAAAGAAATATTTAAATAGAGAGAGAGAAAATTGAATCTATATATTTTAAATATTTATTGTAAGCATATTTTATTCAGAACATTGGCTGGCCATAATCGCCAGCAGCTGTTGTTTTCAATTTTAACAAAACATAAGCCAAAATAGAAATATCGACGAAACAAATAAATAAATAAATAAATGTTAAGCTTAGGTTTGGTAGTGAAAACGAAGCTGAAACTGAAACTGAAACTTAACCCATATGCAAGTTTGGGCCAGGTTCTGACCAAGTTAATGGTTTGGGCGTGCATTTGTATATTATGCTGGACTTGGCCTTTTTAGATTCTCTGTATGCGCATCACATGTCGGAAATATGCTCCTAACACTTGACTACGCAACAACGTTGATGGCAATTTCTAATCATTGCGTTTAGGCCAAGGATGATCCCATGTAAGGCAACAGTAAACAGCAAACAGCAGCTGCTGCAGCAAAAAGCAAAAAGCAACGGCACCAGCAACTGTTGGCCTAAACTGGCCATTAAAATGCACGGCAACGAGGCGAATAAGGACAAAACACTTCCGGTTAATTCGCACTGGAAACAATGTCTCAATTTCTATCGGTTTTCGACTTTTATTTGAGAAACAAAACAATACAAAAAAAAAAAAACATAAACATAAGCATAAGCATAAAATTTAATGCGAATAATAAAAGCAAATTAGCCACAACAAGCAATGGCAAGTTCAATGGTGAGCAGGGGGAGTGGGAGGGGCTTAGCTTGGTGGGAAAAAAATCCATGCCTACACAGCAGACAAAAGAGAGCAAAGCAACATATATAAATACATATATAAATACGCTTAGCAGGGGTATCAATATTATTGACAGACCTATTGACAAAAGTGAAACCAATAATAAGCTCATTCAAGTTCATGTAAAATGCTTTAGCGACTCCAGGGGGGGGCCATGACGATGTGAGGGAGTGAGGAGGGGAAGTGAGATATTTAATTGGCGTGCGAAGCAGCCGAGAAACGTGAAGAGATAAATTACGCATGGTCTTAGTCTTGGCAGCCAACGATAACTGTCAATACGCGTTTTACGTTTGCTTTTGGCGACGGAAGTGAGGGGGGGTGTGTGTGGTGTGTTTGGAGTGTGGGGAAAAGTCTTGGAGAACTGCGCTAATGAAATCAGACAACATTAACTGTGATGCCGCCAGCGAAAAGGCAACAAGAGCAGCAGCAGCAGCAGCAGCAGCAGCAGCCGGCAGATGATGTTGTTGTTGGGCGATGAAAATGTTTGGAGACACCCAAAAACTGAAATGAACAAAATGTCTGGCTGGATGGAGGAGTTGTGAAGTTAGGAAACTGTAGAAGCAAAGGGAGGGGGTCCAACAGGTGAGCAGTTGAGTGAATTAGATGGGCAATTGTAGCAGGAAGACTCAGAGTTATGAGCTGTGTATGTGTGTGTGTGTGTGTGTGTGTGTGTTGTGTGTGTGTGTGTGTTGTGGCCATGGGACATAAACGATTCATGTGACGGAACTTAAATAAATGTAATTTGTGTGGTTATTGGCGGCGGTAAGCCATAAGGTAATAACGTAAGAGGCTGCCTTTAAAAGGCTATTCAATTCCACACAGACTTGTTTCTCTCAGTCTCTGTCTCCCCTCTCTCTCTCTCTCTCTCTCTCTGTCTTTCTCTGTGTGTTATGTGACTGCTCAAAATTTCAGCATTGGCGGAAGCGGAAGCACTCTCAAGTTACATGTTTAGAGTAGGCATTCAATAAACAATCAATAAACAATCGAATTAAGTTTATAGAAAAACTTCATAATTACATAAAGTTCATATTTTGTGTGTCTTAATGTTATTTACTTAGTAAGCTGCCGAAAGTAGACCAAATAACTTGTGGTTTAATACACATTGAGTAAATTAAATAAAAATAAATTACAACAATTTTAACTTTTAAAGTATTAAAAATAAGGAGGGGATTTATTTGACATATATTCTTTACAAATTGTTAATAAAAGCAGCACTTTTACCATTTTCAATTTAAGCTAGCTTTGGCAGACAAAAGCCAAAAAAATCATAGTTTTCTCACAACATATAAAACAAGACTTAACCAGTTAGAATAAGCAAGATTGAAAATGTCTTTTTGAATGTGTTAAATATTACATTACCTAAATAAATACATAGCAATGACTTACCTGTTTTTAGGATGTCTTCCAAATAACATTTTCCTGGAAGTTTGCCACTTAAACGCACAGAAACTTTGGTATGCTTGCCACAGATGCTGCGCCACAGAAATCTGAAAAGTGCCAAAAGGGTGGAAATGTTGTACACTTAAAAATTTTATGGTTTCTCAGCCAACTTTTAAACGTGGCTTACAAGCAAATTTATTAACAACTTAAGTCTACAGCTTGGCAAAAGTCAATCTTTTGAATTGTAATGAATTTTATTAAAATTCCGTAAATCGTATTAAATTTATTGGCACACATAAAAACGATAAGTTGAGTTATTAGCCATGTCTCTTAACGTCAATCGATTTTTGTAAGCTTCTAATGCCACAAAAGCTCTTTAAACAGATTTTTTTTTTTTTGTATTTTTTTTTGTGTGCTCTGATCATAAGAAGAACCGCTAATCGGGCAAAAACATTGCTGATAAATGCATAGCTGGCTGTTGCCAGTTGTCAGTTGCCATTTACCAGTTACCAGTTACCAGTTGCCAGTTTGGTAGTTGCAAATCCGCTAACCAAGCAAACCAAAGCGCCAAATGCGACAAAAACTTTTCAATTAGTTATGCTCACAACTTCATAATGCAAAGCCAAACAGACAAACACTAATACCAAATTTGCAATATAGTCAATAAGTAATCCAACGAACAAACTATGCTCCGAACACAATAGAATATCAAAAATAACAAAAATAACAACAAAAATACATTCAATTCGGCTGTTTGACTATAAAAATGCCCTGTAAAAAGGAAAATACGTTTTTTCAGCAATGAGCATTTAAATATTTTTGTCAACAGCTTAATAGCAATTTTAATCAATATTATTTTCTGTTTAATTTTAAATGTGTTATCAGAAGAGATACTATAATTAATTTATATGATATTAAATATTAAAAATAAAAAAAAGTGTTGTTTTTAAATTGATTTCCGCTACTCTTTGTGGCCATTACACATTTAACTGATATTAGCCATTGTTATGTGTGCAAATCGCAAATTGCAAATTGCCCTACTTGCACTGTAGGGTATTCAAAAAAAAGTGTAATTGCAGACATTTAATTTGCCGCTGTCAGAGTGGCAATGAATAACAAGCCCAAATCTAACCCGCGGGGCACAGACAGTACTCAATAATATTAATTCGAGTGTATATATGTGTGTACAGTTATCTGTATATAGTTATTGCAGTTGCTGCTGCTGTTGTTGTTGTTGTTGTTGATGTTGTGGGCAACGCTTCCGTTTCCCCCTTAGGGCCCCCACTTTAATGCCTCTTATATCTGTTGAACAGTTTTGGGGCTGTTTTATTTATTTGGTTAATTATGGCCGCGTTGCGTTGCCTCGTCGCGCTGTTGAAAATAATGAAATCAAGCAAATAATACAATTACAGGATACACGCAAAGCGAAATACAATTAGGCACACACACACATACACACAAATACAATTACAAATATAGCTACGTGATGGTCAGAACGAGATGGCAGCAGACACCGTTCGCAAAAATAATAAGCGCGTAATTATGCGAATTAGACGACAGCAGCCACATAATATAAAGTGTAGCATACGCTCAGGGGCAACTAGCTAAGCACACACACTCGCACACACACTTGCACACACACTTGCACACACACACACTTACACACACACACACACACTTGCACACACTTGCGCACATGCTTACCATTTTGGGTATTGCTGCTCAATGTCTGCATAGGCAGAACCCGAGTCTTATGTGAACTTGGCCACAATCTGAAGACAGCTTGTTTTACTCGTTTTACTCACATTTAAGCAGCTTAGGATTAGCCAAAAAATGTTCATTTAACACACATATTTTATATATATATTCCAATATGCAGCATTTCCTACATCAATATGAAATTTTAGCTTTAATTTGAACTGTTCGTTTTTGTCACAAATATGTTACAGCAAATTGTCACACTTACTTCTATATATATATATATATATGTATATATATATATTTGATTCTGCCTCATGCAACGATCTAACGTAGCGCATTTAATCTTCGGCTTTGTGCAAAGACCAAATGCGTATCATATTTTGCGCTTGCTTCTATTTATTTTATTTTATTTTTTGGTAATTAGTGCTTATACTTATTTCAACATGAGCAGCTTGATATGAACGTATGTATGTATGTATGTATGAATGTACAACTGTGCAACTGTGTGTTGCACTGTGTATACATCGTGCTGCCGGCAGATGGTACGTTTTTACCTCTGTTGCACTTGTATAAGTACTCGCGAAAAGTGAGACTAGCAACAGCAACAACAACAGCAACAACAACAACAACAACAAGTGCAACAAGAGCATTGCATTTTCAACAACATTTCAACATTTGAAGCAGCTGCAACGTGCCGTGGCAACATAGAAGGCAACTAAGGCGCATAAGCGTCGTCATCTAATAAAAATTTAAAGCCATTACTGCCAGTTGCCCCCATTTGCCACCAGCTTCTCTCCTACTCTCTCCACCACTTCTCTCCACCACTTCTCTATGCCTTAGTTCGAGTCGTCCTTCGTCCTTCGTTCTTAGCTCGTGTGAAGCTTAAGGCAGAAGCCCGTCAACTCCACCAAAAACTCTTGCCTCGCCTGAGCATTAAAACAAATTCCCAAGTATATTGTTTGAACAAGTCTCGTAGAAAACGTCAAATGTTAAATTGCCAATTTTTTTTTTTTCTACAGTTTCTTAACCCTGCCTTGCCTTGCTGACTTTTCTTACTCCTTTGTTACCCAACCCTCTAACCCCCCCCCCCCCCCCTCCCCACTCATTGTCCAACTATAATGTGTTTGAGTGTGTGTGTGTGTGTGTGTGTGTGTGTTTGGAATTTGGTAGCAGAGACCGGTTGCCATTTCACTTTATTTGCAACAAATTCTAAGCTGCATTCACAATAGGCAAGAGGTACCCAATCTTCCACTGCTCCTCCTCCTCCTCCACCGGCAACAGCCTCCTCTCTTTTGCAATGTGACTGTGGGGAGTGCAACAAAATGTTGCCAGCATTGGAGGCGTTAAAGGGGGCGTGTTCATGCATAAATTGTGCACAGCTTTTGGGCCTTTTGGCCAGGGCTTTAGGTTTTTACTACTTTTTGGCTTATATTTTATTTTATTTCGATGCATATTTGTTGCTCTCTCTCTCTTTGTGTATTCATGTGTGTGTGTGTGTGTGTGTGTGTTTGTGTGTGCAAGTGTGTGTAAGTGTGTGTTTTCTACACTGTTTGTGTGTTTGTGTGTGTGTGTTTTGTGTTTGTGCCATGCAACATTTATGTCATCAGCACAGTTCACACAGCCGCTGGCCCCCGACCCGCCCTTTTGACTCGTCGCCTTATGACGTAAATTAATTTTTTATAAATTACATTTACCATGCAAAAAGCGGCTAAGGAAACTAAGAAAGCAACGCGTCAAGCCAACCATAAACAAAAAAAAAAAAAACAACAAAAAACAAAAAAAAAAACAAAACAAAACAAAGAAAGACAAAGTGAAAAATGTCTGCACAATTGAAGATGAAAATGTTTAAAACCGGCCAAGATTGTTGGTAAAATCCAAACAAAACTCGAGAGTGCAAAATGATGAAACGATTTGTGAGCTGTGGTTTCGACCACATCAGAAGCTAAACAATTGCCTGGATTTAACCAGGTCTAAGCCAGTGTGCAACAAATAACCTTTCGAAGCCATTGAACATTTGACATTAATTGCCTTTAGATTCAAATTTAAAGTAATTTGTATACAAAATTATTGCATGGCTTAATTATAACAATTTACACCCAAAACAAAAGTTAAGTGTCCAGCATTAACACTATAAATAAGTTGAATTATTTGCAAAATCTAAATGTGATAAAACAAGAAGATTACAAACCTTTGTAGAAGCTATAATTGAACCACATTTCTACTATTTTCAATTAATTTTATTTTGAAATAGAATATTCTTTACAATCGCATAAATGCGCTTTTAAGTTTTTATATTTTATATTTACAAAATGCAGACTTTGTAAATGAAATGATTGGCAAACTAATGATTTTATTGAGTAGCACTGATTCTCAATTTAATAGCAAATCTCTATAGAAATCAACTAACTTTGATCTATCCATTCACTCAGAACTCAACCTTGATTTATTTCATATTTGCAGTTGGTTTGTTGATTTCTTTTGGCTACAAAATATTTACGTCTAAAGTACCAATAAAATGAGTCAATTAGCAAAAATACGCAATATGTTTAAAAATCAATATATTCATCTAATAATGCATAATTAAAATACAAAGTGAATTTTCAATGCAAATTTCGCCAGCAGTTTAACATTAATTCGCCCAAAAATGTATATTTTAATAATTTATTGCTCGATTTCTAATAACTTATTAAAGAAAGTAAATGTTTGCCAAACATTCATTGCGATAACTCATAAATTTAATTTGATTTTTAACTGCATGTAAATTCAGAAACATGATTCTTTGCCAAAAATTTGTTGTAAAATTTGTACTATTTGATCCCAATTCAACTTCTTTAGCAAATTCAGATATACATTTGTGTGTGGCATGTGTGTGTGTATGTGCAACGGTCAGCTGGCCGTAACCTGCTGCTAAATGATGTATTTTTATGAGCCTTAGATGAAAGCAAGCGATGCGAACTGAGGCATGTTGCAAGATACTCACTTCGAGGCAATAGTCTCGTCGTAAAAACTCACTAATGAATTTATGACATGACAGACAAAACTTATGGATTACTCTCGAGTGTGACTAGCGTGTGTGGGTGTGTGTGTGTAGGTGTGTGCGTGTGTGTGTGTAGGTGTGTGCGTGTGTGTGTGTGTGTGTGTCTGTGCTCACTGTGTGTACTTTAAGACGCTAACAAACACTTTTCATACGCGCATCTTGTCAGAATTTATGAGCAGAAGCATTTTTAAACATTTGCATATGATAAGTAGCAGGCGACAACCCTTACACTAAACCAAATGTTGCAACCCTAGTGCAGTGCACACTGAGCAAAAAAATGCACGCAGTTTGCAGCGCTTATATATATATATATATATATATATCAAGCAAAGAGTTTTCTATTCGCTGTCTGAGAAGTCTCAAAAATATTCCTTTAAGTGATTCATTCCTCAAGTGTAGCTCTGTTTAGGCCAAAAATTTCAACTATGAAGAGCTTAGCTGGGTTAAAGCCCGCCAGCGTACTAATATTTTTGCAGTTTTGCAAACACCTCAACACCCACACACACACACACACACAGAGGAGCATAGATATACATTTACTTATACACCCTATTATTTATTTATGCTGGCACCCTCAATGGAGCAGCCAAGGACATCAACAGCATCCTCAACGCTGGTTGCCTTATCAGAAGCTGCATTTTGTTGTTGTTGTTGTTGTTACTGTTGTTGTTCTTGTTGTTGCTGTTGGTGTTGCTGTTGTTGTTCTTGTTGTTGTTGGTGTTGTTGTTGTGCAGGTTAGATTATGTTAGGTTAGTCCTCGCTCTTGTTGTTGAGGTTATGTGGAGCGCGTCGCTCGTCGTTGCTGTTGGGCCTAAAAACGGATTAAAAGGGATTAAGCATACGCAGCGTGTGCGCGCCTTCAACACATGTTTAAATTATGTTAAAATTTGTTTAAAGTGTTCAACGAACAGACGAGAAGGGACGTCGGAGGTGTTTGTGCAAGATAAACGCGCACTGTTCATATTTGTGTGTGGGCGTGTGTGTGTGTGCGTGTGTTGGCCTTGTTACTGATAACGCGTTTGGTGGTTCAAAAGGGGTGCAGCAGCAAAAATCAGCGGAGGCGGTTGGCACTCTTGCCGCTTCTTGACTTTAATCGATGCTAATTTTCGGTTTAATTCAACGGTTTTGTTTACATGTGTTTAAAAAGCCGCCATGCTCTGCCTACGTGTGTGTGTCTGTGTGTGTGAGTGTGTGAATAATGTTGTTATTATCCTGATGTTTTGCCAGAACACAAACAAAAAAAAAAAAGCATTGGCTTGTGAAAACAAAAGTGAAACATGGAAGCAGCAGGTGCAAAAATACCGCCGCCAAAAGATAAAAGATACACTTAACACTTGCACAACCAAATATGTGTGTGTGTGTGTGTGTGAATTTTTTGTGAAAATTAGATGTGTGCTGAAGTTGACGTAGCGTTAATAATGCCTCCTTATCAGCCAAAGAGCTGACAAAGGAAATTGGCTTATTCTCTGTCGAGTTCCTCGAATGCGTTTCATATTTAATTATTTACGCTGTTCCAGAGAAAGTGGCTAATAATTAACTGCCAAATCGATGCCAATTATCTAAAATATATTAATTAGCTAGCATAATTTGATAGCAAAAAATGTGTAATAATTTATGCGTTGATTAATAAATAGCTACAAACAAAATCAATTATTTTAATCTATATTGAAAACGGTATAAAATTTCTTAGTAAAAACGAAACTACACAAAAAAAAAAAAAAAAAAAATATTGTACTTATTGATTAATGTGCGCATTTATCTAGCTCGATTAATTGTTGCATTTTCTTGCGATAAGGCAAATTAAATAAAATAAATTTATGTACTCCATTAAATTTGTTCTCAATTTTCCTTTGACTGACCTCTGGACTCGGTGTGTGTGTGTATGTCTCTGTGTGTGTGTGTGTGTGTGTATATCATTTTCTCAGTTCATGTCTCAACATGATTTACGAAGGCTCTCAACTGTAAGCAGCAGCAGCAGCAGCTAGAGTATCCCAATCCCGATTGCTATCCCTATATATATATATATATATCTAACTATCGCCTCCAAGGAGCTGCTTTTGCTGCTGCTGCTGCTGCCGCATATATGAAAAATTACAGGCATATATCACTTGAATGGCGCACAATTTGTGCTGATAGACACAGACACACAGCCAAAAAATTCATTGAGGCGTAATAACAAAGCCAATGAACACCTTGATGACAGTTAACAAAGTCAACACAAAGGCGACTCTAGGCCAGGCCAACGAATAGAACTCGGCGACGTCTACGTCCAAAAAAAAAAAAAAAAAAAACCAAAAACAAAGCCAATAACAACAACAAAAATTACAAGGCAAAAACAAAAGGGGGGAAAAGAGAGAGAGAGCGCAAATTACAGACAAGCTTATTACGCAAAATTTGGCTTAATTAGCAGGCAGACAACAAGGAGAGAAACGCACAAAAGTAGGCAACAGTTGCCTCGACTTGGCCAAGGCAGTCAGGCAAAATAAATAAAGGCAAAAACTACACTAACTCAAACAAGCACACATATATATATATATATATATATATATATATATATATTTGTATTTGTGTTAATATATGTACAGATACACCTATGGCACCTATTGCCAGGCAAAGCATAATATATATAAACTGGCCTTAACTATTTGCCTGCACGGCAGCAACACAGCAACAGCAACACCAACTCACAGCAACTCACAGCAACAACATCAACTAAGAGATAACAATTCTTATGACTGACAAAGATTAAATACCCTAGAAGATTACCTGAGCAACATTCATCTCAACCACAAAACAAAAACAAAATCATTTTCCATGCAAATTATTAAATTATTTACAATATTTCTGCAGCTATGCAGTCTCTCTCACTTTTTTTGATAGTTAAATAAAGTTTTGCGATAAATTCTTAATTATGCAACAACCACATAAAGTATGTCGAATAACAAAAAAAAACTTATAACTAACCAAGACTAGAGGTATTACAAGAGTTGTTTGTGGAGTAAATGTTTAACCAGAAGATTCCCTGCATGCAATGTAAATTTTATTTTATTTACATATTTACAATTTTACAAGCAAGCAGAAAAGCAATTTAAAATAGATTTCGTCAGTTATTAAAAATTTGCCATAATACACAATTAGATGACAACTCACACAGAGAGACCAACTTTCGAAGTCGTATTTGAGTTGGTCAAAAATTGTAATATACCCTTGTGAAAAAGAAAATCAGCTTGTAGATATTCATTCTGTTGGCAAGAGGGGAGACGGGGGCTAGGTAGGCAGCAACATGTGAGCGACGAGAAATTTACTTGGCCAACAGAATATTAAATACCGCGTGGGAATTCTCGCTGTTTATGGCTGCAGCCTGAGTTTGCAACCACAGCGAGCTCTACTGGGGCAAAGCAAAATGGGAAATGCCACAGACAGAAAAGCACAAGGCAGCAGGCAGCAGGCACAAGGCAAGTTGGCAATGGCTGATGCGTAAGGGGGGGAGAGGCATTGGGGGAAAGGAGAAGCTGGCAATGGGTCGCTATGCTTCAGTAATTTCACTTAAGTCATTATGAGCCATTAATAAAGCCTGTGTGTGTTGCCAGTGTGTGTGTGTTGCCTGTGTGTGTGTGTGTGTGTGTGTGTGTGTTGGCCAGCACAACTGCATAACTAGTAGCTTACATAGGTATAAATGTACATATAACTCGGTCTCTCTCTCCCTTTCTTTTTCTCTTTCCCTCTGTCTGTCTGTTTGTCTGGGCCAACTCCCCATTAACCAATGCTCCTCCAGAATCCACTAACTCATTCGTTAGCCATCGGAAGTCAACTACGTGGATGATGCGCCCCCAAATGTCTGCCACAGATGGCGATTCGAATCAGTTTTCTGAGTATTTGTTATTTTTGCCTTTGACCCATTTTTTGCCTTTAGTTTTTACACACACAGATTTTTCGGATTTTCGAAAATTCTTCTTTGGCCTAAAATTTATGCAGTTAACTGGAATTTGTACATTGCAAATTGGGTTGTATTGCAATTTATCTGTGGCAAAAACACAAAAAAAATGTTGTTTTTGAAAATAAAATTACATTTGATGTAAATCAACTTTATTATTTTTGTTATGAATTTTGTTTATTACTTTTGTTGTGTTTGTTGCTGACAGCTTGAGAAACAAAATGAAATTTCCAAGTATTTGCAATTGACTACATTTATAATTGGTAATAAATAACAGCCTAAGTGTAATTTAAAGTTTATCACAAATTAAATTAAATTCAATTGCAATAATCATTACTAAATTGATATAAATATTGAGAATATTAAGCTATAATCTGAGTTCAATTAAATCAATTTCTAAGTGAATTAAAACAGTTCCTTCAAGAAAGGTTAAGTTAAGTAATACAATAAAATAACTAAAATTGATAAAATAATATTTAAGTAATAATTCGAAATGCCAGAAGCCAAACCATAAACCCACAAAACGTCAACAATATCTCTGAATTAATCTAGAATGTGCTTATTTGCATAATGTGCTAAGTAAAGTATCATTTTCCAATAGTAAAAGTATAATTAAATATGGATTAGAATTTTAATGAGAATAGGTGTTACATAACACAGGAATAGAGGAGGTGTTGCACCAGTTTCCCTCCCATCATCCCTCCATCATCCGTCGTGTAGGGGTCAAAAATAATGATGTGTATCCTATGTGTGTATATAATAAATTCACACGAATATTCGTTCTTGTTAGCTTCTCCTATTCCTATTCCTATACCTATTCCCAGTTAGCAGGGGGGCGTGTCATCATTCATTATGCATTCAACAACCACGATTAATATTCAGTTTACAGCCTGCAGGGTTTGAGTTGAGGCCACAAATATGTTAAATACCTGAAAATTAAAATTTCAATTGTCATCTTCAAGTGACTTTAGTTCAAAAATTATTACTAAATAAAACACATTTTGCTCAAATTGAATTAGGCTTAAGACAAAGAAAAGCGAAGAAAAACTTTAGCAATGATAAAACGATTACAGATTAATTTATTTATTACTTAAATATGACATAAAAAGTGAAGAACGTTTTTACAAATAATCCAAGTCGAAAGAATGCTCCGCTCAGTTTGTGGTTCCAACTTTGATAACTTTAACCGTAATCCAGCTTTCAATATATACCTATACATATATATATATATATATATATATATATGAATATATATATATTTATACGCATAGATACGAGTTTTATATTGTTGGCTTCGTACGCTAAGCATCCAAAAATGGACTTTCACTTTCACTTTTGTGTGTGGAAAACTTTTAGAATTTTTTGCGCTAAAGCTTCATCTTCTTCTTCTTCTTCTTGTTGGCTCCCGCCTGCATTTTTGATGAAGTTTTTGCCATGTTTTGCCACTTATATTGCCAGCTGAACCGTTTGACGGACGGACACTTTTACTTTCATAACCAAAAAAAAATTGAGCCTGGCACTCTTCAGACATGTTGCCTCCTTCGTCTCTCTCTCACTCTCTCTTCGAATGCAACTCTTTTACGCCCACTTATACAAAAGCAGTTCGCTCTCTTATATAGCAGCTCGTATTTCGCTGGTATTGCGTTGCATCTCTGCTAAAGTATTTCGAACTTATATTCAGCTATTGCTATTGGCTGTGTAGCAGAGTTGTGTATAAGAGTGCGTCTGCACAATTCGAAAACAGTAGCAGAGTAGCGCACCTCTTCGACGGCAGCTCGGCGCAGTCGCCGTGGCTGCTGTGCGAGAGTCGTGTCTCAGCTTCATACGAAGTTCACAACGAAGTCGCTGTACTAAAAACAAATACAAATCGTTTTCAGACAAACTGAGAGAAGCATAGAGCACAATATTTCACAAAACTATAAAAAAAAATATAATAAAATCAAAACTAACAAACTTAATATGCACTCAAACGCATTTTACTAAATTATAAGTTGTGGGCATTGTTTCAAGCTTATCTCAAATGCAACACAACATTTTATTTGCAACCGATTCCATCTGCGACTGGCTTAGCAATGACGCGAACCTGCCTTAACACGCCACAGCGTTAGCCGCTTGTATAAGTGGGTGTTTGAGTTCGAGTTCGTTCAGCCACCTGCCATCAAGTTCGAGTTGGCTGTGAGCTACGCTTCGCAATGCGTTCGATCTGTCTGCTTTGGATTTGAATGTATCTACGAAGTCGGCATTTTCAGCTGCGTTTAGTCTTCAACGGTCTGCGCGTTGTTCACGTTGTTTGCGTCGTGTGTAGCTCAAGCAGCGAGTCAAGTGCAACACAAGTCTTAGTCAAGTCGAGTCGAATTGAGTCAAAACGAGACAACAACAATAACAACTGAAAAGCCGCTTAAATTTATTTGCATGGCCAAATGAGTTTATCACAACAAGCCAACAGTTAAAAAATACGCTTACTGTGGGTGTCTCTCTCTGTGTGTGTGTGTATCTCTGTGTGTGTGTGCTTGTGTGTAGTGTAGTTGTGTGTATAATGTTTGCTCAAATGCAGCATGGCTTAAATGCAGGGCCAAGCCTAAATCAGGCAGCTGCTTGCAATTAAAGACACAAAACATACAAAAGTATCTGCAACTGTAAACAGCAAAAAAATAAAAAAAAAAACCAACACACAAAAATTCCACGTGTTGAGCAACCAAAATCAATCAAAAAAAAAAAAGTTACTTAACAAGCCCAATAAAAACAGCAACAGCAACAACAACACCAAGAAATGCATTCATCAAACGGAGACAAGATGCAGTTTTGGATAACTTTGACATTTGCATCGCTTGTGGGTAAGTTATTAAGCCAAGCTTCATGTGCGCCAAAAAAAAAATAAACACACAAAAAAAAAAAAAACAATGTATCTCATAGATGCCTCTGACCGCTGCGCAAAGTTCATGACATTTGACTGCTGCGGCCACAAAAACAAAAAAAAAAAAAAACAACAACAAAAAAATTGAGTAAAATACATATAAAATAGAAGATGAGTTTTTAGCAGCGGCTATCTTTTTTTTTCATATGAATTTTTGCGCTGCACTCGCAGACTCGACAGATATTTTCAGATACAAAACTCCTTTTGTCTGCCTGCCTGCCGCTCAGCCCGTCTGCCTGTCCGCCTGTCCGCCAGTCTGTCTGTCTGTCTGTCTGTCTGTCTTGCTGTCTGTCTAGCTGGCTAACTGGCTGACTGGCTGCTGGTTTTTCTTGTGTTTGCTGTTGACATTTAAACACTTGTTTTTGCTGTCGCCGTTGCCGTCGCCGTTGCCGTCGCCGTTGCCGTCGCTGCTGCTGCCTTTGCTGACTGCGGTTTCTACATCACAGCGCCAAAAATATGTATAAAAATCTCCGTTTTTTTTTTTGTTTTTACTTTTTTTTGGCCAAGTGTTGCGCTAACACACGTTGGCCACCCCGCGCACCACTTCCAATGGCCTCCGTTGCCCACGGGCTCGTTTTAAATGCAAAAGTTTTTCGTATAAATTTTTTTCCCTCAGTTATTTTTCTCAACATTTTTGCAGTCTCAACTTTACTTATTATTTCGCATTTTTGTTGTTGTTGTTGTAGTCTTTTTTGCCACTGCTGCTGTTTATTTGATTTATGCGACATAATTCGAGGCAAACTTTGTGGCACACATAATTTAATTTTTGCCATAGCATTTTGCTGTTGTTGCCACTGATGCCACAGCCACTGCCACAGTTGCTGATGCCGATGCTGCCCGGTTGCAGCCTGCAGCCTGCAGCCTGTTCCTGTTTTTAATTATTTGCCATTTTGCATTTTTATTATTGTAAAGTTAGCCGCCTTTTGTTAGCCCAGTTTGTTTGCCAATTTGTTTGAATGCTAATTGAAAACCTATTTGCATAAAAAAAATGTAAAATATTTAACAACTTTCATAGTCATTTTGGCTCTTTTCTTTTTTTTATTTTTTATTTTTTTGATGGTCTGTTACAAAAGTTCTGCTTTTGATATAATGCTAATGAATTGGGCGCAACACAATGGAAAATGCATTCAAATGGATTAATTTCCACGGTTTGGATTTGGATATCGAATCAAGCATCTGTGTTTGCGGCTCAACTGCTGTCATCGAAATGTTTGATTAACACAATTTTAATTATTTTACCACCACATGACGAATGTATTAGTGGCCATTGAAAATCTTTAATTAACATTCCGTTAATAGAAACCAAACATCGTGTTATTTACTTTAATGATCTAAAGCGCCGCAAGACAATCAAAAAAAAAAAAAGATGAGGAGAATACCAAAAAAAAAAAACAAAAACAAATAAATAGATTTAAAAGAGATTTGGCTTATAAGAAAATAATATTTTCTATTTTATTAATTTTGGCATTAGCTGGAAAATAGCAGCAAAGCAGATTACAATTTATATATTTTATACAATGCTACGAAATATAAATTGCATAATAAAATTCACAGAACAAATCAAATTGATGCGGCAATATGATTTTGCTGAATTCATGTTTTAAAAGAGTTTTTTTCTTATAAAAAAAAATATGTTTTTCTACCTAAGCTGTCGAGTATAAAAAAAAAAATTTAGAAAAGCAATCTTAAAATAATTTGAACAAAAATTTATATAATCGATTTTTGTACGTATTGTTTAGGTGTGTGTAATTTGGATATTTTCAAAAAACTGAATTAAGAATTTGAATGGAAGCAGAGTTAATTTGGTACCTTCGTCAGGGGCGACATTGAAGAGGGGCCCCATCAGTGAGGACAGTTGCAGTTGGCAACATTATTAGCAGCAGCGGCTCCAGCTGCAACAGCTCCAATTTGGTTGGCACACGCCCAGCGATGTATGTGAATACATTGGTGGACACGAGGAGCAGCTGCCTCGGCATGTGGTCGTCGCTGAGCTTCCATTCTGCACGCGTTTAAAATTAATACCAACCAAGCTGCAAATGGCAAACAAGCCAAACTGGCAAACTGGCAGGCAGCGAGGAAAGAAACACAAAATACAAAATACAAAAATACAGCAACACAAACATAAAAGTAGAGAAAAACCGCCAGGCAAGCCAAGAAGGCAGCAGACAGGCTGTTAAAAAGAAATACACCTGCCCCAGAGCCCGCAATGGGGCAAGCACAGTTTAGGGCAGTCAAATTTTTCAACATGTGTAGCAAGCGACTAAAACCTAACACACAGAAAAAAAAATGTATAAAAAAAGGCGGTACAAAAAAATTATGATTACGCTACTTTTTTTTTTGTACGTTTTGCGTTTTAGCACAACTAGAAAAATTGAGGATGTGGTTAAGCGTTGAAAGACGACGTGATAGAGGGGTAGCAGGAGGAGGAGGAGTAGCAAGAGGGGTGGAGTTGTATAAAAAAAAAAGTGTAGAATTTACAAATCTCTTTTGCCTACAGACTCGTAAACGATAATGGGCAGAAAGGGGCGAGCCAGAGGCTTAAAGCCAAATATGTAGGTTTATGTGCAACTGTGAATAGATATGTCCATATATATATATATACATACATATATATATATGTATACACATACGAGCGACGTTGCTATATAATCCCAGCGATTTACCTAGGCAAATTGAATTAAAGCTAAAACCTCGGCTAAAACAGGCAGACGGCTCTTTGGCTCGCTTTTGGCTTATAGCTGGACTTAGCACCGATTTGGCTTAAAGCCGTTCCTAAAATGTGTTTGGCGTAAAACTTTTGACGCTCTTGTCTAAAACTGGACACTGTGTGCGAGTGTGTGTGTGTGTGTGCGAGTGTATGTGTGTGTGCGAGTGTGTGTGTGCGAGTGTGTGTGCTTGTGTGTGTGTGCCAGTGTGTGGCAAGCAGTTTGTAGTGCATTGAACTGACTCGGATTAAGCTCTATGTGGCTAATCGGTGGGCAGCAGCAGCAGCAGCAGCAGAAGCAGCAGCAGAAGCAGCAGCAGAAGCAGCAACAGCAGCTGCTAAAAGTACTTAGCCACTTGCTCTGATTAAAAAAATACGGCTGCGAATTATTGTTGAGCAGCTTGTTAGGGGAGTGGGTTGATAGTGGAGACGGAGGAGGGGGTCATTTAAGTGTGGCACAGCCCACATATGTGTGGCTGTGTGTGTGTGTATGTGTGTCTGAGTGTGCAGGAATGGAATATGAAAAGCGGAACAAGAGTTCTGGCTGAAAAAGGGGCACACACAAGTCTTGACTTGAACTGACCGCAATTGCCTTAGCAAATTGGAGCTGTTCCACTTGGAACTGGCCCAAAAAACTTCTTGTGTAATCTTCTCAAGCATTTTTGTTGTGCTTTGGAATATGCTAAGCATACAGTAAAGAGTCATATTTAATTGTGTTGTAGCTATGACATACGAGCTTATGTATATATATATATATATATATATATATATATATATATATAATGAGTAAGCCTAATTAAACATTCATTACAAATACATGGCTCATATTCCAATTTCACTCTTAGCTTATTCAACATTACAATTAATTAATTCATCTGCTGCCATTAAGATTTCCGTTGTGGTTTATTGCTCATCCCCAAATGCAACTTTGTGAGCAATCTATATGTCTATCTATCTGTCTGCTGAATATATTCATTTGGTTTGTGTACCTTTTGTGTGCTACTTCTAAGTAAAAGCTTCTCGTTTCTGGTTATGCTTAGCTGTCACCATGATGCTTTCACAATCATCTTTCCCCACTCTCTTTTACTCTTGCCATATATAAGTATTTGCCAGCTCATGCCGAGCCAGCGATTGCAACTTTCCCAGCGAGCCAAATTACAAGTGTGCCCATGCTTATGGACCAGGCCCAAACCCACAGCACACACAGCACACACAGCACACACAGACCCTGGCCAAGGCATTTGCCTAATAGACCTACCAATGTGTGCAGCTTTGCTGAGGGTTTCATCTTGTGCTGCTCCAATGACGCCAACCGTTCTCCCCTCTCCACTCCTATTTGGATAATTACAACCCCTGTGTTACCTTTTTTTTTTTTTTACATTTTTGTTGCCTCTCTTTGCCATTTGTCCAACTCTGTCCAGCAACAACTTGGAGACCCGCACAAAATGCTGGTCATTTGTTTTTATGTAAATAAAATGCGGCGCAAAGTTGTTATTGCTGCCTTATGTTGTTGTTGTTGTTGTTGTTGTTGTTGTTGCTGTTGCTGTTTGCTGTTGTTGTTGCAGTTGCTGTTTGCTGTTTTTGTTGTTGTTTTCTTATGCATATTTGCCTCTACTCAACGAGTCGCCCAGTCTGACACTCTTTTTTTTATATAATACAAAAGTTTATATATGTTTGTAGTTTTTATTTATTTTTTATTTTTTTTTTGTATGTTTTGCAAACATTTTTGCTGTTTGCATCGCCTTTGGGCTGAGGTTGGTCAAAAGCGCACAGCATTTTTCCTTTTTTCTTCATATGTTGTTGTTGTTGTTGTTTCTGTCGTTGTCTTTTTGTGCAAATTCACTTCCGCCACAGACTTTTGCCAACATCGAAAAAAAAACAAAAAAAAAAAAAAATTAACACGACAAAATAAACATAAAATAATAATAACGAAAAGCATCAGAAAATTGCTCACAACTGCGTCTTTATCTTCCATTTTTGCTCACATTTTGCTAGTGCAATAAAAATAAATAACAGTTTATGAAAATTTGCCAAAAAATATCAACAGCAACATCAGGCTGAAGAACAACAACAATAACAATAACAACAGCGACAACAACAAAAATGTGAAGTGACTTTTCCTGTTTTTGGCGGCGGCGGCGGCGGCGGCGGCGGCGGCTTTGGGAAACGCGTTCTGCTTGGGTTTCCATTCTATTGTAAAAAGCTTTTTCGTAGCTGCCCATTTAAAAGGCGTTGACAGCAATGAGAAGTGCCACCCCTCAAACCTTCCCCTCCCTTTCCCCCTCCCCCTACCCATCGTCATTAAACACCCCACATAGCAAATTTGTGCTAACGAGTTGTCGTCGCTCGTTTGGACTGCAGAAAATGTACATACACATTTATAAAAAAAATATAAAAAAATAAAAAATATAAAAAAAAACAAAAGCAATACAAACACACACACACACACACACACACACAGCCACCCACAAAATAAAGAAAAGCCCAGCTGAACTGAACTGAGTTGAGCTACCCAAATAGGCCCAGTCCCATCATCATCATCATCATGAACCGATGCTGCCAATGTTGCCTCAATGTGTTGCCTGCCACTGCCTTGCACTCCCCCTCCCCCCTCTCTCTCTCACTCTCTTGGTATGCTGCTCTGTGTTGTCTTTGTGCTAAATTGAACCAATTTTTTGTGTTTTTTTTTATATAACTTTTTCATCTAGAGTATTTTTCTGTGTGTGTTGTTGTTGTTTTTTTTTTTATATATATTTTTTTTTTTTTTGTTTAACTGCTGTGCGCTTTCATTTTGTTTGTCTTTTTACAAAATTCAGATATGTGTAGACCTTTATGTTGTGTGCCTTATGTGGCAACAACGCCAACATCACTGCGCTTATTTTGCACCACTTTGCGCGTCAAGTGAGTGAAAAACTCCGAGCGCAGCTCGACAAATGCGCTTTCAAAGCGTCAAACTGTCTATGGCTCTGTCTATTCATGCGTGCAGCGTGGTGCCTATCCTATCCAATATATACCTCGCAACCTCCAAAGTCTCCCCCTCATCTCCCCATCTCCAAACTCCAAGACCGGGCCTACTTCTCATAAGATATGTGTGTGTGAGTGTGTGTGAATTAGAGATGAGCACGTTCGCATCATCGTTATTGTTTTTTTTATATGCGACCTTACTTTATTTGTCTTTTATCGTTTTCACACGCTTTCGACAAAAAATAATTTAAATAATTTCCCATTTCATAATATGTGAAAATTGTGTGTTTTTTTTTTAATCTAACTGATATCATATTTCTTACCTTTTTCGCTCTCTTGAGTCTAGTGAAGCATTACCTTAATTTTCATTTTTTTTTTTTAACGTTTGTTGGCTTTTCAGAAAATATAATTTTTCTTTTTATTAGAGAATAAATAATAAAAATAAAGATGAAAAATTGAATTTTTATATCCAATGCAGATTAAATAATAAACTTATTTATTTTACACTAGAGTTCAACTTTATTTATATAAAAGTTCATTTCTTATTAGGCTTCTGATTTCTGGCTAAAAAAATAAACGCATCTCTTTTACCTCCAGTTTAATGCTTATGCTAACGCTTTGTTCAAATGCGTGTGTGTATGTGTGTGTGTGTGCGTGTATGTGTGTATGTGTGTGTGTGTACGTGTGTGTGTGTATGTGTGTGTGTATGTGTGTGTGAGTGTGCTGGTTACATGTTTGCAATTGCAGATTTACAGCCAATGCAGCCACATTTGGAGTGGGAATGGGATGGTGGAGTGGGCGTGCGTGAGGTGTCAGTGGCACAACGGCACCTACGACGAGCCAACCCGGTGACTCCTACATATGTGACTGAGTTCCGCTGTTGTCTTTAACTGCATCCAAATGCAACTGCAACTCCATCAACATCATCGTCGTCGCTTGTCTGTCGTCAGCTAAAACTGTTGTTTTGGGGCAGAGGCAACAACTGCGGTGGCAACTAGCAACTGGCAACTGGCGGCTCGTGGCTGCCGCTGCCGCTGCCACTTGGCAAAACGTGCACCTAGTAGCGGGTTGCTGTTGTTGGTTGTTGTTGTTGGTTGTTGGTCGCAGTTGTCGGAGGTTGCCATTGCATTTTCGGTCATTATTCAACGTCATTGCAGTTTGGCGCTGTGGCAGCTTCAATGATGCATAATTTGTAGCGTTATATAAAAGCAAAATCTCTGTTGATATTTTATATGCTAATTGCATGCAAGTAAAACTTAATACACCGCAC
Source organism: Drosophila melanosoma (assembly GCA_035042045.1). Taxonomy (NCBI): domain Eukaryota; kingdom Metazoa; phylum Arthropoda; class Insecta; order Diptera; family Drosophilidae; genus Drosophila; species Drosophila melanosoma. The sequence continues at coordinate 1,843,783 of JAWNLY010000170.1, read as the reverse complement.
ACACACACACACGCACACACACACACACACAAACTGCAAGCTGTAATTATGTGCGCCAGCGAAAAAAGAAAGTTGACAGTTAGGTGGCGTCAACAGCAGCAGCAGCAGTGCAAGCAGTGGCAGCAGCAGCAGCAGTGGCAGCAACAGCAGTGGCAGTGGTAGCAAAAGCAAACAAGTTGAAACAGTTGCAGTTGTTGCCTCATTTGGTTGTTGTTGTTGCCCCTATCGCTGCTTATGACGGGCTGCTCGTAACGAGCATATTCATATCCATATATGCATATTTATATATGTGTACATATATATATATATATATATGTATATATGGCCACATGTGTACAGTTAGGTGTTTGCAACTGATGTATGCAATTATGCATCTCGCTCAGATCGATGTGATAAAGCAGCAGCTGCAACATCAGCTAAAGTCAAGGAAAAATCCAATAACAAATTTTCAGCACAATATTTTGGGGTAAATATTTGTAACGTGTGAAGTTGGCTGCGAACGTTTTTATTTCTCTTATTTATTTTTTTTTTTTTTGAAGTCTGCAACTAGCGGTATTTTTTTTTTTAAAGCGGCTAAGTGGTGCTGCAATTAAAGCCAACACGCGTGGGCATTTTACAAGAAGCGTTGATGGAAAAATAAAAAAAAATAATAAATAAACAGCAAACATGTTTGTCAGCTTAAGCAGAATATGTGGGTGTGGCACATGTCATTTATTACTTTTGGTATTTACCAAACTAAATAAAATAAACTTAATTTTTTTTATCATTATTATGACAAGCTGATCTTATGTGCAACTTAAATTTATTAACTTTGCCACTTAATCTATGATCATTAAGTACATGCAACATTTATGTGAAATTATGAACATTTAAGTATCTAATCTGAAGATCTCAGGGGTGAGTTTTCTTTTAGTCAACACTTAATTCTAGCCACATTTTGCTCTGTCGATTAAAAGGCAGTTGCTTCAATATACGGGTCCTCGCTGCCGTTTTTCGAAGCAACTCCTAGCCAGCTGCTATATAATTTTGTTGGACAAGATCAGCTAAGATTATTTAAAATAAATTTGAAACAAGTAACGCAAAACAGTGTCATATAAAACAAGCGCTTTATGTTAGATAATATATTGGTATTTAAAATGAAATTTTTCCACGCCATTTAGTTTTAGTGGTGAAAAATGAAGTACAGCAAAATAGAATGAACTAGATATAATTGGCAAAAAACAACGCTGTTGGCCAATTAATTAAATTTAGTACGCACTTGTGACGAAGCTCGTTGGCATATGCTGCTGCTATAAAGCTGCCATAAAAAACGCTTTACGTACCAAATTACAAGTCACACGCGGCAAAACGCTTGACAAACGCTGGCAAACGCTGGCAAACGCTGGCGGAAGCAGCCGTTAAAAGGCACTTAGTAGCGCTTCAGAAGCACCAGCCCAAGTATCAAAAGCTACTCCTCTTACCAAACAACACCCATCATTCCGCTGCTGCTGCTGCTGTTGGTGTTGGTGTTGCTGCTGTTGGTACTGTATACTTTAAGGCAAACATAAAAATTCATTAGAAGCGCTTCCAATAAATTATCAAAGCTGCATTAATACGGTCGATGCGCACTTGAATATTCTCTATCAATGGTCATTAATCTGCTGTAGCAGTGAAAAACGACGACGACGATGACGACGACGACGACGATGACGACGACGATGACGATGACGATGATGCTGACGGAATGGGAATGGATGTTGGGATGGGGCGCCGACAAACGTTGATGTTGACTGAATTAATTTTTGCAAACAGTCTGTGCCTGATACACACAATTTAGACAGATACCAAACTACTTCCTATCCTTTAACAAGCCAATTTTTGCTAGGCAAAATACAGTGAAATTGTTGAGTTGAATGCTCGATTGCCGTTTGTGTGCCTTGCTCAAGTGCTGCCAATTAACATGGTAGCCCTGCGAGCAGTGTGAATCGATATTTACTCAATTAATTTATTACTTCCGCCAGCAACAGCAGCAGCAGCGATTTCTCATTCATAAAAAAAAAACGCGTCAGAACGCAAAGTTGGCCAACAAAAGCTGATGAAGCGTCAGCGTCGCTGTCAGCGCCCAAGTTTCATCGACGTCGTCGTGCGAGTTTTGGAGTCACTCTTCGTGGCACAGGAAGCAATCATTGTGCTACAAGTCATATTAACTTACGTTGGTTGCACAAAAACAAAAATCAAAAGAAGACCAAAAACACAAAAAAAAAAAACACAAACACCAAATGAAACTCAGAGACCAGGCTATGCAACGCAGAATCACAGCAAAAACAGAAGCTGAAGCGAGCCAGCTGGGCCGGTTCCAGCTACTAACACACACACACACACATACACTCAGATTGCTGCTACAATTGGAGCGAGTTGGGCGATGGGAGCTGGAACTATAGCTGGATGGTCAGCATATGTTGTCCGACAAGTTTGCGCATGCGAAAGTTGAGCTGCGACTGCATGAAACAAAGTATCAATGAAGGAGGCCTTCCTCGACTTCTTCAACATGGGCTTCCCAGGCCGGCTAAATGCGAGCAGGTGCACCTCACAGATACTTTAACTCACACACACTTACACATACACACACACGCACACAACATCGTCATGATGGATGGCTATGAGTTGCGTGTGCGTGTGTTTTTCTGTGTGTGTGTGTGTGTGTGTGCGTGTTTTCTTTCAGTGTGTTAGTGCGACGCGCCTAAGCCGGTTTTGGACAACAGCAGTTGTCAGTGTCTTATTTTCCCCTCCGCTTGCCGCAATTAAACTGCCACAGACGTGGCCAAAAACCCACAAAACTCTGTAGCTAAAAAACGAAGCAAAAAAAAAAAATATAATCAAATAAAAAATTGAATTAATAACCAGACGCGACAATGTGAAAATTGTAAATGTTGTTTATTTTTTCAATTTACCTGTGCAATTACCAAGAACTACTACAACAACAAAAAAAACAGTTAACAGTAAGCATAATAAGCAGTGTTCATTATTGGGTCAAATTCAATAAGTATCGTAAATATTATAAAGAATCATGATTGATTGATGTGGGAAAAAAAATATACTTAAAGATCATTGAAACAATTTTACAAAAAGCTTAAATTGACAATATTTCAATCATTTTTTTTTAATAAGATAACATTAAATCTAAATGGAGAATATTAAATATATGTATATATATGAAGAGTATATATTTGATTGGCAGATCTGCTATATGCTTAGTGCTAAAAAATGATTAATAATTTGACTGCTCCTACGCATCATGATGGCTTCCATATTTGAGAAGTTAGCAACTGCTTAACATGACCAATAAGCAGATTAGCAACAACTACAGCAGCCACAGATAGCCAGATAGCTCTTGGCCTTTTGGCTGCGTGTTAATTTTGACAAATGAACATTTTGCTGGTTGCTGGGCATGATGTAGAGCATTATTGCCCCATTGCCTCCATGCCACAGCCCGGCTTGTCTATAATTTACAAATTCAGACTAAAGAGCGAACTGCGGCGGCTTTGCTTAATTATGGCTTCCAACGCTTGCTGGCCTTTTGTCTTGACTTGTCTGTTGTCTCTTGCCTCTTGTCTTGGCCTCAAACTAATCAGCTTGAAGCCATTAATCTGACCAGTGTGGCCATGTTTTTCACTGTACTGCAGTGTTAGCATATCTCTTTCTTTTTTTTTGGGCTCTTGGTGTCGCTAGATTATCTAACTTTTTGGCTGGTTTGCCTGTGGACAGCTGTTATGCTCGAGCAGTTTTTAAAATGCCGTCAGATAACTTGAATTTCAGGCCCGTCGCGCTCGACTGACTTTTTAGTTCTTAAGACCCAGCCAGTTTTGGGACTGGAATGCAAAATGAAATGTTATTTTTTATTTTCATTATAATTTTATTATATGTATGATAAGATATAAGATGTGATCTTCTTAAGACCCATCCAGTTTTGGGACTGGAATGCAAAATGAAATGTTATTTTTTATTTTCATTATAATTTTATTATATGTATGATAAAAAATATAAGATGTGATCTGCAGAAATTACCCGCATTTGTTCACACGCACCTACAACATGCATAAATCTTAAAACTTAATGAACGCATCCTTGAAAATATATAAATAAATATATATATATATATATATATAAATTTATAGGTAATATGAGCATTTCGGTTCGCAATCAGGCGGCCATTAAACTTTTGGTAAACAAACGAGCTGTCTTCCAAAAAAAAAAGCTGAAAACGCACACAATCTCACAGTTGAAAAAAGTTGAAATCTGCATACATAAATTATACGAAACAAAAAGGCAAACACAATACTCAAAAATAAAAAATAACTATAAAAAAAAAAAACTTTACAACAGACCCGCAAACTCATTCATGAATACTACGTGAGCGTGCGGGTACAAGGTAAAAGGAAAATAAATAAAAAAAAAACATAAAATACAAAAATTATAAAAGAAAAAACAATAAAAAAAAAATCAAATGGAATTGCATACATAATATTTGCATATAATCATTTATACTTGATTAAATGAGTAAAATGGAAAAACGCACATATTTTTGTGGGAAACAATGGCTTTGATGTGGTGCATTGGAATGAGGAAGTTCCGCGATTCCCACAGATAAAATATTTATATTCCGCCTAAACTTATGAATATTAATAAGCCATCAAAAAATTAAGTTGAAACTCGCTAATAATAATATTGGTTTTTATCGCACAACATTTTTTATCTGCAAAAGTGATCAAATACCAGCATTGAAATTGTGATTTCATATTCATATTTTTACTTATTTTTATTTTAAATTCACACATTTTTGTATATATTTTATGTATTTATTTCTGCTTATTTGAAATTTGACTGCTTATTTATCGAGGCTAAAATTTGCTTTTCATGTCAAACATTTTTTGGGCGGGCTTTAAAGTATTTGACTAGTTTTTATTAAAGAGTTTTTTTTTAATTGCATTTCAATTCGAATTTATGTTTAATTTTTTGGAATAATTTAGCTTTAAAATGGTGTTAGCCCAGTTTGCAAAAGCAAACTCATTGCCTTAGTCTCACACTTGAGCGTCTGAAAAGTTCAGCACGTCAATAAAAAAAAACAGCAAAAATATGCAATTTGACCTTTTGGCGAGACAGACAGTCAAACTTGCCAACAACAACAAGACATTCAGAAAAGCAGAGAGAAAAAAAAAAAAAATACTACGCCAACGGGCCGATCGGGCCCAGACATTATAATTATGCAGCTGCCACATACACCAGCAACCAGCGGTGGTAACGGCAACAGTCAACAGTCAACAGAGCTAACAGCTAACAGCTAACAGCCAAGCGTGGCATGCAATGGCTTCGTGTCTTGGCATTTGGCTAACGACAAGTGCAGCCGTCGATCGCTGTCGATCCGCCAATTCGCCAAGCGCATTAAACTAAGCCGGGTGAAAAAAAAACACACACACACACACACACACAAACACACACACACACACAAATACACACACAGTAAAACAGTCAAAGCCAGGTGCGTGCTCTGGGTGCGCAAGACATGGAAAGAGACCAGTTCAAGCTGTAGTTTGGCGTCATAGCTAGAGCTTGAGCTTAGGCTAGAGCCCCTCACCAGTTGGCCAGTTAAATTGAAATTCAGTTTAATATGCGCCACAACTCAAAGCACCGACGCGTCGTATCTTTGGTAGGGGATTCGTCCGGCCCACGTCTTTGTCGTCTTTGTGAGCCATTCATATGGCGGTTGCCATTCATAAACCCGTATTTTTTGTCTTTTTCTTTATTTTTATTTTTATTTTTATTTTTTTGAAGCACGTAGGTTGTGGCGACGGCTCTGTTAGTTAGTGGCACTTGAACTGGTTTTTTTGAAATCTCCATGGCTAGCGAGCGCTAAATGTTGCTTTTGATTACTTTATGAGACCAAATTCTTGCTCCACCATTCGACGAGCTTGCTAGATTTCTTATTCAAATACCCTAAGGCTCTGTGGGTTGTGTCAATGGCTCTCTTTGTGTGTGTATATGTGTGTGTGTGTGTGTCCGGTGTAGGTGTTTGGGCATTGCTTAAAGACCGGTAGTCCTACCGTTAAGATACCAAACTTAACGCATTAAAGCCAAATGCAAATCCTCAGCAGAGCTTTGGTCTACTTAACTGAAAAAGTGAGAAGAAGAAAAAAAAAATTAATTTGCCTTATGCAAAATATAAGAAAATCAGCAGCAGCAACAACAACAACAACAACAATAACAATAACAATATTAACAAGAAGTGGCGGAAAACTTTGCCCATTTACAGACAAACACCCAGCCAAGTTTAACGGGCGCACTAAATAATATTTTGTTGCATATTTTAAGGTTTCGATGCCATTCCATTCTCCAAGTTTCCTTTGTTGTTATTATATATACACAATATTTTCACTAACTAATTTATTTTCATAGACTGCCGACGTAGCGTTATTTTATTTCTTTAACATTTTTTTTTTTTTTGTTGTTTTGATTCTGGCTTAGGTGTTGCCTATGATTTTTATGCTTATCCAAAATTTATGACTAATAAAACTTGAAATTTTGTTTTTTAAAAAAGATTTTTCTCCCCCCCCCCCTGGCCGTTGACTTTCTGGGATGTGTGGGTGTTTGAGATTTTCTACCCACGCAGCGGTGACAACAACAAAATCTGCTTTGACGGGGTTTGACAACCGGCCAAACATATAAACATATAAAAACCGAACCAGCAAATGTTTCGTTGAGTGGCTTATAGACATAAAATCGTCAAATCTATTACAATTCTCTTATTTTATTATGAAAAAAAAAAATGCGAAGAAGAATATAAAAAAATATACACACAGAAATCTGTGGGGATTTATATATTTTTTGTTTGTTTGTTATTTTTCAGTTCTTTCGAATGTTGTTAAATTTGGCTTTCAAATTGTTGTTTTTGGCTTTATTTATTTTTGTTAGCCAGCTTAAAATATACATTTGTGCCCAATATATAATACATCTGTGCGGAGCAGATATGCCATATATTTTTATATGAAGTTTATGAGCTCAATTTGCACCATATTTGGGTGTGAGTATTTAAATTTATTGTTTATATTTAAGTGTTTAAATGTTTTTTTTTTTTTTCAGTCATTGTGACTTGTTAAAAATGTTTCCACTAAAATGGCCGTCCTAATTTTACTAATTGCCTTTGCCCGCATGGGCCAACCGCAAAATACTTTCCATTTTCAAAACATTATTTTTTTTTTATTGTGTGCTGTGCTGTGGTCAACAATAGCGACTCCAAAAAGGAACATAAAATATTTCGTTGCATATTTTAATAAATAGTTGACAGCCACAGAACCGAGTTCAAAAGGGGGCAATAATTTTTATTAATTAATTAAAGATGAAAGCTCCGGTTAGCAAACAGTACAGCAGCTGGAAGAGCACATCTTTAACGATTGGAGCATTCTCAGTCATGTTCTTCTAAAATGCTCATGAAGCAGAAAATAATTAATGTTAATGCTTTGGCTGGCCGGGTAACTCCTCGGTTACTCGCCCCGCTGGTGTGCCCAGGAAATGGGTCTCTAATTTGTGCAGACCGCAAAGTTCATAGCAAATTAGTTGATTAGTTTAACGTCGCTGCCAAAGAGCCTGTCCGTTTTTTGGTTGGTCGACACGAGCAGAGGGTGATGGGTGGGGGGATTGGGTGTGCGCTTCAGTTGTGTGTGTGTGTAGAACCATTTGATATGGCTGGTCACATTTGCTCGCCTGCAAATTTTATAATTCAATCAGTGCCCTCTACACAAACACAGTCAGACAGACTTGGTAATGCGGCAATTTGTGTGAAATTCACCAACAGCTAAACAGCCTCACAGAAGAGTGAGGGGGAGTGGGGGGGAACAATTTCGGTAACCTCTTTCCCTGTATCCCCCCTCATGTTATTGTGGGGGCTGTGCGAATCGCGTGAGTCAAATGCGTTTTATTGTAAATTTATTAAGCGTGCCCAAGGCGAACATTAAATGCTCAGTTCCGTGACACTGAAGTAGATGCTCTGAGGTTGGGATGAGAGAGCGAGAGAGCAATAAAGATGGCCAAGAGCAGGCAGACAAATAATGAAGAATATTGAAATCGACGGCAAGTGGATATTAACGTTGAAGACCCGTTAAAGGATGTTTGAAAATACGAGAAAACCCAACCCAACAAAGAGCTCGAAAAATGAATGTATTCGCCATAAAAGAAATAAATTGAGAATATTAATATATGCAGAGGAAAATGGACAAAAAATATAAAAAGCAATATAAATTGATAAAAGATTCAATTTTGGGGACAGTACTATTTATATCGACTGCAAGCATCAAAATCAAATCAACAAAGAAATTTGCGAAAAAATATTTAAAGAATTTTATGCAAAGTAGGAGAAACAGCTGCAAAATCTTAGCACGCTATTAAAATTTAAAGCACGTATCTTAAAGAGATATAAAAAATAAATATTAATATTTTTATATCTGAATAGACATTGATATTCTGGACAAGTATGCAAAACAAGTTTAACATGAATGCCCAAGCTGCTCTGCTCTGCGAAGATTGATTGGCATCGCATAGATGCGGGCTGAGATTTATAAACATATAAACAATTTTAAATATCACAACATGCTGTGAAATTTCAACTTCAATTTGTCGGCAACTGGCTTCATTTAGCAATTTTGAGACATGAAATGTAACTGAGTCGAATGTTTTGTCTATAAATAAATTTATGTTATACCAGTCTCATCTCATCTCTCCTATGGTCTTTGGATAAAGCGAAAACCCGCTTAGGAAAAATGATCCAACAATCTTGTTGGCCAAAGCGGCTCAACATCGTGTGCACACCATTTACTTAGCCTGGTTTTCAAATTATAAGCCTTTCCACATATATCCGCTCGAGCGGATTGTAAGTGGTTCCTGCAAATGCTGCCACTCCTGATGCTGATGCTGCTGTTGATGTTGCTGCTGCTGCTGTTGATGCTGCTGCTGCTGCTGCTGCTGATGTGGTGAGCTCTAAGCCACATGTTGAAAATAATTGTCATGGCTACCCCAAAATCCCATGCACAGCGCCATTTAAAACAATTCCAAACACTTTGTGGGCGCTTAACATAGCTGACAACAAATTTGACACCAAAGCCGCTTTAATCAATATAATAAAAGACATTTGTTAAATTAACAAAACGCGTCGCGCAAACCAAAAACAACAGCCAAAAAACTCAACAACCAAAAACAAAAAAAAAAAAAAGAAAGGCAGAAATTTTAATTAAATTTATAACGCAAAGCCGCAAAGAGTGCCTAGGAGCTCTATGAGGGAGATTTATGAGACCGTTAATTTTGTCAAAGTCAGTTTGTGTGCGTGTTGCTGTTATGCTTGTTGCTGTTGTTGTAGTTGTTGTTGTTGTTATTCTTGTTGCTGTTGCTGTTGCTGCTGCTGCTGCTGCTAAGTGTCCTGACGTAAAAAGGAGTGCGAGAAAAAACCTCACCGGATTTCCTGTGATATGCCACAATATTTTCCATTAACGCTCTGAAGTTGCAAGCAAACACAGCAAACCAAAAACAGACAACAACAAAAAAAAAAAAACAGCCGCAGAGCTGAAAACTGGTCTTGATAAGACACCAACAGCAGCAGCAGCAGCCTGGAAAAAAAGCAAGACTAAAAATAAGAACAGCGGCAATAACTGGCAACAGACGGCGAGAAAAAAAAAGAAGAAAAACAAAAGCAACGAGCAAAATGTGCGTTGGTCCAGAGCAACAGCAGCAACAGCAGCAGCAGCAGCAGCAGCAACAACAGCAGCAGCAACAGCAACAGCAGCAGCAACAGCAGCCGATTCCCTGTCCAGGTTCAGGTTTAGGTCCCGGCCACTTCACTATGGATTGTCTGTGGATATCGTTCACTCTCGGCAGCACACATACGGCATGGATAGGCTTTGCCTGCTGCTCCGCTCCGCTCCGCTCTGCGACACAGTCGCTGGCTTTATATGAGTTAATGACTTGTAGATAGTTTAACTTACAAAGCAGCCCCGGCAGGCGAGTGTGAGAGAAAGCGAGAAAGAGAATTACTAGCAGTACAAGCAGCAGGGACTACTAAACTGTGCAAGATGTGAGGGGAACATTCGTTGCGTTGACCATTAGTGCGACATCCGGCGTTGCGCTTCGCTAGCTATTGCCACACGTAGTTGCCACAGTCTCTATGCTCGCCAAAACTATTAGCAAGCTTTGCGACTGTAGGCCAGTTCGGGACACACACACTTAACTTGCGGCATGGAGAGTTCAAGTGAGAGTCACAGGATCGCCACTGGAACGGCATCAAACACATCATCATCGAAATCAGGCATCGATTGGCCTGGAACGGTTCTGTGGTTAAGCTGTTAGTTTAGTTTGCGTACAATTTGTGGGCCCAGTTGACGATTACTGACCAATTGTAAGAGACTGTCTCTTCTGTCCCTCCTGTGCCTCCTGTCTCTTCTGTCTCTCCTGTCCCTACTGTCTCTCCTGTTAGTTGCTACCCTGACCACTGTTCACTGGCCAGAAAACGCATGAATGAATGAAATGGTAAACCGGTTTACTTTGGGTTGCCTTCTGTTCCGCTCTGTTCTGTTCTGTCTTTCATTTACTTTGCACTTTACTTCACTTTACAGCTTGTGTGTGTGTTTCTGTGTGTGTGTGTGTGAGTGTGTTTTTTCTTCTTCTTCGACTGCTGTGTTTGCTGACAGTGCTTCCTACTGTCACACTTCAAGGATTTCTTTGTTGGTCATCCTGTCTTGCATATGTGTGACAATTACCCACCTTTCATTGTCTTGCATGTGCACACACACACACACACACACATACATACATATATATGTGTGTATATGCATGTGAATGAGCGGGGAGGGGGTTGAAGGCGCCTCGTAATGACACTAAATGAGTTGTAGCCAACCGGAGACGTTGCCAGGGCTTGGCCTCTGTTTTTCTCGGCGTCGTCGTTTTCACTGTTGTTGTTGTTGTTGCTGCTGTTGTTGTTGTTGTTGTTGTTGTTGCTGTTGTTGTTGTTGTTGTCGCTGTTTTTGTCATTGTCGTCGCTGCAAAAACTTGTCAAGTTGTGCAGTTTTTCGTTGTTGTTGTTGCAGTTGGTTAATTGCCACAGGAAATGTTCTGGCTGTGCGCAGAGTTGGTCAACTGTCTCTTTGGCTCTGGTCTTAATTGCTTGAACCTTGGGCCAAGTTAATGCAGCCCTATGCAAATTGAAGCGCGCCCCCCAAAAAACAGAGCACAGCCATTAGCCAAATAAACTGAATAAACTGAATGACTGAACTTGCAACTGCGGTTGGTCAATTAGTATGTGACCAACTCATATTCAATGGACAAATCCATTTATTTATTGTTGTTGCTCAATTCGTGCTCAAGTCCAAACGGATATCGAACTCATTTCGAGACCTCGATTGCTTGCTGGCTTGTTGCTTGTCTACGACAAATAATCAATTAATCCATTGATGAAGTCCACGACAACAACGTTTATTTGTGGAGCCATTTGTTGGAACGTCTCACGCAGCGTTTGCTTTTGCCTTAGTCGGTTCCTGTGCGGCGCACAGTGGCGCAAAAACTATGCCATCAATTATACAGATAGGTATGAAAAAAACAAAAACAAAAAAATGCTTAGAAACCAGTTTAAATTTGTTGAGAGAATTTAATTGAGTATTGACTGCGACTAATTGAACTCACTTTGAACTGGCAATCGAGTTAAGAAAATGAGCTGAGAATTATGCGTTTTCCTTGATAAACGATAATTGATTGCAGTTTGCGAAATTCTGCAATTCCTTAATTGAAATGCGAACAGATTTTAATATGCATAGAATATCAAATGAGTTATTGATTGAAAAATCTATTTAAAATTGTAAATTATTTGTTTTTATTAAGTTGTGGAACATTTGGCAGTTTATTGGCTGTAACCATTTCCATAAGCCAGTTAATCGCTTTAAGTTTTCTATGACCCCGTGACACTGTGCGTGCTTTTATGTATATTACCTATGTAGATGGCTCTAATGCTGATTAGGTCGACGACAAATATACACACTTAAGCACACACACACACGCACACACACAGCTAAGTAGTCGGTTCAATTTGGTATCGAACGTGGCCTGCTCTTTTCTTTAAGACATTTTAATGCTAATGAGCCGCAAGCTGTAGACCTACTTCGGTTCCGTGTGTGTGTGTGTGTGTGTGTGTGTGGGTTGATGTAGCGACACACAGACTGGCAACGAGCAGACCATGATGAAGACAGCGACTGCGACAGAGACAGAGACAGAGACGGACAGAGAGACGGGTTGGACGGACAGACGGACATGTCTCAATGACAGCCTGAAAGTGCCCTGACGCATATATACACCTACACACACACACATGTGAGACATGTGTGTGCGAAACAAATAAAAAGAAAAACAGAAAAAAACAACAACAATAACAACAACAAAATAAAAGTTGTTCCAAATTAGTTAGATGTGACTGGGCTGAATCTTTGGGTCTTACGCTTAAGTAATGTGTATTTTATGTGTGGGCTGCAAAAAAAAAAATATATATATATATGTAGGTAACTGTAACTGTAACTGTAACTGTAGCTGGAACTGTGACGCTGACTGTGAGGCTGACTGCGACGCTGACTGTGACTGGGTTGGTTGGTTGGTTGGTGCTGTGTGACAGGTCGATTCGTCGATTGCGTTGCAAATTGAACTTAGGTGCTCTGCATCCTGCCGTTGCCAACTGCCAACTGGGAACTACGTGCACAATTGTCGAACGTGCCGATTAAGAACTGGTGAACTGGCGAACTGGCGAATCTCGTATTCATTCTCCGTTTTTTTTTTTTTTTTTGTTCTCCTTTGTTTTAGTTGGTGTGAGCTGCGGTGGCCAGGTAGTTGCCACTCAGCAGAATTTCCGTGTTACCCCGCACGATCTGCAAATACTGGAGGGCACAGATACGCTGATGCGTTGCGAGGTGGACTCGCGCGCCGGCAAGGTGCAGTGGACCAAGGATGGCTTTGCGTTGGGTTTCTCGGCGGTAATACCTGGATTTCCGCGCTACTCGGTGCTGGTTGACACGTCACATGGCTCGTACAATTTGCAAATTAAGAACGCAACGCTCGAGGACGATGCCGAGTACCAGTGCCAGGTGGCACCGGCACCTGGAAATCCGCCCATTCGCGCCAATGCCAAACTGAGCATTGTCGCTGCGCCCAGCAGCATTTCCATCGATGGCTATGCACGCAACGCCAAAGTGGAGGTAGTCGAACGCCAAAACTTAACGCTACAGTGCATCACTGAGAATGCCAATCCGGCCGCCGAGATTCTATGGTTTCAGGGTGAGACGCCGCTAACGATGGGTAAGTCCAGTCCAGTCTTGAATTTAGCTTAAAGTGGAACGTGTTTAACTCTGGGTTGGGCCTTCGTTTAGTGCCCATTGTCACAGTGAACGAAACGTCTGTGAAGCGCTTCCGCACCAGCTCCACGTTGCACTTGGAGCCACGTTCCGATGATGACTACAAGGAGTTCTCCTGTGAGGCTCGTCACAAGGCTCTGCCACCGGATGTACCCATGCGGGCTCAAATTCAGCTCTCTGTGCTATGTAAGTGATGCATTTCCTCAATAACCCCCGCGACATGGACTCACTTAAGTCTCCCTTCCCCATCAGACCCACCCGGTCCGCCATTCTTTGAGGGCTATAGCCAAGGTGAAACTTTGCGTCGTGGCCAGGAGGTTCAAATCGCCTGTCGCAGTCGCGGCGGCAATCCGCCTGCTCAGCTGATTTGGTATCGTAATGGTGAAGTCATCAATTCCCCACAACGCACCTCGGGTCGCCTCTCGGAGAACGTGTACAAGTTTACGGCGAATACCTCGGACAATGGTGCCAATTTGGTTTGTGAGGCAAAGAATCTGTTATCCAATACGCCGCTGCGTGCCGAGCTCAATCTGACTGTCCTATGTAAGTGGCGAAGATTCAGCCTCCAGCTATGCGGCTCCTTGTAACCTTTAAATATCTTCGCAACAGATTCACCAAAGGATGTTTTCCTTAGTGGAGCTAATCATGCTAAGGTCGGCGATGCTGTGCAGCTGAGCTGTGTGACAGCTCCATCGAATCCCCCGGCGCGCATCAATTGGTCCATGAATGGAAGACCTTTGACAAACAACACCTTCAAGACGACGACTAGCGTCGATGGTGGCTGGGTGAGCAGCTCGAATATAACGCTGAGCATTGATTCGCAGAGTCGCACCTTTATTGCCGTCTGTCATGCGCTCAATGCGGAGCTCTCCCAGAATGTTGTCGGCTCCCATACGGTGAATGTTTTGTGTAAGTAACAAAGCAAATCCTTTGTGTCCCAGTTTGCTTTAGCCTCTGCCTCTGCCTCTGCCTCTGATTCCACAGATCCTCCCTCACAGCCCTTGTTGACGGGCTATAACGACGGTGATATTATCATCTCCGGTTCAATATTGAAACTACAGTGCAGCTCCGCTGGTGGTAATCCGCCGCCCACTTTACAGTGGTACAAAAACGATAAGCGGTTAAATGCCGCATCGAAGGTGACGGATAATAAGATCAGCTCGGAATTGTCATTGCTGGTGAATGCCTCCGATAACAATGCCATCTACAAGTGTGAAGTTCAAAATGCTGCTATCGACATACCGTTATTTGCGACAAAAACTTTGGGCGTACACTGTAAGTAATTTTAATAGACTAATCTCGATGTTCCCTCAACTCTTCGTTATCTTCGGTGCCCATTTAGTTCCACCGGAGACTGTCAAAATTAGCGTTGCACCCAAAAATCTTGTGCCCGGCATACGAGCCAAGCTGATCTGTGATTCCAGCTCCAGCAATCCACCTGCTAAGATCAGCTGGTGGAAGGATGGCATTCCTGTTGAGGGTCTGAATCTGGCCAATAGGCCAGGACTCTGGGGCGGTTCTGTGTCGACGCTGGAAATGCATGTGAACATTACCCAAGATCTCGATGGATCCATTTACACCTGCCAGAGTCACAATGAAGTGCTGCAGCGCAGCGTGCACGAGACCATCAACCTGGACATACTCTGTAAGTGCTCCACTAACCCCAACTAAATGTGCCCAGTCTAAATGTGAAACTCCGTTGTGAATAGTTCCGCCCAAGTTCGATGTGGCTCAGGTGACCAGCTTTGTGGGTGTGGAGGGTGCACCGCTGCAGGTGGAGCTGCATGCGAGTGGTAATCCTATGTCGATAAGCTATACCTGGACAAAGGATGGTCTGCCCATTAGCAACAATGCACTCAGCGGACAGCGTTTGATCTCTGACGGACCCCGTCTCAACATAAGTCGTCTCAGCCGCAACGATGCCGGCGTCTATGTGTGCGAGGCACTCAACACACAGGGCACAGCCATGCTGGAGGTTCAGGTGATTGTCGAATGTAAGTAGTTGTCGCCTCAGCCACCCCCCAAGTTACCCCGTTTGCTCATATTACTCTACGCAATTAGATGCACCCGTAATTACCTCAGTCACCGAGGGTCAGAGTTTTGCCTCTGGGATACAGGCTGTTCTCGCTTGTCAAGTCCAGGCTTTGCCATTGGATGCATCACATGTGCGATGGTCTCGACCTGGCTATGATTTTGCCACACGCACCACTTCAACATTTGAGAATAGCACTGCCCTGTTGCACATCGACAATGTGCAGCGCGGGGATATTGGAAACTTCACTTGCATCGTGGACAATCAACGTGGTCCGCCTGCCACACAGAACGTGTTGCTCGTGGTACAAAGTAAGTAGCCCAGTTAACTCCGAGGCTTAATCAGAACAGCAGCGAGACTTCAACATGTATTATTTTGTAGCCTCCCCGGAGATTGACCATACCCCGGCCTACACCCGCTTTGCCGCCCGTTTGGGCGTTCGGGCACAGCTCATTTGCCGTGCTTTGGCCTCACCGCAGCCCAGTTTCATTTGGCGTCGCCATGGCAAGGATCTTAAGATGCAGCGACGCAACAAGTTTACAAGCGTCGAGCGTCAGGAGGATCCACTGCACTTTGAGTCCGCCCTGCTGGTGGAGAGCACCTCGGCGGATGATTATGGACAATACGAGTGTGTGGTGCGTAATTCGATGGGTCAAGCCAGCACCACACTGGAATTTAGTAAGCCCTCACGACCGGATGCCCCCCTGCAGCTGCGTGTGGGCAATGTGAGTGATACGAGCGTGGAGCTGATGTGGACACCCGGCTTTGATGGCGGCATGCATGTGTATTATCGCCTACGCTTCAAGCAGCAGGGTGAGGATAAGTACAAGTATGTGGACGCCAAGGTGGGTCAACAGAATATCACGTTGGAGGGTCTCAAGCCCGGCGGCACCTACTACTATTCCGTGATGGCGCACAACGAGGCAGGTGGCAGCAAATTTGTGCCGGACATTAAGCTGACGCTGTCAAAGGGTTCACAGCCCCATTCGGCGGAATATACCGAAAAGGATGAGCTGCCCAATGTGATGATCATTGGAATAACCTCAGCAGCGATGGTGTTGCTTGTGTTGAATGCGGCGCTTGTCGCCTGGTTTGTCATAAGACGTCAGAACAAGACACAGGGCGAAACGGAACCGAGCAACGATGATGCCTACTCCAAGGATGACAATCAGTCGGTCTATAAGGTAAATAAACATTGGCTAATTGCAAATATAATTGAACTGCAGAACTGATTGGCCTAATCCTAACCAGCTGCCCATCACTGCTTTGCAGGCGGATGTGCAGAAGAAAGCGGCCGCTTCCACTTATTTAGTGGAGAATGTGGACATCATACAGTCGACGGCCTATCCGCCCAAATATCAAGAGAGCTCTATGTGCACACCACCCTATCCGCTGTGTAATCCGGACTTTACCCGCACCCTGCCCAATCCAAAGCGGCACAGTCAACGCAACAGTGCAACGGGCATGATTGACGGAATGCCAATGCGCGCCAAGGATGATCATATGCTGATCTCCAATGGTCTCTATATACCATCACCTTCGCCCGCCTCCTCGCTGGTCATCAAGGGCAGCTACATATCATCGCCATCACCAGCGCCGCCAGCCGATGGCTCCTATTTCAATATGAGCGACAAATACATGTCCTATCCACCAGTGGTAAGTTTATAAATGAATCTACTCAAAATACTTGACTTCGCTCCTCATTAGCGAATTCCCATCTGTCTAACAAATAAAATTAGTGTTATTCACCCGCACAAATTATATGCTTGTTATGTGAAAAATGATCTCACAAAGTCGATTTCAAAGTATATCAAAATTAATTAGTAGAATTTTCAACAAAACAAAAACATTTCCGCACTTCGAAGAGTTGACCTTAGTTTGAGTGTTGTTGTTATTAATAATAGCTTATTAAATTTAATAATCCCTCTTTTTCCCCCATTTATTTCTCTTCACTCTAATTTTTACCGAAACAGACCTACTAAAAATGGAGCAGTACGTCAAAGACGAAGACAACCAACACCAGCCAAATCCCAGCTAGACTGATTGACATCACAAAAACAAAAAAAAAAAAACAATAACACCAATGGATGGATTAGATTTTGAGTCGCCACAAACTCAATAGGAGATTTTTATGTTTTTGCTTTGGGATTGGTTGGATGCAAGTTGCCAGTTTTTGGATGGATTTCTGTTTATAGCTATTACTAAGTGACGTTGATTATTATGGAGCGCAAATGGTGGAAACATGTTGAATGTATTTTGAGAAAAGACATTTGCATGCGGCGCTCGAAGGCTGTGATAAGTACCTGTTCCCAAGGCTACCCCCTTAACTCCACTCGGTCCGGCCGCATCACGTTGGCCAACACGCAACATCAAATATTGTATCCACATCAATCAATGCAAGCGATGCCGATGGCAATTTGGATTTGCCTTTGGGGCAGGTGCGCAAACCCCCCCCCTCCCCCCTCCCTCTACAAATGCTTGCCCCCTCTCAACACATACAAACAAATCGAACCGACAAACAAACGACAACAAACAAAAACAATATAAGAAAAAAGCAGCAGCATTCGTAGAAAGAACAACACAACACAAAAAAAAAAACTCAAATATTAATTTGTAGGCATTTTTTCTCGATATTAAGTAGTAGCAATTACGATTTTTAGCATTTAGCATAAATATTAACGAGTCTGTCGAGTCGAGACTCATTCTCATTAGCAGTTGTTCAAGTTTAAGCTCTAGACATACCATATATAATCATACAAACAGACATATATATATACATATATATATATATATATATATATGTACAACCCTAAGGCCCGTTAAGCGTAACGATATTAAGCATTTAATAGCATGCGATTCGAAATCACAAAAAAAAAAATCTTCAAATCATACATCAATTATAAACTACTTTTAAGCGTGAGTGTCGTTAGATTTAAGTGGCGAATAGATATATATATATATATATATATATATATATATATATACAGATATACATACATATACATTTACACATACATATATATATATATGATATAACATATTTACACAAATTCAACGACTTTTTATCATGCATGACAATAAATTATATACATGATAAAAAATGCGGAAAACGCGCAAGCGCCAAAAATTATGCTAAACGAAAACAACAGAAAAGCTAAAAAAATGGAATAAATTGTTAATTCAAGTTAAAATTCAAATCTAGATCAGGCTAAGCATGTGTACCATACGAAATCAAATTTAAATAAATTATATATATATATAATTAATGTAATAAATATTTAATGTATTTTAAATCATAGACAAAAAATATTTAAAAAAAAAATAAAAAAAAAAATACATGAAAAAATCAAAAAACACCCACAACAAATTTTTGTAACTTTAAAGACGAGTATTTGAATAAATAACTTACAAATTTTTGAAAATTATAAATTCTACATATTTTTTCATACCTAACACTAATTTGGAGGGTTTTCTTTTTTGGGTTTAACCGTTAGATACTTAACGCCCACGATTGCCCGTGCTTGCCCCTGCTCCAGCCTGGTTCATCATTATGCACAAATTTGTCTATTACCATCAATCAGCGCTTGGCTTTGTTCATCATTCTTGAGCCACCACTTTTTTTTTTTTACTTAACTGCGGGTTCTATGGTTCCATTAAGTGGGCGTGTCGACTTACACCTTAAATGCCGACTAATTGTTTTTCGTTGCCAGACTTTGCGGCGCTCGAGTCGGCTTTTTTGTTTAGAAATTGTATTAATTGATAGCGCTGCTTGGTTCGCTTAATTAATGACACATTTAATAATATTTATTTCTTCATTTTTAGAGGCTGCATTAGCAGATCATTGAATTAGTCTGGGACAGCTTTCACTGCCCCGAGATTAAATCTTTTTACTTGCCCGGTGGTCTACGTTAGGATTAAACTGAATCTGGGGAAAAAGAAAACCGACAATATTGAAAATTCAAATATTAAATAAATTAAATTTGAATATATGACAGTTATAAATTATTTTTGATTATATTTGCACAACCAACAACTATTATTATGTGTGATTTTTTTATTTTTTAAATCAGCGCATTGAAATATTAATGAATTAAATAACTTGCAATATTTGAATAATTTGTTGCAAATGTTTTTGCTTCGTTTTGAATTTTTCAATTGATTTTTTTTTTGGAGTATAATTTACTGTTATGCTACGTCCGCAAAATGTTAATTATTTACAATCAAAATTGCATTTCAAAGAATGAGAAGAGTGCAATTGCATATGAATTTAATTTGAGAATAACATCAAATTGTTTTTATTATGAAATAAAATAAATGTTGCTTTAATTACCATGTTGGCTGCTGTCATTGCAACATTCGCTGGCAGCCTATTCTGGAAAACCTATAATAGTCTCGATTGCACTCAGAAGCAAATAACAAAAGGACCATTAAAATTAATTTTCAGCATTTTTTAAGTGCGTAGAACGAGTGTCAACAGCAGCAACAACAACAACAGCAGCAACAGCAACAGCAACAACAGCAGCAACAACAGCAACAACAGCAACAACAACAGCAACAACAGCAACAGCAGCAACAACAACAGCAACATCAAAACAAAAGCAATGCATAATTAAATACAGTGAATTCATTAAATTTTAATTAAAACATTTGAACGGGCAATGGATTTTTATTTAACTTTAGTCTACAATTGCAGAGCAACAATAAAATTCAACAGCGATTTGCGTATACCCTCTACCCAAGGAAATTATTTATTTTAATTTTATTATATAGTATTTTAATTCCTTTAAGAGTGGAATTTTAAGCATTGAAATATATGCTTGTAAGTGTTACAAATGGCTTAGAGTACATGTCAACTGTAGTGTATTTTAGGAGCTACCAACGACGACAGCTTTGAGCCAAGTTAGGGAAGGCAGCCAAGTGAGGCTAACAGAGGCAAGAAACGGAAAACTTCATTAAAAGTGGGCAGCAGTTGGCAGCAGCAGTTGCCAGCAATTCACAGAGTTTTGGTGGGGGGGCGGAGGGAGAAGAGGAATGACTGTTTGGTTGTGTGTTCGCCTCTCGGTTCTAGGCATGTTCTAAGCACTGACTGCCAATGTGACGACGCCCGGCTCGACTTCACTTCCTGTGCTCGACTCCGTCCAGTCCAGTCCAGTCGAGTCCATTCCACTCTCTGGTCGCCAGCCTCAAACTACAAGCTGACTGCAATCGAACGCATAATCATATTTAATAAGCGCGTCGCAGTCAGGCAGGCAAGTGAAAAGGCTTCAGTTCAGTTGCTGTTCCTAGTGTTCCCTGTTTGTTCTCCTTTCGTTGTTGTTGTTGTTGTTGTTGTTGCTGTTGCTGTTGATGATGCTGATGCAACAAGTGCGGCCAGAACAAGACACAGATGTGCTGAAAACCGGTTCACGTTAGCAGCAACATCGCTTTAGCGCAATTTGTTAACCTGGCTGACAAACTGTTGCCTGCTGCCATGCCTGTGTGTGCTCGCCTCCTGTTTCCCCCCCCTATCACTCCCTGCTGCCGACTGCTGTAAAAAAATAGGTGCGAGTGCAATTAAGAGCCTGTCTGACCAGTTCCGAGTGAACGTAAACGAGTCGAATCCTGGCCGGCAGCGAGCACTTCATTCATAAAATTACGCGCATGTTACGTGATGTTGACGCTAGATAAGAACCAGAATCTCGTCCACACTGAGTGCCAGCTGGAGCCTGGAGCCCGCAGCAGAGCCCAGCCCAGCCCAGTTAGGGCCAATGCCAACCTGTTGACGTGCTGGCCAGTTTGCGGAAAAATACTTATATATATATAGATTACTTAGATTTCAGCCAAGCTGACTGCCTGACTGGCAGGAAAAGTGCAGCGGCATAAAAGAAAAAAAAAAACTCGCTTTTCTTGGTAATTAATGAAAGCTGCCACGGCTCAGGCTCAAACTGAGGCAGAGGCAATAACAACTGCAGCAGCTTAGCTACTGTTGTCGGCAGTTATTAAAATGTTGCGATAAGTTTTGCCACGGTCCCAAGACGGGCCGAGACGGGCACATTTGTATGCAAAGTGCCAACAGATTCTGTTCCTGCGACGCGCAGGAAGTTGTCGCTGAAAGTGATATTGAAAACTGCCCGCAGAATGGATTACTTCCTTTGGCCACTTTAGTCCCATACCCGAAGAATCCCCAGGTGTTGGGGTACCATTCAGCTGCTGTTGAATCTTTGCTTACGATTAAAAACATTAAAAATGCGCTTCAAACTTTCAGACGGAATGATGTCTAAGCGGATTCTGACAAAGACTAGCTGCAAATGGCAAAAATGGTTAAGCTTCAGCATTTTTAATGGCAAAAAAACTTAAAGGCCGTGCAAATTGGCGTCGAACTCAAGTTAAAGCTAAAAGATTTAATACAATGTAAAATTAGTCTAAATATGAAAGACGTCAAAAAGCCAACAGATTCTCAGAACTTTTGGGCAAAACTTTGAGCAATTTTTAGTTGATTCGTTGAAGCAATAAATATAATTTCTTTCATTTGCGACACTTGACGCACAACTTGAACTATTCTCACACCTCCCACCCAACGCGTTGCAAAGTTGAAGGGGTTTGGGGGGAGGGGGTGGGGCAGTGGCGCTTGAAATGCCCGCATGTCTTGATAATCAACTGCCACGCCATTTAGCATCATTAAATTAGTAGGTCAAAACATCACCACAGGCCATAAAAAAAATGTCACAGCTTAGAGGAAAAATGCACTTGTAACAAAATCAACAGAGACGGTGAAGGGGAAGGGAACAGGCAACGGGGTTGTGGAAAAACAAATAGATGTGGAGTTCGAGAAAAAGACATTTAAAAAAATGTGGAAGCCAGCGAGAGTATTTAAAATGTGTTCTGTCACTCTCGAGAAAAAAAAAATGAAAAGCTGGCATTTTTTGGGGTCTGTGACATTTGTCAGTTTGTGTACATAATCTGTGGCACAATCGTAAGCAGCGTAATTATCTATGTCAACGAAGAATTTTCTCAGCGCCTCATTCTTTGGCTGGAAACTCAAGTGGCCAATGGCCAGCAGAAAATTGCCTTTGGACAATTGAAACGTTTAAATATTTAAACATTTGCTGCGTGTGTCTCTGCGGCAGTTATGTAATTTTCAAGATGCGCCACAAAGCCTAATGGCAAATTTAATGCGCCACTCGTTTTGGGACCTGGGGGGGCAGAGCCAGACACATGTCGACAAGCAAACAACACCAAACAAACAAACAACACAACGCAACGCAACACATTGAGACGCCTCTGGAGTGCGTTGGCTGTTTCTCCTAGAGTTTGAGTGCGTATGTATGTATGTGTGTGTGTCTGTGTGTGTGTGTGTGTGTGTATGTGTGTGACCTTTAAGAGAAGTTGGAGCCGCCTTTGGCATCACAGTCGCGCTTAGGGCCAGTGTTGGGAGTCTGAGTCTGTTGCATGTGGCCCCCATTTCAAGTGGCAAGCTTGGTTGGCTGTTTTTTAAGTTATTAAAAAATTAAAGCAGAAAAACTCTTGCTGCCGTTTCTATTCATGCCATGCAGAGGGGCTGAACACATTATTCACTCATTAAAATCATCAGTTTAATAGCCAGAACATAGCTTGAGCACAACAAAAAAAAAAAAAAGCGAAATTATATTTTTTCCACAAGCTACTATAAGGAATTATTAACTAAAAATGGTAGACAAGATCGCCGACGTACATACATATAAATAATACAACGAGTAGTGCCATAGGGCGGAGAAAAAAAAACAACGCAAAGCCATGGGATTTTATGCTAATACGGCACAGGAAAAACAGAAATGGGAAGAACGAGGGGAGTGCTCCGAACATGTCTTGGATTAAATATTAAGGTGCTGACCTGACGACTGCCAATGTGCGCTACACCACCAAAGCTTATGCGAATAAAAAACATTCAAGTTGGGTTATTTTATACAAACACAAAAATATTAATAATATAGGATTACAGGTGGCAATAATAAAAAAAATATTTGAAATTCAATTTTATTGCATTTTTATTTATTATATGTGGTTATTTTAGTAGCATCAAGTATGCTATTAACATTCAATTATATTTGCACTATTTATAAATTACATTAAATACGATTTTGCAAAACAGATGTAATTAAAAAATAAAACCCAATTTATTAATAGTTTTGCATATAAAAATAAATCATATTTTATTGCATTTAACTGAATTCATAAAAATGATTGTTTTTTTTATAAAATAACTGCAGCAGTAAATATTTTTTCGCTGACAATTGGACAGCTGAAATCCTGTTATTTGTCATGAACTTTAGATTATATGCAAAACAAATCAATACTTGTATTAAATTCATACATTTTTTTATGGTTCCAACAATTGGTTGGGTACATTCGCATTATAATCTATAATCCAGCAGGCATTTGTTGCATTAAATTAGTTTTTGCTCTATTTAGAATTGGGCTTTATCTAAACATATGCAATTATTTATGTTGGCAAACAAATAAGCAACAGTTAAAATGTAAATGAGATGAGAAATATGATTAGATATGAGTATTGTGTAGTTAATTAATTGCCGATATAACTTTATAAATTGCATATATAATGCATATACATTTTTTTTTTTATTTAAATAAATTTTTAATTTGAGTTATGTTCAAATAGAAAATGCTAATTTACTACAAAACAACCTCTGAACTTTTTATCAAATTTAATGAAGCCAATGTTGCTGTTAAGTTAGAGGCAGGCGGACAAAGTGCTGCTCATTCATTTTAACAAGGCAAATGATTTGTTATTGCCGCGGTACAAACAACAACGGACCATCCGTAAGACAGTCCCAAAATGGCCATTGCAGTGCAACCATAAAAAAGATGAAGCGATTTGCAGCCACTGTTGTAATTGTGCCGCTTAGCCGAACGTCGACAGCGACGGCGACTGCGACGGCGACAGCGACAGCGACTGTGACGTCGAGACAGTGAATTAAAAGCTGAAGAAAAACGACAACAGCTACAACAAGTACGCGAGAGTACATAAACTTTTGCCACTGCCTATATAAACACGCACATATATATACATACAAACATACATACATACATACATACATACATACATACATACATAGCTACATACAGAAGTGCTACAGATACGAATGTGAGGCAGGCCTTACCGCAGACACTGGCAAGTGACGAACTGACTGCAGATGTCGATGTGGGCAGAGGGAAGGTGTGGAGTATAAGGGTTGCGAAATGGGATGGACTGTAGATGGGGTTGGGGTTGGGGATGTGGTGGTGCTGGTGCTGGTGCTGGAGGTAGCCTGGCAGCGGTGCCGGGTATCAACGAACGAATGAGTGAGCGAGTATCTTGGGAATCGTCACAGGCCTGAGAATAATTAATTCCCACGAATTAATGTGCACGGCACCAGCAGCAGCACCGTCAGCAGCACCAGCAGCAGCACCGGCAGCAGCAGCAAGAGCAAAAGCAAAAGCAAAAGCAGCAACAAGAACGGCAAAAACAACAAGTGCTTTGCCTTGGCGAGGTGTCTTAAAGGAAGCTTGCGGCTCAGCCGTGGCACAAGTGTAGCGGCGGCTGTGTATCTCAATCTCGTTGCCGAGCTGCTACATGTTGAAGCTTAAGTTACGTTGCCTTTTCCTTTTGCCAGCAGCACCAAGAAATTAATATCTCTGATGCAGCAGCAGCAGAACATCTACAGAGGAGCCTCTTTTTGGCATCGCTTTACCTGCCACAGTTGCTACAAATTATACGCAGCTTGAGAAACAGCCAAACTGCTTGTCAAGCAGCAGTTTCCACCCGCCCCCCCGCTCGCACACCGCTCGCACCTTAATGTACTTTCTGAATCACTTGAATGTATTTAGTCACCTTAATGAATTCTACACATGATGTACTGGGATTTTGTGACAAAAGCCTGCACAGATTTGCCACCGAAATATGTTGCACAGAGCTATCAAAGTTTCCATAGGTAACACCGACAACCCTTAGCACCATCCCATCCCATTCCCATTACCATTCCCATTACCATTCCGGCCCAGTTACAGACTTTCAAATTTTATGCGAAACGCTTTTGACGTCATGTGTTTTGCATTTCATTATTTTCTCGGTCTGCAAACGACAGAAGTGCTACAAATTAGAAAATCACCTCAAAAACTCTGAAGTGTGATTAGTCACTGTACAAAATGTGATTGAAGGGAACTTGATATTTATAAAATTACTATATAAAATATAATTATATAATAATAATAATAATGAAAAAAAATTATTGCATTCTAGAAAATTATACTCAAAAAATAAAAAAAAATGTTTACGACATAAGTATATTTTTTTATTATAGTTTTAATATATTTTCTGTTTTATAATATGTTAATTTTTATTAGAAATGCTTGCACATCATTCATTTTTTATATATTTATATCCAAACTGTTATTCTTACTTGGATAAACAATATTTTATTAACAACTTTTGCCACTTACTTGTTGCGTTTCATTTTTCACTTAAGAATTTAAAAACGTTCCTTATGAAGTTGCACCATTAACTGGCATCTCCAATGCTAAGGAGCTTTTTTCTTGGGCTATATTAAATAATTATAATTTTAATTAAAATAGATTAAAGCCGTGTTGTGTGCTCGAGCGCCTTGTGAGGTGATTAAGTAAAAAAGACAGACAGACAGCCAGACAGACAGACAGCCAGAGGCGTCAGGAGCCTACAGCTTCTTCCATTGCTCCTGGTGCTGCTTCTGTTGCTGGTGCTGCTTCTGCTACTGCTCCTTCTGCTGCTACTGCTTCTTCTGCTACTGCTACTGCTGCCGAGAAAAGTGGATAGAGAAAGGAACAGCAAGGAGCTATAGAATCTGGAGCAAGTGGCAGGCAGATGAAAAAAACACAAATCACTTCAAGTTGTTGATGTTGCTGTTGAGATTATGACGATGATGAAAAGCTCGCGCTGCTTTTCCTATACACAATGTGAAAGAAAAGCCAAACAAAACAATAACAACAACAACGAAAACAACAACAACAGCAACAACAACAAGTGCTCACAGGGGCTAATGGGAATAGGCCTCGAGGCAAAAGTCGGGATTACAAAGTGAAAAACTTGGACGGCTAGGCGTTGATGAGCGCTTTTGGGATTCGCTTTGGTAATAGCACCAGACTCTAATATCTGTATGCATATAATTATAATTAGAAAAGCCTTAAGATACATTTTTTTCTGGAGAAATAAGCGAATCGCTGCTTGGCCAAGTTTATGTTTACGCATACTCATAAAGTATTAATAATAATACTTATTTTAAACTTATCCAAAATTTTTTCAATTACTTAAAATTATTTCTATTGACGTACTATGCTTTTGGCCTAATGTGTACCCAGATTAGTTACTTCTAGCAGATGGCTAGCGATGGCAGTAATTGCCGAAATTCAATATCTCGGCCTAATAGACAAATCCTGATTGAAACTGTCACATTAAAGTCAAGGACAACTACTATTTCAGTTACTGTAAATCTCCCAACGATATCCCTTTCAAGTGGCCGGGCCACATCCT
Organism: Drosophila melanosoma; assembly: GCA_035042045.1. Taxonomy (NCBI): domain Eukaryota; kingdom Metazoa; phylum Arthropoda; class Insecta; order Diptera; family Drosophilidae; genus Drosophila; species Drosophila melanosoma. The sequence goes on along the minus strand of JAWNLY010000170.1, from coordinate 1,816,833 downwards.
CGCCCGACTGTCGCCAAATCCAACAAATCCAAACCTGAGACACCACACAGAAGAAAAAAAAAACACGTATAAACAAAATCTGACTTCCGCTTTGGCCTCTGGCTGAACTGCAGGTCAAGTGCAGACACACACAGAGGATGATAGTTGCCCGGTTCAGGATCAGGCTTGCAACTTGATCGCCGACAACCGATGTTGACAAATTAATGTGGCAGCCACAGTTGAGCTAAGGCCTTGGTTAGATAACCATCGTTGTGATGAAATCCGATGCGGCTTACTTGAAATACTTGAAACAAGTTTTGCCTGCCCTTTTCGAGGCGATGTGTTGATATTTGAATTCAAACAAATCCCAGCTCGACCGTTGACATAATAATACTCATAAATAATGCCAATTGGCCGGCGGTTTTGTGTTTGTGTGTCCTTGTGTCCGATGTGGCACACAGTTTGTTTGTTGTCTGCAGCCTCGACACCAACACCTCAGAGCCAGTAATTAGCCCGGCTCACAGATGCTGTCCTTGTCGTCTGACTGAGTGCTGAGCATAGGGCACCCATGTGGCATTCATCATGACTGACTGCCGTTGGCTGTTGTCCCAGCGTGTGTCTTGGGTTTTATTTTTAAATCGCACATTCCTCTCCGATGGCCTCTGGGTCCATTTGCTGTTGGGTTTTTCATCTTTATCTCTCCCGCCAGTGAGTGCTTCCTTCTGCTTTGTTATTGTTGCTGGATATTTTCATGACCTTTGTGGGGGTTTTTTTTTTATTATTTCACTCGTTGCTTTGTTCAATCATTTATTGATGCTGTGCAGCAGCAGCAGCAGCATCCAAAAACAGCATTCAGCATCAGCATCAGCAGCATTTCCTATCGCTCGACTTGGCTTTGTAGTCCCTTTGGGGCATGTATTGTATATATATAAATACATGCATATGATTTCGTATTTCACATCATGTTTTCTCTGCGGGCACACACACACACACACACACACACACTCACACACATATTCAATTAGCGTGTGTGTGTGTATTGGCTTTTTCAAGCATAGCACAACACACAATTATTTTAATAAATATATTTTTCAAAAATATTTCTTTATTTTTTTTTGTTTGTTGTGAAAGTATTTTTGTAGCAGACAAGCCAAGTCTGTAGCCAGTGGAGCGCAAGCGACGCGTTGCCTTGTTGGCTTAGTATATATATATATATATATAAATGTATCTTTAAGATACAACGACGAATATGATACAAATTGGGCTCCTAGACTAAACAGCTCGTGGCGGGAGCCAATTGTGTGTGTGTGTTTGTGTGTGTGTCTGGGTGTGCGCGTGTGTATTAATAATACGAAAATTGTTTGATGTTCTGTTAAGTAGCTATAAAATTTGAAAAATGAGCCCATTTAGTAGGTAGTTAGAGAGCCAACGTTTCATTTGGATTAAACATCCACCAACATCAACAGCCTGTTGGATGTGCGATGCTAGCTTCGAGATCTGCTCGAGAGAGACGCGAACTGTGACGTGCTACTCTGGTTTGACACCTCTGTTCCTTTGTACAAGGAAACACCTGCCGTCGCTGACAGCTTTATAATAGACCCTCTGCTATGTCCCAGCTAATGAGCTATTGGTTCTCCCGGCAATGCATGTCAGCAGCAGCAACAGCAGCAGCAGCAACAGCAGCAGACGCCGAATGCGATGAGCTCCAGAGTATATTGCCTTAATCACTGTCACTCAATTATGACATTATGGCTGCTCCCTGGACCCCGTGGATTAACGGATTAGCAGCTGAAAGAATGCAAATTAGTCTCAGCTCTCTTTTTATTCCACAAAGAGCTGAAGTGTGGTTTTGGACAGAGCATTCAAATTTAACAATGAATTGATTAATTAAATAATGCTAGACATAAGTTGACAGACACAAGTTTCATTCAAAATTCATTAAGAGAAGTTTTACCCCAAAATACTTTCAGTATATTAATTGCATTTCTGTGCGAGTAAGAATTTAATTTCAAAGTTGTTGAAATAATCCACAAATATGTGTGCAGAAATCACTTAACTCAATTTGCAGCTAGAAATATTCTACATTCAATTAGAAAAGTACAATTACGAATTGAAGCACATTGGTTGCATATTCGCCGACAGTGTGCTCCACTTGCACCACAATTGATCAAACTTATCGCATCTCAAACAAAAAGCGCAGCGCTGAGCACCGAAAACAAGACGACTCCAAGACCATTCCCATTCCCATTGTATAGGTATGTGTGTGTGTGTTTGTGTGTGTGAATATAAGCACCTACCCTAACCAAAACCATAGACGCTTCCTGTGGCATTCCCCAGACACCTCAGTACCGAAACCAACCACACGTGTCAAAGCAAACGGTAAACGGCAATCGCCGCACCTTGCGCAAATGTTGTCGAATGCGGTGATGAGGTTAAGGTAGGGCGAGTATATATATATATATATATATGGAATGCACTGGGGGAGAGTGTGAAAGGAGCAGGAAGGAATGCGAAGGAGTTGCTCCACCATAAGTGGCACACGTCCCACGCTACATATTTGTACAAGTTTATGGCGACAAGCGATGCCATTTGCCTTTGCACAGCTGATGACTGGCCCGATACTAAACTCATGAAAGCTTCCATATCGAGCCGAGTCGAGTGAAAATATTGCACGGATTTTGTGGACGGCGGCACAACAAAAAAAGTGTTAAGTGTGGATATATTTTTTTTTTTTATTTAAGTGTAAGAAAGAAGCCTTGCCACAATCAACAAAACGAGCAACAACATCGGAAACAGCGGAACAGTTGAACTTATCGGCAAAATATAAAGCTGAAAGTCAGCCGTGCAAAAATTTGCATGCAAGTCAAGAAACCAACCGAAACCAAGATGTAAATGCGAATGAATATCTGTGTTTGTGTGTGTGTGTGTGTTCGTGTGTGTGTACATTAAGGTGTGTGTGCTTAGCGATAACACTTTGACAGGATTACGCCTGCCTAAGGACCGCATCAAAGCGTTAAGGCAGCAAAAGTCACACACTAAAAACCGATAACACCGCAACGTGTTTTTTTTTTTTTTGCGCCTTCGTCGATGGCCAATTGAAAAGACATTTGCTGGCACATTTGGCCAACTCAATTCGACACGATGCTTGGCAAACTTTTGCATGACTTCAAAGTTATGAATCCAGTTTGGGGTTGCTGCCACGTCTCTGTTTTTGTTGCTGATGCCCAGCACGTGAGGTAATTTCTAATATTTAACTCTAAATTAAGTTAAAAAAAAAAAAGAGATGTGGTGTCCAAGCAGGGTTCGAGGCACGTCGGCTGCGGTTGGGCAACCAGCACAGCAGAGCACAAAACTCAGCTCCATTTGAGGAGGAGAAGAACCATTCACTTTAAGATTTTACCAGGCATATTTTATTGCAAAAGTCGCAAGACCAAAAGCAAATGATGCAATAGGAGATGCGGCAACACTAAACTTGAGGTTAGTTGTCTGGACAGTTGGTTTATTGGTCACACTTGGGCTCGCACATAATTTATGTGGGAATTGCTAGCCAAGTCATTACCATCACCATCACTCTGCTCAGTCAGGCAATTCAGATAGCTGCAGAGACAGAGACAGACTGAGAGACAGAGACAGACTGAGAGACAGAGATAGACTGAGAGACTGAGAGTTACCTAGGCCAGGCTCGAATGAATTGTGTGAACTAAATTAAAACCAAAACGAGAACAAAACATATGCGAATTATATCCAATAAGGTATATACGACGAGTGGATACCCTTTGGCCAAAAAGAGCACACAACTTAGATAAGATGAGAATTTAGGTTAGATTTCAAAAATATCTTGTAGTTTAGATCCAAAATTAATTAGTTAAGCTATGAATTTTAATATTGTCCTATCCTTATTTGTTTAATAATATTTACTATAAAATTAGCCCTAAATATTATTTGTTTGTAGCTCAATTCCCAAATACAGGAGTTAATATCTTCTATCTATACTATCGTCATGATTGAATTTAATTGATTGATTTAACAATATTTATTTGCTAGTCGTTGGGAGTATGTATTACCCAATCCTTAAGCAATCATTTCCCAACTCATTGATACTCTTTCCCAGTGTTCTGCCCATCGAAATGAAAGCCCACAAATGCAGATCATGCGCTGACTTTCCAGTGTTTCCCTGATCTGAAGCTCCGTTTCTGTGCATTGGGAACTAAGAACCTAAGAGTCGACATGAGTCCAACTTGGCGAACATTTCAACTGCTCCCTCTCGCCCCGCTCGTTGTTTTTCTTTCAAGTTGATTGCGTGTGGCAAGCTTCCGTTCCCAAAGCGCAGCGTGCAGCGCTGCATGCCGCTAATTGTTTTGTACTTGAGAAACTTGCAACCGCTAAAAGTCAAATAAGCATTTATTAAAGTGATTAAAAAACAAGAAGTTGCAATTGCACTTCAAAACCGTATTGCGTGTGTGGAGGTGGAGGAACATGCGCAGCTCCAAGTAATCACAGCTGCCTTCCTAACAAAGAACGCACTGATTAGTTGCCACGCCCCTATCATCTGCCTATGGCTATGATTCTACTGTTGCCGCTGCTGCTGCTGCTGCTGCTGCTGCTGCTGCTTTTGTTATGCAAATTAGCAAGGCCTAAATCTGGCAGTGTTTGTACAGTATACAATCTTTACACCCACTCATCTATAAGCCCGACACACACAAAATGTTATAATTAATTGCCTGCTCGATATTTGGCATCCAATTACTACGCTGCTCATTGACCGACCTCTTTCTCTGTCTCCCACTGACAGACAGATAGACAAACAGACAGACAGGCAGACAGACAGACAACCCACGCTTGGCCAGCGTGAATCGATAAAATAGTAAAAGCGCTGGCCAAGCTATATATATTTATGGATATAGATACATTATGTTTTAAACAGGTTCCAAGATCAAACACTCATCAGCAACGGAGCAGCTTTTGATGCCACTCTGATTGCTGTAGCTGTTATTGTTGCTGTTGTTGTTGCCACAACATCCGCTCCAAGTCCCCACACAGCAGCGACGGGGGCGTCGTCGTCGTCGTCGTCGTCGTCGTCGGCATCAGCTGCCAACGCACAGTTGTCAACTCTTCGTTTTTGTTATTGAGCAAAGTTACAAAATTTATTTGCAGTGTCAAAATGCTGTTGGAAATTTCGCACATGTGCATTTTGCACTTTCAATTAATGTGCAAATATTGTTGCAATTTGCAATAAGTATTTGCAGTGCAAATATACATATTTTGCTCCACTGTGCATGGGCCTGAACTTGATTTGAGACTTGTGTGAATTCTGGTTTAAAGCCGTGGCTCAAACTGGATTTGGTGCTTGGGATTTTTATGAATGAACGCGAGTGGCACCAACAAACACCAACTATATTTGCAGCACACCAGCGGCGACAACAACAACAACAAACAACAAACAGTTCCAGTTCCAGTTTTCCATGGCCATTTGCGTTTACTACGCTGCTGCTGGTGCCGCTGCTTTTGCAATCTGCTTTTGGCCAAGATACAAGATACAAGATACAAGCACACATGTGAGGCGGGTGCTTGCCTGGGCAAATAATAAACATGAAACGCTTGCAGGTGTATTTCTAGCTCTTTTCCCGTGGCCAAAACCCAAAGACTCCAGTTTCATTGCTCCCCCTGCGTTGGCCGCCGCAGTTCATTAATAAAATTCACTGAAGCGAAGCAACTTTGCTCAGCTGCCCATTTATATCCATCTATGTATCTTTTTTTCTCACTCACTCTCTCTTCCACTCTCTCTCTCTCTCTCTCTCCTCTATTTTTGTGTATTGTATCTGTATCTATCTTTAGGGATATGGTATTTATTTGTCCATGCTATAGAGATAAAGTATTCTATTTTTTTTCTGTATTTATTGTTGTTGTTTTTTTTTTTTCAACAAAACGTAACTAATTGAATAATAATCCCAGAATTTCCATATGAATAGCCGATTAAGACATGTTGCTCATTTAACATAAATGCTTTAGTTCGGCGTCAATCATCGGAAATGGCCAAACGCCTGAGCTGGGAATTGAGTGTGGAGTGGTGTAGGAGGAGGTGGAGGAGGTGGAGCCACCAAATTCAATATAGCTTAGTATAGCTTTATTGTATACTTATATATGTATCAGTGTGTGTGTGTGTGTGTGTGTGTTACCTTATTATTTCCTCTTCTATTTTGTTGTGTGTGCTTCATAAGCTGCTTTGATGTGTAGTCAGCTAACAAAAACGCTCCAAATTAACACGAATTTTCGAATGTGAAATAAAGCAAAGAGATCATTTGGATTTTGTCTTACAAAACTCAATCAGTTCAAATGAAGCTGCTAAAATTATGATGAATAACCCTTTGCATTCAGCATGTTGAGTTGAGCCACATATTTCACAGCCTTTTTGTTAATTTAAATGAATTTGTATAACATGGAATAACATAAATAACCACTTGAATAGTTGGTTAAAATTGATTTTTGCTCAGCCTAACAATGCTTATAGGAATTTCTGGTTTGCTAAAAAAACACTTTTTCAACCACAGCAAGAAAATCAAATAACTCAATCACAAAATTAAAACGGATTAAAAAATATGTTCAAAGAGTTGGCTGGAATTAAATACTGTGCAAGCCAAGTGCTAAAGTCTTTTAAAGTGCTCAATGTGGATAAATTTTTGGTTGGCATCCATGTCCATGTCGGTTTTATTCTTATTTTGTGTTTTTTTTTGTTTTTTTGGGACATTTCCCCACTGACAGCTGCCAATTGTTCAATTATTGCGCTGTGGATCCTTGGCTCGTTGGCTGGTTGACTGCTGGCGCAGCATTTAAAAAAAAAACTCCAACTATCATTTAATCATAAAAAATGCATGCGCCTATAGAATAAATCCAAATGCGTCAATTTTCCCCATTCCTGGCTTGAAAACCGTCTCTCGGCTCTGTTAATTGCATATCAATGCAGCATCAGCAGGCTCAGGATCAGCAGGACAACAACCCAGCCTGCCTGCCAGCCTGCCTGCCCAGGCATCAGCCATAGCAGTTCATCAGAGTGTCATTGACAGCAACAGTGTCGCAGTCAGCGTCAATGGATGCCGTCTGATGATAGTTGTAGCCACGGATGGCAATTAAGCTGATAGACTTTTAACGCATTTTGTGATTTTAATTATTAACTTGACATTTCGATAAGCCAGCATGCCACATATATATATCCCATTCCTGAGTATGTTGCTCTTCTCTCTCTTTTCAATCTCTCTCTGTCTCACTCCCTCTCTCTCTCTCTCTTTCTGTCTCACGCCTTCTCTATCGTCGACACTGACTATCTCTCTTCTTGTATGATAAATGCCTTTTTAATGACTTTAATACACGCGTGTGTGTTTGTTCCAGGATGTGTGTTTGTCCGTGTGTGTGTGTTTGCCACCATCAGTGTTGTGCATGAGGATTTCCCACCAAAACATGCTAAATTCAACATTACACCGCAAATTTGCATATAAATTTTATTAAAATATTCTTTTAAGTTTATATTTATTATATAACTTTTATTTATTTTATACCAATTTACGGTTTTGTCAATAAAATAAGACTTAATCAAATTCGTTATTTATATTGTCGGAAAAAATATATATTCAAATTATTATTTTCATAGCATATGCAATTAAAGCCGCCGAAACATTTTAAATAATTTTTTAGCTTTGCTTTAAAACATATTTTTGATGAATGACAAATCTGGCTAAAAAGTTCAACACTGTTGCCAGTTAGTGTTAGTTTTATGCTAGAGCTTGTAGTTTGTAGTTTGTATGTTGTTGACCCTGTTGCTGGCAACATGTGGCTGCCTCGGCAAGTCTTTGAACGTGTCCTTACTTCCATTGAATGTAGCTGCTATTGTTATTGTTGGCATCTGGCTTGTTATTGCACATTAAGTATTGTCTTTATTTAATGTTTGCAATTTGGCAAATTTATTATGAAAGGATTTGATTTGCCCCCAGTGTCATTCAATGCATTTATCATGCTGTTCATGCAACACATTCCACATACTAACAACTGAGTGTGTGTGTGTGCCTATGTGGGTGTGTTGCGTGTGTGTGTGTGGGTGTGTGTGTGGAAACAATGCGACGCCTGTCTTGTCTGCCAGTGCCTGACACTGATTGCAATTTTAATTTACAATAAAACTCATTAGCAGTGATTGCTGTTTACAGAGAGAGGCAGGCAGGCAACCCGTTAGCGCCCATCTAAATATGCAAAGTGCTGCTGCTTGGGGCCTCAACGGGACTAGTTCTAGTAATAGTATCCTCTGCCATCTAAGTGCATATACGTGTTAGTGTATTACGAGTTCATTTACTCCATTCTCGGCATTGAGACGAACATTTCTCTCCTGATCGACTAAGCCTCGACCCTGCCACAGCCACAGCCACAGACACAGCCACCGACTGTCTGACCCAGCTGACTGACTGCCTGCCAATCTCAAAATCTAGTCGCACATTTGCATCTAATGCCTGCTGCATTGGTGTGTGTGTGTGTGGTGCTCAAGCAACCTGTGGTCTTGTGTGTTGACTTTGGTAGGCATTATCATTAGCATTAGGCAACTTTATGTTGTAATGCATGCTCTCCGCTTTAGACATTGCCACCTGCCATGTTGCAGTAGCAGCAGCGGCAGCAGCAGGAGTTGCATTAACAGCAACCGCATCGCCAGCAATTGCAATCAATGTTGTTATAGCAATTGCCCAATGTTTGACAATTAAATGATGTTGATTGGCATTTAGCTCATGCAAATATCAAATTAATAGCTTAATCCATAAAATATATGAAATGATAATGAACGATTGGAAAAAGGAATTAAATCACCAAAAGATATTTCACTCTAAAATGTCCTGATCTTAAAATATATATATGAAATTATTAATAATCATTAAGAAGACTTAAAACCAAGACTTCCTCTTTATTTAAGTAGTTAATATGCTCTATTTCCCATTTATTATATGACAGTATATTTCTAATAAATAATTTAATTCAATTATTGTTTCTTTGATAAAAATCAATATTTTATAACCACATTTATCATTTCACATAAATTTGATTAGGTTTTTACTAATGCGTTTTGATTTATTGGTGATTTGATGTTTTGCATTTTGTTTTGGCAGTTCCAATAAAATTAATTTACCCGATTATTGGTCAGGATGAATTTGGTTGCTTGGTGATCAATAATAAAATATATAAATACTAAAATAAATTGTATAGTTTCATATCACTGATGAAATAATTCAATATCTGCGTTGTCACTTGATTTTAATTGTGAATAAGCACATTGTATAATTGTATAATGTACACAAGTGAATACACACCCATCCACACACACACAGTCGCATACACACACACACATAGATTCACACACATAGAACTTAGATGTATAATTAAAACTGACCAAAAAAGCCAATATTAGATGGCTGTTGACATTTGTTGCATGTGTCCAAACGACAGCTGCACCATTTCAATAGAATATTGCTAGGCTTCGCATATTACGTATACGTAATGCAAAATGCAGCACATTACAATTAATCATCCGACAGGTAAGCCCAGCACATTAAAATCAAATATAAATTCACTCTTTCGGCGTGTAATTCTGCTTGTCATTATGAATGTATGTGTGAGTTTACATTTGCATATCTATATGTATTCCTATATATGTATGTATACACACAGTATGTATGTGTGTATGTATTTGTGTTATGTGTTATTCGCACGCTTAAGCTGCAAATGCTTTTGGTACATTTCAATTAAGTCCGCGACAGTTATATTAGTTAGTTAATTTGATTATGTAATGCTCTTCACGTGCATTTGTTTTGTATCATTATTGGCTTTAATTACGCATTATTGGCATCATTCACATATTAGCCGCGGCTTTGCTTATGTGTTAATTTAAATTAATGATCCGGGATTTGTCACCATAATCAATCGAAAAAATGTATTCAAAATGCAATGTGAGTTAAATTTATAAAAATCCCTTTAAGTTGATATTTACCCTAGATTAATCGCAATTCGCTTAATCCATTAATTAAAAATACAAAATAAAGAAAACATTAAATATAATTATAAGGAAAAACAATTTACAGCTTTAACGCATAGCCAAGGCTAAAAGCACAACTGTCAACAAACAAACAAGTAAAAAAAATTATTGCAATTTATGGACTACGAAGTTTGAATACCCTACACTTAATTGCAATATGAAGATGCTATTACTTAAGAGCTTTTGAATTGAATATTAAGCTTTAATTTCTAAGATAATTTGTCGATCTTAGACGAAGGTTTTGTATGACCATTTCACATTAAGGGCATTCAAGAGATAGTACAAGGAAAATTTGCACTTATGCTGATCAGATGGCTGACAGACGGACAAATGGCCTGGCAAATGGCGAATGGCATCCTCCTCGGAGCCGCAACTCACAGTTGCAAGCCAGTAGCGAGCAGTATCCTCATCCCGTTAATTTTGTATTCAACTGGGACAGACAGGCGCAGACAGCTGGCACGGGTATTGTTGATACGGGCAATGATGGTGAAGCTGATGATGCTCATGCTGATGCTGATGATGCTCATGCTGATGCAACCGATGGTCCAGCAGCAGTTGTGTTAATAATTATGGAAAATCAACGCTTCGGCATCATTTGGCAACTCATTAAAATTCATAAATTATACTTCAGCGTTTCATTAAAAAAATTCAATGCAGACAACAACAATTGCAGACTTGCAGCAGGGGCAGTGAAATTAACAACGAAAGTGGAAAGAATGGGTTGTGGCACAGATGCATAAAGCAGTAAAGCAGCACGTTGCATGATTTATTTCAGGTTCTCTGAATCCTAAAGCCTCCGCACACAATGCAACCGTAATAAATTGTTTCTTTTTTTTATTAATTCCAATAAATGCGAGTATGACATTTAAATAAATAAAATCAACTCAGAAAAATTTAATTAATATTTAAAATAATAATAAAATCAAATTGATAACAATAGACATAATTATTTTTTAATAGAACTGAAATTTTAGCTGCATTGAATGAATATGTTTTCTTTTCAAGTGGAATGTTAAATTAATAAAATTCAATTGGCAAATTCACATAAATTAAGTTGCTAAGTAAAACGATTATTAGAATATATAAAGTCAAATAAAATTTGTTATGAAAATGGAAGTAAATTGCATGTGCAACAGTTTTACTTATAAAATATAAATAAAATATATTCTTTATATCAGACTGGTTGCCATAAACTAAATATAATTTATTTGCGATTTGCAGAGTGTTTTTCAATTGTCCATTCAAAAAAAAAAAAAAAATACGAACAGGTATTTAATGTTAATTAATTGATGGTATTAATCATTAATTATTTGCATTACAATTGTATTGAGAGTTTTGTGTGTACTTACGAATCCTCTGTCGCAATGTGTAAGCGCTTTTAAATAAGTACCATTTATTTGTCCCAACAAGAATAAATATTTGCACAACTGTGTTTTCACTGTGGTTGTGTCGCAATCGAATTACGAATTACAGAATGCGGAATTTCAGATCTAAAGCCTGGGATAAAAACAAAAAAATGTCTGGCCCTTTAGTCGGGCATTTTAGACACAGACGAGACCTGTATAAATTCAAATTACTTGGAATATAAAGAGCTTATTTTGTTTAATTAGTTAAATGGAGGAAACTATGAATTATAACTTAATTGATACGTTTGATAATACGAATTATTTATTTCACACTATTATAATCGGCTTTCCCCTTTTTTTTAATGACAGCAGGGTATAAAAACCAAACAAAATAACAATATAAAACATGATTTTTTAATAAGCCTACAAGCTCGAGACACAACAAACACAACATTTAAGCTCACCAAAGCGTAATTATATAATTAAAAATAAATTAATATTGTATTACAATTCCCATTTTTTCTTTCTATACCTATCTGCATATATATGTGTGAAATTACATACAATTTATTAATTTCACTTAAGCTACGGCTGAAGAAATTACTTAATATATTCCCTTTACTCAGAACTCGTAAATTGGTGAAGCACCGTTCGATGAAACGTGCCACTCCCCCAAGCGCCCAAATAGCAAAGGCCCATCGGCCGACGCTCATTAAAAAACGTCAGCAAAAGGGATAAAAACCGTTTTATTGCCTACATACGAGGCAAACATATATATTCGAACATTTTCTTATTTGCATTGAATCGCAATGCACTGACCTCTGTATAGTGTATTTTGGGTATAACTAAACTTATCATGGATATACCAAAAATATTTCAGACTTGATAATCTGGAAACTAAAAGAGAAATCTAATAACTAGTTACGAAATCTAAGTTATTTTTTTAATTACTTTTATTTTTAAAAAGTTAAAAATAAGCACTGAAATACGTCAAATTTTTATATAACTATAGAAATATCGAAGAGGCTTAAGAGTTACTTTATTATTAGGATTTTATAAGGGTATTCAACCAATAGCACACCAAAGCACAACTTTTCATATCCGACAATAATTTTTTTTTTTATTATTTTGCCTGTCAGCGCGAAAGATGGAAAGAGGGTGGCGCTGGTAGTGAAATCAATTAATGAATTGATAAAAATTAAGTGCTTCAATTGTACGAAATTGATTTCGAGTAATAATTTTCAGCTCGAGCGACGTCCAGCAAAATATATACATATATATGTAAAAATGCGCAGTATTCACTGCATTTGTGAAGGGGGAAGGCCGTGGGCAGACGCAGGTGCAGGGGCACGGGGCACGGGGCAGGATAATAATAATGTATAATGGCTACCGCCGTCGGCGATGTCGGCAGCAAAAATAACAACAACATCGCATCTCTTTTACAGCGTGCAATGACTCCGGACAAGTTCAAAAGGCCGTCACATCCTGAGTCTGGGCAACAACAGGAGGCGGACGCGGACGCGGACTCGGACTCGGACTCCGACGCGGACGCGGAAACAGTACAACTGGCCCCAAAGGATGACTTTTCTTTCAGTTGCATAATAAAAAATAATAATCATAATTTTTTTTCATTGCCGCTGCCGGCATCGTTTGCTGTGCAATTTTTCCTTTTGCCATTTTTAATGCACTTAGCTCACGGCTCGACTGAGCCGCATCTCAGGAAGAGCAACCGGCCAGGATCCGCCGCAGGTGTTGGTCACCGTTAGCAACGTATTTTAATGGGCATTATCTGCATCATGAAAATTAAAAACTTTATACAGCTGCATTTCCCTTGTTATTGCTGATGCTCTGTTTTTTTTATATTTTTTTTTTATTGTTGTTGTTGTTGTTGTTGTTGTTGCTGCTGTTTCTGCTGTTGTTGTTGTTGCTTTCTTAAAGCACACAAATTAATTTTCCTAATTATACGACCGGGCCCAATGGCCACATTGCAATCGTAAATTAACCAAGTTTATGCGTGCTAGCAAAAGTTTTCTTGCACCCCCCCTTACTCCACCGCAACAGCCAACAAGCTAGTTGGCCAACCCGAGGCTACAACCAACGCGATAATGTTATCTAAAAAAGCATAAAGTTTTGCATCAAGGGCTAAAATCTAAATATTATTACCAGCATCCGGTTCACTGCACCGATGCCGAGGCCCGTCTCTGATTTATTCCGCAGAACTTGTTACTAGTTACTAGGACTGTGCCTGGGCCTGTTCCTGTGCCTATATACCTGTGCCTGGACCCTGGCCACTTGACTGGCCACTTTTATTTTTAACCAGTCGTACGTTGGTTGATTACAGTTTAAGGCAATTACCAGAACGGGAAAGGGGGGGGGGGGGTGGGGAGTTGCCTACAGTGGGCAGTGCCTTAATTTGCTTAGAGGAAGCTGCGAGAAGGAGGCAAAGTGTGGCACAAACTACATTGCGGCTATAATTTGACATGAGGCCACAAGCTGATTCAGCAGAAGAGCATATTAGTTTTTAGACTTAACGGAATTTAAATATACATTTTAATTTTTTAAAACTAAACATTTGATTATGAAAATAATAAAAATAATATATCAGTCTGTATATATGCAAAAAAAAATAAATGACATACATAACAAAGTTTATTTGTAAACGACTTCCACTAAAGGGCAGCTCTAGATCCAAATGTCCAGTTGTCCACTTATCCAATTCGTGTCCAACGTTGCACAATAAGACGCGTTGCGCTGCATTCCACTTTTTTTTTATAGCTAACAGGAAGCGAAGCGAATTGGTCCTCCAATATGGGAATGGGATAAGGGATACAGATGGTGGGAGGGGGGAATGGATAGACATGCGACAAAAAGTGCTGATTATTGAAATTAACTGATTGTTTGTTGTTCAGCTGCATTGGCAAATTATTAACAATATTTGTAGTTATGGCCAAGTGCAAATAAGCCAGACCAAGAGCAAGAGCGAAAAGAAGCCAGGCTAAATAAAAATACATTGGAATTGCATGCAGAACAGCAGCGAGCAGTGAAGAAAGTGTAAGGAGAAAGTGTGTCGGGGGAGCGGAGCTGCGGAAGCTAAGTGAGCTGAAGCTTGGCAATATGGCCAAATGGAAATTGCTGTAAAATATGAACTACCAATTTTTGTTTGGCTGCAGTACAAAAAAAAAACAGCAAATAAAAATGCTGAAACTGAAAGCAGTCGACTGGAAGATGCCCTGTAAATGAAAATTTTATTGTTAGTTTTTATAATTAATTTACACTACAGTAAAAAAAAAACACATTTTCTCCACACTCAATTAAATTTTGAAGTCGCGCATTTTACAAAAAAAAAAAATATTTGTAAGTGTTTGGTAACAACTCGCACTTCAAGTTTCATTTTACAACTTATATTTATGTAATATTTATTTTTGTTTTTTCAATACAATTTTTATGTATTCTTTTATTTATTTTTTTTTTCGCATATTTTTCTAGCGGAATTCTTAAGAGCGTATTTTTATAACAAGTCTCGAATTTCGCTTTTAAACATACACAAAATTATTATGGTGTATATATATATATATATATATATATATATATGGGTGCATTTAATGGTAAGATTTTCTGCAACATTAGCAACTGTAGTATACCCTTTTAAGGTTATTTTTCGAGGCATAGTGTATGCTGTGAAAAAATCTACTCCACACCAGTTTGGGGGCACCAGGCACTTCAGAGGGTTTTACGTCGGTTGGTTGCGAGACTTTGACACAATAACACCTAAAGTGGCTTTGTCCACCAGGCAATATTGACTGTCAGAAAATGCACACGACAGCAGACCCCCCAAATCGGAATCCCAGTTATAGTGCACCCACCTCTCCGCCAGCAGCTACCCCTACGAACACATACATATACACATACAATGCCTTGCTACCAGTGAGTTGGCAATCTGCTTTTGCTTGCAACTCTCGCTGACTTTGGTCGTTGTATTCATGCATGAATTTTGAACGAAATTTTCATACCTTTTCGCAATATTCTTTCGTTTTACACTCAATTCTTTTTTTTTTTTTTATCTTGTTTTTTTTTTGGTGGGGGCAGTTTCCCACTTCAGTACGTTACTTTTCAATTTCCACTGGTATATACAAACACATTCACGCACACACACACACACACACACACACACACTAACACACACACACACACACACACCCACACACACACACACACACACACCATTGTAAACTTTTTACACAGTGTCTTTGGTGCGATTTTCCGCAACACTGCATTTTCATTATGCTTGCGCGTTTGCGAGAACGGGATGCAGATAGCTTAGAGAGAGAGAGAGAGAGAGAGACAGCGACAAAAGTAAAGACAAAGAAAGCTGCTAACTTTTTGTTGTTGTTGTTGTTGTTGTTGTTGTTAGAATCGCTTGTCAAAGGCAGGCAGTCAGGCAAGCAGTTGGCAATTGAAGTCGCCAGTCTCCTTATTGCAAATTGCTTGAATTGCTTTTGGCTTACGGGTGTTGACCATTTGCCTTACGGTCGGTCCGTCGTGCATCTGTAATCTTACGTATTGTATCTCTGCGCTTGATACTTCACACTTCACACTTGCCACTTGCCACAAGTCGCCTGACAACTGGCACCTGAGCACCTGAGCACCAGGGCAGCTGGGCACCTGCCAACCGGTCGCGTGGGCACTTGGGCGCCTCGTGTTTACCCGCTTATTTGTTACACTTGACCAAAATCAATTGGCAGAGACAGCGAAAGCAGGCAGGCACGCCGACTTACAGCCAACAACAGATTATGTTGTTTAACAATCAAATAAGTCACGCGGCGCTTAACTCAGCTCAGGTGGAAGCACCGCAGTACAAACGCAACGACGGCAAAACGGCAACGGCAAACGGCAACGGCAAGTGGCAAGTGGCAAGAAGAATCGCAACATCAAAGGGAAAATAAAATTCAGTTAGTCGATGCCCGAATGCTCTTAGCGAATTCCATAGCCATTATTGGGATGAGCAGCTACAAAAATGTAAGTTGTAAAAGTATTTGAGAAAAAAAAATTAGAAGAATCTCAGCAGCAATCTGTAAATTTTCCAGCTAAACTTTTATTCATCTTATTAACCGATGAATAACAAAAAAAAAAAACACGCTTAAATGTTTTATCTTTTGAGTTTTGTTTTTTTTTTTTATTATAGTTGAGTTTATCAGAAAGTTATTATGCCCCATGCCACATACTTAAATGTTGGACAGGCAACACCAACAAGTTCTGCACGAAAGATTTTTAGCTACCTTTTGGCGCAGACCTGCAATGTCCGTCCGATGTCCGATGTCCAATGTCTGACGTCTGACGTCCGACATTCACGTACGTTGTGTTCAGTCTTGCCTCTGCCCTCTGATGTCCGTCGCTCCTCGTCCGTCGCCCATCGTCCGTTGTCTCTGCAATGTGTGGCTTATTGTATAAGCGCGTCCGTCTGAAACTGCGCGTCCAATGTGGGCGTTTTATGTGGCCGTGTCCCTAAGTTGATGCCGCTGATGTTGCTGTTGCTGTTGCCGTAGCTGTTGCTGTTGCCGTAGCTGTTGCTATTGCTGTTACCCGATGTTGTGGTGTTGCTTGTCTGATTGTTGTGATTCTTGGTTCGCATATGCCCAGCGCCCACCTTGTGTTGCCGTCTGCCGTCTGCCTTCTGCCGTCTACCGTCTGCCGCCTGTCGCTTGTGCCATGAGCCGTGTAAACATTGGCGCGTGCCTGGCTGCCAGCAACAAAAAACAAAAACAAAAACAATAACAACATCAACGGGCATCAACAATACAACACCTTAATGTGTGCGCCTGCCTGGAACTGATTCTAATCGCTTGGAGTGTGGTGTTAATGCTGATGTTTCAATTAATTTTTATTAGTTCAACTCGTTATGCGCATGGCTGATGTTGCTGCTCCTGCTGCTGCTCCTCCTGCTGCTGCTGTTGCTGCTGCTCCTGCTGTTGCTGCTCCTGCTGCTGCTGCTGCTGCTGGTGGAGTTGCTAGTTCTGTGCTCCACCTTATGAAAAATGATGATGTGTGGGCGAATGGTGCCTGATTTGGCCTTTCAATTTCTGCTCAGTGGACAGCTCAATCAAGTAACAAGCTAAAGCCATAAGCTTAGCTCCACCCGGCATGCCCATATCAGCCATATGTACATGACCTATTGAGGATCCATCAATTTGCATATTGCAGCAGTTCAGATATTGGCAGCTCACCTATAAATCCTTTGCTTGGCTCTTTTGCACGCCGTAAATAACACAGCCGGAAGGCAGGGCAGGCAACGTGGTCCAGTTGCTGGCACATTCACAGGACGGCAACGATGCCGCCAATCATTTATCAAAAATATTATCAATCAGTCAATAGATGAAATGGCTTGATGAATGTCCAACAAGCAGCCGGGCAGGCAGTCAGCCAGTCAGCCAGTAAGGCAGGCTGACAGGATGGGGGGGTGGATGGGCCGAAACAGGCGTCTGTGTTGACAGCCCAGTGGGCGGTTGCCTGGTCAAGAGCAAATACATACATATATGGAGAGAAAACCCCCCGAAAAACAAAGAGGCAGACAGCCTGCATTTGATTGATTTCAGAAAATGAAGAAAAATCGTGTCGAAACACCAAGACAAAGTGAACATCGACCAATACCAAAAACTGAAATTTCACATTGCTCTACCCTCAACCCCCCCCCCCAGCCTTGCTGAGTGAAAAGCACTTACCTCTCTCTTTTAGCCCACACTCTTCGTTAGGCATGAATCGAATGAAAAGGATTCTCAATTCAATTTTGGTGTCTGCAGGATGAATAACACTCAAAAAGTAGATGATGCAAACATTTCATACATACAAAACATACGAATTGCCATTGGAATAGAGAATACATTATATGCTCAAAAATATAGTTTTTCATTACTGAAATATACTGAAATTCATGTATATAACTTTTGTGCCAAAATTGTAAAAAGTAATGTCGGTTAAATATGTGGCATTTTGTAGAAATATATATGTATTTATATATGTATAAACATAAATCTTTAATCCATATCAAAGACTTTAAATTAAACTAAAAATAAACTCTTCTTTCACATATCAAAAAAGAGCATTCATAAGTCGAATACATTAGCTGAAGCCTACTTAGTTGTTGGTTCCATGGTTTTTGGAGTTTGGCCACACTTCGCATTCCTACTTTTTGGGACTACAATTTGAACTGAGATCATTTGGAAAATGGGCCATGCAGCAAGTTCATCAGAAAGCGATTAACTGTGACCAGTCATGGAAAGCGATGTAAATTTGATTATTTCGCATAGTGTGAGAGATTCACACGCACCTAAGCATATAACCACATACACACCCATATACACACACTTTGGCACACACACTTTGGCACACACACTTTGGCACACACACTTTGGCAAACACACTCGCATTACGATATGCGGGCAACATTTGTTTTATTGTTTAACGGTGTGTGTGGCTGTGTGTGTCTGTGTGTGTGTGTGTTTTTTTTTTTATTGCGGACTTATTCAATTTGCTCTACAACATGTCAAAAAGTTGTGCGCAGCAAATGAAAAATGTGCACCAAAAGTGCAAAACGCAGCAAACATGCTACGAAAATTACAAATTTTTTTCCCCCTCTCTCTATGCATTTGTGTGTGTGTGTGTGTGTGTGTGTGTGAGCCGTTTTTGTTAGTTTGTCTGTGGCTTGTTGTTGTCTCTGCTGTTGTCAAAAAGTATGCCAACGTCGGGTCCGAAATGATGGAGTGACAGTGACTGTCATCCGGGGCGGTAGATTTCGACTGTGGCAACTGTACGGCTTGTATCCAGGCAAGAGATCAAGGGGTGGAGGTAGGCAAAGGGGTATCTTCCCTGCTCCCTGCTCCCAGCTTCACTCTGTGTATCTTTTTCTCACTCTACATTTGACAAGTGCAGTGTGCGGCCAAATGCCTTTTAGTACCTCTTTCATCTGCAAATATTTGTGTTATTAGAATTTTTAAGCCAGCTCGCAGAAACGGTTTTTGCCAACGCTAAAAACTATACATATATATATATATATATACATAATACATGTATATAAGCATAAAGATGATGGTCTCCAGTTACCATTCGAGCATATTTCGCCAACAATATGAGTTGGCTTTTAAGAAAAGTCAACTTTGCAGCAATAACTCTTCTAACATGGTCATAACAAATTGTTTTTCAGATAACATAACAAGTTTTGTTACTAACTATTCTTATTAACAATGTTGAATACCAAGCGAAAATGATTTACAGAACACCCACGGCTTGCTGCCACTGTGTGTGTGTGTGTGTGTGTAGCATACTCTTATGCGCAAACAGGGGCAGTGTGTGTTAGTGTGTGTTGTGTGTGTGTGTTGTGTGTGTGTTAGTCGTCCGCTGTCAACGAAAATGTTTTGAAATTGTTTCGAGGCGTTTTGTTGTCGTTGTGTTGAATTTTTCGTCATTTTGTTGCCGTTGTTGTTGTTGTTATTCATTTTGAGTCGAGTTTTTTTTTTAAAAAATATTTAATTTCCGCATTAGAGTTGCGACGAAATATTTTGCATATAATAAAATTCCAATGCTCAAATATTGACACGCTTTGTGCACAAACTGCCTTTGTACACTTTTTTTTTTTTGAAAATTCATTTTTCAATATCAAATCATTTCAATTTTTGTGGCATTGCGTCGTTGTCGTCGTCGTCGAAAATCGAGCGGAATAGATTTATGACGGCGACACTGCATTTTATTACACTTAAAGGAAATCTTTCTTGAAATTGGCACACGAAAAAAAGTTTTGTGAAAAATAAACGCAAAATGGCAGAGGGCAGAACAAAAAATATGGTATATCGAGGCAGCAGGCAGTACCAGGAGCAGGAGCTGGAGCTGGAGCACGAGCTGGAGCAGGTAACCAGAGCGATAGAGAAGATGGCGTAAGTAAGGCAACGCCATTTATCAGCGTGACACCTTGCCGGGTGGCCAACTTGGTCCTGGATTGGCAGTGGGTGCAGATCTTGTGTGCTTGTGCTGCTTCAGAGTTAGCCCTTGGCATGGCTGTGTTTGTGTTTGTGTGTGTGTGTGTGTGTGTGTGTAGCATGGACATGTGAGAAATTGCGCAGAAAGTGCGACACAAAATTGTAGACAAATTGCTTGAAACGATTTCATTTCTTTTATTTATGCTGGAAGCGTTCGAGGCCCTCTTCTAAAAATGAATCCAGCATAAAGCCCACCACACGGTGACTTATAGTTGAATTATAAAATCATTCAAAACATAAGATGTAATATTTATAAAAAAGTTAAAGTAATTAACCTCTGCAACTTTTAATTATTTAATTATTAATTAAAATTAAAGATATCGATAGGAAAACTACGAATCTATATTTTTCATAAAGTTTTTTAATTTAGATCTATATATACATAATATAATTGATTTTGATTAGATAAGCAGATAAAATTTTAAAAATCTATTTTAATAAAATTGTGTTTAAAACAGAAAAATAAAAGCTGCTGAAAATATGTATTTCCGAAATGGGTATTTTAAATTTAGCTTTTTCTTCTTTTTGTTCAAGCAATAAATCAAAGTACAGTTAACCGGTGTCAAAATGGCTATCAGATATTATTTTTGTATTCATTGCCTTAAACAGAATGAATTTAAGTAACACATATCTTGAAGTTAAATGCACCCTAAATAATATAGATTAAAAACCTTTCAATTTCTATGAATATATAAGATAAAAATAAAAAAAAAACTCAGCTCGCATATGAGCGCAATAGAATTTGCAGGGAAAATATTTGGCTGCATAAATCAAACGAGAGCTAGCCCTAAAAATAATAATAGCGAACCCCAGAAACCATATCCATATCCATATGCCATGTCAGGCTGACACAACTAAACTAAAACACAAATACATATGCATAACACGAGCGGAGCGGAGCTAAAACAAATCCTCAACACAAATAACTGCCGACACATTTGCATATATCTCACAAATAACCGACAGCAAAGCAAAATAGAAACCAAAAGCCCAAACACCAAAATAACAACACACCACGGAGAAAAAAAAAAGAAGAGGAAAAACGCATTTACAATTGTTGAAAACAGAAAAAACAACAGCCAAATGGATAAAAAAAAAACAAAAAACAAAAAAAAAAAAGAGAAAAGAGTCGTGTGGCAACAAAATGCAAAACACTTTTAAAAATGAGGCATTTCCGGTCGACACACGCAGCACATAAAACAAGGGGTTAAAAAGAGGCGCGAAAAAGTAAAGCATAATAAACGCCGAACATAAAAATCGGCGCTGAAATCTGCACAAAACAACAACAAGAACAACAACAAGAACAACAACAAGAACAACAACAGGAACAAAAGCCATCGCATCCGAATTTGCGAAAGGGACAGGCAATATTTAAAGCATATGCCATGGCTAATACAATAATATAAAAGGCAATAAAAATCGTGGCCTGCCCCGGATTCGTGGGCAGATGAGGTAGTTGGGAAGTAGCCGGAGAGCAGGCGGCAGCAGCTGCTCCTATCAGTGTGAAGCCATCAAATTCGATTAGATGCCCGGCCTTTGGGGGGTTGGCAATAACGGAAAAAGAAACACTTGACTTGTTTTTTTTTTTTTTTTTGGCAGCTGCAAAAGATGACGATGAAGATGAAGCCCCCGGTCGAGCGTTAAGTTGTTAGGCCCGAAAGTGTGGCTGAGGAAGGTACAAAAAGCTATCCTGTTGCCGACCGGTAATTGTTTTTTTTGTGTTCATATTTTGTGCATATTTATCGTTTTAATTTGTTTTGTATATATATACATCTAAACCCCTTTCGGAAATGAAGACTGTAATAGCAGTTGTAAGGCTGACATAAAAATCCATTTTTAATCATGCTGAAAAAAATGCATTTTCGGGTGCTTGTTAATTACACATAGCTAAAATATTTAAGAATCACATAAAAAATAAATAATCATTGAAAAACTTCTGAACATGAGAAATAAAACACTTTCTAGATATTCATTAGAATAGCAACAGAATTAAAGTCTAAAACGAATTAGAAATTAAATATTAGTTTTTTAGTGGGTTATACGTAATCTGAGGAATATAATCTAATTGAAAGTTCTCACAAGTTCTTAACAGAGAAAAAACAATCAAATCAACAGGTTCAAATAGCTGGAGAAACAAACGTAACAAAACGTCTATCATCCAATGCGAAAACTGATAGTGAATAAATTAAATTATTATTCAAAAAAGAATTAAAATATTGAGTGAATACTTCATTTGCTGATACTTGGCTACTTGAATAAAAAAACTTTCCTCTTAATGACATCTTCAAACCATAGTTTGATTCTAAACGATAATATTTTGATATGCTACTCACATTTCAAATATATATATATATATATATATATATATATATATATATAGTATTAACTATCATAAGAAAGTTCAACTTTTCAAGGTAAGATGATATGAATATTTGTGACCCACAGCCCCAACTTTTGAGTAAGTCACCCCTGGGTCATAGTCATCGTATATGGTGTAACCCGGCCCACCATTAACACTTTAAGGGCAAGCCTCTCGGGTCTACTTGGGCATGTTGTTGAGTTTAGCCCAACCCCATCAAGATCAATCCAAGGCAAAGTAAACAGGACGGAACCACTCAGACTCACTCGGGTTGTTGGCCAGACAATTTTACCTACTTTATGTTTATTTATTTGCATATTTTTCAACTTTAAGACGACAATGGGGGGGGGGGGTGAATAGAAGCAGCTCTAAACTACAGGACTATTGTGCGGCAAACACAAAAGCCATGTCAGCCAGGACAATGACAATAGTCAAAGTGGAAGCAGTGAGTCCTGAGTCGCTACTGGAGCCACAGACTGTATGCATTGTACCGCTATTTTTATAATTGACAATAATACATAAGAGATGTGTATAGAAAAAAAAGCATAATAATGGTAAGTAATACATTAGCCAGACATAAGCCCAACTACCGCACCATTCCGTTCCATTCCGCCCCATTGCCATCCCATTGTGCCCCGGGGGCTGCCCACTACTGACACTGACAATGCATTTGTGCCCGTGAAAAAGGTCACGTCTTATCTATTTACCTAAACAATTTGCTTAAAATGTTTACAACATAAGCAACATCATCATCAGCATCAGGCGCGTGGCAGGCGAAGCTTCTCTCCTTAGTTGTGTTGTTGCATGTGGCCAGGTTTTCGGGCTTGGGTTCAGGTTCAGGTTCAGGTTCAGGTTTCGGTTTCGGTTTCGGCAGGGGCTAGTGCCATCTATTTACCTTAAGTAGTCATACGGCCGTTGCTTTTTCCATCTTCGTATTTTTTTTTTTGAGATCCCTTGCCATGATACCACCAGAGTGCTTGCGGGGGCGGGGTCTGTGGCAGTGCCAGGCGCATTTGCTCGACCAACATTAAAGCGCAATAGCCAAGGGAATTGTTTTATAAGCTATGAATAACAGGACAAAAAAGAAAACGAAACGAAATAGAGACAGGGGAGATAGAGAGAGGAAATCTTACCAACCCACAGCACGACTCGACGTCAAAATACTCTTATTGCTTAAAAAATTAATTATTATTAGAATTAGAAATTATGAATATAATTGATCGCTACTAAAGAATAATAATTAAATATTTCAATCTTTGCATAGATATTGCTGAATTCCACTTAATGCTAATTCAGGGCAGACGCCATCAGAAAGTTGAAGGACCTCTTTTCACAGTTTCCATTGTTGCTAGAGAAGCGAATTGCGACAGCAAAACAATATATGGCAAGGAGCAGACCCATGCTCTGCGGCTTGTGGCTGCCCCCGTTGCCTGTGGCACCCCAGCTGAAAGCGACTGTTGCCTCTCTTATACCATTTAACGCTCCCCCCCCCAACTTTGAAGTTTTTTTTTGTGTGAATGTGCGTCACTGCTAAAAGGTCGTGCACTGCGGCTCTGAAATTGTTATTTTTTTTCTTATTTTTATTTTTTTTTTTTTTGCTCCAACAGCATTTTCACATTTACGAATTTCTTCGCTTTTCCTTTGCACTACATCTCTATCTCCATTTTTTTTTTGCTGAGCTGCGACACGCGCTGCCTCCGTCTTGAAGGGCTTAGGTACGGTCGGTCCTGACTTGATTATTGGTTCGTCGCATCAGTCTTTCCAATCAACATCATCTATCAGCATTAAACTCAAAGTCAGGGCACACAACCCACGGAAACCAAAATACAAAAAAAAAAAAAACAAAAACAAAATAAATAAAAAATTAGCAACGAGAGCGAAAGAAATTGTCGAGAATGGCTATGTAGCAAACGAAAGGAGCTTCCTTCCTTCCGTTCTCAGGGAATCCTGGACACAAATGTAATGCCTTTAATTTATATGTTTGGCAATTTTCTAATCACAGTTTGAAACACGCGTCTGCCTTTAAGATAAACAAATTGTGAAATTTTTCATCGTGTTAATTGTATAAATATAGTCAAAGTCAAAGTTTTTGCTCTGCTGTTGTCTGCAGCAGCTCTTTCAACAAACAACCCTCGTTCCAGGAAGTGCCAGCAGACAGTCTATAATTGACGGCTGCTTAGATGTAGATGTAGATGGAGGGGGAGGGGGAGGGGAGCATGTGATGGTGGAACATGTTACATTTTATGAGCCACATCTATGGCCCAAAAGTGACTTATCTTGTTACAAAGTCAAAGTCCTATACATTGCCAAAAAAAAAAAAAAAAACATCATGTCCTCATGTAAGGCACTCATTAGCTGTTCCATTGATTTGAGGACTCAAGCATTAGAGAACCTGAAAATGTCAGTGACAGACAAATTTAGAACGCGGAAATCAGGAAAAACAATTTATTTGAGATATGCGTCAAAGAATACGCTAAATAATAAAATTAAATAATATAATAATACATAATAATATGACAACCTGATTTGTAAGAGATTTAAATTTAATTAAATTAAATTATATTTGGAACTTCAATTTATAATTGCAGAAATACTTTCAAAATTACATTATGCATATTCTTAAAGCTGAATTTAGATAATTTATTAATATCAAATTAATTATACGTTTCAAGAGCAATTAACTTAATCTAAAGAAAAAATTAAAAAACAAAAATGCCATAAAGTCTTAGGAAGTGAACATTTTATGTACTGAGTATTTCAATAACTTGAAAACTTTTCAAATGAAGCATTTTTGCAATGCCAATCAAGAAAAAACTTTACCAAAAAAACTTTTAAATTACAAAACTGGCTTATCGCTAGCAAATTCCATCTCGGAGAGGAGCATAACTCCTGTGGACTGAATCCTTTACTCAAACTTTAAACTAGTCATGTACTTAGCACATAAATGCGCTGGCATAAACCACCGCCCCACTCCCACTTCTGCCCTTGACCCTAGCGCAATTCATCCCCTATTGCATAGGGCACGGAATATATAGACAGAGCTGATGATTTTTGGGAGTTTGAGGGCAGCACAATGGCCACAGCGAAGCATTGTAGCGCATAATTAGCTGGATGAATGAAAACCGAGGAGCAGCAGCAAAGAGACGTTTGTGTGCAAAAAAAAAAAAAAAAAAAAATTAAAAATAACAGGCACACAGAGGGCAAAGCAAAAAAATAAACTTTGTTCACAAAAACAACGTCAAAAAATCGACAAAGCTGCCTGCCACCGGCGATGAATTTTCCACAATTTTCTTGTTTTGTCTAATTGAAGATTTGCACTCGAAATGATTTTAACGCTGTGATAATGCCCGTCCTTGGAGCGAGAAAAATAACGAAACACCTAAACAAACTTTGTGAGCCGAATTGGTCGAATTGGTCGAATTGGGCACACTTAAATGACTCGAACCCCGAAAATTAATGCACGAAACTCCATCAGAGGCAGCAATAAAAAGTGTAAAATTGATTTGCATAATGAAAATTTGTTGGAATTGCTGCCATTTTGGATGCTCCGATGCTGGCTGCCAACTGGCCTAAATTGCTTGTTGTTAGTTAGTTCTCGATGTTGACTGCAAATTAGTTGTCTGCCTGTCTGTCTGTCTGTCTGTCTGTCTCTCTCTGTCGGTGTGGTGCGCTTCAGGTCACATAGCATTTTTCGATGGCACTTTTGCATTTAACATTTGTAATTGAATTAGACAGACACGTACACCCACAAATACACACGGCCCAAGCGCGGAACCAAACGGAACATGAACGCTGACATATTTCAGGCAAGTAGCCGGGGCACATGGAAGCAAATGGCAGCTGAGGGTCTTTTTGGGGAGTGCTCGCCTATCTAAACACCAGCAGCTGCCGTAACGTCTATTTTGCATTTTATCTTCGCACACACACACACATACACACTCGCACACACATACACACACGCACACACAAACACAAACAGCTTACCACGCGCACAGTGCGCGAAATGACGCAAAATGGCGTCGCTTGTAATAAATTACGAATACGCAGCGTTGTTCGAAACTTTCAATTGTGTGCTGGTACTGGCATTAGTATTAGTATTGATGTTGTTGCTGTTGCTGTTGCTGTTTTTGTTGACGCTGCTGTTGCCGCTGCTGCTGTTGCTGTTGCTGCTGCTGTTGCTGTTGCTGTTGCTGTTGCTGCTGCTGTTGCTGCCGGTGCATGAGCATCCGTTTGGTTTGACTAGCTCTGCGCTACACTAGAACGCCCCAGGCGGTCACCACACACACTGGACTCTTATGTATGTATGTATGTGTGTGTGTGTATGTCTGTGTGTGTGTGGTAAATGAATGTGGAAGTATGTGAATGACAATGGCAACGTCAATTGGTTTGGGGCTTTTCTGGTTTTCATCGGTCGCATTTTTGGATGATTTTTGCGTAGGTAGCGCGAATTGGTCGCGGCTCCTTTCAACTGATGCCATGTCAGGCATTTCATTGTTATTCTAATGCCGGGTTGTAGTTTCATTGCAAGCGCAATAGATTACACTAAATTGCTTAGGGGCTTGCACAGCGCAAATATTGCTCAGGGAAAAACTAAAAACCACCAAAGTCCTGCGAACTGAATTGGTCGCCTGATGGATAAACGCTGAACATTCGTTTAACGATGCGCTTATCTCGATTCGTATTTAAAGCCATTCTACTGCCTAATTGCCTAATCGTTTTATGTGTTGTCCAAAAGCATACAAAAATATATTTCAAGCTTAGAATAAATGTTTAATAAAAGTAAAAAAAAAAAATGCAAAATTGCCAAAATATTTGCTTGCAAGTAACAAGGATAAATGTTAACAAAACTTGTTATTTAGCAGTAGTGAAACGTGGACAAAAATTATAAAATTTTAATGCTACATCGCCCACCTTTATGCAACACTTTTCCAACACTGTTTCGCTATCTATTGCTCACCAGTCATTTATCAGACAAAATGAAATGACTAAGCCAATAAAATAATAAAGTTACTGTTTTCATTTTCATAATGATTCCATTTTGTTATGCGGATTCACCAATGTTTTAAATTATGCACACTAAATCACAACAATTTCACAACTTTACAGTATTGTTTTGACTTATACATTAGCCGAATGCTGAAAAACCCCATTGCAAACTATTCGAGTGCCCATCCATAATACTCACCCCAGTAAGCTAAGTACACGCAATAAATCACACTTGCGAGAGAGAGAGAGAGAGAGAGTGAGAGAGGGGGGAAAGAGAGAGAGAGAGAGAGAAGGAAAGTTATGCCCCACAGTTTGCAGCAACTGTCAAACCAACTGCTCATTACGCCAACCAGCATTCGCATTCGCATTCGCACTCCTAAATATGCCACCACTGCCACTGCCACTGCCACTGCCACTGCACTCTGCTGCCCAGTTAGCCACTACCCAAAAAATACCACAGAAAAACCCATTGAAATGCTCCAAACAGTCCACTGACTGAGCTCATTATACTCTATTTTTGTTGCTTTTCTTTCTTTTCTTTTTTCTATTTTTTTTTTTTTTGTTTGCTTGCACATTGGTGCCGTGGACCATATGCTGAAAATGCAGGAGCCGGACTAGTCGATTTTGGCGACCACATAACATACACACACATACATATGCGTCCAGTTGCCATTGTCGTCGTTTCATTTTGTGCAGTCAGTTGGTAACGCGCTGTGGCGACCACTCGGCCCATTGTTGTCATTGGCTCATTGCTAATATTGGAAGCTGCTTTTGCTGCTGTTGTTGCTGTTGCTGTTGCTGCTGTTGTTGCTGCTGTTGTCAATGGCAGTGGTGTCAGTGACACTGACATTGCTCTGGCTAACATTCGCCTCATTCATGTGCTTTATAGCCACAAACATACAAACGCCAAAATAACAACAGAACAGAACAGTTCAGGAAGCGACGAATGCCAACCCCTCACCCCTCACCCCCCTTCTAAACCTCATATATTTACGCTGCATATGTTTGTGCCATATCTCCGTACGCATAAACCACAACTGAACTACGAGCTCAACGGAACTAGAGCAACAGCAACAGCAGCAGCAACAACAGCAGCAACAGCAGCAGCAACAGCAGCAGCAGCAGCGTAGCATTGCTCATTACCGCAACCAGGGCTGGAAACTGTATCAATTTTGAGTGTAAAATATATATTTCTTCATCAGTTTCATTTTATTAATTTTTTTCATGAGTAAATTCTAAACGAAAACCACTCGATTTTTGGACTGCATAACACAGATTTGGTTATACCTCTGACTAAGAGTGTAATGTCGAGCTACTGCCAAAAAAAAAATGCAAAATGCTTCGAATCTCCAACCACATTTCATGTCACATAGACCACAACACGCTGGAAAAGTGGTCAACAAATGGCCAAAAACTAAGCTGCCTGCTGGCTCTTGATGGCACAGAGTCTGTTTTAATCAAATTGCCACAAAAGTTCAGTTGGCTAGTTAAAGTGCAAGCCGTTACTCGGCGATTTAGTGGGCGTATTTTTTGGGTGTTGCCATGGGTGTGTGTGTATGAGTGTAACTGTGTGTGTGTGTGTGTGTGTGTGTGTGTGTGTGTGGGGGGGGGATGCCCATAAATCCATTGAATATTTAACAGACAGCAAGAAGTGCAAACGTTGGCACTTTTTTGCTTGTCGACTGAGCAACAATAATGTTTATTATCATTTATTTTATTTCACTTAAATGACTCGTTCGGCCTGTCGGATGGCTCGCAAAAGCTAATAAGCTGCAGTAATAAATTATGTGCCATGCAGCATATAAATAATTCTCAATTAACTGAAATTCTGCATAAAATGCACAAAATTTTTGCATTCAGTAAAAATATTTTCGGTTTAGAAAACTTTTATCAACCCACAACAACAACAACAATGTTGGAAATTCCAAACATTTTCAGCCATTTCCCATTTTAATGATGTCACACATTGTGTGTGTGTTTGTGTGTGTGTGTGTGTTTGTGTGTGTGTGCGCATGTGTGTGATAATAAATGAATTTAAATTTTATTTTAAGTGCCTAAATAAACTGGTCTTAATTGTTGTCACTAGCATTCAAAATGACATTTAAATTATGTTCTGGTCTATCAAACAACAATGTTTAGTTTATTTATGTGTAACTTATTAAAGATTATTATTATTATTATTGTTAATATGACTTCTTAGCGGTAAAATTTGTTGGCATAGAGACAAAAGATAATTGTCAAAGCCGAAATAGATTTATTGTCAAGGTGTGACAGACAGGTTAGAGATTGCCCCATGTTGTATACATAATTTTAATGAATTTAATACAAAATCTAAATTTAAAATGAGCGCAAATTTTTATGCAGAACGTCGAGTGAATTTTTATGTGGCTAACAGCTAATGGCAGCATACATTAGCTTAAATTAGTATGAGCCAAACTAAAGTCAACAAGAGCCAAACATAAATAACAGGCAAATTATATAAGTGCTTAAGAGTATCTTGTTCTACATAAAAACTAAAACTAATATATGCAGATTCTATTTGAATAATTAGTATATATATTTTAAAGAACACTTTTCGGACTGCTAAATAATGTGTGTGCCATAATTCAAATAAGAAATTTAATATATGATTTGCTGCAAATAGTATAGCATTGAATTAAATATTCAATTTAAATATGGCATCCAAAGCAAATATCTTATATACATATTTATTTGTTGTTAATCCTGGATCGATGCTAGCAACGCTTTCCACTGGCCGCTTAGGTCACTTAGACCATGTCAGGAGTATTAATTGCAAACAACGTTGGCAACGCCACTTTCGCAACTGACCAACTGGAATCACAGCCCAGTCAGCCTCGGACTTGGGGCAATGTGGCAGCATTGTTATGCACATGGCGCCCAAAGGGTTGGGCAGTGGGTGGAGTGCGCCAGTGCAAAATGCGCCCATTTAAATTCATGTGCAACTTAACGCTTCAAAATTGAGTGCAACGAACGCAGCAGCGCGCTGGATGTTGCAAGTTGCGAGGTTGGGTGTTGGGTGTTTGGGTGTTTGGGTGTTTGGGTGTTAGGGGTACACTGCATCACGACGCCACCCACAGCAGCCGTATCAAGTATACGCGATGGCAACCGGAAGCGCGACTTGGAGTGTTTGCCTGACTGCCTGCCCTGGCTTTCGCTGGCCTCACTGCCTCCGACTCTGGCATCGTCACTGACTCTGGTTCTGGCTCTGGCTTTGGCTTCGGCTCAGGCTCTGCCACTGCCACAGCCACTGCCTCGGCAGCAGCAAACAGCAACAATGCGCGACAAAAAACGGCAACAACAAGGATGTTGGTTTGCCTGCCTAGGTTCATGTTTTCTTTGCCGCTTTTAATTTCAAAAATTTATGCGCTCGCGCCACACTAAGCGTAAAATAACGATGTCGGGCCAAGTCAGAGCGTACTAACCTTTTTTCCTATGCCCTATACCTTAAGTCCTGAATTAAGAAGCATTTTCCTTTTGGCTGCATATCAAAGCATGCTCCCAATTAAAATGTCACTTATAAGCATACGAATAAATAATTATTTCTTATATGTGTCTGTTGAAATTGTATAAGGAAATGACATTATTTTTGGTTTAATAGAGCATCTCAAGTTCGTAGTTGCATATGAAAGTAGAGTCGTATTTGCGTTTTTAACATTGTTGTTGCTGTTGTTGTTGTTCCTGTGCTCTGGTGCAAGTTGATCCTTTGCCGCCATTTTGCAACAAACTCCCAGCATGCACTCCATTAAACTCTGCCGTCGACTTTGTTGCACAGTCGCTGGGAAGGGAGTTCACAAATTTTATTTATTAAAAAAGGGTAACGTACAAGTCAAGTGGCTCAGCTCGAAAACAATTAAAATGAAGTTTGTTTATTTAGCTTCTTTTCCATTTTCCATTTTGTTTTTTTTTTTTTTTTTTTGTGAACCCACTATATGTATTAAAAATGAATGTGTATATGGGATATTTGCAGTTGGAGTTAAAGTCATGGGTCCTACTTGCCCACTTTGAGGGGGAGGGGCGGCAAACGAAGCACAACTAAAATCCAAACCGAGCATAAAATCTTAACGACTTTGGCTAGTTTCACATGCTCGGCACACACAGAAACACAAATCTTGCAAGAGAATGGCATAATTAATTGCCGTTGCGGTTGCCAAAGTCCCGACACTCAACGCCCCGGTTAAATGTTGCATGCAAATGGATAGAAGATGGCGCCAACCGGAATAAAACCGACTACAACCCAACAGATATGGTGCAAAAAAGGTGCGCCCGTATTTGGGTCACCCACTGTGCGTAACGTGTTGCATATTTAATGGCAGCTCTGAGAGCAGCACTTGCCACCGAACTAGTTCACCGAGAAGAGACAACTCCAACAGTGCTGAATATTGTCACAGATAAACTGAGAGCATTTATTAAAGTCAACTCAGATGAATTTAATCGTGATAATTCTAGCTAGTTCACAATTGCAGCAATTCTATAACAAACCATATATGCAAAAGACCATTTATATAAATATATATATTAATTTATCAATTGAGAACTGGAGCATCTCTGTAACAAGTCTGTTGTGAACTGTTTGGCTCGACTTAAGTCCTTGATTTAGTCCTTGTATAAATATTTGCCTTCCAATGAAATACTGGCTGGCGGCAAGCGGCAAGCTCAAAGTTTTGTAACGCATCGTTTGTCTTCATATCCCCCCCATATACTTAAGTATGCACACATGTATGTGTGTGTGTGTGTGTGTGCATATCCTTAACATCTAATGTGTGTGCGTATGTGTGCATAATTTTGCAGCGTGAAACCATTTAACACGCAATGAGGTGCTGCAGATTTGCCAACATTGCAGCTGCGGCTTTTCAAAACTTGACAGCCGTATTTTATATAATATAACTTTAACTTTAAACTGAACAGTGGCAAAAATTACTTTTCACAAAACATTCCTGATGAATAGATAGATAGATTTCATTAACATTGCAAGCTTTTCAGAGTTTCATCAAGTGATTTCATGCGGCAACATTTTGTGCATTTTCGTTGACAATAAAATGCTAAATATACGTACAATATTTAAAGAACATACGGATTGTGTAATATAATAATACGATTAGTTATAGCAAATGAAGTGAATGCAATGCTAAGCGGCTTAGAATAAATTTTACCATACAATTTGTAAATAACAAATAAATATGTTTTGAGAATTATTTAGAGTGTTATTTTCAATAAAAAAAAAAAGAGTTTCAACAGCGTCGATTTACTTAAATGCATGCATTATTTATATTTAAAACCTATTTTTTATATATATATATATACAGTACATGATTTTTAATTAATTTAACATTTAATGTGAGCTTATTAATTAGAAGTATAATTAACTATTATGTAGCAGGGCAAAAAAAAAAAAAAAAAAACATGGAAAAATTGTTGAAAATATGTAAATTGTCAGCACAAGTAAAAGCTTAGAGTAAACACAAAAAAAACACAAAAAAACACACAAAAAACAATAAAGACTGGACAGCTGT
This sequence comes from Drosophila melanosoma, assembly GCA_035042045.1. Taxonomy (NCBI): domain Eukaryota; kingdom Metazoa; phylum Arthropoda; class Insecta; order Diptera; family Drosophilidae; genus Drosophila; species Drosophila melanosoma. The sequence goes on along the minus strand of JAWNLY010000170.1, from coordinate 1,783,552 downwards.
TGGCTGCTGCTCCTCTTTCATGGCAAAAAAAAAAAAAAAAAAAAAAAAGTCAGCTTAGCCGCAGGCAACTCGTTGAAACGAACAACAACAAAACAAACAATAACAGTAAAATAGTCTCATGTGAATCTCTGCGAGTGTTCCCGACTCACAGATATCTAATATATATGGCATATGTATGATGTGTAATATAAATAATCTATGCATAGCTAAAAAATTCTTGGTTATTCAAGAATATGTTTGCCCTTCAGAATTGCAGATGCTTTGAGGACAAAAATATATTTTACAACTACAACTCGATTTACACACATTTGTAATGACTGTAGGGTATAATAATAAAAAAGATATATAAAAAAAAAAAAAAAATGCACAGATTGCACAAAAAAATGTGTGTGTTTGTCTTATGCACTTGCAACATTGTTGCAACCCTCTCTTTGAGGACCTACACACACACAAGCGGGACATATCCAGCTAGACAAACTTCAGCTGCCATCAACATCAACGACATGAGAACCAAGTTGACTGGAGTTGAGACGAGTTGAGCGAGAACTGGAAACGTTTAGCATGCCATTCCATGGGTGATATCGAGCAGGGCTGGTGGCGGGGGGGAGGGTGTCGGTTTTTGCAACAACAGGCACTACATTCAGCAAACTTTGCGGCATTTTCAGCAATTTGTGGTATTTTACTAGTTAATCCTTAACTGTCTTGGGTGTCGTACTAATACACAACGAGGTGCTTTCACTCCGACAGCCACGCTGCTTGCCACAAGCCATCAACAGTTTGTTTCAAATCAGATGACGACGACGACGTCGACTACTATGACGATGACGACGTGTGACTGGAGTGCTGGCAACAGGCCGTGCACGCTGGCACCTGGTGTGCAAGTTCTTCTTCTGCTCCTACCCCCCTAAGCTCAAACTGCTCCATTGTTACTCGTCAGCAGACACAGCCTATTGTGCTTATAGGAGGAGTCCTGCCCAACTTGCCTCGCATATCTACTTACTGTTGCCAATCCCTGAATCTCAATCTCAACTTGTTTAAGTATCTGTGTGGGTATCTGTGTGTGTCTGTGTGTGTTTGTGTGTGTGTGTGTGTGTGCTTGAACTGCCAAAAGTATTTCACTGCTCAGCATTCTCACTACGAAGTTTAATTAAAGTCGCGCTACAACTTTTGATATGTTCTTCGAGTTGTTCCTGCCGCTCTCATCCGTTTCCGTTTCTGCTGCAGCCACTGCTGCACTGTGCCACTGAGTATGTGGCACCGTGGGCGGCACAACATAACTAAGCAAATATTAAACAGTTTTTGCTTATCTACTTATGTGGTTGTAATTTTCCGCTAGTTGCTGCATAAAATACTATTATGTTTTCATCATTTAATTTATTTACATGGACTAATTTTTAATTGTAATTTGTAAAATTTCCACTGTGCATTGTATTAAGTTTTTGCTGTTTGGGTTCATGGGGACTTACGTACTTGCATGAAATCTTTCTATGACAGTTTTCCTTACAGAGTTTTGTTTAGTTTGCTGTTGAATGTTTAAGTTTTCGTATCAACTTAGACGCACATGCACATGAATGCATTCATTGTAACGTAATGCGTGCGTGCATTGGTGTGTGTGTGTATGTGCGGGTGTGTGTGTGTGTGTGTGTGTGTGTGTGGCTGTGTGTGTGGTATGTAAGAGCGTGTGTATTTCAGCATTTGCTTAAATGTTCCTAAAGGACAATCAGAGACTCTTATTCGTAATTTAAATCTGGTATTGATAGCCCAACACAAAACTGTACAATTATTTTTATATTTTTCCTAAAAAATTAATTCTCAAATTTATATCATTTCAGTTCAACAACCAGTTTAGTTTTTTCGTTTATAAGAAAAAACCTACTATTTTTTATTATAAATTATTCATTATTCTATTATTATTGCCGCAAATGTATAAAATGGCATTTGACTCCCATTAAATACACTTTCAAAGGTTAGTCAAATATTCTGATCTTCTTTGTTATCACTTAAATTCAAATTAAATTGATATTAAAAACAAAAAGTATTATTGCTTAGTAAAAATTTAAAGAAAAAATATTAAATTACAAAAGATAAGTCAAGAGTCAAAATCAAGAAAAATATAGTAAATACTTTTAATTTTGACAACAATTTAATATGCTGAAGAAGTAAACTTAAGTTAATTGTGTATTTAATTGAATAGCGTATTTAAAGAACGGCATTCGATCTGAATTCAAAGTTTCATTTCCTGCGAAAAACATACATACATATATATATATACATATATATTTATGTATATATGTGAATGTACATTTTGTGCAGGCAAGCGCACAAATTGACAGCATTATGAAAGGTCGGGTCAGAGACGGGCGACCAAATTTATATATATTAGCCCAGCACGTAAGTAAAAAGGACATTCCATTGTGCCATAATGTCGGGCAGTTAGCAGACACACACACACACACACACACACACACACACACACACACACAGATATTCAGGGATGCGAAAAGAAAGTCTGAGAAGGAGACCAGCGGTTATCCTTGCTCGTTCTCGATCCAAGCCACTCCTGTGAGTGTCAAATGCCAGGCCATGGCCACTCGTCCTGGCAACACATGCGACCAGGCGCGTCGCCTTCTTCCCTCCTCAAATGCCAAATGCAAATTTTATTTATGAATATGATTTCTGGCAACAAACAATAGCGCCCAGCATTTGCCCAGCATTTACAATAATAAAAACCCGAAATTTTGGTTTGACAAACTCATACAAATGGCAAGGATGGCCAATCTCAAACCAAACTCCTGGCGCCGGGTGTGTGTGCAGCTGTTAACCCTTGCACTGCCAATACGACCCTGTGGCTCTGGGCCGCTCGAGTGCGTGCCAAAAATATACCATTTACCATCTATGGCTGACTTGTGCTCGTGTTAAAATAATAAAAAAAATATGCTGCTGACTGTTGTATGCGTAGTACATACACACCCATCCAAACATTCAACCTATCCAACCTATCCAAAGAGTCAACCCAATTCTAGCATCCTGACCGCATAGTGCAGGAAATCAAAAATTGAGGAAATGAAATTTGGTTATTAGTCAGCGCGGCACGTTGACAGAAAGACGAGGGGCGTCATCACTGTCGTCAGTTAGGTGTGGCACTCAATGTCTGTCCCGTTAGTCCTGGCAGTCGTGCAAGACCTGCTGCAGTGTACCCGCCAAAAACCACACCACTCAGTCGAAAGCCACACACAATAATTATAAATCAACGCAAGCACTCGACTAAAGTCTAGACAATGCCTGACAAAGGCAGCCGCAGAACCCCAACTGAATTGGCTGTGCATGAAAATGGAATGGACTCTGTTGGACCACTGAGCAAGCGAACAAGGAGCAGCAGCGTATCGTTTGGCCGGATGCCCAGCAATGACCATCATTAATGCACCCACACACACGTGGGTGGCAACCCATCCCCCCCTCCCCTTGCTCTGTGCAAATATTGTCAAGGCTCATGCCAAATGTATCAAATTCAAATTTCAATAATATCCAGTTGATCAGGGGTTGAAAGTTGATTGCTCGCAAAAAAAACCAATTCATTCTGCACGTTCTCAAACAAAAATTGAACAAAGCAAATTAGGCAAAGTATTAAAGGAAACCAAGAAAAAAAAACAATATCTATAGAGATGGACAATGAGATACCCTATAGCAAGCACAAAAATCTATCTATTAAGTATAAATTATGTAATTCAACTTATTACGAACTAATTTTATTATTATTATCTGCTTGTAATTCTGAGGAATGACATATATAATTTGGTTTAATATACCCTTTCGTTTAATATCCAAATATATAATGCATATTGCATAATTCAATGCATTATAAAATATGAAAATGGAAGTTCATTATTTTTTTTAAACAACTTGTATTTGTTTTATACTGTAGTTGAAAATGTCATTATAAATTTATCATTTTAAATAGCGCAAGACGAAAGCAATTGCAAACTGTTGTCAATTTACTTAACATAAATAAAGAATGAATGCGGCTTTTATCCGAAGCTGTTGGCCAAACAAAAACCTAGTTTAACTATTGCAAAAATAGGCTGACAATTGAAATCAATTGATCAAATGGGCAATTGTTGTGTATGAAAGGTGTGAGGAGTGTGTTAACCACAAAAACCAGAATGTATCCACACATTTCAATTGGTTGCCAACATCGTTCACATGCAGAACGCTCAGATGTAGGCAACAGTATTTTATTTCTTTGCTGCAGTTTACATTAAATAGCTATTCAAATAAATCAGCCTGGCAGAAAAGCATTACAAAACACAAACTTACACACACACACACACACCGGCACACACAGAAATCAGCGATATTTAAAATCAGCAACACCATCGGGTAGCGGTCCACATACATTATGTATTCAAGGGTCAGGGGATGGTTGCTGTGTGTGTGTGTGTGTGGGAACTCTTGTCGCACGTGTAACATCTGAGCAGGAGCAGCAGGAGCAGGAGTGGCAGTGGCAGAATACGACTCTGCAGGTTCTGCATGCAATAAACAAATAAATATGCGAATTGGTGTTGCTGCTGATGCTGATGCCGCCGCCGCTGTTGATTTAAAAGAAATGCGGGCCATGATTTTTAGCGATGTGGCACGTACAACAAAATGTGTTATGGGCATGGGTTGGCCAGACAGTTGAGGCACTTCAAACAGCCCAGGAGTATAAACAACAAACGACAGAAACAACAACAACAACAATAACAACAACAACAACGACAACAACATCAATAACAACAACTGAAGCGGCTCCTGTTGCTTTCAATTTTGGTCTTTTGCGTCGGCAGACAAGCTGATGAGTTGCATGGTGACTATGCCGCATCATGATGCAAAACTCGCCTCCAGTTGCCAGTTTCCAGTTGCCAGTTGTTGATGTTGATGTTATTGTTGCTTGCTTGGCTGCTTCGGGTTACAACACAGAGTCGAATGCAGCTACAGCAACATCCACCCAGACACTTTATGGCAAAGTGTGGCAATGATTAACAGATTTAAAGATTTAACATTTTAAACTTTTTATTAAAAACAAGTAAAAGCTTTGTAGACGTTGCAGTTGCAACATATATAACATTATATATCAGTGTAATGGCTCAGATATAGTTTACCCGAAATTTACTTTTTCAGGTTTAATCAAATTGTGGGAGAACAATCTTTCCAGAACCATAACTTTGTGAAAAGTTAAATTTTATCGTTTTGTTTATAGTTTAAACTCTGCGATAACATTGCATTCAATGTTGAAAATGTGCAATTTATGTTGAAATTATTATTCGGTGAAAAAACATAATAAAATATAAATTTTAGTTCTTTTGGGCGCACATCAAACTAAACTTTTCATATATATATATGAAATCACTTAGCCATCAGTTTGCTGACTGCCAAAGCCTGCTGCTATCTTAACAGATTCAATCTGATTTTTTGCATCTGCCTTCAGTCTCAGTTTTGGGCTTCGGTTTCAGGCTCGATGCCTCAGCGTCAGATCTATGCGTTAAGACCCAAGGGCTAAGCCCAAATGGTTTGCCCATCTGCAGAGTCGAAATGGTTTTTATTTTCACATTTTTTTTCTGCCCTTTTTTGCTTGCTGGCAGTTTGCTATTTATGCGTCTTTGATGCTGGCTCCGTTTTTTTTTTTTATTTATTCCATCACGCCCAATTCGACTGAGTTTTATTTATGATTTTTTTTGTTTTTTTTTGTGTTTTTTGTGTGCTTGGCTTTTTGAAGCAACTTTTCGATTATTTCCATTCAATTTATTCCTTTAAGTTTGCGTTTTCAACAAGTGGCCTGCGTCATTGGCTCTCCGAATTTTGCCCTGTTGCCTTGACAATATTTTGAAGAAAAACATGAAAAAAAATATGAACACAAACAAACAAACAATTACCAACAACAGAGCAATCACTCCACTGCCAAATGTTTCACTTTTGTAGGTGCTTTCAATTGGTCTTTTTATTTGATTTCGTTTGAAATTTAAAGAAACGAAATTTAATTCTATTTCGATTCTAATTCTGACGTAATAAATAAAAATGATTGTTCTACAAGTTTGATCTAAATGGATTTTTCACATTTCTTTTATAGTTTAAATATTGCAGTTGTATACAAAAAAAACCCCGTTTAACTCATGTCTGGCAGTAATAGTTCAGTTTCAGTTTTTTAATAGTTGACAGCACATTTTAATTGACTTTTCCATTAAATGTCTGTGAATGCAATACTTTTAGATTCGACTATGTGTGTGTAGGGGGGGGGGGGGGGGGGTAGGGGAAAGCAACAACTTAAATTTATACCAAATTTCATAAATTCTCATAAAACGTCCGTCAACATTATGAGTTTCATACCAATTTGAAAATTCTCAAATTTGAGCACCGAATTTCCGCTGGCAATCCACTGTGGTTTTAATGTTTCGCCTGAGTGCCGTTTGCGGTTCGGTTTCTGAATCTGTTCTGCTGTTGCTGGTGGAGTTGCAGGTTCTGGTTATGGTTCTGGTTCGGTATGGTTCGGTTTCAGTTTGAGTCATTTTCAGTTACCGACGCGTCGGCTGACCATAATTGGGTTTCATTTGGTTGCAATAAAGCAGTTAAAATAACAACATGACAAAAAAAAAAGATGTGTTGTTTGTTGCCTCTGGTTAATTATAGCATTGTCGAGATATGCAGCAGATAGCATCAACAGATAGACACCGAGCTGACCACCATAATACGTACAATGTCAGCATGCAGGCAGGATGCTGGAAGCGCATTAATGCCAAAACATAAATAACAGCGCGTTAAACAATTGCAACACCAGCCAAAACAACAACAATAACAACAATAATAACAATAATAATAATAATAATAATAATAATGGCATTAATAAAATAAACGATATGCGAATGCCATAAAATGCAATAAAACAACATGCAAGTCGAAACCGACATGAAAACTTCAAACCAATAACAGTTGAGGACAATAAACACAACAACAACAACAACAACAAAAACAGTAAAAACAACAAAAACAATAACAAATAGGAAGAGAAATAGAGGGGTTTCAATATAATTATAGTTCTGCTGCTGCTGTTGCGGTTAACAAATTTATAACAGACCCATAACAAGGCGACTGCTCTGTGCCTTGACTAGTTTTGGACATACACTAAACGTGCCACGCCCAGACACACACACGCACACACACACACACATACACAGGTGCAGACACGACAGCTAAACATGCAGGTACTTGACCAAATGTTTCCGCCGCACATGGCCACAGGTTGTCACAAAATTGCTGAGGCACTGCTGCAGATCCCGAGCTTTGCTAGAGAAAACAAAAGGGGTTCGCAACGGGCCAAAGTCTTGGCACCTGACCCTGGCTTTTGTGTATCGACACGCCTCCCCGCTCGACCCTTGCCACATTCGATGTCGACAGCAGTCAGTTGTTTGATTTATGTGTGTGGCTTTTGCTGTTGCTGTTGCTGTTGCTGCTGTTGCTGCTGCTGCTGCTGCTGCTGTTGCTGCTGCTGCTGCTGCTGCTGCTACTGCTGTTGCTGCTGTTGCTGTCGCTTATTGCAGCACAAATTAAAAATGTTCAAATGTGTCTGGGACCATAATTCAAATGTCGATGCATTTGTTTAATTTGAAATATGCATGTGGCAGCACTTTGAGTTGTTGCTGTTGCTATTGTTGTAATGTGTAATTGCCCAATATAAGCGATGAATTAAAACTTAATTAATGTAATCGTATGAAGCAATTGCATCAGCTGCACCAACAACAACAACAACAACAATAGCAACTTCAAACTATCAACTCGATAGCAAATTGCTTCAAAGTTGAGGTTGCCATCGAATAAGTGACAATGCAACAGGCATTTGATATCGACATGGTTGCGAATTGTGATCCTAAATTGTATAAGTTATCTATTATTCCAAATAACTTTGTCTGGAGTTTCTACATTTACAACAACGCACTTTGACTGCCCATTTGAATAGTCAAAGCAATTGAAATTTAGCCATCAAATGCATTTCTACCTTTTTGGCAAGTGTTTAAGTTAGCAAAGTGATTTAGTTGGTTAAGTTGGTCTAAAGCTTTTGTCTGTAGACTTTAAACAATTTACTTGACCTGAGAAAAGTTCAGAAAGTCATCATTTTTTGGTGGAAACTAATCCGATTTTTATTACCAATGAATTTTCGCTCATGAAATTACAATTTTTCGACAATATTCATGACTTAAACTTAAGAAAACAGTTGAATAGGAAAGCTCTGAAAATTCTCTTAAGCAAATTTTGTTGCAAACTATGCAAATATTGTTGCAACATTATTTTTTCCAACACTTAGTTTAATTGCTGCTAACTCTGAAATGGGGATTTAAGAACTATTTATGGCATATTTATATATAACCACTGTTGGTTGGCTGACTAGTCATCCAATGGACAGAATGCAAGCTTCGGTTAGCCACACCTTATCACAACTAACCCCAGCTTATCCATTCTGTAACTTTAACCGCTCACCGCAAGAGGCCAATGGAGTCGGCAGTGGGCACCACATCAAAACGCAGTGCGCGACCTCAAAGGTGAAGGCCCAATGAGAAAGTGGGGGGGGAGTGACAGCAGTCCGTTGCAGAAGAAGTTGCAGACAACAAGTAGATAAAGATCAACAGGCAGACAGAGAAAGAGAGGAGTAGAGGGGAGTAAGAGAAGTGAGAGGAGTGAGAGGAGTAGAGAGGAGTGAGGGAAGTGAGAGAAGTCATCCACATGAAACCGCAAAACTCAAAGACACGCCCATTTAATTGCATAAAACATAACGGCACATGCAAAATGTGTCCAGTGTCCGGCAACAGGAGACGGGCGACGGGCGACAATTTGCTGGCGACATTTGGCATCAAAGGGCGGCCGAGCTGACCATTGTGAGTGCTACCTCCCTGCTACCTCTCCCACTGTCCAAGTAACTCTCTGTCTCACTGGCAATGCATTAAATTATTTCCGCTCTGGAGTCCCAGCAATTCTAATTAAGGCAAAAGACATTTGGATTGACACGAGACAAGCGATGCGCTCTGTGTTAGCTGTGAAGCAACTGCTGACCAACTCCCCCCCCCCCCCCCCCCCCCCGCCAACTCCACCCATACCACAATCACTACACCACCCTCGCGCCCTCACTCCTCTCGCTAACAATTTGACTGGTTTATCAGTACGCGGCAAGGCGACTACGTCGCAAATTACATAGAATAAATTTTCATTAAATGCAACAACAAAGTCAAAGTCTGAAGTCAATGTAAAGTGGCAGGACACAGTGAACTGGCCGCGCCCGCCGCAGGGGGTCAATGGCCCCGCACTTGCCATCGACGTGTCCATTTTCATAATTTTTAATTATTTTTAATTTAATTGTCGCGCCTCGCGTGCTCTTTGCAACAAACAGTCGAACGCTGACTCTGACGCTGACTCGGAGTCAACTCTCGACTGCGGTTCACTTCCCGCTGAGAGAGGGGGAATGCAGCAATAAACTACGTCTGCACTGAATGCGATGAATGTGTTCACTGTGTTTAATAAGTACTACATATATATATATATATATAAGATTAAAGAAATAAAATTAAGGCGAATGCGGAATGCACTTACAGAGCAGCTAAACGATTGCTGGAATAGTTGCAAATATTACTTAATTAATGTAATAAAAAATAACTAGTCAAAGTTTTTATTATATTTTAATTGGTTATTATTATAGAATTTCAAGATGAATAAAAATTGTAAAGACAGAATCTAGTTTAATATTCAATTTAATAACATAGCTCGAAGCAATTCAAATTCCATAATCAATGAAAAATACCCAACTCAAAGATGAAAACGCGCATAATTCTTGAGAACTTGCGACAGCGTGAAAAATGTGTGTGTGTGTGTGTGTCTATAAACATTTAACGTTCATTTCAATAATTTAAGTTTTTCCAAGAACTGTTTTAACAATTTTTCATGGTCGTTGCTGCGGCAGCCGTTGTCTCTCGCCCCGCTCCGCTCCGCTTTGCATGTCCATTGACTACCACGAAACATAAACACAAAATTTTAATTACTTGAAATGTGCGGGCGCACTTACAGAACATTTTGCGGGGTCAGCTGAGCTCAGATACGGAATCGGAATCGGTCAGGTGCCCAGTAACCAGTAGCCCAGTAACCAGTAGCCCAGTAACCAGTCGCCAGCAGCCAGTTGCCAGTAGACAGTAGCCAGCGGGACGATGCCCGTAGTTCAAAGTTATTTACCCCCAAAAATTGTATGTAATTACAAAAGTTTTTGGCATTCAGCTTTGAATATAAACGCTGGTCGTTGTCAACGTTATGGCTAAATTGTTATCATCATCAACAGAAGCAGCAGGAGCAGCAGCAGCAACAGCAGCAGCAGCAGCAGCAGCAACAGCAACAGCAGCAGTTGCCGCAGCGTTCTCGATGCCAAACCTCAACAATGTTGGTTTTAATAAGGAGGGGGGGCAGTTGGAGCCCAATGGGGTGCCAGGGGATGCCAACTTATTGTCGTTGCTCAAGTAATTCACACAGCAGGTGCTCGCAGTTAGTTGTGGTTCCCATCATCGTCCAACTCCCCAACAAAAATAATTATCACTCTTGATTATCTTTTGTAGAAATTAGTGTGTACGCGCCCTTGCCATGCTTACTACTACTACTTTGGCACCACCTTTAAACGGGCATTACAATTCGCAATCCATCCCACACCAACCCCACACCAACCCCACAATCCACCCACTCAGCAAGTAACCCGCACAACGCAGCATCGTAAAAGTAATTGTTGTGTTTTTGTCAAAAACCTTTTGCAGCTCTTTAAATGGGGGGGGGGGGGGCAGACAGTCGGCTCGCGGGGGGCAGGTTAAACTGCCAACAAACTATGCTAACTGTTTAATGTTGTACCTGAGCAAATTGTCGACGCTTGTGCAAATTTCTCAACGTTTTATTTGGGCACATTGAAGCGGCATTCTGTTAACAATTTCGGACTCTATGCTCTGTGGGCGTCAGCTTAGTTCTGATGTTTACCTGCAAATTGCTTCATATGCTTACAATATAATTTACGTTTTAATACCAGCATTAATGGGGCCAGGAGAGTCTGCGGTTTTTCGTATAAAATTATATTACAATTTCGTCAGTTTATCTTGGCGACTTGAACTCTGCTAACTGCTTTATATATGCTAGCAATATTATTAAGACTGTTTGTAATTAATATCAACTTGTAACTGGGACACTTAAATATGGGTAAATTATTCGTACTGCAAATTAATAATGTAAAATTAAAATAAAAAGAAAAATCATACATCAAAAGAAAAGAATGAAAATCACTTCTGTTACTTTTTGGCCATCATTGATGCAACATTTAGCTTATGCTAATAAAAACTATTAGTTTATAGCATAGTGGAACACGTCTAATATTATGATATTTATTTTAAATATTTTAAATCCAATATACTTAAAAAAGAAAGCAGCTTAAGCCATACACAAGAGATGTGTATGAAATCTCTTTAGGGATAGTTGACTGCAATTTGTGTATGTGTACTAGTTGTAGATTGTCGAGTGGCATTTTAGAAATTCCATAAATGGCTGAGACCGAAAACTTTTAGATGACATTTGTGCCCCATAGCAAACTTGTCGAGCAACGACTTGTGGATACACACTTTGCCCCAATGCCACTGCCTTTTTGCCGTTGGCTTTGCCTCATTTTGTGTTAACAACGCGCATTGCGAATTTCCGCAACAGCTTCTGATGCTGCTGCTGCTGCTGCTGCTGCTGCTTCTATTATTGTTGTTGTTATTGTTGTTGTTGTTGTTGTTGTTGAATAAAACTTTTACTTTTGTTTATTTGTCGCTCATTTCGGTTGATGTTGATGCTTTTTCATCATTTGCAGCGTGGGCTTTCAGTGCTTTTTTGTGCTGCTATCTCTGCAGTTGGTTTTGTTCGGCTTTGCCTTTAAATGAAAGCTAATTAAGTTTTATTTTTCAACAGTTTGTGAATACACTCTTTGCCTGCGTACACAAATTTGTTTTCTTTTTTCTTTCTTTCTTTTTTTTTGCTTTTGTTTGCCTTACTCTTATAAAGAGCGTGTCCGTCCCGTACCGCCTGCCCCCTTCCCGCTGCTAGGTCGGCCGTTGTTTGGGGTCTCTTTTGGTCATTACAAGTTGATTAACTCATAAACATTTACTGACAACTGACAACTGACGTCTGACAAGTAGCAACTTTGTTAGCCCCGCTCAACAGCCAACTGATTTTTATATTTTAACTTAACTGCTCTTGATTTCTTTATTACTTATTTAATACCAGCATTTTTTTTCTCTCATTTTACTCTTTTTTTTTGCGCGCGCTGAAATAAATTTGCGTTTTCCGGAATTTGTACGCGTTGCCCTCTAACCACGCCCCCCTTTGGCTAAAGTGCAGGGCTTACTTTCTTTAGCTGCTGCTATTTCTGGCTGTCTTTCGTACTTTTTTTCGAAATTTAATTTCAAAGAGTTGTTCGTATCTCGCTTTTTTCCTGTCGCACATTTTTTACGCCGCTTTAAATTCACGACCATTTTTTTTTTGCACTGTCATTTGCGCTTTTCATTAATTTGGCGCAATTTTTTTTTTTTTTCGCTCCCATCGAGCGAACTTTTTATTTGTCTTTTTAATGTTGCTGCTGTTGTTTCCTTCGTGTATTTTATTATTTCCAGCTAGGTACATTTTGGTCAAAAGTAATGTTGATTGTTTGCTCCGCCGACTTTGATTACGAAATTGTTAAAAAAAAAAAAAATTAAAAATAAATACCATTAAGCTCAGCAGCAGCAGCAGATTGCCTAAGCTGGCAGTAGGCAGACTTTATAATTGACTTTTTAAATACCCGGCACAACAGAAAACCATGGGTGTCCTCCACTTAAAAAATATTAATGTAATCTAAATAAATCTCGCTAGAGAGTTGGTTGGAGAAATCATCAACAACTATGCCCATTATCAAAGTCAGAATACCTAGCACAGGGTATTGCCTAGTCGAGCATTATCTGTGGCATATTTGTATCCTTTTTAATGTGACTTTAGATAAGCTTGGAAAAATTCTAAATTTGTGATGGGTCGCGTTTATTTCCGCGACAAGGAAAAAAGGTTAACATTTTTTTTTGGGTTGACAACGTTAATTAGAATGTAACCTGTTGATTTTTTTTTAGATGGTTAACAAAAATTAATGCTTAAGATAGATTCATCAAGGCTGATCCCTTTGCCATTTACATTTCATGTAACGCCAAATTGAATGAAATGAAATTAGTCATCCAAGTTATTCGTTAGATGCCAATCACAAAATAAGCCTTGAGAAATATATATATTTTCTGAGAAATTTATTATATGGTAATTTCAGAATGTGCAATGACTTTTGTCTTTTATACATAATTTATGCAATTATCAATGCATAAATATGCTGAGTAATTACTTGCAAATGTCAATATTCTCATTTAATTTCGAATTTTTCATCATAAATTTTACGCAACTTATTCCACTCCATTCCACTGCATTCCATCTATCTGTCTGTCTGTCTGTCTGTCTGTCTGTCTGTCTGTCTGTCTGTCTGTCTGTCTGTCATTCGCTGTCAATTTGTATATTCTATCATTCATTCATTTTGTTGGTTTTGCTTTTAGTTTTCAACATTCATATCTTTTCATTTTTCTCCTCATTTTCTATGGTAGTACATCCTCTGCCCCAGTCATCATTCATCCCCTCCCCCCGTCACGTTGTCATTTTGATATGCCCCACTGCAATTTCCGTAAATTGCGCGTAAATCGTTTCAAATTTTCACTTGTCTACGTTTGATTTTCCCTGCATTACACACACACACACACACACACACACCCATACCCATGGAAACACACACACACAGCCACAGTGCCACATAATTCAGCAAACATTTTTCCCATTATATTTTTGGGTGGTAAAAACTGTAAGCCAAATAAATCAATAAAAAATTATGCTATATATATATGTATAATATATATATATATATATATGTATATACATTTGTGGAGAAATTGTGGCAAAGTCGAAGGCAAAGGCAAAGGCAATGGCAAAAGTAAACGAAGCCGCAGCGAAATGAAAAGCAAACTGGCCGCCACTTTAGACCTGCAGGATGTGGCAACGAAGACATTTCCAAAGAAATTTTAAACGGCATCTAAAGCCTGCAAATATGAAACTTATGGCAATAATATTGATGTCGTCTTTGACTTACAGAGATCTCCCCCCGCCCCCCCTCCTCCATCCCACTCGTCAGACCCATCCACAATCCAATTTTCCCTCAGCCCCAACTGCGCTGCTGCAATATCAAAAGACGCCCGCAGCATGAAAACGATAGACGACAGAGGGAAAAGGGAAAAGGGAAAAGGCTGTGGCTGAGTGTGACTGAGTGGTTGATAAAGGGGGGGGGCATGTGGAGGCTGCGGTGCGGTGGGGTCGCAACGAATTGCGATAAAGATAAATAAGCAGCGATATACTTGATGATGTCCTTGTTGCTCTTGTCGCGCTCACGGCTGCCAGCGACTTGTTGTTGTTGTTGCTGTTGTTGCTGTTGTTGCTGCTGTTGTTGTTGTTGTTGTTATTGTTGTTATTGGTGTTGTCATTGCTGCTGTTTCTTTGCTGGTTTCGCTGGCGTTTAGGGTTTCCCCTATTGTATTATTTAAATTTGATTTTATTTCACGAAAATTGAGTTTCGTTTGTGGCCTTTTTTTTTTGCCTTTATTTTTCCCACATTTCGCTGTTGTCGGTGTTTGTGTATTGTCCTTTCGGTTTGGTCCTTATCTTACGAGGCGCGGCATTTCTTGTTATCGTTTATTTTTAATGCAGCCAAAAGTTCGTAAACAAATTATAATATTGAACTTGTCATAGATACGCGCCCAAACCATTCGTGGTCCCACACTCCCCCCCACCTGTCTCTCTCTCCTTTTTTTGATGTGTGTATATGTATGTGTGTGTGTGTGTGTGCGTGTGCGTGTGTATTTGGACAGGGGATTTTAATGCGGTCTGTTTTTGAGGTAGGTCCCAAGCACGCTAAGCGGATGATGATGTGGGTCAATTCAGCTTGGACATGATTTTGTGGCATAAAAGTTGATTTTCAACATTGGTGCACTGATTGAAGGCACGTTGGAGGGCAATTATGCTCGTATGTAACAAACATTTGCGCCAATGCTACATATTCACAATGTAAATAATTTATGTAATTGCCAACAATGTTGATTTAATGTGCAAGCCAGCTAAATGTGTGTTATTAATTATAATTGAAAGTCCTTAAGCTATCACAGCCTGTGCAATAATTATCGACTTTGACTTCAACATTTCGAAATCCAAGAGCTTTAAATTGTTGCACATAGATGTGTGTGCAACAATGAAATCAAATACAAAATGGACTTTTCAATATTGCTTTCGCCTCAGTTCAAGTTTTCTTCTCAGTTCTGATTGCAATTTTTTTTTTTGCTCTAGCAAGCAATAAATTCAGCATCCAACAAGCATTTGAAATGTGCATTTTGCCTTTGGGATTACAAATTTCAAAAACTCAAATCTCTTTCATTATTTCCTTTTTTTTTTTGTGCCAAATTGCTGCCACTCAAGAATAAATGTTATATGTACAAATGCTGTGTATTTCGACAAGCTAGCAAATTAATTGCAATATCAGCTGAAAAATATTTATTTCAATTTTTCGTAGCACATCGATTTTGTTGCACTTTGTAGAACTTCAAATAGCAAAAATACAAGAATACTTCAACTCAAACAGTTCCCGCATTGGCTTTACCAAATATGCTCAAGTCCAGGCTTAGATGGAAGATTCACTCTCTCCAATTTGAATGAGGTTGCAGTGCTACATTGTATTTTTAGGATTTAAAGATGAAATTTCAGATTGGCCTGTCGGCTTCAGTGGCAAAACAATTAAAAGGTAAAGAAATTCGCTTTCAATACAGTCTGACAGCAGCAGCAGCAACAACAATAACAATAACAACAACAACAACAAGAACAACAACAACAAGAAGAACAGAATGTCATTACTCTATCGTCGACATTGTTGTCTCGACCCGTCATCTTCGTCTCCATCCCCGATGCTCCTCCTTCCTTAGATGACTTTGAATGCACTTTGACAATGGCAACGCCCTCAGGCTCTTTTCGAATTTTTGGTTAGCGCTTCCATATCCAAATTGGCTTACCACGCATAAACAGACACAAGACTGAAAGCTGCCACACACCACCTCTTCCCCCCCCCCCTTGCCCACCTAGCCACGCCCTTTTTGGTATTACTTTTTACTGGCGGGGCTGCCTACACTTGAGAGCTCAAGTTGCTGTGATTATCGTGCAATTTCGCTGGCTGGCTATAACAATAGCTGCCTCCCGCCCGCCCCGTCTACGCCAGCCAGCTCCTGGTCGTCGTCCTGGTTCTGCTTCTGCTCCAGGTTCTGTTCGTGTCATGGCATTTGACATTACGTGTTGAGGCGTCGCCTCGCCGTGATTATCACTGCCTTACGCCTCAATGCATCTGCGCTACGCTCCATATATATATATATATATATGTATATATATATATATATATATAAATATGTATATATATATAAATATATGTTTGGCATTTTTTCTCTTAACCTGCCCGCTTCAGTGACTTGGCTGCAGGTAGAAGACACAACCCTCGTGTTTTGGGCTCGTCCTTTTGTGTGTCTGTGTGTGTGTGTGTGTCTGTGTGTGTGTGTGTGCTTCTTAACCTTGTCCTGTACGTTTGTGTTTGTGCATGCCTCACAGTTGCATTCCTCATACCACTAATCGTTCTACGTGTGTCTCGCTCACTTTGCTTAATTAACGCGTTCGCACACACACACACACACACACACACACACACTCGCACACAAACATAGACAGAGAGACGCACAAAGGTCGCCTAGTCGGGACTTTGACTCTTTGCCAATCATTGCCCCCAAACCATGTCAAAGAGATGACAATGACAATGCCAATGAGACCGCACCACATCGCTTTGCATCGGTTCGCATCTGTCGCATCACGTCTTGGCTTTTTGGTTCTCAGCTATCGAGAATGGTTGTCCCATTTTGACGACACGTTGTGTGTGTTGTTGTGTGTTGTTGTGTGTTGTTCTGTGTGTGTCTTGTCTTGTCTTGTCTGTCTGTGTGTGTGTGCCATGTTTATTTAAACATTGGCTCTCAGTCCGCTTTGCGTGTTTTTCCACAATGATTTTTCATTCATTTCAGTCTCCTCGCTGACTGTTTACCTTTTGCTCTCGTTCATAATTTCGTTTGCATGTTAATTACCATTATTATTGTGTTGCAGTCGTACGTTTTTCGGCTGCCACACCACCTCCACCTCCACCTCCACCTCCAACCTCCTTCCAGCCTAATACCCTTGGGAAACAGCAACCTAATACCCATCCAGAGGCTGTGTGTCACATTATTATTTTGTATTCTGGGACTGGGACCATGGAGACACACACAAATGATTGAGCAAATATTATGCAGAGAGTTGTACACTTATTGGATGAAGTTCCCACCTCTTCAGAATTACTTAACAGTGTGGAATTACAGGGTTTGGGAATAATATTACCCAATTGTATCATTTTTTTTATTGAGTTTACATTGCTCTTGAGAGAACGACTCAAATGAATTTAAGTATTCTTATTATCACATTTTCTATACCAACTTAATTTAAAATTTTCGCGAATGAAAATGAAATTTCAATTGCTGAATAATTGTGTTGTATCAGTGTATTTCTAATTATGTCTAGCATGCTTATAAATGAGGGCTGATTGTGCAACCGATTCGCTCCTCATTTGTGTTCAATTAAAAGTTAATCAAAGTTGCAACATACTCGTAACGGATCAGTGACCTGCCCCCCTTTTTCCGCTATACACCCAATCCACGTTTATGCACACAGCACAGAAATAACAACCGCAATAAACTTTTCGCTTTTGCCATATTATCAACAACAGCAACAGAAATAAAAACAATAAAAAAAAAAAAGAGGAAAACAAAATCAAAATGAAAACAGCTTTTGTAACAATTATGCTTCAATATTGCGCAGAGCCACCGAAACTGCCAGCCACCCACCACCACCCCCTTTTCATTCCCACTTCCCTCTCCCCGGTGAGCATTTCGCTTTATGCGTTTTCTATTTTCTACCGCCAATTTTGCCCAAACAAACAAACAAACAAGCAGATTCGCAAAAAAAAAAAAAAAAAAAAAAAACGAAAGGAATAAAACGAAAACAACAAACTTAACAAGTAGTTTTTAATAAGCTGCCAAACGACTCTCTGCTCTGCTCGGCCACCACGTCTGCCACAGCACCACCCACCTCTCATCTCTCCTCATCCCAAAGACCTCTCCCATAAATAACTTGAAGCTACCAATCCGTTGGCGTTGACTTCAGTCTGGCCATCGCCAGTTTCTGTTGATTTTTCCGCTTCCCACTAAGAATTTTGCTGAGTTAAATTTTGCACTATTTTTTTTGCTCTGATTTTCCACCTTGTTGGCAAAATATCCAATTGATTAGCTGAAATACAATAAGAGGATTAAGTGTTTTAGCTAAGTGAACACTTTGAACAATATTTAATATACTCAACGATTAACAATTTAAATTTTGCAATATTTCGTATAGTTTTAAATATTTTTTTTACATTCCATGACACTCCACAAAATTTGTACATTGAGTATTATAAATGAATTAAAATTAAACTATTCTGTTCCAGGCTATTTGCTAGATATGTTTTTTTTTTTTAATATTATTCAATATGTATGTATTTTTTAACATTTTAATAATATATGGAAATATTGCTTTTTTATAAACATATTTTTATCGCATGTATTTTTTCGCGGGACTTATAATTGTACAATAGAATTAAATTCCCACCACACTCAAAGAGTTTATAATTACCTGTTTATCAGGAAAAATGATTGGAAAATAGTTTTGCCACCCACTTAAGCTTCGAAAAAAATATATAATTATAGTTTTAAATTCTTAACGTACTTGTTTACGTTAAATAAAATAATTAGAATCTGCTTTAATTCATAATACTCCTGCAAATAATTCAGTTTTTCACTCTACTCAACTCTTCCTCTATTCGTTGTTATTAATATGGTTTCAAAAGCAGACATTGCCAACAACCGCAACAACAAAAACAAAAACAAAAAAACAGCTGTTTTAACTGGATTTGTTTTCCTTCCTGGCCACGCAACAAAAACAATTGTTGCAACCAGCAGAAGATTTGCAGCCGTTCCCAAAATGGAGAAAGAAAAACTAATGATAATAAAATATAGCGCAAAGTGAAACGAGCCAAACTGTTGAAAATTATCCTTGGGTCACAATGCAATAAACACGCTTCGAGTTCAGAAAAAAAAAATATATATAGCCAACAACTAACGGTTGGCCAACAAAATGGATCCTAAACGGAAATGTCGATATAAGCATTGCAACCAACAACAGAGGCATGCATCAGCAGTGGCAGCAACAGTGGCAGCAACAAACTCGAGAAGACAGCGACAGTTAGCGGCGACAGCAGTCGCAGCACAGTTTTTCACTTTTCAGTTTACTGTTTACACTTTACACATATGGCCAAAAGGTTCACTGACCAACGCAGCCAGAGATGTGTCAGTGACACGACATAAATCGGCATAAACCGTTAGTAAAAGCGATTTTGATTAAAATTACTATAATTTTAATAATTTTAACATTAACTTATAAAATATTGCACAAATATAAGAACAAAGTTTTTTTTATTAATACAAACTTAAAAATAAATTTTTGTATAAAGTTTCGTATTAAATTCCATAATACTAAAAGTATTTCATATTTACAACATAACAATATTTTTAAGGCAAAATTTAATTAAAAAAATAGATATGCAACTATTTATGGAGCTTAAAAAATTATGCTGAATAAATGGAAAAGGTTTTGTACACAGACCAATTGCAATATGCTGTATTTATAGCTACAAAGTTGACGCCAACATTTGTTGTATTTTATGAAATCATAAAATTAAATATGAATATTGCACTATTTGCTTTCATAAAGATCAGTTTTATGCTCAATTGTCACGTGCACAACGCCAGCAAAAAAAAACGTAGGCGTTGAAGCTCGCCAAAAAAAAAGAGTGGAAAAAAAATGAAAGAACCGCCATATTGACCAACTGAGTGTAGTATGCAGTGAACAAGCATTTGCAGATGGCGATAGAGATCGACAGGCGCAAGCGGAGGTGGAGGCTGCATGCAGCGTAGCAGAGATGACTCGGTGCTTTTGTGGGGGGGAGGAGCTGCCTACTCGTTTTTGTTTTTAGCCAAAGTTCGCGCGCGAACTGTGTTGACAAACGCGCATAAATGTGTGTATGTGTGTGTGTGTGTGTGTGTGTGGGTGTGTGTGTGTATGTTTATTTGCTTTGGTGTGAACATGTGTGAGCATGTGTGCGCGTGTGTGTGTGTGTGTGTGTGTGTGTCTATGTTGGCAATTCAAAATGGCATGCACTTCACTAAAAACTGCGCATTTCCGGTCAAAATGACGACGAGAAACGCGACTGCTGACAACGCCAGCCGCATGTTTGTGTGACTCTCTCTCTTTCCCCGTCTCTCTCTCTCTCTCTCTATCTCCCTCTGTCTCTTTCACACTGTCTCTAACTATTTCTATGTGTGTGCGTCTGTTTGGTAAACTTTTTTTTACAGCTTTAATAGTTCCAGTTGGTATTTGTGTGTGTCCCAAAAGTTTTGCGCCAGCGCTGCGCCAAAGTGCGTCATAAATGTGTGTAATAAAATATTTACTTTTCTTTTATGGAACACATCGGCTTAGCAAAAGGGCGTGTGCCATAAATTAGCAAAAAAAAAAAAAAACCCAACTCAACCTCAAATATATATATATGTTTATATTTTGATAAAAATAGAAAAGTAACGACCTCTTATAAATAGCAATAGAAGCAGAGCGCATTAAATTCAACTTTATATATCTTTTTCTTTCTTTCATTTTTAAGTTTCTGTTTCGGTCTGTGCTTTCTTGTCATATTGCTTTGTTGCAACACGACCCCACACAAATGCCGCAGCATCAACAAGCAGACAAAGCTAACAACAACTGACAACTTCCGTGTCCTGCAGTTTTACTTACTTATTTACCAGCAACTTTCTTTGACTCTATATAAAAATATATATATATATATATATATATATATATATATATACATATAGAAGTTTTGAGCTTTTCTCTCATTTTTTTCTTGTGCAACCCTTGTGCAATTGTTTACTATGTTTATCAGATTTGCAGATTTCTATTTGGTAACAAAAAAAAAATTTTTGTCTTGCTATTTAAAAGAAACCCATTGCCGCTTCCCCCTTTGTCCTTGCCGGAAAAGCTTGGCATTTCGAGTTTGACATGCGTCTGCTGCCGCTTTCAGTTAACTCCTCCGACCCCTTCAACTGCATGTCAGCCTCCCCCCTCCACGCCATGTCTGGCACAAACCAAATAACAACGAGGCAAAAAAAAAAAAAAATATGAAATGGAATGCGAATAACCCTGAAAATTTGGTCGTCAACTGGGCTTAGTTGCTGGCTTAGTGGCCAAAAGGTAAGAGTTGTTTATGGTCTTTTGGATTGGGGCATGTGGGGAGTGGGCCTGTTAGTTCCTAATGCGTAGTTGTCGCATACAGACTCCGTTTTTTGGGGTCGACGTCTGATCGACGTCCACCTGAAGGGTTCGCCGGACCCGGCTCCATCTCTCTTTCTCTCTCTCTCTTTATATCTGCAGAGGCTGAAGTGAAATAATAATTGGCTGTTGCCTTGCTCCCCCCTTTACCCTTAAAGGGCTAAAGTACAAAAATGTTGTTATTTGCTGATGTTCTTCAATGTTGCCGACAGTTCAAAATAAATGATAAAATAAGAGAGTCTGTGACAAATGCAGCAATAGGGTTGAATTGCTCAAAATTATTCAAAGTTTTTTATTGGCTAAAATTTTTAAATTCAAGAATATTTGTTACTACATATATACTCTTGATTTCGATTATATATATATATATATATATATATATATATATATACGGAGTAGAATATGTATATATGGGCAGACTGCAAACAGCTCTTTATGAAGTCTACAAAAAAAATAACCAAAGTTGCAAAGTCAATAATATTTTCAAAGAACTTTCACAATAATTAAATGTATTTAATTGATTCCAGCATACACAAAAAATATATTCATTTAATTTATTTCGAAGAATTCCCAAACAGAATTTCATATAAATTGCAATGAGTAAATATTAAGTTAATATTGCTTTGAAGAGTGACTTCACATATTTGCATATAGATATTAAAAATAATATATTTTAAGCTACATAAATCACATTTCAGCAATAATTGGCGTTTTAATCCTATTTAAAATGGATCGCTTTAAGTTTTTTGCATTTTGTGCAAACTATTATTGAATAAACACAAAATACTAATTCACTTTCGGATGATGAAAATCTTTAAGAGGCCAACCTCAATTGATTTTAGCCAACTCGTTCTTTGTACCCCCCCCCCCCTCCCTTACACACACACACACATTTAAAAGTTTTAGACCAGTTTTCTAGCCTCGATTCTCTGTTGTTTTTTGCTCTTAAAGTTGGCAAGTTTTCGCTGGCTTCTTGGCCTTCTCGGCAAGTTGGCGAATCCTTAGGAGGACGACGGTTAACCCGGACTAAAACGTTTTGTTTTCCTGTTGGCAACTTGAATTGCTTTAAAAATGTACACTCAACATTATAAATTCAGGCTAAAGCCTGAAACGCTTTTGCTTGAATTTTATTTATGTTTTACTTTTCTTGGCCCATATCTCGCTTAATTTGGCCAACATTGCCAACCCCCAATTGTGCAACTATCTTTTTGGACTTTCTCTTGGCCATTTCACCCTATTTACTGCACAAATTTCTCTCGACGCACCCTTCTTAATTTATTTGGATTTTGCAAATATTTCTTTGCAAAATTGCATTCAATATGCCTTTATGACTTGTAAGGCAAAAAAAAAAAAAAAAAACTTCAAGCGAACTTTTCTTTCGAACAAAAAATAAAGTGAAATCGAACTAAACTATTCATACAGAAACTATTTAAAGTTTCTTATGATCATATATAATATGAATTCAGTAGGTAAGCAGCTGGCTAATGAAATGGAATATTTTCCTGTGATGCCAACTTTTATTCTGTTTTGCCATTTGTAAAAAAAAAACTATTCCCACATCTTCCCTTACCTTTCATTTCTGTTACTGCTTAAACTTACCCTTATTTTTAGCTGTCTGCTCATTTGCTTATGAGCCATGAGTTGCCGCTACCGTTGCCATTAGCCATATTAAGTCGTCTGCTCAGCGGAGCGACTATCTTTTAAGCCATCAGTCTTGTGCCTGCTGCTTAATCATATACCCTGCTGGCTGCCCGCCCGCCTTTCTGCCTGCCTGCCTGGCAATATCCGTTACTCATGGCTTACATATTTCATAGCCAATGTGGGCCATCAATGCAGGCACTTCTAGCCCACTTTTACTAGCCAGCAGCTAAAGACGACAAGCCATTGGCCATTGCATTAACTCAAACCGTTCGTTTCTCGTCGTCGTCGTTGGCATAAACATCCATAGTAAAATACATGCACATAAGCTTCTTTGGAATGCTCCCCCTTTTTAACCCACCCCTAACTCTTAGACCCCCCTCCCACCATACATGCTGCAGCCCCTCACATATGTGGCACGGCACTTTGGCAAGTTTTAGCTTCATTGCGTTGACAATTTTTGATAGCTCCATTGACTTTATTGCCAGTCTGCCAGGCTGTGAGGCTGCGAGGCTGCACACTTTCAGTTTTCACTCCAAAAGGGGGCAACAACATTCGCGACAAAATGGAATTGTAAATGCTGCGTTGGAAGTGCGACTCGAGTGCAATGAATTATTTCATATTTTGTCAAAGTATGCAACAAAAACAAACAGCAACGAGGGTTGCTCTGTGGCACAGACTATCGAGACTATAATTTAATCAATGTTGCAAATGACTTTTATGGTTTTTTTTTTTGAATATTGTGTGGATAAGTTAACTTTTTAATTAATGAACAAATGGAATTAAAAATTATTAAATTATAGATCAGAAAAGGAAAATAGATTAGAATACATCAAGTATTGCTCTGGTGTGGAAAGCTTAACTAGGACATAAAATAAACTTGATCTGATGAGAACTTTTATATTAATTTAAGATTTCTAGCTCCTCTCTGAGATAGGCTGATTCATACAGACGGACATGGCTAAATCGTGTCTGCAGCTGTTGCTGATCATGAATATATATGCCTTATGGCATAATAGATAGCTTCTTCTGCCCTTGACACGCTTCATATTAAAATTTCAAAATAACCAGTTTTGATTGTCAATTTGCAAGTCACTTCTTAGAAGGTAACTTCATTAAAAAAGAGTTTTCATTCAGATTCAGCTTCAGTTTATAAACTAACCTCGGCGAACTTTGACATCTCACTCACTCTCTCTCGCTCTCTCTTGCTCTCTCTTGCTCTCTCTCTCTCTTTTTTTGTCTCACTCACTCTCTGCCTGTCACTCCTAGCATTTGGTTCGGTAGTCAATCGGTTTTTGTCAGTCGTAATATTTCCAGTAGGAGCAGCAGCAGAAGCAGCAGCACACAAAAGGACTTGCTCCAAATAATAAGCACAAACAAAGATTTCGATAAAAAAAACCTCCAACGAGTCAGGTATTACACTAAATAAAAAGAGTATTAAATATATAAAACAAAATGGATTCATCGAAGCTTAACGCTTTGCTGGACTGGCAACATGTTACTGGCGAGGAGATACAAAAATGTTATACGAAACTACAAAAAGGATCCTGTGGATCGGAAAGCTAAGCCAGGATTTCTTCAAGAGCGCCTGATAAAATGAAGCAACCTTTGGGAAACCTTTTCAAAGGAAGAAAATAATCTGGAAAAAATTATTCAAGGAAAGAAAATTAAACATAGCTATTTTTTGAATGAATACTATGTGCAAATAAAAGATTTAGTACTTGAATACAAAGGAAAAATTTCTAAGTGAAATATTCTCAACGGAATTGGAAACTATGTCCGTGTCTACTATGAACGAGGAAATTGAATTAGAACCAATGATTCGAATAATCAACAAAATGACTAATGAGACTCGCCAAGGTTTTCAAAAGGTCAATGTTGGAGTGGGATAAGAAACATCCACATCCAAATTTATAAAAAATTCCATGGGTCCCAAAAAGATTGGATATGATGAGAGGAGATATTTGGCTGCTGAAGATGCTGTTATATCAATTATCAAACGACGACAGGAGAAGAAATTAAATACAGAAGAATTTACCCCAGCCAAAGATAGAAATTCCCAAAATTCAATGGAGATTCTAAATAAAGTGGCAACAATTTTTTGGATATTTTCAAATAAATGATTCATGAATTACAGCATTACCGACTATTCAGAAGATGTGGTATTTAAAAAACAACATCACTGGAGATGCGGAACCTTTAATACGCCATATTTCCTTAACCGAAGGAAATTATTTAACAGCATGGAATATGTTGCAAGAGTTATCTGCGTTAAATAACATTGGAATAACGACAGAAGCCTGGGATCCCATACATCTTTGCATTATAACCAAAAAAGTTGGAACGGCAAACTCATATGCTATATGAACAATCTGTTGGAGATTCAAGAAAATTACAAGAACTGAGTAAGTTATTGATATTTTTGGAGCAACGATTTCTTAGATCAGAAGCCACTTGCAGTGCGGATAAGAAAAATGATATTTGCGCATCAATTGGAACAAAATACATATGCTATTTCTGTGAAAAACTCAACTATGCTATAATTAAATGCAATTAGTTTATTAAGATGATCCCAACAGAAAGATAAAATGGGGTTCATATCGATTCTGAGCGTTATCTGCAGCGTAAGATTTTCTGCTTTTAAAGAAATCATACAATAACAATGCAACAACAACAACAACAACAACAACAACTGGAAGAAGCAGAAAAATAATAATAAGACAAACTCTCGAGCCGTTTGTGCCTCGCAACATCAGTGTCATCGTCATTGGGTGGGAGGATGATGAGAAAGTGGAGGATGGGACTGGGGGGGTTTCTTATGTGGCGTGTTAGCCAAGTTAGTCCAAGTGAGTGAAAAATGTAACAACAAGTGCTGTGCGTGTGTGTGTGTGTGTGTGTGTGTGATCTTATACGTATTCATATTTATTGAATTTACGCTTGACAGCTCCGAGAGCAGCTCAAAGGGGGACGCACAGTCAGAAGCTGAAGTTGTTGTTGTTGTTGTTGTTGTTTGTTGGCAGGTCTTCTTCACTTTTCACTTAAGGGTGGCACATAGCACCACACACACACAGACACACATATATATATACACTCATATGTGAGTGTGCATGGGACTTAGTGGATATTTATGCGGCTTGCAATGCGCGGCGCTCAGCGGCAACAAGACTCTCAACGCCAGCTCGTTTGCCGTTCGCCTTTTGCCTTTTTTCATAAATATTAAAAGAGCTACAAAAAACAAAAACAGAAAAAAAAATACAAATATCAACGGACTAAAGTCAAAAGTCGTGTAAAGCCAGCTTCAGCTGTCAGCTAGAAAGAGAAAGAGAGAGCGAGAGCGAGCATTCAGTTGCATTGCGTTGCATGCAACTTCCATTCGATTCCTGTGCTAAATTTATCATTTCGTTATCAACACATATAACTTCATAATTCCGATTCATATTTATATTAAAATATTTTTGTTCTTTAATTGAGTTGTATTTGAGCGCAACCTCAACTCGCAACTTCCTACACAACAGGTTGTAAGTTCGATTGTTTTGTGTTTGATTTGGTTGCGTAGCAGGTTGTTGTCTCTGCTATATTAACTTATACCACGTGTATAAGAGCATTTATACTGTTACTCGAATTATTCGAAATTGTTAAAATTCGAATTATAAGCTGTGGTGCTTATACGTAGAAGAGTTGAATATAGGCTATTCTTATATCTTATAAGCTGTGCTTATACGGCTCTGTCTGACTTCTACTACATCTTATACATAACACTAATTTGACTTTCTTCACATCTTTTACTCATTTATCCACTTATATACATTTTTATTACTTAATTTTGACATAAAAATACAAATGGGATTTTAAATCCGAAGAGATTTATAAAACTTATGAAATTTAAATGCTTATATTTTGTTACTTATATTTTGCTTAGCATAAAATATTAGACTTATTGACACCTAATTCGTAGTGCCTATGAGTATAATATAACAGTTTGACACTCACTTATACAACATATACGTAGAAGTTGCCTGTTGAATTCGATGTTTTTGGTAACATCTTTTGTTGATTTGGGTTTAGGTACAGGATTGTTGTTAACGCTTGTTTGGTTTGTTTCTACTACTACTTCGAAGAATACTTATACCTTCAATATGTACTTGCTAAGACTTATAATTTACAGTATTATATCTTCTAAAAAAGAACGACTTTATTTTTTCAATATTTTAGTAATATAGAAGATAAAAGTAGTTCAATATATGAGTATGCTTAGCATAGACATGCACCTTCTACTCAACCACAAACATGTTGCCAGTCAACCAGCACTCAAACACACAACCTGTTGTACCCAAAATGCGATGCAACAAATATTTTTAATTCAAACCAATTGTTGGAAGTTAAAAGCAAAATATAAATAAAATAAATTCATCATAGCAAGAAGTCAGCCACATTTTTGTATGCAAGTTAGTTAAATATGTATTAAAAAATGAAAAATGCTTTAAAGTAAATTGAAATCTTTAAAAAGTGAAATTATTTACATTGTAAAACGAAAAGATCTAAATAAAAAAATGTTTTCTCTAAAATCATATCTCTTGGCTGATTTTTAATAAGCTTAATAACTACAGCCTTCATCTTATAGCATTTAAAAAGTATTTTTCAAATCACTTAATGAGTTTTGGTTTGTATTTTCAGCCAATGCTTGATTTTTTTCAATTCCCATCTCAATTTTTGCCATTCTTATTGGCCGTTTGGGTCTCAACCCAATTACAAACCTATTATTATATGGAAAATAATAAACAGCCATTTTTTTGAATAGCGCACTTGTTTTCTTTTTATTCCAGCAGATTAATCACCCGCAGCGCACACACATATAAACACACACACATACAAACACACACACGCATACAAACACACACACGCGTTACGCACATAAACAAAAACAAAATAGTTAAAAAATTGCAGCCACGAAGCGTAGAATAAATAACCGAATTTCTGACGCTGTTAGCTACCACGAATTAATACACACGGAATCAAACTCTGAATCGGAATAATAGAATAATGCCGATGGCAAACACATAAACACACAAACACACGCGCACACGTAAACACACACGTAAACACACACAGAAGCAGTGGCTGCCAACGGGGGCAAAAAATATTCCTCTTTCTCACTGCAAGCGCAGCACAAAATTTACTGCACTTCAATATTGTTGTTGTTGTTAATAATATAGCTTTAGTTGTTGTTGTTGTTGTTGTTGTTATTGTTGCTGTAGTTGATGTGGATGTTGTAGTTCTTGTTGTTGTAGTTGCACTTGAAATTTTGTAACCTGCCCGCAGAGCTCGCTGTCCGCTCGTTGCTCTTCCCCCTCCTGCGCAAACCGAGTTTTCTAAACAAACCCAAAAAAAAAAAATAACGAGCAAAGGGAAATAGCCACAACAGAGAGAGAGAGAGAGAGAGTGACAGAGAGATAGTGAGTGAGAGTGAGGGAGATAGAGAGACAGCTGTTGCATTTGCTTCCGATTTCCGTGACCACCCGCAACTTTTTTATTTTAACCCGCAGCGCGTCAAATAAAGTTGCTTTTCGAGGGCAGCGCTCAACTCTCTGAGAAGTTTTTAATATTTTTTTTTTTTTTTTGAAAACGATGCAAGCGAAAAATTTGAACGAGTTTCCGTCTACCGAGAGAAATTAAGATTTCCTCCTGTTTCAAGTTTTTACTCTATTAACTTTTTTCAACAAACATAAAGTAATATTTCGTGCAAAGCTGTTGGAAAAGATTCAAAACTGCAATAAATATGTTCAGTTTCTTTTTAACATATTTGAGTTACTGTTTTTTACAGTCTTTCAAGATTTTTTTGCAAATGACTTAGTCAAGTTTAGTAACAAAACTATTAAAATAAGCATCGCTTAAAATAACAGTGATATTTTTCTTAATAACTCTTGAATTGATCAAAAATGCTTGGAACATATTGAAATTATTTCGAATATTTTGCTGCATATTAAATTATTTTTTTCCTTATTACAGATCTTTTTTGCCAAGAATTGAGACAATTTCTTGAAGCTTTTCTAAACTTTATTAAAATTTTTTATGACCTTTTGATGAACTTTAAACAATTGTTAACTTAAGTTTTAAGTTATTATTATTTAAAATAGTAAAAGAATGGTTTTTTTTTTTTTTTGAAAAAGTGAACCTGAAACTTACAAAAAAAACAGACAAAAAGGAAAAAAAGAATTACTATTGATACTTTTTTCCGCAAGAATATTTCAAATTTATTTTTAGATTTTCAACGCACTGAAGAAGCACTGAAGGAGACGTCTCCAAACCCATAAAATGACCTGATCAGACTACCATATCATATAGCTGTCATAGGTGCAGTCGATCGAAGATGAATTCAACTTGAATAAATAGTTTGTAAACCGAAGTTAATCGTTTGACATCTAAATTTTTGGTTCAGTGTTTGAAATACCATTTTTTTATATGTAAATTTTTCAATTGCTTGTAAACTTATTGTGAATTACTTTTGATATTTTTGCTCAACTTCAAAGGGAACAAAAATTACTACAGAAAAGCTAAAAAAAAATGTTAAACAAGTAAAATAAAATCGTTTCAAACATTATTCATGAAACCACCCCAAAAAAATCGTGTGGAAAACTGATGAGTTGCGAACAACAACAGGTTGTCTAATTAGGAGTCAATTTTAAAAACTACCCTCGTTAAGGCACGCATGTCGATTTGCAGCTGACTCTAACTCGAAACTTTAAGCTGCAACCACCAATGCTGCACGCACACACACCCCTCCCCCACCAACGCCACGTTGCATGCATTTTAAACGTGCCACATTCGAGTCGTCAACAGTTGAACGAAATTTGGTTCAGCCCGCAGGCAATGTTTGCAACTGACAACATCTGTGGCAAAAAGCTGTGGCGCCGCACCGCAACCAATCAAGTAACCCCAACCAGCCAAGCAGCCACCCACCCAGCCACCCACCCATGTACCCACCCACTCAAACACCCATTAGCAATTACCCCACTCCAGCTAATTGAAATGTCTGTCAATGCGAATCGATCGCGCAAACTAAATGCAACTCAATCAGCGAAAGTTCCCCATCAACTTTGACAGCCTTTCCCCAAATTTATACCAATTAACCTCTTAAGCATCCCCTCCCCACACCCCACCAACAACCACAACCCCCCCTCCTCCTCCAGTACCATTCCCAAGTGTTGCCAACTTTGCGACGAATAATTAAAAACCATCAGACAATTAAACATGAATTATGTATTAATAACTTTTTGCGCTGCAATTGGCCAAGCAACAAAAAAAAAAGAGAGGAAAAAAATAACACACAAAAAATATAATAAAGATAAAAGACAAAAGACATAGGAAAAAGGCAAAAAAAGCAAAAAGAAAAACAAAACAAGCAAAGGAAAAGACGAGAACTGAAAAATAGAGGCAGCTACTCGCAAGTGGCAAGCGGCAAGTGGCAAGTGGCAAGCGGCAACTGGCTTTAGACTACTTGCGGACTAAACTGTGATTCAGCAACTTGCGGCACCAACTCTGACTGCAGGCCGGGAACGGGGATGGGGTTGAGGTATACGGCAGGGGTTTGGGCAAAAATTTATGCGCTGCACACAAAAGCAGCGGCAAAAAAAAAAATTATGTTTCAAACAAACAAAACATTGAAACGCTTCCCACGCACTCAACAATGGTGAGAGAATTTTGCTTTTTCCCCTATTTTTTTTTTTTTGTTTAATGTTTTCCATTGGTAACACAACAATCAAATGGGGCCCTTATTTTGGCGGGTGGGGAGGGGGGGTGGTGCTGTTTGCGACCAAAGTCTTTTGCCACATGCAACAGCAGGTCGCTTTGCGGCACAATGGCAAAATATATGAAAATATTTAATTTTCGCCAGCTTTAAGCCCGGCTTAAACTGGCCCAACTACTTCTGAGCAAGTCTTAATAAAATGCCAGATTTTTAACGTTTTGCTTTTATCGGGGGTCTTTTGCTTAAAATCAGCTAAAAGCCTGTTGGACAACTTAAGCAGTTTTAATTCTGGCTTACAAACTATTTTATTTAATTTAATTCAAACTGATTTTGTATGCCAAAAATATTTATTGGGACTTGCAAAATGTAGAAAATACAAATTTTAATATCCATTTTTAACTTGACAAGGCACAGGAAAAGATTTCATTTGTTGCCACACTTTTGTCGCTCACTGTACTTAAATTTTATTTTTATTTTATACAATTTTTCTCTATTTTATTTATTGGGCTGTGCAATTAAACAAAAATCATTTTGTATTCCGAAAAAATACGATTTTAATGATATTTTTGTATGCCTGCCACATTTATTATTTATATTGTTTAAAGATTAATAACATTTTAAATATAGCAAGTGAATTATTTAAAAATTAAGGGACTACTTGAACAAATGGTATGTTTTTTTAAATATTTTTTTCTATTTTTTTTTATGCTTACCGCCCATTGTGCAACACTTTGGGGCAGCACTAGGCACGCGTGGGAGCTCACGTTGCAGCTGTGTGTGAATTAGTGTGTGTGTGTGAGTGTATGTGTGTGTGCGTGTGTGTGTAAGAGAGTTTTTTCCGTTTGTGACGCCATTTTCATAAGCAGCCGGGGCAACATTTTGTCTTTGGCCCCGTTGTAGTCACTGTTCGCTGTTGTTGTCATTTGTTAGCTGTTGCTCTTCTCTTTGCATACCCTGCACCCTTTCCAAAATTTGTACACAGGGTATTTTGAAATTGTGCACACATATGCGAAAAGACAGAAGAAAACAGAAAACTCCATAATATATATATAAATTATCGATTGATAAATGACTGTAAATAATATGATTTAGTCTGAAAAATAAGCTGCACAAATTTTATCTATTTAATAATAATATAATAATAATAATTTAATAATATCTGTAATATCTGTTTTCTATCTATCTATCTATATATCTACTGTCTATCTCTGTATATACTATTTGTTATCTGCTATCGACTTTGTTCTTTATATATATTTACTTATATCTTGCAATCCTATCTGTCTCTTGATATTTCTCTCTATCTGCTGTCTAATATTTACGATATATCCATTCTCTATCTATCCATTTATCTACCTTTTTTGCATGTATCTATATATTCATCTGTATATCCATATTCTATCTACTATCTATCTTTCCATATACTATATACTATCTTTCAATCTTTTTATTATATATACACATCTAATAACTTTCCCATCTATCTACCTATTTATATAAATATCTATATATTTATCAACTATATTTTCTAGCGATCTTCTATACATTATCTACTATATATGATCTGCTCACAACTCTTCTACTATCCTTCTATCTATCAGATATAAATTTCAAATTAAAATAGGGTATTTCCCCGTCGAGTTGTTTCCTCTACAATATTCTAACTTGTTGTTCTGCGATTCTTTTTTTTTTGGTGTGTTTTGCGGCATCTAAATAAGTTTTTCCGTTTCTTGTTTGCATATTTTATCCAACTCGTTTGTCGCCTGCTTATTTATTTTATTGTTTTTGAATTCATTGCATTTTCATTTGGGCTTTGTCTTTGGCTTTGGGCTTTGGGCGACTGCTTTTAATTAAATGCATAAAGCCAAAAGCCTGTTGCCCGTAAAATGTTATATTACAAATTTATTTTTGAACACAATAAAAGAAACGCACATGAAAAATAAAAGAACGCAACACAAGCAAAAGTGTTACACTTGCCACTCGAGCTGGAAGGCGCCACTCCATTCGAAGTGGGAGACAAATTACACGGCGCTGCGCAGAATGTGGCAAATGTGGAAAATGGAGCTGCATATGGAAAAGCGGGCAACAACAACAACAACAACAACAATAGCGGAATATTATGAATTGTTTTTTAATTGCATTGAATTTGCTGGCTTTGGAAAATGTTGCATGCAACACTCGCAATACAAAAATCGGGGCCAACAACAACAAATTAAACTGCCTGCTGGCCGTTTGTACACGAAAATCTCAAGTGCCACAAATACTAAAACAACAAAAAAAAAATGCTGAAAATGAAATCGCAATTTTGCCGCCTGTTGACGATGATTAAAAACTTTGTGAGACAGTTGACGACGCAGAAAATACTCCAAAAATAAAATATATTAATACACAAAACCCCAAAAACAGGCAACAACAAAATTAGGTTAGTGGTGGGGGGACAATTGTTGCTTGAGGGAGGTGGGTGAAAGCATGGAAGTGAAGCAGTTTGGGTCCTGTTGGAGTATGACTAAACATATATATATATATATATATATATTTGTGTATAAACACATATATTTA
Source organism: Drosophila melanosoma (assembly GCA_035042045.1). Classification (NCBI taxonomy): domain Eukaryota; kingdom Metazoa; phylum Arthropoda; class Insecta; order Diptera; family Drosophilidae; genus Drosophila; species Drosophila melanosoma. The sequence continues at coordinate 1,749,972 of JAWNLY010000170.1, read as the reverse complement.
TGGCAGCATAAGCAATTTGATTAAAACTTTATAACTCTACCAAAACAAAAAAAAATTTGAAAATAAAGGTTCGTTTCGAGTGAGATTGACGAGCAGATACCGTGTAAAAAGCATATCAGAAGTGTTTATTGTTTGAATTAAAATTTCCATTAGCTAATCAAAATGGAAACTAGTTGTTGAGAACAGATAAAATATGCTTACCAACAATATTAGAATAGAATTGAAATTATTCAAAATGATCTAAGTCAAAAAATAACTCATTTTTATTTACGAGTTAATCTTTATAGCTTGTTCTTCAGATTACTTGCATCTAAGCATAATTCGGATTTTGTCTAATAAGCCAAGTCTTTCCATAAAACTACCCAGAAAATGTTTAATTTACTTGTTGCATATTTTTTAGTTTATTTCTCATTAATATAAAATAAGCAAATTTTATTAACGAATAAAAAGCACAATTAAGTTTCATAGCAGACTGCTTTGATAAAAGCTAAACGGTTGCTGTTACGGCTAACAGTGTGGCAGCGCCGCATAAACTATAGTCAGGGCTGCCAGACTGTCGTTTTGAAGTGCGCATATTTAAATTGCGCGCTCTTATTGTCGTTGCTATTTTAAGATGAACAATTTCGGTAAACATAATAAGCAGCTGAATAAACATAATTAACAACTAATTAATTTGTTCGTCTATTCGCACTAATTCAACAGTACACATTAAATTATTAATTATTAAATGGCAAATTAATTTAACCAGCATAATTAAAAATATTAAGTTACAAGCGCTTCATAAAATCTCAAATGCTCTCAAAAGCTTACCGCACAAATAACGGTAAACTTTTTGTAAATAAACATGGCGTCCATGGTATGAGCGCCAGCCAAAGAGCAGCAGACAAATGAGGGTGAGAGAGAGAGATAGAGCGAGAGGGAGAGAAACACGCTTATACTTGCTATGCGTGTGGGAGAGAGAAAGAGAGTTATGGAATGCGCGCGCTTTTTTCTGGCAACAACAACAACAAAGTGAAGAACAACAACAACATCAGGAGAAGCAACAACAACAAGATGCGTAATAAACAGGAAGCTTTTTCAACAATTGCACAACGCAGAGCGCAATTATTGCGCGATTGGCAATCGGTGCGGCAACAACAGCAATAACGCTGCAGCCACCAAAAACAAAACACACAGACGCACACGGATTACAAAGGCAAATAACGGTTTAATTGAGGACTGTGTGCGTGTAACTAAAAAAAAGAGGCGGGGTGCGCCGCCCGCCTCCCTATCGCCCGCCCACTCAGCACCAACAACCAAGCCAGGGCTGCCACACGCAAAAGTCGCTCGTTGTACATGATATACATATACATATATAAATATATATATATATATGTATATATATGGCGGCTGCTCCCGATTCATTCAGTTGCAAATGTTCATTCAGTGTGTGAGTGTTGATGAGGTTAGTTGTAAAACGGCCCCATTGTGCGCGATAAGCGTCGACAAGCGTTCGATTAATATTCTAACACGGAGCCAAGAAAAATGAAAATGATGTTTTAAGTTTAAAGTGCAGTGTTAAAGAACAACAAGTAACATAAACAAGTCCAACTGAAGGCAGTGCGAAAAAAGAAGACAGGATTCCAGAGGCTTGCTGCTGAGTGAGCTGGCAGCAAAATTGTGTTGCATACTTTTGAGCTGTCCGCGAAAATTGTTACGAACATGTTGGTAAGTTGCTGCGCCCTCAAAGTAGGCAATAGTTTTTAGCAATTCCTCAAGCTGCTTACGAAAATTCCGTTACATGCGAGTTGCATGAGTGTTGCATGCGAAATTATAATGAAACATATTGCATAAATCTACAAAAAGAAATTAAATTAATTAAATTACGCAAAAAATTTAAAATCCTTGCGAGGGCAATTAAAAAGATTTCTAAGAAATGATTTATTGATTTTTCCAAACTGCGTTTGTGTGCGATTGTGTGTGTGTGTGTGTGTTTGAGAGAGTGTGAGTCTGTATATGGGGCCCTGTCTGTGTGCGTATATTTTTCGGTATGCACTTTTTCCAGAGAAAAACACCCCACCAACCCAACAACAACAGCAAGAGCAACTATTGTTGTTGGCATCCAAACAACCCCCACAACTAAAAAGCGCCAACTTCTATTTTTCCATCATCAATACTTTGCTACACATAGAAACATTTGCCTTGTTGTTGTCACACACACACACGCACACACACATAGTTAGGTATGTGTATTGGTATTGGTATGGTTTGGAGTATTGGAGCAGGCGCCTTATGCAGCAAAATAACCAACCCCCAAAACAATGCACACACTCACACCAACACACATACACACACAGACACGCACTCACTCTCCCGCACGCACACATTGAAAATTAAAGCTTTGGCATTTTGGAAAACTACGAAAAACCAGCGAACGAACGAAAGAAGGCAATTTTTGTTGGGTGGTGGTTTTTCCTACCACCGGCGCATATCATAAATTTTGTGTCTATAACAATTTTTGTTCTACTCAATGCGAGCATCAAAAAACTGCAAAGGAATTGTTGCAGTTTCTGACAACACACAGCGCGAGGGAGCGAGATAGAGAGAGAGACAGAGGGAGAAAGGAAGAGAGAGTGAGCTTTGCACTTTTATCGCCATCTCTTTCTCTCTATCTATCTCTTTCTGTTATTTTAGTGCTACATAGTTTTAATTTGCTATTTCTCTCAAAAATGCATTTACATTGCTCCATCTCTCTCAGTCTTTCCCTCTATCTCTATCTCTATCTCTCTCCCTCTTTCTCTTACACTATTTGGGGGCGTTGTGGGGCGTTTATTGCATATGGTTTTTGTGTCTTTGTTTTTGCTTTTTATGCAACATATGCGGCATATGGGAATGCAACTGCATATGTGCCTGTATGTGTGTGTGTTTATGTGTGTTTTTATTATATAATTTGTGTTTTGTTATTTATGCTCATGCATTTTGGCAAAACTAATATTTTTTCAGTGTGTTGTTTTTATTGTTGTTGCTAGGCAATGCAAATAAATATATTTATGAGGGGTTGGGGGTCTGTGTGGATTTATTTCTATATATACATCTATTGCATACATGATTTATGTATTATATAAAATGCAAAGCTTCAAGCATTGGAATTATAAATATGCAGATACATATGTAATAACATTTATATTCATATATGCATCAAAATAATTTGGGTGGGTGAAATTCGAAAATTTGTGGCTTGAAGTGCATTTAAAATGATTACATAGATTTTCCCAAGAAATCAGCAAGGCTTAAGAATATTTTTGCAGTCGTCTCTTGTTTAATATACCCCAACAAATATTTCGAAATAACAATGTTCAATAATGTATATATGTATACATTTATATATGTATATATACGTGTAATATTGCATACCTGTTTGTGTATAATAAATCTCAGAGAAGGCAAAAAGATTGCATATAAAGTGTGCTTGTATCTAATAAGTTTGTCACATCCAATAATACATATAAGAGTAAAATTCAAATGTATATAATTAGTAATTTAATAAAATAAATAAATAATACACTATTCAATAGCAGAAAGCCTACTTGAAAATCCTCTTTTCCAACAAATCAACTTTGTTCACACTCACGCAATGGAAACAAACCTGGAATATAATAAAATACAACTCTTTCTCTCATTTGAATTAATTAATCATTCGCTAATTTGCATATTTTAGTGTGATTTTTTTAAAAGCGAGTACATTTCAAATTGCTAAGCAGCTGATTGACTGGGTTTCCTCTCTTTCTCTCTCTCTTTTCCCCGCTTGCTCTGTTAAGTTGTTCTCAGCAGTTGCCTTGTCCATCATTGTGTATTTCTCTAATATTCGTGATTTTTTTTATTGAACTTGAAATTATTTGGTTGAGTTTCCCTTGAAAAATTCTCTGCCAATATTTGCTCTTTTAAATATTTGTGATTAACGTTAAAAACATAAATTGCAGGCCAATACTGTAGAACTTTATCACGCCTCCCTTTCTTTTTTGCAGTACTTTAAAATTAATATTAATAATATATAATATTAATATTTATCAACAAGTACATCTCATTTGCTTATCCATGATTTGCTATTGGGGCGAAACAAATTGTATTGTTATACAATTAAACAATGAACATTAACCATTCATACACTTCATCAAATATATTATAACAAATTTAAAAATACAAATATTATTATTACTCTTAAACATATTTATATTTGCTCCAATAAAAACGTATTAATCAAGTAACTTAATTTCGAGCGCATCCAAAATACTGACCATTTCCTGTTGCTTAAATTCCAGTTCGAGCTGACAGCAAAGTTACCCACAAAAAACAACAACAACAACAATAAATATATATAAGAAACCTAAAAAAAAAATCACCCATAGCCCAGAAGGCCGTGACTCAGAAGCGAGCACAGCCCAACCGCAAAAACATGTAGCGGGAATTGAAGCCAGCAACAACAGCAGTTGGCGGATAGGCAGAAAGAGAGACAGACATGAATAGATGGACGGCCCACCCACGCCCACGATTTCAACTTTGTTTTTTTTTTTTTTATTATTTTCTAGTCGGCAAATTGCGCATGCGTTACCGTTCCCCGAAACTCGCTCCCCTTTCCACTCTCCCTCTTTTTTGCTTGTTCTCATTGCCATCCCACGCTACGCCATATTGAATATGTGCGATCGAAACCCACCCTTTCGGTATTGTTTGCCGCTGTTCTTGTTGTTGTTGTTGTTGCTGTGAGGGTCTGGCTCGGCTCGGTTCGGCTCGGCTCGTCCCCTCTTCAGTGTCGCCCCATAATTTTTACTGGTTTTTTTTTTTTTGATTGTTTTGTTAAATGAGACGTGACAAAGTGCAAGCAAATCGTGATGATCGAAGTGGAGAGTGTAGCGTGTAGAGTGGAGAATTGTCAGCCTGCTCAGGGATTTTTATTGGTCGAAGCCTGGCGCCTGGCAGCAAAGGAAGCCCTATGCAGCGACACTTTCTCCCACAGTCTGCCTCGAAGAAGAAAAAAACGAAGACGAAGCAGAAGCAGAAGAAGCGGGGCTTCAACAGGTTTCCTTTTTGGCGCAGGTCGAAGACATGTGTTAAGTTTTTTTAAGTTGTTTTTTTACTCTTGCTGGTTTGGTAATTGACTTGGGCTCATTATGCGGGGCGCTTACGTTATATCACACAGTCGTATGGGCCAAGGATGGCCAAGAGGTTAACTATGTGGTGTGTATGTGTGTGTGTGGTGCACCCGACATACAAAACAGCTGTGATCTCTGTGCAAAGATTGCCAAGACATCATTTTGGCATCGCTCCGTTCGAGTTCGATTTCGAGTTTGATTTCGATTTGGTTGTCGGCTGCTCTCCTTGTTCCACTGGGCCACTTGCTTAACTCTGCTGTTGATAGGGCTGCTGCTGCTCTGCTGCTGCTGCTGCTGTAAACTGGTTTTAAGGCAGCTCCTTTGCGGCGATCGCCATTCAACTGGCAATGAAGTTTAAAAGTAGGGTGCTCCATTTCACTGACTAACCTGTTTTTATTATTTTCGTGTCCCCGCTGTTCCTCAAGTGAGCTGCACTGCATGCATTTCCTATCTGATGCTGAGGGTGCTAGAAAGTGTAGATAACATAAAAATGAGATGAACTGATATAGATTTGTGTTTATGATATACTACATTATTTTAAATGTAATTCCTGCAGTTATTATTTACTTATGCTAATGTGCACTAATACTGAGTGCATATATTTAAAAAGATTTATCATTTTAAAACTTACACAAAGTTATAAATGTTAATAGTTTAAAATGGTTTGAGTAATTAATTAACATTTTTCAAAATTGGTATATTATTATTATATATTTATTATTATTATATATTTATTATTATTATAATTTTGTCAGCGTAGCGCATCCAAAAGCTTAGTTAACCAGTTCTTTGGTAGCTTTGTGCCATATGCATTTTTGCCCTTGAGTCACTTGCACAGCTTCTTTCTGATTACAACAACAAACAGAAGAACCTTAACTTTCCGCTATAATAAAAGCGAAAAGCTTCTCTTCGCTCCATCTCTTTCTGCTTCTTCTTCTTCTTCTTCTTCATCTGCTTTACACAACCATTTATTGCGATCAACTTTCAATTTCATTGACTTCTTGTCGCTGCTTGCAAAACTGTTGTGGCTGCTGCTGTTGTTGTTGTTGTTGTGTAGTGCATTTCTGCACTATTGAGGTATTTCCCATATGAGTCATGCGATTTGCATATGCATCATTGGCATAAAATATAAGCAGAGTTTACTTCAACCTAACCTCAATCCAAGTGCTGCCCACGCTACTGCCAGCGCCACCCAGCTGCCAACTACCTGCCCAACCCTATATACATACATATAGACTCAGCCACATATATTGTGTCTACCTGGACTATGTATCAGCACCTCCTCCTCGAAAACGATCCCAAAAAAATAAGCAGCGGCCACGCTAATGAACGCAACAGTCAAACGTCCCCCGTTGCCGAATCAGCCGCCAACAGCAACAGCAGCAACAACAACAACATAAGCAAGCAAGCAAGCAACCCACATGCACGAAGATCATTACCAACAGAGTCAACCCGCCGACGCCGACGCCGACGGGCGCACATAAAAACGTACAACAACAAAAATCAAGTTGCGCAGCGGACGCCACACAAACTGACCTGCTTCTGCGCGACTGCGCAGTCAGCAGCAGCAACACCAATAACAACAACACTGTCCAGAAATTCTACAAGCCAACCCACCCTACGCAATAAACAACAACGCGCACACTGCCTCTCTCCCACTCTCGCTCTCAGGCGCTCTCGCTGTGGTGGCCCACACAACAGCACAGACAGAAAAAACGTGAATGAGCGGGTGGCTTGCCTTGCCTGCTGTTGACGCCGACTGAGGCAGAAACGCCGGCGACTCTGTCGTTTGCTTGTTGCAATTTCTCTTTTATTCGATCATTCGCTTTATAAGGTGGCTGCTTGGGCCCCCTGGCGGCTGTGCACAGTGGGTTTGAAACCCAAATCTAATATTTATACATAGAAAATAGTATAATTAAAAGTGTTTAAAATTTTAAGAATGTTATATGTTCGATTTTTAAAGTATGACTTATTATTGAACTTTAAAATTGAGGCAAAATTTCTATGTTTATGTAAACTGTTTTTCAATTATCGGCACAATTCCACTGTGCGACGCCACTGACGCTGTCGAGCGCGTTCGTTTTAAGCAGCAGCAGCAGCTGGCTGCGTCATCGTTGCTTCTCTCCCACATTTTGCCCTGGTGTCGCTGACGCTCTCGCAGTCTGTTGGAATTTCTCGTGGCGTTCGGTTCGTTCGCTGTCAATCGCGCGCATCAACAACAACAAAAAATTTTGTATTGGCGGCGCGTGTTTTTCAAACGATATTTTGGCCAGTTTTTTGATTAAATAAAGTGCACCCATTAAGTGTGCGTAATTGCAATTAATTGCATTCCCACAAAGAAGTGATCGAATTTGGTGCGTAACAAGTGCAACAACTACAACACCGACAACAAGGACGCTCAACAACAAATTGAAATGGCTTAAGAGCCCAAACAACGCCGAAAAGCAATTGCAGATAAACTAAAAGGTAGATAGCCATAAAATATAAGTACATTTATTAAATATTTGGAGAAGAGCTTAAGTGTGTGTGTGTGTGTGTGTCAGAGGACGAAAGTTGTGAAGTACTTTGCCAGATTAAAAATAGAAATCAAACAACCTGCATAAGAAATTTGAAACAAGTTATAAGCAAAGTGAGAATAAATCAGAGTACAGCTCTAACTGCAATTCTAATTTGCATATATATTTAATAAGTAATAAAACATAATAATATTAGTACAAATTTAAAAATAGCTATTGAAAATGTTTTAAAATGTTATAAAAACTTATGGCTGTCAAAAGTATTTAAATATTTATTTAAAGTTAGTATAAGAAATTTTATAGTCATGATTTAAAGAGCTGTTTTTTTTGTATATGTTTGCTTCTAATTGTCATTGAGTGCTTAGGCTTATGTACCCACCCCCTTCGAACCTTTCCACGACACATGTTACCACTCAGCAGAACCCAGAACCCATGTGGCTAACAGGCAGAACCACAGACACACACACACACACAGAGACACACACCAATACAATGAAGCATTACATAGACCCATCGACAAAAATCATACCGAAGGCCACAACACAACCCACAGGTAGCTAGTGGCTCACAAAAACCGGTTACCCAATTTCCAATTATACCCACAGACACAAAAAAAATTTAAAAAAAAAACAGCCACTCCAACGCCCAAAAAAAAACGCACCGAAACTCACACATAAACACACTCCCAAAAAAACACGGCTCACAAAGAATGCCCACAAAGAGTGGGCACCCCTTTCGTGTCGTTGGGCCTCGGGCATGCCTCTGGCAATCGCACAAAGAGATGCCAGCACACACACACCACACATACCAATGTCGTAGTCGCCATCGCATTTTTTGGCCCTCCCTCACTTAGCGCAGTCGCGACGTCGCGCTGCAAGGGGCAACGAGATAATGAATGATGTGAAACCTACCACCACCAACAACATCCTTGCCAGCTTGCGTGTCTTGACTATGTTACTTCTCCCTCTATCCCTCCATCTCTTGCTCTTACGCACACTTGTAGCTTCGTTAATTTTGATGCGACCTGGTGGCAACCCTGAGCCTGCGTCTACATTATCCTACTTTCTTTCTCGTATTTTTTTCCGTCCGTTTCACAAATGCGCAACGCATTCAACTCACACACACACACACACATACATGTGAGTGGGTGATGTTTTAAAATCTTGCCTACCCGTTTTCCCCCGGGGCAGGCAGGCAGTCAAACACGACGAGTCGCGACGCCTACCTCAGCCCTATTTATTCTGTTTTTCTCTTTTTCTGTTTCTGTTTTTGTGTTATTTTTTTTGCTTTGTCGCTGCGCTCTTTAATTGCCGCCTCGCTTGGCACAACTCCCGACTTTCGGCGTCCCTCGCTCTCTGTCTCTCTCAGTCGCGACTGACCGTCGCCGCCTGCTTCTACCGCCCGCTGTTTCGTATGTTGATTTTTTCGTAGGTTTTTATTTTGGCGTCCACTGCCTCAGTTTGCGTTATTTTTTCATTTTGTTGCCTTCACACCCTTCTGTTAGTTTATCACACAAAGTTCTTTGGAGTGCCCACTCTGCCTGTGTCGCCGTCGTCTGCCTGCAGTTTCGCTTCTGCCTGCTGCTGACTGTGATTTCTGACGAATTTCTTACACCCACCCAGCGACGACTTTTGCATTTTGCCTCTCCCCGCCGATGCACTTCTCTCTCTCTCCTTTTCGCTGAGCATTCGTTTGCTTTGCTTGGTTGCTGTCGTTGCCGCCTCCACACGTCCCTCTATTATAATTTTGCTGTTATTTTGTGTTGTTTTTATTTCATATTTAGGTTGCTCTTCGCTTTTGCTTATAACAATTTTGATTATAATTTTTTTTGCTGCGCTAGGAGTTGTTTATGCAGCGATAATTTTTTGTTACATGTGTACCTGTATTTGTGTGAGTGCAAGAAAGAATGAGAGAGAGACAGATTGCCAGGCAAATATTTAATTCTATAAGCTGAGCTTTTTGCTGTGGGCATCTATTCATTTTTACTCCTGTTCTGTTACCCTTCAGCCTGTATAAAATGAGCAACTTTCTCGCCCAACTAGATAATTGCCTATGCCCCATATATAGTGACACACCCTGCCTTAAAAAGACAAACCTACGCAGACACGCCCCCTACCCACCCCCTCTGTTGCGCTCGCCTAAGTTCAAGTTCCCATGAAGAGCAAGGCGCGACCCCAAACAACAGAAAACGCAGTCAGCGCAAAACTTCACAAAACTAAATTACGCACTTCCCGTCGGAGTATGTCGGTCTTTAGGGGAGAGGGTGGCTGGCAGAAAGACAACGGGTAAGGGAAAGGGACGATCGACAGTCGCCAGTCGGGTACCTGACTGACTGTTTGCCACATGAGGGTTGCTGTTTGCTGGTTGCACTGATCGAGCGAACGACCCCAGCTAGCAGCAGCAGCAGCAACAATCTCACCTCAAAAATCACATAGGAATTTCCTGTTACAGCGTCGCTTTGCCTCCCCCCTGGGAACCCGAAGACAGTCTGCAATTTACCTGCCGGAAGTTTACCTGTTCACCAACAGCAGCAGCTGTTTGTTTTGTGGCTTTCAAGGTTTATACTTTTTACCTGTGGCGTCTCTGGCAACGAGGCAAGCAGCAGCCACCCCATTGCGTAGGATTCCATTTCATTTGTGGACCATTCACCGCTTTCAAACTTGGGTTGGGTTCGCGTCTCCTTCGTTGTAGTTGTTGTTGGGGGAGGAGAGGTTAGCTCTGGGCTTGATTATATTTCGGTTTGGGTTTGCTTCGGCTCGAATTGGGCCTGTCTCTATCTCTCTGTCTCTGGTTTGGCCCGAAAAAATTTAAAACGAGAAACTCGTCTTCAGTGCTTTTGAGTCGCTTTGTGCTTTGTGATTATCATTATCTGCGTTTCGCTGCCTCATTCTATGGGGCTGCGTCGCTGAAGAAGAGGTTATGTGTAGAGGGGAAGTGAAGGGGAGGGGTTGCCGCTCAATGCTGCTGTCGGCGCATCTCCATCGCCTCCTCCTACTACAATTTGCCTAAAAAAAACCTCAACCGTTTTTCAATATTCAACGTTGATGGGACGGCCCAAAAACCAAAAAAAAAAATACACATATGTGTATACATATATAAACACACATGAGATGGCGATGTCGATGTCTGCTTGAAGGTTGTTGTGAAATTTTTCATTATTGGGTATCTTTTCTGTCTCTGTGTGTGTGTATAACAGACTTTTGTTGTTATTTTTAAGAGACGTCCAGCGTCAACAGCTCATCTTTGGGTTTTTGGGTAGGGTTTAGGGTTAAGTATGCATATAGTTAAACAGAAAACGGATGCACGATCCCATATAGCAAGTATATATTAGTATATGTTGCGAATGATCTGACATAGATCAGTTCCAAAACGAATTTAATTCGTAAGCCACATCTAAAGTTTAACAGTTAAGTTCTCTAAAAATAATAATCTTATAACTAATATAAAAAATAATATAAATTAAAAGTTATCTTGAAAGTTCTGTTAGGAATAAAAGTCATTTAAAAATAATAAAAATCATTTATTTATGATTTTATAAGTAGCTTAAAGCAATACATGAATTAACCTCATTCGAAATGAATTTAAAGAGTTTTTCAAGTGTAGCAAATCCCTAAAATAACATAATATATACAATATGTATGTATCTATCGGTCATCCCTTCTTGGTATGGCTTATCCACTTGTCAGCTGGTAATGTTCACCCCTAAAAGCAAGTGCAAAACATTCCATTCCATCGGCTGTGGCAGCAACAGGCTAAAAGCAAAAAGAACAAGAAGAGGAGTCTCTCTGGCGGCAGCTGCAACCTGCAAGCCTGCCTGGCAACCCTACAAGAACAACAATAACAACGAGACGAATTTGAAAAAAAAAACCACCCCTAAAATGAACCAACTGCATAAATTTTCTACCCCAGAGGGGCAGAGGATCGACCGACAGACTGACAGAGGCGAGGATCGATGCACATGTTGCTTGGGCAGCATTTTAAGTAAAAGGCAAAGATTTCATAAGAAAATGCAGGAGGAGGATGAAGATGAGGAGTATAAGGAGGAGGAGGAGAATAAGGAGGAGGAGGGTGCGCAACTGACACTTGAAAGAGGGACGAAGACGCAAACGTCGCCATTTTTTCTTCATTTTTTTCGTTTCTTATGTTGCTGTGAGAATGTGCAGCAGCAGCACCAACAACAGCAGCAGAAATAAAGCAGCAGCAGTGCCTGCATTTTTGGGTCGTTCGGTCGGACGACTTTTTTTATGAGGGCGCGCACCTGCCAACAGCTGCCAGCCGCAACAACAGCAGCAGCAATAATAATAATAAGTATAGCCAAAAGCTAAAGTCAGAGACACGGCTAAATGCTATATGACTTGGCCCGAAACGATGTTGAACCCAAACTAAAGCTGAACTGAACCGATGGCTGCCCTTGAGAGGATTGGCTGTTGCTGCTGTGAATGTTGTTGCTGGTGTTTCTGCTGCAGCAAACGCCCACAAGGCAATGCCAACAGCACCACCCAAAACTATAATACACACACATTTACAGATAGACTCACACACACAGGGAAACCAGCTTATTGCTTTGTTGTCTTGGCCAAAGCTCAGCTCAAAAAGAAGACGCCAAAAATATATATAAGAAAAGGGGAAAAAACAAAGCAGCAAAAGCAGCAGCTGCCGTCGTCGCATCGTTTTTGCTGTTGTTGTTGTCTTTGACGGGCCACAAAAATTACCACCTGCCGCCCATATAAAGCTGCCCTCATACACATACATACGCACAGAGTCGCTGGCGGATGTCTTCTTCTGCGCAGCTGCCAAAAGTGCAAAAAATCAACTATTAAAAGAGACAATCGTAAAAGGCAGCGCTGCATACATATGCATATTTATGTGCATGTGTATGTATGAATTTATGTATGTGCAGCTGATATTTAGCTTAAAGCTCTTTGTCAAATTTGCTACACACCCCACCCACCCTTCCGTCATCATCAACTAATAAAATGGACCCACGCAGCCAATACAAATGCAATCGACAAGCAGCCCACACGCATGCGTTGCTGCTGGCGTCGCTGCTGCTGCTGGTGGTTGTTGGTGCTACTGCGTAGGCGTGTGAAGCAGCGTAAGAAAATCATTTAATGTTACGTTCCCTGCTGCTGCTGTTGTTGCTGGCGTGCATATAAAATCTTCAATTTTATATCGCAGTCGTTTTGGTTGATCATTGAAATTTTTTAGCTGGACACAACAGCTGTTAGACACCCACCCACTTAAGCAACTTGTTGTTGTTGCTGTTGTGGTTTTTTTTGCTGCTATTAATGCAAGCTTATATCGACATCATGCTGCCGAATGCCCACAATCGCGACACCGTGGTGCAATCTTTTAAAAATCTACATTAGCAGGAATAATAATTAAAATTTTGGTTATTATTTATTATTAATGAAATTAAATTATTTTTGTAATATTCAAAATAATAATAAAATTATTTTTAACACACATTTGATATCATTGTAAATATTTAAAATTATTATATACATCAGATAAGCAGAAATTTAGAAATCCATATTATTAGTTTGGCAGAAAAATCAATGCAATTCAACATGCATTTTATATCCTTTTAGATCGCTGTAATCTTTTTAATATTTATTTTCATTAGATCTTTTGCAATTTACGATTATATTTAAATTAAATAAATACCCTTTCACCTCTTTTCATAACAGCGATATTGCATGTGCTTGGCAATTTGCTTGATTAGTTGCATATCGCAAATGACCGCCTTAACAATTAGCTTGTCCCACTGTGCCATCATCAGCCAAAAGTGCTTTTTAATAACTGCGTGTGGCGTTTGGAACTGCGGGCAGACATAGTCAGACAGACGTAAACGGCTGCTGCTTGGCGTTAACATGTCATTAGCTGTTGACGATGCTGTTATTGTTGTTGTTGTTGTTGAATTTGTGCCCGTTTGCTGTAGTCCGTTCTCACTCTATGTCTCGACCTCCCCCTGTTAGCGCATTCGCTCCTCTTCTCACCTCTGCTCTCGTCTTGTCTTTTAGCCTTTCACCGTTCACCGCAACAACAACAACAACTTCTGCTAGTAATGTTGTGGCTCACCCTGAGCTGCCATCAGTTCGGCTCAGCCCACGGGTGTTAAAATGTACACACACACACACATGCATATTTATTTATTTATCTGCGCACGCATACATGGTAAAAAAAAAATACAGCTTTGCTTCTCTGACAATTTGGCGCATTGACGCCCGCCCCCTAACGGGTCGTATGTATGTGTTTTTTGTGATTGTAGCACACTCAACGCAATTCTGAAAAATATTATCAGCAACCAAAAACAAACGGCAACAATAACAACAATTGCTGCTGCTGCCTTATTTAAAGAGAAGCCACGCAATAATGCGTTTACCGTTAACAGTCAATCGTCCGGCATCTGCAAAACGAAAGACAAACGACAGACAACAGACGACAGCTGGACAAAGAGCGACGATCAGGCAGACGTGCAGGGCACCCTGTCAAGCCGCTGCTCTCTTCGATGTCTCGTTCTCTTTCTCTCTATATCGCTCTCTCCATATCAATTATTACTATGGGCAAAAGCTCCCAACCGGCATTTTTTGTAGGTTCAGCTGCCAACCGGTTTGAGTGCGCTCTCTCCCCATCTCCTGTGCGCTCTTTCGCTCTTGTTTGACTCCCCCCAAATTGCGCTGTCATTGCGGCTGCGTCGCTGCTGCTGATGTTTTTTTCTTCTCTTCGCTTTTTTTTTTTGCACACCCACCACAGGCGGCAGCGTCGTAGCTGACGGCAACTGATCGCTGTATTTGTTCTTGCTGGTGGTACTCGTGTTAGAGTTGTTGTAAATTGATTTTGTTGTTGTTGCTGCGGCTGCTGTCGGCGATGTCTGTTGCGCCCATTTTCAGCCCACTCGCTGACGCGCCCGTTTGACGCTGTCTCTGGGTATTTTTTATTTGTTGTGCTTTATTTTTTGCTGCCTGCTATTAGCAAAGCGGATGTTGTTGTTGTTGGTGTTGCTGGTATGCCTGGCCCCAGCAAAGCACCCACACACTCTGCTTCTTCTTTTGCTTCTGGCATGACACTCTTTTCTGTCGTTATCGTCAGTATGTGTCTTTCAGTTCGCCCACAATGAGTTTAACCCCTCCCCCCAACCACTCATCCCCTTCTCCACCCCTTGGCCCTTTTCTTATCTTGGCAAATGTTTTTGGATTAGGCTTTTTTTGTATTATTTATATATATTTTTGTAGTTTGTCATTAATTTTTGGAAACTCTTTATAAAAATGTGCTTGGCAATTTTAAGAGTTATTAATGGACTCATTAATCAGTATGAAATGGATTTCATTAGATTTAAGTTAAAATATAAAAACTTATTATAAAACATGTTAAAATATAAAAACAAGATATGTTTAAACTAAGTTTAAGCATCCTTAAAACACAGTCTGAGTTGTTTTATGTTTTATGATGTCTACACACACTTGCACTTTTGAGTGGACCACTATCACCCACAGACACGCACACATACACACTAAACTCTGATGATCTTGAGCTGAGACAAAGTCAAGTCTCCACACCCGACAACAACAACAGCAGCAATGCCCTTGGCTTGGCAAAAGCCACACGCAGCGAGTCAATCAAAGCTAAAGATGTTTACGGGTCACAGAGGCGATATGGTTGGAAGGGGAGGGTGGTCGACTAGGTGCTTTCAGATCTGCAAGGCAAAGGCAAAAACAAGACTATAACAGCATAACATAAAAAAAAAACCAAAACGGAACGAAGCAAACCAAAAGAAGAAGACGCAAACGCCCCCAATGATGGCGCACAGCAGAGTGTGGGCAACAACTGTAAAAAAAAAGCACACAAAGCATAAAATCAAATATGCACAAAAAAAAACGACAAGAAGAAGACGACAAATAACCATACGAAATATGAGCGTAAAAGCAAACGAAAGAAAACACGCTTCGGTATGGTCCACACACATACATACAAACAGTTCTTTCATTCCTTCACACACAACACCCTCACCCTTTGCAAAGCCCTGCACATCCCTCCATCCAGATTTGGCATGGGCCTGCGTCGAGACGTTTGTGTGCATGTGTGTGTGTGGGTGGCTTCGGTCTGTGTGTATGTTTGGCTCTGGGCCATCGAGACGTGGCCGCTTACCCAAATAACAAAAAAACTATATTTTTTTGTCGCCGAGCAAAAGTTTGATTTGTTGTTGTTGTTTTTGCTGTGTGTCAGCATCTCTCGTTTGAAAAACGAGGCGCAGTCAGCAGCAACATGTGGGCCAACAACAACAACAGCAACAACAAACAGCCACCCACCAAACACAACAAAAGTGCCGCCAAAATTACAACGCTAACAATTTTGTTGTAGTTTTTGTTGCTCGCTGGCAATTTGTCTTGTATTTTTATGAGATGAGCGAAGTCCTCTTAAAGTTGCAAAAGTTTTGGGCGCGTTAACTTCTCAATGGGGTTTTTTTTTTTTTTTCATTTAATATATCTGACTGGGCTTGTCGGCCTTTTCTTGTTGTTGTTGTTGTTAGTTTTGTCGCTGCTAAAGTGTTGTGGTTAATTTTATTAATATATGCAGCAAACAAAAAAAAAATCGGTTTTTGCCCCACCTGTATCAGGTGACAAAAGTGTCAAAACTTGCATTTTAAACACCATCTTTAATAACTTTATAAATAAATGACTTTGATAACTATAATTTAAAAAATGTAGTCTCTGCTTATAAAAAGTTTAAAATGTTGTGTCAAGTTTTAAACAAACATACGTTTTGTATATATTAACTTCTTAAGTAAAAATAAATAAATTGATCAACTGAAATCTAAGTTTTACCAAAACGTTTAGTTTCTAGATACTTGATCTGTGAGTTTACATGATATATAGCGTTGAAACTTAGAGTAAAATAGGTTTAACAAACAGGCAATTCAGCATTAATCAATAAAAGCTTGCTGCAATCGAAAAACATTTCGACATTTTTGTCGCCTTTGCGCGCAGCCAAAGTGGAGAAATAAAAATAAGTCGTAAACAAAAAGTGTGCTCAATTCGCTGCTCGCGCTCTGCGCTGACTCAGCTGATGCTGCGCCAAAACCTACGTCAGCAGCAGAAAAGCCCCGCAACTAACCCCCCCACCTCCCCCGATACAACACAAGCATCAGAAGCAATGATAGGGTCCAAGGCAGGCAGGTTCCAGACAAGAGAGAAGCAGCTACTCGCTGGCTATTTGTCTGGTGTGTCAACAGCAAATTCCCAGAACTGACATCGATTGGGGGGCTTTGGTTATTTTCTGTGCCGGATGTGAATGTGATGTGCGTTAGGCTTAAACTAACTGACTAGATAACTATAACTAACTGTCTCTCTCTCTTTCTATCTCTTTCTCTTTCTCTTTTTGTAGTATTCGAAGCGTATACGTGGAGGGAACAGCGAGAGAAGTTGTCGTCGCTGCAATTATCTACGTGCAACGGAACGCCGCCAGCAGCAGCAGCAGCAGCAGCAGAAAGCGAAGGCCAAAGATTCGCAGCAATGGCAACACTAATCCCAGCGATCGCAGCAAATCAAGCAGCGAGCGCAGCAGCAGCACAGTCCTCAAATGTTGAGGCCACATATGAAGATATGTTCAAGGAAATCACACGTAAATTATACGGCGAGGAGACCGGCAACGGTTTGCATACGCTCGGCACTCCGGTGGCTCAGGTGGCCACCAGTGGACCCACAGCGGTCCCCGAGGGCGAACAGCGCTCATTTACGAATTTGGTAAGCTCAATTTATTAAATTATAATCATCCAACATCTATTTACAATTGGCCAAGTGCATTAACTGAATGCTGCTACTATTTTTTACGTAACTGCAAATGAGTGTAAATCGAAAGTAAATTTAAATCTTGTTTACACTTATTAACGGCATTTTATTGCTAATTACTCGAGAAGCACTCAACTAATTCTCTTGAAATGTGTTGTTCTTCCCGATTTTCTCCAAACAGCAACAAATTGATCGCACCGCAGCGCCGAGTATTGAGTACGAGGCGAGTAGAGCTGCGGGCGGTGGCAGCAACAACAACGTGGCCGCAACCCAGGCCAATGTAATACAACAACAACAACAACAACAGCAGCAGCAACAACCAGAGTCGGGTAACTCTGTGGTGGTCAGCGCCACTGGTAACGGCGCCACTGTGGTGCCGACACCCAGCGTTGCCTCTGTTGGTAGCTTCAAGTCCGAAGATCATTTGAGTACAGCTTTTGGGCTGGCAGCGCTAATGCAGAACGGCTTTGCCGCCGGCCAGGCGGGTCTGCTCAAAGCCGGTGAGCAGCAGCAGCGATGGGCGCAAGATAGCGCCTCGGCCGCCGAGCAGCAGCAACAGCAGCAGCCCCAGCTGGTGCAGTGGACAACAGGTGGCAAGTTGCAGAGCTATGCGCAGGTTAGTCAGCATCAGCAACAGCAGCAGCAACAGCAACAGCAGCAACAACAACAGCAGCAGCAGCAACAGCAGCAGCAACAGGTTCATCAGAGCACGCCCAAGTCCAAGTGAGTTCAGCAATAAACAATTATTAAATTTTATTCGAATTAAAATGACATTTGTTGTGCGTTTAGAAAACACCGTCAGGAGCATGCGGCGGAGCTGATTTATGCCAGCCCCTCGACATCAGCGAATGCGGCACAGAATCTGGTCCAATCCACGCCCACCTCAGCGCCCACCAACAGCAGCAGCGGCAGCAGCGGCGGCGGCAGCAGCACCACCTCCTCAGGCGGCGGCGGCGGCAGTCGCAAGAAATCTGCCCAGGCGCAGGCAGCCGCTGCCGCTGCTGCGGCGAATGGTGTGCACATCGTGAAGCGATATGCGTGCACCCATTGCCCATATTCGACGGATCGTAGGGATCTGTACACACGCCACGAGAACATTCACAAGGACGAGAAACCCTTTCAGTGCTATGCCTGCCTCAAGCAATTCAATCGTGCCGATCACGTCAAGAAGCATTTTCTGCGCATGCATCGCGAGCTGCAGTATGATATCAATAAGACGCGTCGTCATGTCTCCTCCAGCAGTGGCTCCGGCGGCTCTGGTGGTGTATCCGTTGGCAATTCTCATCATGCCGGCGGACGTGGCAATGTGACGATCAATGCGACCGGTGTGAATATTGATAACGCATTCTTGGAGGCACAGCGACATCCCACCTCGACGAGCATGAGCATTGTGGAGACCATCGAGGCGGTGGCCTCTGCTGCCGATATGCCGCTCGCCCATCTCAAGCAAGAAAAGCTCGACGATGGCTCCGTGCTGCCGCTCCATGTGAGCGCCGTGTTAAACAGCAGCAGTGTCCAACAGCAGGCGGCGATTGCCAGCTCCAGTTCCGGTTCGGGCAGCAGCAGCAATGCCGCCGGCTCGGGTCTGCTGAAACCGAAGCGTGAGAAACGTTTCACCTGCTGCTATTGCCCCTGGTCCGGTGCGGACAAGTGGGGCCTAAAACGTCATCTCAACACCCACACAAAGCCCTTCGTTTGCCTGCTCTGCGATTACAAGGCGGCTCGCTCCGAGCGCCTGGCCACCCATGTGCTTAAGGTGCACAACAAGCGTGCCTGCAGCAAGTGCTCCTATCTGGCCGACACCCAGGAGGAGTTCCAGATCCACATGAGTGATGTGCAGTAAGTAACCTTTACAACCCTTAAGAACAAGTTGGAACTCGATTGATAGATGTGATAGGAATACCCATCGATTGATATTCAAACTAGATTAGGGATCAGGAGAATTTCATTGACTTTGTGATAGAAATCACTTGATACTATTTCCCCCCCAAAAAACATGTATTTGCTGATAGTCGATTTGTTTCTCTTAGTCCGCATGACAATCGTCCAGCGCGGAGCAGCAGCAATAATGGTGGCAACAACAACAACAATGGTGGCAGCGGCAACAACAATGGTGGCAACAACAATGCAACGCATAGCCAGAATTTGAACGTCTTGCGAACGATTGGCAACACCCTGGTGGCCAATAATCAGCTCAACACGTTTCACAATGCCGGCAATGCTTTTGGGTAACGTTCTCAGACAGCCCTCCTTCCCCCCACTCTAAAAAAAAAAAAAACACAAAACAGAAAAAAATACAAAAACCAAAAAACAGATTTACCCAGCGCGCTGAATGCTCCTAACTCTCGTTACTACCCTCGTTCTTGTTCTCTCAACTCGTTCTCGCCCCACAACCCACAAATGTGATCCGTCCCACCAACCAATGAACACCAATCAACAAATCAACCAACAGCTCCTCCAGTGGCGGTGGCCAAACGGTTGGCAATGTGAGCGGCAGTGGTGCCGTTACCATCTATACGACAACCACCAATGAGGGTGTCTCGGGTGGAGGCAACAACAGCGGCGGTGGCAACATAACGGGCGGCCCCTTGCAGGAGATCATTGTGAATCCCACATCGATGGTCGGTTGGCGACTCAGTGCCAATGGGTCATTGATACCGCCGCATGATCTACTCACGGGCAGCTTACCAAATGCGGCAACACAGAAACGCGGATCGGAGCGTTTATTTCAATACCTCGAAGCCGAGGGCAGCGATCCGGAGGACTATGCGCGGTATTTCTTTACGTCTCCAGTCGTTAATGATTGACTGATTGATTGAAGTTTACTCTTGTGTTTGCTTACGTTTTGCTTTTGATTGATTGATTGATGTTTGCTCTTGTGTTGCTTACGTTTTGCTTTTGATTGATTGATTGGTTACTTTATCATTTTGATTGATGATTGCTCTTGCCTTCCTGAATTCCTTTTGCCAATCTCCCAGTTTTCTGTTGCCAATTTGCATTGCCAAAATTGTTATTTATTTATTGTTTTCCTTTGCATTCAGATTTTATCATTTCATGTTGAACTTTTCAAGTTTCACAATTATTTTAATAAAACATTCAAAGTTTATGTTGCTGCTTTTGTTGTTGTTCATTTTCATTATTTTCTTTTTATAATTGCCAGGAAATTTCGATTTCCTTGTGTTGTTGCCAATTTTATTTCAATGCTTTTGTTGTTGTCCCTTTTCATTGCCCTGTTGTGATCAACCCACTTTAATTTTATTTTCGTTTTTACTGCATATTTTTATTTTATTTTATTTTTATGTATATATGTTTTTCCTTATATATTCATTCTATATATATATATAGATTTTTATATACTAATCTTATGTTTTCCCTTTTGCACTTACAGTCTGCTAAAAATGGACGCAATTAGTCGCAATACAGCTTCGGTCGCTCAGGATTTTCATAAAGCGGGAGGCGTGCACGAGTTGAAAATACCAGCTAATCATCAACTCCTGTTCAATAATAAACTGCCTTCGCAATGGACGACACGAGAGGCTGCAGCGCTGCTGCACAGCCTGAGCAACATGGGCGGCGGCCATCACATCAACAGCGGCAACATCAACGGCAGCGGCAGCAACGGCAACGGCAACAGCAACAACAGCAGCAGCAGCAGCAACGTCAACTGCAACAACAGCAGCAGCAGCAGCAACAGCAAAAAGTTTGGCGTGATGCGTGCTCGACAGCATTCGACGGGCGAGGATGATGAGAATACGCCATCGTCGGCATCATCGTCCTCGTATTCGGGCGATGAGTACAATACGAGTATGTCGGGTGTTACGTCACCAATCAAACTGTCGCGTCATGCGAACAACAAAAGCTTGCTGCGAACTGCTTGCGATGAGAGCGAGCACCACAAGGAGCAGAGCAAAGCTTTGATTGCAACGGCATTTCTGGAAGCAGCTGCCTACGAGCAGACGGCCATCGAGCTGCTCGCCAGCAAGCGAAAGCTCAAAATTGAATACGACGAAGATCAAGAGAATCAGCAACAGCAACAGCAACAGCTGCAACAACAACAGCAGCAACAGCAGCAGCAGCAGCGAGTGCAGCTTATTAAATCGTCTCCCGCGTATAAACTAAACAGCAACAAGAACAACAACAGCAACAACAACAACAACAACAATAATAATAATACCAGCAATAGCAACAATAATAACAACAACAGCAACAGCTATTACAGAGAGAAATCTCATAGGAATGCCGTGCAGCAACAGCAACATCATCGCCAGGATGATAAAGAGAATAACACGAGCAGCGCTGAGGCAGCGACAGCAGCTGCTGCTGCAGCGGCAGCTGCAACAACAGCGGCTGCTGCAGCAGCAGTTGCTGCAGTCACAGCAACACCAAACAGCAACAATAGCAACAACAACAACACGACAACACCCTTTCTCACACAAATGGAATACCAGAATCTCAATCGCATTGGCACACAATTTCAGAATTATGTTAAGGATATTATAAATAAATATTATGCAGCCGAAACACCGTTAATGATAGCCGCCGCCGCAGCAGCGCTGCCCACTGCGACGACAACCGGCCAGCCGAGAGAGCAAAGAGAGCGAGAGCAAGAGGTAACATACGGCAAGCGACGGCGACTACTGAGCGAGACGGAGGAGTACATTGAGTATCTGCGCAACAAGGAGGACATTACGCTTACCATTACGCCAAAGGTGTCCAACAACAACAACAGCAGCAGCAACGCACCGTTAAAATCGTTAGCAGCGCCGGCACCGCAGTCGCTGCTTAAACGTCAGCTGGATCTGGCAATACCGCGCAAAAGTCCTAAAAAAGCAGCGTCCAATCTAAATTCGGTCAACAACAGCAGCAACAGCAACAGTGTAGTGAATTCCTCGTCGCGCAAGTCGCTCAACCAGCTGGCAACGCTACTTCCACTGCTTGCCGATGCGGCCAGCAAGCAGGAGTATTTAACGGCACCGCTCGACTTTAGCAAGAAATCGGAAGCGGAAACGGCGCGCAGTTCGCGCAAACAGGCGCAACCGAAGAAAATGCGACTCGCACCCGAAGTGGTGATCGCGATGCTGCGTGACAAGCATCTCAATCGACTTGTGCATAACGGTCTGAGCTGCGCCAGCTGCTCAGCGAGTCGACGACGCAATGGCGGAGGCGTCATCAGTTTCAGTCATCATACACTCGGCTCACTGGCACTGCATCGGTTTTGGAAGCATCGTGCGCTGCGAGTGACTGCGCAGCCCAACAATTGCAAGCAGTGCAGCGCAGTGTTTGAGCGGCGCTACAGTTTGAAGCTGCATCAGCGCCTGAAGCATGCCAAACTGTAGACTTTGCACACATTCTGCTCTCTTCCTCTCACTCTCTCTCTCTCACACTCTCTCTCGCTGAGAGAGAGAGAGAGCAAATTGTTTCTCATTTAACTTAGCAAATGTTTTGCTTGCCATATAAATTTTTTATGCATTAGGCGTTTTCATTGAAAATTCATTCAAAAAATTGCATTTATTTGTTAAATTTTAAGTTGTGATGTACCTGAAATATGATTTCTCTTTAAAAAAAAAAACAAAATACAAAAACAAAAAAAAAAACAAGAAAATGTAGAAAACTACGCCCAATTTCGATGAATTTCACATTATATTAGTTGTATAATTGAGGTTATGTAAAAGCACACACACACACCTACACACACACAAACACGCGTGTGTAATACTCACTTTGTAGTGTTTTAAAAGACAACAAACTTACACTTATAAAGATTAATTAATTAAAATGAAAGATAAAAACACTCACTTAATAGAAGTTAGAGATGCTCGTTGAGCATTTATCAAATGTCTTGAAAGTTTCGTTTGAAGTAAAATAGCTTTAATTTGCCATTACATGATGAAAAAAACAACAATAAGAAAACAAACAGAAACTTTGTTTATTTAAGTTTACTTAATACGAGTATATTTTGCCATTTTTTACATTGATAGTTTACTAGTTGTTTAAGTTGTATTTTACACAAATACATACATTTTATATATTTAATTTATATACATATATATACAACATGAAAACAAACCTCAAATACCTTTTTGCCTTATTTTTTAAATTAAGCTTTAAACACACATGAACATTGCATATTATGTACATTTAATTTAGTTATAGTTTGTGCAAACAACCACGCCCACAATGCGCCCACTCACACACACACTCACAAATAATGCAAGCAAAAAAAAAAACGCAAAAGTTTATATTAAATATTTCACAAAAACCAACAAACACAAAGGAACAAATATTAATGTAATGCGTAGTTGTATTTATGATTTTAAACAAATGAAGAAGACGAAAACAAAACACAAGAAACAATACAAAAATACTCAAAGAAACAAAAATACGATAAACATAAAAATACACTTAAAAAAAAACAAAGAAAAAAAATACAAAAATATATGTAATAATTTTTACCTTACACTGAACAAGAAAATATTTGACTGAAAAGTGTCGGGGAAAATATTAAGGAAAGAAACAAAAAATAAATAACAAATAAATCGTATTAACAATTTCTAGTGTAAAATGTGTGTTTTTGCTAAATGTGGTAAACTTAAACGTAAATTTATTACACCAAAACGCTAAAGGAAATGAAATGAAACAAAAAAAAACAAAAACCAAGAGAAATTCTTAAGTAAAGTAAATTTTTGGATGACAAAAGCCATTTAGACAAAATTTTTGAGACGAAAAAAGACATTTATGAAAAAAATACATAAGAACAAATTACTTTACGTTTTATTTAAGCACAAGTTGCAAAAAAAAAGAAACAACAAAATGAGTAATATATAAAAATAAAACAAATATAAGTGTTTTTAGTTTAAAAATTATATTTCCCAAAAAAAAAAACATTCAAATAAAATTAAACTAGTTTAAAATATAGAAAACTAATTGTTTTATTTAACAATCCATTGAAATTGATTTAAGGGAGAAAAAGTAGATAAAAGTTGAAGAAAACCTTGACATAACTAAAGTTAACTGGAAAAATTTATTTGCAAGCCTTTTTTTTTAGCAATGTCTTCCTGGGGGAACATTTAAAACAAACAGAATTTCATTTGATTAAAAGATTCTTATATTTATTCCAATTACAAGCTAAACTCTAAAATAGTTTCCATCACTTGGAATTTGTTGTGGTCCAGTTAACAGTTTAGCGGGCATCAAAAACGACAACTGTAAAGAGTTAACATTAACATTGGATTAATTGCCGCATACAGTTTTGGAGTGACTGCAGGCTACTTACGACGCTTGGTGCGCTTCTTGTACATAATACGATAGCCACACTCGCGACAACGGATCGGATCTCGTGGACGCATCTCATTCTCGTGATGACATTCTAGTTTTGTTTATAAATGGGAAATGAACATTAATAAACAATGAAGTCTTTTTTCCTTTGCTTTTGCCGCAAACATGTGCGCCAGTTTGGCATTCCTTGTTTTAGCTCCTTTGCGGCTGTTTTGCCCACTTACCGCCACAAATGTAAGTCATTGCTGTCTTAACATTCTCCTTGGAGCTTGTTTCCGACATTTTTACTTAAAAAATTCGTCAAAAAATTGCAAATTCAGTTGCTGCACAAAATATTGTTATTACAAATGCGCTCAGATTGCTTTAACAGAGTTGTGTTAATGAGCGGTGTAACCGTACTGCTGGGCACTGTTTTTTGTCAGTATTTTTAATTAGGTATTTATGCGCCATCACGAAACGGTCACATTTATACGAGAATAAATTCAATTTAAACGTTTTAATTTAACTTTAACTTGGAGTAGTTGATAAAATGGGGAAAAATAGAAATAAAAAGTTTGCCATGCATCCGCGCAATCCGTTGTGCACGGCACCCGACTACACCAAACTGGCCATCAAGCACAAGGACTTTCGGCACGTCTGCGAATTGGTGAGTTGCAACAAACAACATAAATAAAATTTGTTAATTTTTAATATTTTATGTTGCAGGAGTTGAATGGCAAAGTGTCACTTAATTTTCGCAACGAGCGCACGCTGCGTGAGTTGACCAAAATGCTGCTGCTTGAGTATTTTGGGCTACAAGTGGATTTTGCGCCGGGCAGTTTGGTGCCAACTTTGGCGCTGCGATTGAACTACATTTTGTGGCTGGAGGATTTGTTGGCGCCACAAAAACTGGACGCAGTGCGTGGCATAGATATAGGCAAGTGCCAGGGATAATATTTGATATTCAGCCTCTCAGTAATGTAAAACTATTACAGGCTGCGGCTCGTCGTGCATTTATTCGTTGCTCGGCGCGAAAAAGAATCGTTGGCAAATGTTGGCACTGGAATCGAAGGAAACAAATATTGAATATGCCCGGCAGAATGTGGCAAGGAATGAGTTGCAGTCACTTATCGAAGTGTATGCACAGCCCGACAAACAAGGCATTTTCAGCAGCTACTTCGAGTCGGAGAGTGCAGAAGCCAAAGCTGATTTTCACTTCTGTCTCTGCAATCCGCCTTTTTTCGACTCGAATGCGGCGAATCCATTTGGCGGCAACACGCGCAATCCCCAGCGACGTCCAGCGCCCAATAATGTGCGCACCGGCAGTGCCGAGGAGCTAACCTGCGCCGGTGGCGAAGTGCAGTTCGTGCAACGCATTGTGGACGAGAGCGAAATGTACAAGGAGCGCGTGCTGTAAGTGCAACACTGCAACCCATTAAAACGAATCTAATAAAGTATTTGGTTTCCTTCACTTCCAGCATTTTCAGCAGCATGCTGGGCGTCAAGGCGAATGTGCCCAAGATTATGGATTACCTGAAAGAACGCCAGATAAGCAATGTGTGCAGCACAGAGTTTCATCAGGGGAACACCACACGTTGGGCAGTTGCCTGGAGCCATCAGCCAATAAGCCTGACCATCTGAGCATCTATGTAGATATAAGTAGTTAGTTGGCATTTAAATTTGTACCTTTGTATATATCAGTATAGATAGTTATAGCTTCAAATTTAGTAAACTCTCTTTTTCTGATTGGCAACGAACATGGTTTGGGCTTGCCTTCAATTCTTTTGCTGGCTCAATTTCAAACTGTTGCCCGCCCATATCGCATTCACATCGTGTTTCGCGTGCCAACAAAAAGCTTTTCCACTAAATGGAAATTGGCATGTCTGTTGGCACTTTGCCCCCAACAACAAAACAACCAAACAACAAGAACAACAACAACTGAGTCGAGCAGTCAACAATTCTAGTGGAAATTATCGTTTCATTTAGATCACCGTTGACCAGCGCTCGGCAAACATCCCCAAAGCAAAACAAAACAAATACACAAATGCCAACGGTATTTGCTGTTGTTGTTTTTTAACCCGTTACTACAGTGGCTCCTACTAAATAAGCAAATAATCATTGTCAGTGCACTAATAGCTTTATTTAAAATGAATTTTTTGTTTTAAAGTGAATTCTGTTATTAACTTTTTGAAACCTATATAACGATGTATGAAAATCTTAAATATATATTTTATTTATATACACACAATGTAGTTGACTAAGTAGAAGATTACCACTTGCAGTAATATCAATAATTATTTTAAATGACATATTTATTTAAACTTATTTATTTATGTTGTGTTTTATAGCTTTAATAATTGCTTCTTTGCGCATAATAATTACTTTTAAATGCATTCTACCTAGCGGGTGTTCACTGTATTCCCATTTCCCACTAATGCACGTACAGCTTGTCAAATGTGTCATTAGTTTTTTAGACACTTCATTGATTGCACTAAATTATTATTTACGATGGTAATTTTTTACCATCATGTCATTTTCAGAGAGTGCATTACATGTTTTAAAGATAAAATAATACTCATATGAGTAGATAGATAATGATATATCCGATTGAGTGCTTTTATAAGACTAGTTTAAAGGGCATCCCACAGTTGGATATGCCCAACTCAAGAATTCTTAGCTGTTGGCTTTTCGCCTTTCGCCTTTCCCTTTCCATTTGCTTTCTGCCTTTATGTTTGCTGCTGCTTTTGTCTTAACTTTCTTTTGTAGCGTTTCCACACGTTAAGGTGTCAAAAACAACGTAATTAAAGGCTGAGTTTTTTGCGGTTTACTTTTTTCTTACAACGACTGTAAAATTAGCACAAATGAGTGATTTTGAAAAGAGCAGAATTACTGTTGTGTTGAGGGATTCCTACAAATCTCAAACATTCTTGTGCAAAGTGGAAGCAAATGCCAGGTTTTTTTTTAAAAGTAATTTTTCTTCTTTTCAAAGTACATTTTACTTTCAGCTAGAACCCAAAACATAAAAAATAGACGCCATTGAAAATCGTTTCAGTATTGATAGATTTATTTAAGCTTTAAGTTTGCATGTTCAAATTTCGATTATTGAAATTGTTAGAAATTACTCCAAAAATTAAAGTGCAAGCATAGCAATTTGAAGTGCATGACAACTTAAAGCAATGCACAGAGCACAGGACACACGGCGTTCATAGCAAATACCTATCTATAAACATAAACACACACATATATATATATATATATATATATATATATATCCTGTGCTTTGGAAAAGGACTGCCTGCTGTGGTAGTTCCAGGAGCTAGCAGCTTAAATGACTGGCGCCTCTATCTGGCTGCATGCCAAGCCAACAATATTAACCGGCAATATGAACAGATGATCAGTGTGTGTGTGTGTGTGTGTGTGTGTAGAGGTCTGTGGTTAAATGTGGGTGTATATCGGTGGCATATCATAAATACATATGTGGTGCACAACATGGCCATTATCACAAGTGATTTGCAAAATGACACGGAATCAAAATGGAAAACCAAAAACCAAACAACAAACCAACTGGCAGACAGGCGGCTAACCAAAAACAGGCAGCTCGTCTATCAAAAGAACTCAATGTTGACTTTAAAATCAAATCAAACACACACACAACAACACACACACACACACAACAACACACACACACACATACACACACACAACAACACACACACATGCTCAGGTGGCCGTTCAATTACTTGACTCGTTGTGGCAACTGAATGCACAGCCGCCAATCTACACACACACACACACACACACACACACACACACACACACACCGTAGCACAACATGTTTATTGAAAAGGGTTACATGAATGACACACATGCCTATTCCACACACGAACTATTTGTATAATGTGCGCACGTGTTGTGTGTGTTGTGGCTGGTGTGTGTGTTGTCTAGTGTGTATGTTGTGTGTTGTCTGGTGTGTGTTGTGTCATTTGGCTGTCATACGTTTGGATTTTTGGTCGGTTTGTGCTCATTGCACTAAGTGAATGTACTCCTATTACCATGTGAAATGACAATAGCATACATTTAGTCAGACAGGCAGACTCAACTCACAGATATCTCAGCTCACAGCTCTTTTCGTGTTGTCACGCAGGCACAGCAGGATCCCAATCAGCTCAAAACAGAAACCCTCCTCCAAAATATCAGGCATCGAGTTGCATTTAAATGGGGTTTTTCAATTTGGTTGTCATGTCTGGTCCTTAAGCGCACACATGATAACTACTCAGCGCCAGACAGGACGCCATTTTGTGAGAGGTGTCTACACTTGGAAAAACGAATATGAACTACAATTTAGAAATTTAAAGTCATTTTTGTTTTATTATTAATAGTTAAAAAATGTGTATTTAATATATTTCTATAAGTAGAAATGATTTGATCGCAAAGTAAATTTAAAAAATATTTTATTTTATTCTGCTGCTTTCACATATTAGAAAATTGTTTTGAGAATTAAGCTAAAATAATTGAAATTAATTCAAGACAGTCATTTTTTTGCTCAGTGAACGCAATTGGGTGTCCCTCATATCCTGTTTTTCTAGTTTCTTTAACCTATGATGCCCACACACACACAATACACACACAACACACACACACAACTTTGATTGATGATGTTGCTGCCTTTTTGCAAAAAGATTGATGTTGCCTATTAGAAATTGTCAAGGTTGACGAAAGATTTCTTCCGAATACATGAAATGTCATCTAAATTAACCCGACAAAAAGTGTAATATAAATCAAAAATCACACACACACACATCCTCATAGGTCTATGTCATATATCTTCTTTATATTTATATTTATATTTATATTTATATTTATATTTATTTTCTATATAAACTCAAGTTAATCAAAGAAAAGGGGTTTCCTTTATGTTGGCCTGGCTAACCAATTACTTATCTGTTTTAGACCTGTCTACAAATGGTATTCCCTAACCATAACCCTGTTGCACATTAAAAATGTATTACAGTAGCATAATATTGGTTTTATGTATGTCATAAACTCATTTTCTAAACAATTTAACGATGACCATAAAATCAAATCCATTCAATACGGTTGTCCGTAACCCTGTTGAAATTGAGGTGCTAGTAAAAAAAACACAAAAAAAAATATCATGGGTCCATTTTGGACTTTATGACATTATTCAACACCTTCAGCGGGCCATGGTCAGTGGTCAGTGGGCTTCAGACTCGTCCACCCAATTTGAGGGCACTGTGCAAACAATTCGTGACCAGAGAGCGTTTTTAATTAACAATTACACTGTTGAGCCAACTCGGGCACACGTGTGAGTCATGGGTGTGCGGGTGTACGAGTGTGTGTGTATGTGTGTGTGTGTATGTTTGTGTGCCTCAAATTAAGGTAATAGCTGGAAAATTACGAAAGGCACACATGAGGGAGCGCTCAACAGCGCAATAATACCATATAAGCCAAGCGTTAACAACAATAAGCCAGTTTACGAACTCCTTTTAAACTTGGACCCGTGGTCCTTGAAATGAATATATAGAAGCTGATTTTTCTATACTTCAAAGTTTTGCTAAGTTGTAAAGAAAACTGAAGGCAGGCGCAAATCTATACAGATTTTCAAAGAATTTGCTGTATTAAAATCGATTAACTAAATCATTCTCATAAAATCCACTTGGTTTCTCGGAAACTACAATAACGACAGCTTTAGATTCGCCTTTTTCATAATGGTCGCTTAATATAATTAAGTGTTATTATTTGTTTATTTGTAGCTAGCCTAAATTAATTTTGTTTCTTTGTTACAATATTTGCGTCATTTATTTTAAGGCTAAAACATCGTGTTAATAAATTCCATTAGCCGTATGATTAATACACAAGTCTACACTTAACGCTATTCTTGTAAACTATTCACAAGTGGATCATATATCATGTCAGGGCTAATTCAATTATTTCGAGCGACTTTTGTTGTAGCAAAAAAAAAAAAAAAATAGAAGCGACGGAAACACAAATCAAAATGAAAATGTGTTGAGGGGCATGTAAAGTAGGTGCCAAAAGAAATGTCTCGCTAATGTTTTGCTGCATAAAAATAACTTTATTAAATTAGATTTTTCTAATAACGAATTCAATTTAAAGCCTGCACTTATGCTGAGCGCAAATCAGGTAGCATCAGCTCAGGCTATAAGTCGCTTAAGCCAAAAGTTCGCAAAAGTTTTAAAGTGAAAATTTGATTTGGCTAAGCAAATGGCGAACTCAGTTTGGGGCGTGGACTTTGTTTGCTATTGGAATAAGCAAAGAGCAGAAGCTGCTTTTTCCGCTATCAGCTAGCCTAAAGCCAGCTCACTTTAATACATAAATTTTCATATAGATAAATATATATATACATATATATATATATATACGTATATATATATAGATATTGTGTTGGTCTGCTGTCAATTTGTGCCAGCTCCACCTCCAAAAAGTTGTTGCGCACCGTTGAACTTCAGACAAAAAGGACGCAAAAGCTTTCCACTTGCCAGCAATGGGGTCCCGGGAGACAGTAGACAGCAGCAGACACAAATGAGGGGGATGGTTGTGTGTTTGTGTGTGTGTGTGTGTGTGTCATAGGCCGAGAGTTCACATCATGGCGTATACGTAAATCGGCGGGGCACGTTTCCTTGCTCTTTGGCTTCCTGCTCGACAACAGACATGGAGGCAGGCTGGCAGGCTGTAACGAAATGTGCTCAGATCGGAAGCCGGGACCGAAAGCAAACTTTCGAGTATTTCTTTTATTTTTATGTATTTTTATCTTTTTCTTGGCCAAAATAATGACTTTGCATTTCGGCGGGCAAATGGTGCGCAAACTTGAAGCCTTGAGGCATCCCCTTTCGCCAATTACGCCGTGTAAGCTGTGAGCTGTGAGCTCTGCGGATACAACCCATTGTCTGTCACTTTATCAACCTCAGAAAGGGTTTATGTGTCACCCGCGCATTTGTCATCCAGCTGTCTCCGCGTCCACAACAGAATGGCTGGAATGCCAAAATTGTCGAGCGCAACAACTCTGGAAGAAACTTGTCATGCATTTTCACACGCCTCAAACACAACGGATGCGCAGCATTCGCATTCGCCAAAATGTTTGTCGCTATCTTAAGTCCTTCACATCGGCGACGCAATGTTTTTCAGTTCATTTTTGTACCCTGAACCCATCAAAATGGGCAACAAGGGTATAATGGTTTGGTGCAAATTTGTGTAACAGTCAAAAGAAAGCATCTCCGACCCCATAAAGTATATATATATCTCAGAGACTATAGGAGCTTAGGAGTATAACTCAAATTATAGGTATTCGTAAATCACGAGCAGATGCAGTTTGCTTTATGTGACTGCCTCCGTTCTTCGATTATCCATACATTTCGATTTACCATTGCAATAAAAGTCATACTTTTAAGGGCAGTATCTTTTATTTAATATAGAATATGCATATGCATATTATTAATCAACTACACAATTTTAATCAAAATCTAATCAGAATTAACCAAATTACTGTTGAATATATCTTATCCTATTGATCTCATTTCTACCAGCAGCCGCAAGCATTTTCTTTATGCATAAATATGCCAGCGCATGTGTGAAAAAGAGATGACATGATAATCGAAGTGAGCTTAATGTATTTTAAATGTATTCTGCAGAATCCCGTTACCTACGATTGCTTGAATGTATGTATGTAAAGGCACCTATTTCTAACCAGCCAATTAGGGATCAGATCGGACTTGTGCATTTCTCAATGCCTGTGCTTGAATTACCCTGCACCAAATTTTGTTGCATTTTAAAAGGAAATTAGCCAATAAAATTAGAATATATATTTGGCTTAGGGTATAACGTAGTCGAGCTTACTTTACTCGACAGCATGCTTACTTGTTTTTTTTTTTGTGTTTTGGTTGTTCGTGTTGTGGGCGCTCTGCGGAGTGTACAAATTCACGCATTAGTTTCAACTCAGCGAAACATAAAGGATGCGCCTTCTCACACTGTGTCCTCTGACAGCTGACGATTGTTGTCTTTGTCTTAGCTGTCATGGTTGTCTGATTTGTACCCTGTTTCGATGGCAACTGTCTTCAGCTCTGTAAAAACACAAAAGGGAGCTAAGACGAAGCATAATGTACATTTGATGTTTTTACTAACTTGATTGTATAACTTTACTATTGATGGTGTTGCTTTATTTTTCTTCCTATCTCAAGCTTAGGGTATCTTTTCGTAAGCATTGTTAAGTCGAAGAGCCTGTTCACTTGTGTTGCAGCTGCTGACTGGCAAAATGCAGCAGCGACAACAGATAAGAGCTTCAGCTGTCATCCTGGATTTAAATTAAGTTTTATGTCTCTTGTGTTGTATCGTTCAACATCCCAGACTCTTAAGGAATACTCTCACAAGAATCATCTTAATTAAAGCTCAATTAAAGTCAAGTCAACAATATTCGTTAAATATGTAAATATTGTTTTGAGAAGTTTGTTAGAAGTTTTAATCTCTTATTCCGTTAAGCAATACGTTCCCTGTATGCAAATTAATTGTTAACAAATAAATGACTTCTAATAAATTGTGGGGAAATGCACTAAGCTGTAGATTTTTAATTGGTTGACTCGCAAACCATTTGTTTACAATTTTCGGCATATGCGGCATATTTTCGCCATGGCTGAAGTATTTTTGCATAATTGTTAAATATTTACCGCAGCACACAGGGTGTTTTGCCACAGTCATTTAACGCACTTTTGATTAACCCAATGTATATGATGATTTTTTTTTACTTCTCCATAAGCATTTTTTTAAGAGACTCATTTGCATATGCAATGAGGCAAGCTCACATTTGATTAGACATTTCCCAGCTGACGCCGAAAAATGTGACACACGTTTTGTTCGTTCTCCACAGCAGTTAAATGTCACTTACTATTTACATATGCAGTCGTATTTTTACGATAATCTTCCGGTGCCCAACTGGCCGGGCAATCGAGTTTATGATAACGACACCCTGTGAGCTTCATCCTATCGACTGGGAGACTGGGAGGGAGTGAGGTGGGCTTGGCCGAATACACAATAAGAGCAGACCAATTCATTTCTGAGTGACTCACACAGCCGCGCGCACACACACACACACACACACACACACACAAAAACAACTCCCAAAGGGCTGACAAAAAAAAGTGGCAGTCGAAAAAGTGTAACAGAAAAAAAAAGGTTCAACAACAGCAGCGTCAACATAGTTGCAAAAAGAGTGAGTTAGGAGGGAGGAGGAGAAATGTATAAATAGAAAGCGCAAGAAAAAACTAGTTAGCTGCTTACGCAGATGAGTTATGCTAAGGACCAAACAAAAAACCAAAGATAGCAGCAGAACTTTTCATTGATATATTTTTATGGTTAACATTTGGTATTTGTTTTGCGGTTTGTTCTCTGCATACTATTTACGGCTCGATTCACGCAAAAGGTACAGCAAATATTATATACATATGTGAGTGCTCTGTGTGTGTGAGTGCTTTTTTGTGTATGTGTCTGTGTGTGTGTGTGTGTTAAAGTTGGTGCGTGCAAACGTCCCAATGGATGATGATGCCATTGCCTTAGCAACTTCACAGCAATGGCTGCTACTTTTCGCTGCTGCTGCTGCTGCTGCTCTGCTGGTGCTGCTGCTGTTGCGGCTTTGTGGTCCTCATCTGCATGTGTGTGTGTGTGTGTGTGCTTTTGTGTATTTGTATGTGTTTGTGTGTTCAGACTGTCGGCTTTGCCTATCACTTTGTTTATTTGTGGAAAAAACACTCTGCAGGCCAAACAGCGCCAACAGACATCAGCTGTTGTATTGTCATTGCTCTCCGATTACTCTACTCTTTCTCTCTTTCTTTATAAATTTACATTCCTCTCTCCCTCCCTCTAACTCTATGTCTTCTTCATACAAAGCACTCTCTCGTTGTTGTTGTTTTCTCTCTCTTTTTACTTTTTCTCCCTGATACAATTTTACACTGGTTCGAAAACTATTAAAATTAAACAAAAATATTTTAATTATTGAGTGTAATTAATTTGACAGCTACAGAAACCATATGCATACATTTTAAATAATTTAGATACTAAGGTCTATCACTGTTGCTTACAGCCTTTGTCCCACTGTGCAGCTAACAAAATGAGCAGGAATGCGCTCTCTCAGTGCTGCTTGGCTGTCTGGATTTTTGTTTGCTCTCTTGCCGCGTTTGCCCGCTCAATTTCTGGGGCTCCATATTTGGCTAGTTGTTGACTGCCGGCAGACGCTGACGTCGCTGCCTCTGTCTCTGCTTCAGTCGCCGTTGCTGTCGCTGTCACTGCTGCTGCTGCTGCTGCTGCTTCTTTCGTAGCTCCCGTTGTCGACTGTTGAGCCTTGGTCCTGCAGGATACCCAGCCGCATTTCGGTCTTAGTGTGAACGCGTAGCTTGCGTTTGTCAGTTGTGCCCGAACCTGTGCCAGTGTCAGACAGAAAGTCAGTCAATTGAATTCAGCGTCAGCTTTATTGTTTTTCAAATTGCGATTTCCGCTTTCCAAAGTCTCTCTAGAAAACGCACATAAAAACTAATCTGACTGGTAATTTTGTGGTTGTGAACCTTTTTGTAACACTTTTGAAAACGAAATAACTTTTCAATTACTTAAGAAAAAAATAATCAAATATTTTGTTAACCGATTTTTGTACAAAAAGGTTTCCACCCAACAAAAGTCAAAGTGCAAATAACAAACCCTAACAAAGTTCATAAAAAAATTTTTGGATCAGTGTGTGTGTGTGTGTGTGTGCGCATAAACAAGAGGTATTGTCGTGTGTGTATGTGTGTGTGTGAGTGTGTGTGACTTTTGTTGTTGCTGTTGCAATTGATTAAACAACAGCGATTGGCGTTGGTTCGAGCTCGGTTACCTAGGCCAACTCGAAGCACAGAGACCGAGCAACAGAGCCCTGAGACACAGATAAAATGGGCTGCAACACCAGTCAGGAGCTGAAGACAAAGGACGGCGCCGCCATCGATGCTGTCAGCAATGGCGAACCGGAGCCAAGCGCACCACAAATGGAGCTCACAGATGGTGGCTCCTCATCGGCCAAATCCAACGCGAACAATCACACAAATCACGCAAAATCAAATTCGATTATCTCCAATGGCGATGCCAAGGCGGCACTCAGCGCCAAGGGAAGCAGCGCCTCGTCAGCGACGGCAACAGCAACAAATGGCGTCGTCGACCGTTCATGCGATAAGGCGGAAATCACGGAACTCGATGATGATGACGAGGATGAAGGTGAGAAGAGTCAACACACACACTGCTCAAATATATATAGCTGATACAATTTTTTCCAAAAATACATTCTTTTTACAAATCTATAAGGGATATGTGCGTACGTGTGTGTGTGTGTCAGTGTGTATTGTGTATTGTGATACCTTCATTATTATTTATTGTATTGTAGTATTTATCAACTGTGTGCTGTGTGTCGCATCTTTATCTCAGTTGCTCTTTACTCACATGTTTCGCACTCTAATCCAATAACGTGTTTAATGGGCTCGCAAATATATATTGGCTTTATATATATAGAGAATACTTATGGGGAATACATGACTTCTTAATGCGCACTACACTGCACAACATTAAACTACGCTCTTATACTACATGTCCTTTTATGACTTCTGTGCCTGGCTGTGTGTGTGTGTGTGTGTGTGTATGTGTGTGTGTGAGTGCTGTGCAAATTGTTCTGCCCTTCAGCAAATTTGTGGTGCACTTCACTTTACTAAGTAGCTCGATCTGTTGTTCCGACTCTAATGTCCATTATTAGAGACCATGTTTCACTGTTTATGTTATCCAATAAGCGCCGCATAAATATGTTTTTATGACAGCGCTAAGAGCATAATATAAATATAATATTTACTGCTTGCAAAAATTCATTGCCTACTTTTCGGGGCTCTTCGAGAGTCACTTATGAACATGAATATTTACACACATATATAAAAATATGTATACAAATCTTGTTTAGCAAAAGGCAGCAGCGTGTCCAGTTTAATCTAATCTTCCTGATTTTGTGTTAATCGTGTCCTTTGCAAACATTTCTAATCTCTCTATCGTTCGATCGGTTATTTATGATAATAAGCTAATAATTTCAAGCTAACTAATAAGCAGAGAAACTCCTTGCTGAACCACGTGTACTATTTATCAAATCTGCTACTTTGTTATTCTTTTTTTTTTGCCTGTCAAAACTTTTAACAATATCGGGGAATATACAAGACAATTTGGCAAAAAAACATTTGTTAAACACATCAACGTAAAAACTTTTGACGAGCAAAATCGTCAATTTCTCACTTCAGCTATCTGCTTTGCATTTATATACAAAAATTACTGCAACCAACAAAGTAATTTTTAGATAATTTCACAAACGAGGAAACTTTTGTGGTTTGTTTGCCTCAAATAATGAAAAAAATAAAATTCGCGCGAGTTGTGGTTGCGCACCGGAGGCCAAATAAGAATGCATAACTTACAAGTATGAGTCATAAATTACCAGGACGTGTTTTCCCACGTGACAGGTGCAGTGTTCCCCGTTTGGATTGGCTCCCAGAGCACCCGGGCCACCTGCCAACGCACATCTTCAGCAATATAAATTGCAAAGCGACACTTTATCAGCGATCGTAAAGCGCTGGCGAGGACGTCGATAAAAAAAGGACCAACGGTTGCTGTTGTATGGGTATTCCTTTGGTATACTTGTGCTCCTTTAATACCACAAATTATGATTATTGCTCAGTAACTTCGTTGTTGTTGTTGTTGTTGTTGTTGTTGTTATTGTGGCTGTCCTCGTCGGTGTGGTTGCTTTTAATTTGCTAAACATTTTCATGCATGCGTTGGCAGATTTTAATTTCATCATGTCCTTGCCACGGGACATGTTTGGGGACACAGCTGCTATTCGAGATTCGTTGAATTTCCGTTGGCTATGCTAATTAATGTTTATTAAATGCTTTTGATGTGCCTTGGGCTAAAAACAAATTTCGTTATATTGATGAAGACTTGAAAGTGGGAATTCATTCAAAATAAATTCAATTAAAATACAAAACCAAAAATGTCAGCTAATTAAAAGTTGAATTTTCAATTAACCTGGATATTTGTGTAGAAAGCAGAAGTTTACTTTTAATAGATTGACTTTCAAAACAATCCTTTCAACAATACTTTAAATATTTTTAACGATCCTTTAAGTGCTAAAAAAAATATACTTTTTAACTCTTGATTAAATTTCAAAATTTAAGCAATAAAATGCCAAATTAGCCTTTCCAACTTCTTTAAGAAGCAAGACAAACAATGTCAAGGGGATAAACATGAAATATGTTTTTGGGGTGTTTTTCTTTTGCATCCATATTTTATCTGCAGACACAAATTTAATATTTCCAAAATGTTTATAGTCGCTCGTTAAGTTTTAAATTTGTTATTTTTATGCGTTTGTGTAGTTTCTGTTGTTGGCCACCAGCGGCATAAAAATGGAAGGCAACTGCAAAAAAAAAAAAAAAACATAAAATAAAATAACATAAAAACTACTGGGAAGCAAATCAACCATACAAATGCCTTTTAAGTCGTCGTCGCTTTATGCCTTTGCTGCTGCTCCTTTGTGGGTCTGTGCCAAGAAATATTTCATATTATAAACACGTAGCCGGGGCTCAACACATTCACAGTCTGTTTGCGTTTTTCTCTTGGCTGCAAATCAAAATAAATTATAAAAAAAAAAAAAAAAATAATAATATAAAAAACTGAGCTGCCAACAACAGCATCCGCCAAAGGAGCCGGTTTTTTCCTCCGTCCCAGCTGCAGTTTGTTCAACCCGTGAGTGATAAAGTGAATTTGTGAAAAGTCTGTCTTTGACACATAATAAATTAATTAATATAGCATATATTAATATATATATAATATATTAATGACGAGTGTAGTTGCCAGGGACATGGCTTATCTTAACGACAAGCCACACCTAACCAGAATGGCATTACGTAGACCCCAAATAGATAGGCGTGGCAAGGCCAGCAAAAATTACACAACGCTGCACATAAATTAGCAATAAAGTAGTCAACTCATGCGTAAATCTAAGCAACACGCACACACACACACACACACACATCACACACACACAAAAATGTGTGCGAAAAAAATCCTAAATAAATACACAAAGCATCCCCAAAAGCGGAAAGCAGACAATAAAACACTTTGCCAAATGTTAAGCCTCGAAAAGTATTTGTTAGCTGCTTTCCTCCAAATGTGATATGCAAATAAAAAGCTTGGCAAAGGTGCCCCACATTGTTGCTTGTGTTTTTATTATTGTTGTTGTTGGCGCCTTATTGTTGTTGTACATGAGCAATTAAGCCATTCCTAAGTGGTGTAAGACCATTTTAAGACCAAAACGCACGTACCCGACCTAATTATACACTAATTGGATTAAACACCATATGAGATTAATTTATTTTGCAATTTAGAAGTGGAGATTTAGTAGATTAACTAAGCCCATCAATATTAGTCGCTTTTAACCTGTCTGAAATATAAATTTTCTGTTTCAGCGTTAACCGAAAATTAACATTTAATGCTGTGAGATAAATCACTTAATACAATTTCAATTAAGCTAAAAAAAAAATCGAGTCACAAACAACATTAAATATTGAATATACCCTGAGGCTGCAGGGTATCAAAATAGAATTAACGAAATATGCGCACAAAGGCAGGCAATATAATTGGAATTTAGTGGTGGTTTTGAGCTGGATATTTGGTCGTCTGGTTAATATTATATTTATTTGGGGTTTATCATATAAATTTGAATAATTTTAATTAAAACGATGCAATGCTTTGAGTTTTGCCTCAAAGCTTTTCAGCTACAAACGATTTCAATTTGTTAGCCCACGCACACACACACACACAGATACACACACACACACACACACACAGTTACACATATATATACACACCCAATACAAAAATGGATCATAGGCTTGGCAGTTTCCGTTTCCGTTGCCGCTGCCGCTGTTAATTATTTATATTTTCTCTGCTCGATGTAACTCGGACTCGGACAGAGTTGAACGCTAATGTAAGCCTAATTGAGAGTAAATAAGGCGCTTTGCCTGCTCCCCGTCAGTCCTTTGATTTATTGGCGGCTAATGATTACCATTTGATACGTCTTGTTTTGTGTTTTGCCTTTATTCTGCTACTGCTTTAAGGTGCGGCCATCTTCCTTCCATTACCATGGCTTAATCCATTGTGTTGACGTGTTTTATATGTTCGCTGTTCGCTACGACGATTTGCATGTTTGAGTGCCCTGGTTAATTAGAACTCTATATTTTTTTTTCAAGGTGTGAGCTCTTGTTTGACTGATTGGCTTTGTTTCAGTTTGTTTTAAGCAATGAGCCAAGATAGAAGAAACTTGTTTTTAAGTTTTCAAGTTGTCACACTCTTTAATTATTAATTATTATTCTTGGCATTATTTGTGTGAACCCTTTTGGCAAATGTCGTACTATAATTAATCAAGAAAACATCCTCATTTTGTTTGTGTCGCTCACTTAGTGAGCCATTATTTCTGTGTAAGGCCACATGGAGAGCTTCAAATTGCAGGCAATAAATTTGCAGAAGGGCAAGGGGCAAGAAAGGAGTAAAATTGAAATACATACATATTTACCTTTCAGCCACATGGGGCACTCTTCACAGCTCGTTTGGCCGCATAGCTATAACAATATTACGCATACGCCATGGTGAACACAATTTTTGGCATTTATTTTAATTTGCCCTAAAAGGTGCGTCCGTCTGGCTAAAAATAGACAACAACAACGACGGCCTTGCCCAAAATTATGAAATTAAAGCGAAGAAAATGTGGATAGTATGGTTTGGTTTGGAATTTGGTCATTATGTGGCTAAATGCTGCATATTTACACGCAAAAAAATGCATAAAGTATAAATATATTAAGGTACGTAGAAATTGGACACTGGAGTCGCATTAATGCGACAGACAAATACCAGAAATGCGTGCCAGAATGTTATTTGATATTTTTGTTCTCTTCTTCTTCATCGTTTTTATGTTTTTAATGTTGTCTCTGACATTCGCGCTGATATCGAGAAAAACTGGCGCCACACACACAAATTATGCATATCTTTATGTACACATAAATGTTGACAGTGGGCGCAGTTAGTTGTGTTGGCCGGGGTGTGGTTTTTGTCAGCTAACTGCCCAAGAAGAAGACTGTCCTTCGCACTTTGTGAATTCAAATGGCTTTTAAAAGCGAGCGAAAAACATTTGCTAAATGTACAATTTGCGACGCGTTAACACAAACGGAAATGATAAATTGACATACCCTAGTTATGCCCGTGAGATTTCCGTTGCTCCATTTACCGTTCCACATTTCCTCTCATGCTATTTACGCATCTGTCATCTGTTTGCTGCAACGGTTTTCCTTATTGACTGCGCAAAGTAATTGTGAATGTCGCCAGACAGCTTAGCAAATAATTATGACAAAAGAAAACCATTAGCGACAAATTATAAAAAATAAAATGACTTCTGATAATGACAAATATACAAAAATATTCCAAGGCTGAATGAATTTGTGAAAATTGTGAATTTAATCAAGCTGAATTTTAATGACGAAAACTGCTTTAGCAAAGAAAATTAACGCTGGAAAAATTTAATAATAATTAAATGTGTAAATTTAGCTAGTTTTCATATAGCACAAATTTTCTTCAACTATTAAGCGCAAAACATTTCAACATCTTTCATCTTAAAGTTAGCTTTTAGTTTCTCAGTAAAAAAAAAAATGTAAGAATAATAAATATGTCTGCTATTTGACGTCTGCTGGTTATAAATTTATGATGAGTCTATTGATATGCCCAATATTATTTATGATGCTTATATGCCCAGACTGGAATTCTAGCATTTGTCACTTGACGCAAAAGATATGCGCATACATTTCTAAGCAACGCTGATATCCTTGCACGTCGTTGAGATATATATATATATATATATATATATATATATATATATATCATCCATTCCCCCACTGACTGTAAATAATTGCCTGTGATTATTTGTTATCGGTGGCATTCTTTGAAATGGAGTACTCTATTGCCATTTTGCTGCTGTTTAATGGCTTATGAATTTTTTGTTTTTTTTTTTGTGTTTTGGTATTTGGCAATCATAAATGCTTTAGCAACTGCAGCAAAATGTTGGCAATAAAATTTAAATACTTTTTCTATTTATTATTTCGGGTTATCTGTTCTCGTGTCAAGGCAGTGGAATGGAAATACATTTTACAGCTGACTCACACAGCATTTGCGTCATGGACCAATAAATTGGTGGCGGGGTGGGGGGAAGGCATTAATCATTAACGACTCCGAGTCAAGAGGGCTTAAAAAGTTAAATTCTCTTTGCTTGACTTTTTGCTACGTCTCAAGACAGTGACCTTTTTTTTCTTCTTATTAATGAATATAAATGTGTTTCAGTTCACTTTTGCTCTTTTTTGTATCGTCTAGAAATACAGTATTTTTTTTTTTTCTTTGATTTTGATAAATGCATCATTTATGCCAATAAGAAATTCAGTCTGCTCTGAATAAAACAAGCAAAAGACAATGACAAATTTGAGAATGATACTAATGTGGTTGGCGACGTATTTATTTATGCGTGTGTGTGTGTGTGTGTTTCAGAGTATCCTAAGGGATATCTGAGTGTCTTGGGTCTTAATCAAGCAAACCATATAACACAAAAGCTAATTGCACAAAGCAAAATGCCGCAACTCAAAAAACAAATCCTTCTCAAATTGCCCCAAAGCAGGCAAACAGGCGACCAAATAAAGTGCCAGTCATTGTTATACACAGGGATGATAATGTATATTACGCACCATAAGGAGGAAATTTAATTAAAAAATGTGTACTTAACATCCTAACACAAGCCAACATCCTGCTGAACATCCCAAACACCCGATGGCAATGGCAGGCAATCAATAAATTGTTTTGGGCAGGAGTGGCAGCATTGCGTATACGTCATGTTTAAAAAGGACCTGGCAGCTTAGCTGTTGCTTCCGGTTCATAAAAATACTGCCGCCAATAAAAAAAAACAAAAAAACAAAAAAAAAACAGAAAGAAATATAAGAAAAACAATAACAACAACATAAAGTGCCGCAAGTTGAAACACAAAAAAAGTTCTTCAACTTTTCTTGACAAACAAAGCGGAAATT
The DNA here is from genome assembly GCA_035042045.1 of Drosophila melanosoma. NCBI lineage: Eukaryota > Metazoa > Arthropoda > Insecta > Diptera > Drosophilidae > Drosophila > Drosophila melanosoma. The sequence goes on along the minus strand of JAWNLY010000170.1, from coordinate 1,707,109 downwards.
GATTGTATTACAACAAACAGAGTAACACAAGCAACAATAACAACAACAAAAGCAGCAATAAGCCATATTAGCTGACAACATAAAGTGTACACACACACACATTTATATATATATATATATATATATATATATAGTTTGCTACGGCAGGACAATAAACCTGGCGCCGCTTTTTCTGCTCCTTCATTGTTGTTTTATATTGTTAGAATGATATTGTTTGTTGTTGTTGTTGTTGTTGTTATTGTCGCTGCTCTTGAAAGCCTTTGCATAACATTCTTTATGCAATTAACTTGATTATGTTTTTGCTGGCACCGAAATTCGGCCATAATTGCGCGCCCAGGATGTAACTTTTGCAAGCTGATTAAAAGTTTAGCCAACGAGGCAGGCGGCAACTCGTTCGCCGATTGCCTGCCCCAACTTGTTTGAGGACGTCTGACAGACATCTAACTTTTCCCAGACTTTGCTTAGTGTGTCTGTGTGTGTAGTGGGTTCCTCTATGTGTGTGTTGTCGTTCACTGTCTTTGCCAGCCTCAGAAAGCAAAGGGGCTACCACAAAATCTAAGTTTTCTCATGCTGGAGGTGCATACCAATGAGGCATGCTTTTTGAAAATTGAACAAGCTCAGCTCTGTAGATATTGTCACATGCATATTTAATATGCCTGACTATGATTGAGCCATTTCATTCAATTAGTTCTACTATTTATCTAGAAACCAAAACGAGTCATGAATTTGAAATTTGCCAGCGATGCAAATTGGTTTCATATATAATATTTAACAATATTTAAATTATATTATACATTTGTATATAGACTCCATCTTTGGGTAGCAATAAAACTTTGTTAGCCAACAGTGAGGCTTAGGTAAATATATCCATGCACTCAGGTGGCAGTCAAATGCGACCACTTAAGGAGCAACTCCAGCCACAGGCAAATGCACTTCAAGAACTGCCATAACAACGAGTATTGTGCAACTTTTTGAGGGCCAAAACTCAACATGGACTTCAAGAGTTGGCATTTCATTTTGGGAAGTTTCATTTTATTATGCTAGTCCTATTTTTTTCTTTTCTATAGTTTTTTTTTTTTTATTGTTGTCGCGTCGCACTTAAAAAGTTTTGGATGCGTATGAAAATGAAGCTAGACTTTTTTTTCCCGTTTTTATTGTTTATACCAAGGCACGCAAGGGAAGGGAATACTTTAGTCACAGATATATAGAAATACTTCTGGCAAAAATAAATCATTTTTTTCTTGATAAGTCGAAGCAATAAATTATGCTTAGTGCTGTGCACCTGCTTGGTTATATGCCATATAGTTCTCTATATCGTATCACAGGGTATATCCCAGTCAAGTGTGCGAATATTACGTGTTTCGTTCTGGTCTCTCTATTGTATCGCAAATGGGTTCTTTTAGACTTATTTATATGATTAAGAACTTGTGAACATGCGGAAATTATTCAGAAAATTGGCAATTTATGCGTATGCTATTTCGTGGTGGATTCAATGATGAGTCAATCGCACTTTACACGTGTTTATCGTGAGCATAACATATAAAGTTGCGTGGCTCTGATCAATGCTAATAGCCCGATGCGTGTTAACAGGAAATTGCGTGGGATATGTGCGTATATAACGCATACGCACTGTATACAATTCTTGGTTTTCATGTGTGTGTGTGTGTGTGTGTGCTTGTGTGCGTGTCTGTATATTTATGTGCATACAACTTTGACTTGATATTCAATTTCTTGAATTAATTTTCTTCATTTTCATAAATTTCATCGTATTTTTAGTTTCTTTGATATTGTACTCGTTTCGCTTATTCCATGGCTCATGCACCTGACACAGATTAACATATATATATATATATAAACAGATATAATGATAATTTAAATGGATTTTGATTGCATTTTGTTTTAATGGCATTTCTTCTCTGTATTTATCTTTGTATATTTTTTATATATAAACAATCGACACGAACAACTTAATTGAAATTGTTATACAAAATCCGAAAATATGTATATCGATAATAATGCAGATGAAGAACCGGAAGTGGAGATACTAATACCACATCACCATCATCATCATGGCAGCAAGAAATTCCGTCGAAATCCGTTGAAAAATTTGGATCTCGATTTTAAATTCGATGTTAATTCGTTTTAGCCAGCACCAAAAATAACAACAACCACAACAACAATGACAACAACATTAAATGGTGTGTGTGTGTGTATGTGTGTGTTTTCGATAGCTAGGCGATTTGTTGATGTTGTTGTTGTTGTTTCGCTGGTTGCACCAACAAAACAATGACAACAACAACAAGCAAAAGCCTAGCAACCCATTTATGTACATATTGTAATGGCCTAGAAAGCACGTGTTATTTATTGTGTGTTGTGCTACTAATACTTACCGAAATGTTGTTAGTTGTTTAACAGTGTTGTTAAGTTGTTTGAAAATATAGCTGCCTACAATTTGTTTTTTTTTTGTCACTAACTTTGCACGTTTATTTGATGTATCTTACATTTTTCATATTAAATACATTAAAAATATTTATAAATAAAAGAAACTCTTAAATTTTATATTGGCATGTTTTTCTAACGGACTTTCCAAATTAAATTTAAAAAAAATCGCAATATTTATGTACAATGTACAGCTGGTAACACTTTGAAAAAGCTCTTTAAGCTTTTGAGCTAATAACTTCTCCAACTCTTTCTCTTTCTATTTGTATTTGTACTTGTTGTATTTTTTATATGGTGTTTACAATTTCCCTTTTACAATTTTATATTGTTGTTTATGTGTTTAAGTGTCTGTGTTTCAGTTACGTTTGTTAATAAGTCTTTTTTCAAGTTAAGTACTAATTTGCTATTTCATTTTTTACTTACAGGTAAATATTGGCGTTGCTTATATACGAAACATAAATATTTTATATCCAGGTATTTAAAGCTTACAAATTTACCATTGTATTTAAAATACTGGTTACATTTGGCATTGAAATATTTCCCACTAAAACCAAAGCTTTCTCAAAGCTTTTACATTGCACAGCTTCAGGTACTGGGAGGGGTTAGGATTCTTTTCAACTAATGAAATGCCACTCAATGTGAATACTGAGTTTTCACTCACTGCTAGACCTACTTTTTTTTTTTGGTAGTGGGCTCTGTCGTGTTTCAATTCCAGATGGATCCGAGTCAGCGGCGGTTAACAGTCGTCGAAAAACATCACTCGTTTTGAGAACACTCGTGCGCCCGAATGTCGAGCAGCGTTAACAGAGTCGCTGTTTTAACCAAACCCAGCGGAACAAACGAGGCCAGTTTCACAAATCAAGCGAGGTGTTCGGTTCGATAGGTTCAGTTCAGCAGCAGCAGCAGCAGCTCTAAAGTGAAAGTGCGCGCGACTCAAGTATATATTTTGAAATTCAAAAAGTGTAGCATACTTAAGTGCTGAAGCCAATTTAACTCCTGCTTACCCTTTTGGACAAGGTACGAGCTATACTTAAGTTTTCAATTTACATATTTTCTTCATGTTTAGCTATTAATTCCTTTTTTTCCAATTTGTCATCCATTTCAATATCATTTTACGAACAGGTGTGTGGCTTACACATAAAAATGTAAAATAACTTTTCAAATAACCACAGTAACATATTGCAATACAACTGTATATATTTATATATATATATATATATATATATATAGTTTTTTTTTCATTTAACTTAGCTGTGTGTCCTGGGCAGCAGCTCTGACGTACAAGTTAGCGTGCCCATGAATAAATAAAATCTGTGTGTTCGCCGCCACACGCCCATTACTCTTATTTTTTTGTATTTTTTATTTCTTATTTTTTTTACCATAAAAACATCGTAAAATCTGGCTGGGGCTTTACAATAATTTTCCTTTTCCTGTCTTCCAATTGGTACTTGGTTTGGTATTTTGTTTGGGCAAATGGTGTAGTTTGGTTTCCGCTTGAGTCATTTTATCGCCGCTATTTGCATCTAATCAGCGTCGAAAATGGGTCTGTTGACCGTTAACAGGCTCGCATATTTGATTTTATTTGTTAGTGTCTATCGTTTATCGATTGACGACGACAATTAAAAATCCAACATTTTGTTACTCCATCCGGGTAACATTTTATCTGCCATCTGCCCTCTGCCCTCTGCTCGCACCGTCGCTGACCCATTTCGGTGCAGCACTTTTTCGTAGTCGTCATTTTGTATGCTTTACCTCTTAATGATTGAGTGTTGACATTTTGTTATGGATTTTCGAGGGATTTTCATGATTTAATTTGGCTTCAGGCCTGTGCTGTACGATTAGGTTCGGAGTGTAATTAAGTGGCGTTAAAATAGACGAGCAGGGATGTGTAAACAAAAAGGGATTTGCTTGCTTATTTTTTTTAATTTTTTTTTTTTTTTTATCAAAAAGGGTCAAAAACGTTGAATAAATTGACACTAAATTGGGTGGCCTAATTCTGCGCTTAAAATAAACTCCAGATGGATGAAATCTTTTTAAATTCATATTATATTTTATAAAATGCCAAAAATAAACAAAGGTAAGCATTAAATTTAAAAAAAGTTTGCGCTTTGCATAAAAATGAAATATTATTCAAATTGTGTGTGCTATGATAATGAAAGAATTGTTTATTTTCCTTTTAATAAAAAAGTTTTTCCCATAAATAATAACTGTAACAATTAAATAACACACAATATAAATCAATTTATCAAAAGCTTTAGTCTTATTTTCGCAAATTGCTTTTGATTTTATATCGCTAAAAATGGTAAAAAAAAAACATATTTCATCTGCCCCTAAAAAAAATGTGCACCACTCAGCATAAACACATCACACAATTTTTACGTTAACTAAAAAAAAAATACTTACTCCACTATTAACAAGAAAAATGCCAATGAATAATAAAATATTTAAATTGAGCTGCTTTCGGCCAATACTCAAAAAATGTAGTTGTTAAAGTTTTCTGGTCAACCCCTAACAAAGTGCAAACAAATAAGCAACATGCAACTGTGTTTGGAGTTTGGGATCCAGCGGAGCTGAGAACTCTGAAAATGACACATGACCCACAAAGTTGGTTATTTCATTCTATTCGCACTCGCTTCAGATTTCCTCGTGAAATATATTTTTATGACTTGTTTTAACAGCGCCAGGCTCAAAGCAAATATTACAAAACAAACTTTCCGTGTTATGGGACAAAAAAAAATGTAACACAATAAGCTACAAAATTTATATTTCCTTACCAATCAATCATTGCCAACTACAATATAGCGCATAATTTACAAAAACGCAATAAACAGAAACTTTTATAAATGATATGCGACGTTAAAATCACATTTTAAAATAATACCCATAAATATATGGTGAATGATGGATGTGAAGGCAACAACGCAGAAAAGAAAAGTTGTTAAACAAATATGGAAATATGCGTTTATAAATTTCTGACAGGAAAATATTCGCCAAAAAAAAAAAATAGAGATTTATGACAGATGCCAATCGAAATTGCGGGCAAAGCGCGTGAAAATGATGGCAACTTGTGCGGAAGCAGCTAATATTTGGCTTAAAGCATTTGGGGTTTGTCCAAGTAAAAAGCGACTAAATTCATTTTATGTTCAGCACGTGGCCAGGACAAATTTTTGACATTCTCTGCTTAGTGGTGGGAGTTAACCAAAATAATGTTTAGAGTTCTCGTTGCAAATTGTCTTAGTTGTTGCGTCAGTTGCCCTCTGTTGCACGAACACGTGCTGGGCGGCAGCATTGCTGCTGCAGCATGTTTCACTTCCTAATGTGTCCGCTAAGTGGACTGTTCTACAGCCACTTGACATCTTATTAGGTGAATGGTAATTTACTCATCTTGGTTCCATTCGAGGGAGACAAGAACAGAAAAAACATACAAAATTTAACCAAAAGCTAATTTGCACATGCAAATTCAATTTTATTGTATGCATCATTTATAAGCACTGTTGTGGAATTTGATATATATACAGAGAAAAAGAAAAAAGTGTAGAAAATGTGAAAAAAGTTATCAACCGCAAACTGTATAAAAAACGATTTAATCTGGGACAATATGAAAAAAAGGATTATAATATCAACTGACTGTCCTTTGGTGAACCCACTCAAGAGTAAACAAATCTATCTTAAAAATATCTTTTGATCAGTTATTGAAGCCATACAAATTATTGACAATTCAAAGAAACATTTCATATTTCATGATGTTCAATTGATTTAAATGTTGGCTTGTTTTTTTTTCTTGTATTTTCGTTGAAATTTGACGTGCATGACACATCAATCGTATTGACAAAAGCCACTGGTTTATTCGAACCGCACATATACAAGTAAATATATATTTGTTGTCTGTCGACTTATCTTGCCACATGACAATTCAAACTTTGTAAGATATATATATATATAAATATATATATGCAACTGATATTTACAAAAAGCCCTTGTCAAAGTTTTGTTTGCCCAGCAGCTGAACACGACTTTAATTTGTTAAAAATCCCCCTAAGGGCGACGCTGGCAGCGCCAAAGCCAAAGCCAAAGCCAAAGCATTTTAAATGTGACACACAAAAAGTCAAACCTACAGAAATACCCACAAACACACACACACACACAGCTGGGGAGTTATCAATTCCACAAAAGAAATCATTTTGGTACAACAACAAAAAAAAAAAAAAAAGATGAGAAAAACACAGCATCAGTTTTGTCATGCCACTGTTTTGACTATATTTCATGTTGTGTTGCCTGCTTTTTTTTTTTTTGTGCATAACAGTGTACAAATGTCAAGCCTTTAAATTGCCAACACACACACACACACACACAGAGAGAGATAACAAGCCAGCTACGTTTTGGTCCCATATTCAATGACTCGAACTAAAGCATTGACTCTGGCTTTTTGCTGTGTATTCAGTTTGATATAATTCGATGAGAAATATATACAATGATCGACAGAAAATATGTGTGTGTGTGCACAAACAAACAACAAAAAAAATAAATGTTTTCTTAAGCATACTTTTTCCGCATATTATGCTTGCTAGACATTAAATCAATAAATGAACCAGCCATGTTTAAATTGTGTAACAAATTGTCAAAGACCAAAGTCAGGCAGATGTCGCCATCAGTCCTGCAGTTGGTCATTTATTTTTCCACACACACACACACATATACACACATGCCACTGTCATAATTAATGCAAGAGTAAACAGTTAGTTTCCACCATGGTACCGCCTTCTGTACATTTAGTCAATCAGCGCGTAAAATTGCCATAGAGTTGAGTGGCAAGCGCAACCCACCATAAACAGACCCGGTTCCATTGCGATACACAAACATTGCGCATACGTCGCATATGCCAACGAGTTGAGTCCATCGCCTCTGGCTGCTTGCATAGGTGTGTTTGACTTTGCATATCTAATGTTTGGCTTCCAGTCCCTGAAACTAATGTAGACCGGACACACACACTCACACACACACACACTTACAAACAGAAAAGTAAGTGCATAGCTTTTGAGTGTCGTCCCGCCTAACCACGCCCCTTTTGGCACTTGGCCTTGTCACGGCTCGCGGTTTACAGCAAAGTGCCAAAGCTAGGCTAACTTTTGTGAAAGGCCGTCGGCAGACTCGCTCTTAAAGTCATAATAATTCCCAATTGGAGGTCATCGAGTTAAGTAACTTGTAGCCATAACGGTAAATATTAATGAAGCACAAAATTGAGGCCAAAAGTGAAAATGCTATTGCGCTGATCTGATGGCAGAAACAAGTGTAACATAATTAAAATTAATTACAAGTTACACAATATTGTTTCACTCGTCTTTTGTTCTCTGAAGCTTTGACTTTTCCCTAATTTATTCGATTTCCTATTGTTTTAATAGTCATTGCTTTAATTACATTGATAAGCAATAAATAATAATTACTTATAAGGGTTAAATTCAGTACTCAAAAATAGTAGCATTCGAATTGGTTTTAAATTATTCGCTTAAATTTATTATTCGCAAGATGAAAACTAAATTGAAATTTATTGTATAAATTATTCGCTTTTCATTATTGAGCTATTGAACACTTTTCAATAGGGTTTTTTCCATTTATCATCAGTTTAATCAATCACTCTGAAAAGAGTAAACAACTCAAACTATTTTTTTTTATTCAAGACACATTCAGTTATAAACTTCTGGCTATAAGTGGCAACTGCATTGAATAGGATTTTCCTTCTAAATATAAGTTTCTGCTTTAAGTTGAAGAACTTATTTCGTGTACAATAAAATTTTGGTTATTTTAGGATAGCAATCGAGTTGTTTGCCTCATTGTTTGTTGCTATTAATAAAACATCGAATGTCACGGATTGTGTGCCCTGTCCAGCTGGTCTCTCGATAGTGCTCAATAGGTAAATGGGTGGACGATGTCCAATTGTCTAAGCTGCGACAGCGTATTCAATTAAATATTGAAACACGAGACTAATAAATTACTTCGAGAACATGAATACCGATATTGTTGTGAAATGATTCAAGGCATGCGCATAAATATGACCCACATTGCCACGAAAATCGTGTAAATCGACAAATTACCTTAATATTTAATAAACCATCGAAAAACCGACCAACAAATAAAACTGTATCAAAAACGCTAATCGAGGAAACCAAGATTTATATGCCCCGGGAATAAGAGTAGCCAGGTGTTTGATGGTAGAGGTGGGCAGTAGGGGTGGTGGTAGGACGAAAGCAACCCCTTTTTGTGCCCATCATTATTCATTTGTTGCGGCTTCGTGCTAACAACAATGGACACCTAAATGTAATTTCCGTCAGTTGGCCCATTGTTTGGGCCATTGTCGAATTGCTTTTGACGCTGATTCCCTGTCAATAAAATCAAATTTATATCAGTAACGGATTTTTGGTCATTATTTGAACGCTTAAATGGTTTCTCATTTAGACATTCCGATTGGTTAAGCGGATTCACGAAATTTGATAGCAAAGCATTTATTCAGTCAGCCAGGAAATTGAAACCGAAAATTTCAAAAATTTATCGAGGCATAAATTATTCAAGATTCTCTGCATTTTGTTTTATTATAATATTTTGTATCTAAATAATTGCGATAAGCGTTTGGCTTATGTTGCATGAATTCAGCTACTTAAGATATGAAAAGCCGCTTAAAATATGTCGGCTTAATATTAACTTAATATTAACTTTGCTTATCTTTAAGCTCAATTGGTTTTTTATGTAGCTTTTCTAGCTTCATTGAAACCATATTTTTCTACTTACTTGACGTCCATCCAATTGTGCTACGCCAACATCGATAAAGTTGATGCCGTTGGCACTTTTGTTTTTTTTTTTTTTTCTAATAATGTTCCATCGATACAGGGATACCTTGAATTGCCCGACGCAATAAGAACCTTGTGCAGAACAATAACATGGCTTAGAATGTGGCAACTTTAATACAATAAATATTGAGAAAGTTCAAAGTATGCAAAATCGGAAGCAAAGTTCATGTCAGACCTCGACTAACGGCAACAGCCTTGTTGTTGCAAGCGCCATATTCACCGTACTACAACTGCTCGAACTTGAGATACCCTGTAATGAATTTTTGCCATTTGCTATAAAAGAAATATTTTTTTTGTGGCTAACTTGATGGCATAACGAAGTGAAATCAGTTACAAAATCAGTTTAAAAAACAATGGGTATCTGTAATATTTTTATTTATGTTATCCACTGAGCTCCACAAATGAAAGTCTATATTTATAGAAGAAGTGATATTGGCTGTGCTTTGCAACATTAATTTGCATAATACACAACAATATAAAATATTAACATACCCTTTTAATGCAGCTAAAACCAGAGGAACTGCATCTAAACCCGTATTGAGGCATTCAATGTTATTTGATATAGTCAGTTAACTTGCAAGGCGACTGCTTGTCTGGGCCAACATCAGTTTGTCCATCAGTCAGTCAATCAGTCAGTCAATCAGTCAGTCAGTCAGTCAGTCAGTCAGTCATTCACACGTTCATGTATTTCCTTCATTTATGCGCTGCAGCGCAGAATTTCCGTTTCAGTGCACTCTGATTGAAAGTCTTGGGTACTTTTGTTGCCCCTTATCTGGCGGCGTGTGTCGACTCTGAAGGACCACTGCAAACCCACCCACACGACGCCCACTCGAGGATGTCGTTTGCAATTTTAATGTGCAGTGACGTAGATCCAAGCACTGATAATGCCGTACGACCCCATTTCGATAAGCCGCCAATTCAAATAAACTCAAAAAAAGTGGAGGCAAAAAAGAAAAGATTGAATACAAACTGAATACAAAATACTCTAACCGAAAGTTCGAAATTAATCAAGATAAATTGATAAAAATTTAAGAAATTTATTTAACTTATGTTTAATATTTCCTAGTTTAATTGTTAATATATCAATTTTCTATGGTTAACTTTCCACTTTTTGTAAGGCCATAAACTGTGTCATTTTCTAAGCATATTGACAGCTGTATCCACACATTGTCAACTGTCAATGTTCGTCATTGTTGCATGTCCTGGCAATGCAACCTGCAACTGTTTGCCACGGCCTCTTTACCGAGACAATGTGACAAAAGGCGTAACTCTTGGGGTATTTTTTTTTTATTTTTTTTTTTTAAATTTTATTTAGCTTTTGTTTTGCACTGCACCCTCGATGGCAATGTTCTATTATGTTTTGCTTGTCGGGTTGGGATCGTTAAAGTGTCTAATTAAATGGAGGTTTCAAGGCGTTCTAATTTCACAATCGTGCTAACGAAATGAAATCTCTTTTGGCTGCAGTTTTCATGTGGCGAGCAAATTGCTTTTACTTTAATTGGATTTGAATTGTCGTCGTTTGTCGCTTGTCGTTTGTCGTTTGTCGTAGATGTTTGCCAGGGTCACGCACCTCTCGCACCTCTCCCACCTGGCTGTGTTGACAGTGCCCAGGACTCCAAGAGGGGCGAACTCTCCATTCCTGTCTGCCCTTTTACTTAAGTGAAAATGCGATGGCAACTATTTTCCAGGTCTTTGCCTTCGTCCTTGGGGCATTTTCTTGATTTTTCTTTCGTTCCCCCATTTATTTGCTTTACGGCATGTTTGCGTTCATAACTGTAAATCCGTTTTTTTTTTTTTCATCCAGTTTTAAAATGCACAGGCTCCCACAAGCAAAAGGAGGCAAACCCAAAGCAGCTGCCTCTGGGCACACATATATATATATATATATATAAATATATATATATGCTGTTTATTTTTATGCCCCTTAACCCAACCAACTGGGCTTAAAGACATAAACAGCTGATGTGAGTGCTTGTTGTGGCTAAAGGACAAAAGTAAAGTCCTCAAAACTACAAATAAAAATGTATAATTAATGTAACAACAAAATGTTTATCTTTATATGCACAGCATGTTTATTGTAAGAATAATTATATTTATACATTCTTATTAATTTATTAAATAATATATAAATAGCCTAAACTGAATGTGTGGCAACAAAATGTTGCAAGAGACTCCTTTATTAGATCATGTCTATATTTAACCTTGTTTTGCTTAGCCCAAATTCCAAAAATCGACACAAAGAATTCATAATATCTGAAGCACATTTTTAGGCGTATTTTTTTTTTTTTTGGGTTTATGCTAGTTATTTGATATATATTTTGTGGGTTTTCGGAAGAGAATGCTTAGTGCCACAACCTTAAGCGCTCACATTCGTTGCATGCCGCTGTCCGTAAACTTGAACGTTGAACATAACGCGAGCAACTCGGCAACTCAGCAATTTTGTTTATTGTTTTTTTTTTTTTTTGTGTCAGTTTGGCTTTTGCAACTACAAATTATTATGGCAACAAATAGCAAAGTGTGCTCAATATCTCATACAAATGCAAACAGGAACTATATGCCACAACAACTTGCCGCCTTTCATTTCAGTAGTATCAATGTGGCAAGGCACACACAGTTATTATTATGGGTATGTTTATGGGTGGTGCTTTTGGGGCACTGATTTATGGCAAAGATTGGAAAAGACATTCGAAAAATGTTGTATATGCTTTGGATTCTGCTTTAATTGGATGGCATTTTGGTAGATTGTCTTGTCAAGTGGTTAAGGCAAATAATTTTATAATAGAATAATCCTATGTATGATAATCATATCATAAGTAAAATATGCATGAGTCTATGAAACCATTTAGCTGATTAGAAAATGTATTAGAAATTATATTAAGGGAACGAAAACAACATAAAACGAACAATTTAAGAAGCTTTTTACTTTAAAACTATATTTATTTTATATTTATCTCACTTTCTTTTTCTTCTTTTTTTTACAAACAATTCTGCAAATCCCATTTTAAACAAAATCATTCATATTTTCGGCTTGTCTAATCGAATATTCCGTTTGAATCAAAAACTTTTCAACATAATTTTTTCTGATCAACTTTGTGTAAACCAAATTTTTTGCTATTGTATTTAAATGTTGTCTGGCTGCCAGCTGAAAATATTTCTCAAAGTGAAACTCAAAAATTGATTTAAATATTTAATTGCGGCAACAAAATGAAAATATATAAAATGAAGAGTGCAATTTCGAACATGAAATCCATTTGTATTCAAAATGCAACAAAAACAAACAGCACAATTGGCAAGAAGTGCGAACAGAAATGCAAATAATAATTATTTAATATTTATACACTTTAATTGCCAAATGTATTTTGCAATACAAAAGAAATTGTTTAATTTAATTCACAAAACAGGCGAGAATTTTGTTTTTGCTTTCAGAGAAATTAAGTTGAAAACTGAGCCAATATTTGAACAAAATGCAGTAAAAAAAAAACTAGTTGGCAAACATTTTGGTTGACACACAAAATTTAGCTAAAGCCTTTAGATGGCCAACTGTGACAAACAGGCAACAGCTGCATCCACATTTAGACGGATTCTATTTACACTCATATATATTACATATATATTGCATATATATACAAATGCGAGCGAGATTAGTGTTGCACTATGCGCATTGCTCATAATTAAGAAGCTGCAAATTTTAGTGCCCTGCCACTTAATGTTACCTACAACATTTCGTGGCGTTTCGACGGAAATTTGTTGGCGGTGCCATAAAGCTCTTCCGCATTTGCTCATTTTAAAGTCATCATCCGAATGGAATGATGTATACCACACAACTAGTTGTTGGTGATAATAATGCGCTGACGCTTTATGACTGTCAAGCGAGTGAATATACCCTGTACAAATATACAACAGGGCATCTCGACACAAAGAAAAGTGTATTTCTATAAATAAATATTTTGATTCTATTTTGTGTTTATAACTGAACTCTTCAGTTCTCTAGTTCCCATTGTTTTTGTTTTTTTTTGCCCATACTTGTTGTCTTGGACTATTGATGAGTTGTTGTTCTTTCATTTCCATTGTTATTGCAGAGCGCCACAAAACGACACTTGAGACCCATTTTTGTCTGTTCCATATGCTTTGTGTTTTTGTTTACATTTGAATGTTTGCTTTGCACCACATCCTTCCTGCCTTGTGGATAAATGAGAAGCCACTTTGTTATGACTCTTTTGGGCATAGCAGAGCAGCGTCAAGTTAATTTAATTCTGTGTTCTTGCTTAATTGAGTGGCTGGTCAAGTCTTGGCCGTGTTGGAGAATGAAATGAATGGAAATGTAGCGGAAAAGTTTAGATTAGGAATTAGATCCACTGAAGTTTTAGCCGACTGCAGCTTAGCATGGCTCTTATTGGGTATTTGGCTTTTGCACTATATTCTTAATGTATTTGGATTATCTTGTTTCGCTTAGCTAAATAAGCAAAAAAGAGAACTTTGCACTTGTTGTAAATGTTTCATCTTTAATTCTTTAAACTTGTTTGACTGAATTGAAATTAACATTTAAAATTAAAGAGGGTTTCCTATTAAATATTTACGGCTACTCCACGTAATTATAATATTTGTGTTATTTATTGTGATATTCTTTACTTTGTTAACTGCCAGTTTTGGCTAATTACCCATTATTATTCACACTTGGCTGCGTCTTGGTTCTCTAACTTTGAATTAATGACCTCAGTTTAGGAGTCACGAAGTCTGCTTACCAATTTTGAAATGTCACTTTTGTTAATGAACACTGGCATTTATTAAATTCTTATATATCGAGCGGGTACACACACACACACACACACACATATATTAAACAATACTGACAGCAATGGATGTATACGATGTAAAAACAATGTAATGGAAACCTGAACACGTGTCCCAAGTTTCCACAATAAATATATATAAACGCAGTCATCGTGCAACAATAATGTCAACTACAAACAACAACAACAACAACAACAACAATAACAAAAATATTACAAAGAGCAATAGCAACATTACCAACAACAATATCAATAATAATAATAATAATAATGTTCTTACGCACAAGCGCCTTTCTTATAATGGCCTCAAAACAAACACAAAACTGGCAACGGAAACCGTTGAACGGGAAAGTCGTGCAACGGAAAGGGAAAAGGTAGAGGGGGATGGAAAAGTAAAAGATTTTTCAATGGAAGCGTGTCTTAAGTTTTATACGATGTGAAAATTAAATTTTCGCATGTCAGCGTTAAATTTATTTCGTTTTCCTTTTTCATTTGCCACCTCACATTGCGTAATGAGTATTCTTGGAGGTGGCTCGAACGAACAGGAACCTCAACAGGTGCTATATATATATGATTTTAGCCAAGACACAGCAATTACGGTATTATTATTTATTAAATATGTTTTTCTTTGAGAATAAATAATTTAATATAACAACTGAAATTAAGTAATTCAGATCGATCGAAGTAATTGCAAGATTGTGATTTTCAGTGGTTTTAGTTAAGTGCTGACCAAATCTCTATTTTCTTCGAGTCCCATAAATATTACTAAGCATTCTAACTGTTCAGCAAATTGTATTTTTAAAAATTCACTTGAACTTTGCCCTTATGAGAGACTGAGACTGAGTGCATTTTGTTTTCATGAGACCCTTTTGGTGTCATCAGCGTAATAAGTTTCAATTTCAATTGTCCTCAACACGCCAGCAAAAAAAAAAAAGGATAACAGCACAAACGAGCACAAAGCGTAAACCGGTAGCAAATTGCACTTGTCCCTGCTGCACTTGCAACTTGCAACTAGCAACTTGCAACTAAAAACCATAACCATAACCACTTCCACTCTTTGCATTTGAGTATATTTTTTTTTTATTAAAATCACCAAGTAACTTTTGTCTTTTTCACTTTCCTTTCTGTACCCAACAGTTGTGGCTTGGCTTTTGCGTAAGAATGACAGATTTTCTCTGAAATTATAGGAATTTATAAAAAATATAAATACTGTTTATAGTAGCTTATCAAGCTCTCTTTAATATATTTATAGTAAAAGGTTATATTGACTACAGAATATCTTCAAGTCGAGTACTCCCAAAATGTGCCCATTGTAAGTTGTTTTATTTTATTTCCATTTCCACCAAAAACGAAGAGCTCTTTCAGCCACACAGTTTGCCTTAACTCATGTGAGCGGGTTTTTTTTTTTTTTTAAAAAAAGGAAATAAATTCTAGAGATATTATATATTTGGGCAACTTTTGTGCTGCTGCTGTGCATTGCTTGTGGGCATTTTTAATTTGGTTTGCAAACTTTGCCCGGGCCAGGTTTGAGTTACATTTTAATAATAAATATATGCGAGTTTGGAAGTGGCCGCCATTTTGCTTTATTTTGGGCTCATAAATAGACCGGAAATGGTGTAATGGACGAGCGGACAAGGAAGTGGAAAATGTTACTTATGGCTGGTGGCGAGAAACCCCAAGTGAAATGTAGTCAAAGCTAGTAAATTGCACAACATTTTAAAGAAATAAAACTTAAGAACTATGCCAAATAGCTGAACTTTAAATCAATGATTGTCTCAAGTTCAGTTTTGAGGTACCCAAACCTATTTCATGACGAAATTAAAATATTTCCAACAACAGTAACAAATTGAGCTAAATTAAAAGTTTTGCACAAGATTTCATTTCTTGACTGCCAAATTTTTCGGCAGCAAAATTTCCAAAAAAAAAAAAAACTTAGCAGCACGACACGTAATCAAATTGTCAACAAATGGATTTCTTTCGCCTGGCACGTGACCAACGTGACCATGGCCCCAAATGGCTGAATAGGCTCGCACAGCCACTTGAGGCTTGCCTTGGGTTTTGGGTTTTGTTTTGGCCCTTGGGTTAGCAGCAGCGGCATCTTCATAATTTCCAAAAGCAATGTGCAATGCATATCAAATAGTTTGTCGTTTGTTTGTTTGGTAGAATGACAGGCTGGCAGGCAAGACGATTTGTTTTGGCATATGGGGCGTATGCGCATTTAAATGCCATAGGCCAACGTGTTGCGAGCAGATGTCAAAAGTTTATATAGCCTGTCAATCAGCGCATCGATCGACTGTTGACTCTCGAATTAAGCGCTCAATTTGCTGCCTAATTGAAATTGATTGTGTGCACAATTTACACGTCTCTTTTACACATATCAAAATACGTTAAAAAATGTTTAATTAAGTGGGGAATTGAATGAAACACATATAGGCAGATACTAGTTACAGATACTACTGTTAGCCAAGTTAACCTATGCCATAACCGACATATATAAATAGTTCTACAAAGTATCTTCTATCAGAGCAACTGTCACATTTAAATAAAAGTTGAGTTTACCAATGCTCGTGTATTGTTAAATTATCTGTTAAATAAGTTTAAAATAACAATTGACAAAAAAAAATTGCAGTTCGCATTTTCAACCCGTATGCAAATAAAATGCTTATCGAATTAATTTATGCCAACTTTGCCTGTTATGAGCAGTTTCTGATAGTCATAAAAACAAAGCTAATTTTGTGTTATTTATGAACGCATTTCACTTCTGTTCAAGTGTGTGTGTTTGTGTGTGTATGTGTGTGTGTGTGTGTGTATGTGTGTGTGTGTGTCTCATTATGGCTTATCTATTATATGCCTGCATTCATTTTGATCTGACCCAAGCTGAACAATTAACTGAGCCTGGTAATACAAATTACCACACATAAATTCTGTTAATTGTCTCATTGCTGTGTCCACAGCACAATTTTCTAGCTTTTCGTTGTTATATAAGATAAACAGGGGTTTTTGCGCCAGTTTGCGACAATATTCATTATTTTATCAGATTAGGAAATAAAGATATACGCAGATTAATTAAGGTTCTGGTATTTTTTTACCTTAATTAATAATCAACGCCAAAGTTGATATAAATAAATAAATAGTTGAAGCAGAAAGATTGCAACATAAAACACTTAATTTGCTTTTAGGGATACGTTTTTATTATTTCTTTACTCTCAGTTAGGTTATTTGCTAAAATACCTTCAAATCAAAATCAAATGTGTTCCCTTTAGTCCTATTTGGGATCCCATCGCTCTTTTAACTAACCGAGAAAGAAGAGGAGAAAGCCAAAAACTTTTTCCCATTATGATTCACTTAAGGGGCAGCTAGAGCTGTGGCAAGTGTTTTGTGTATTGTTTTAGAACGACAGCTTGCAGCACCTCGTTGGCTTAAATGCATTTTCATTAAAGTGGTTTATTTTCATATAAATTGCACTAATTTTTGATAAATTTTAACACTCAGCAAACCAGATTTTTTTTTATACATGAGTCCAACTTGTCATACTTTGGCGAATTGCCATCCGAAAATACTCTAGTGGGTCAAAAGCAAGATTGGCTTATTAAATTAATGGCCTGGCTTTGTGGAATCAAGCTCTGAAATTGTTTCCCTTGGCCCCTCGACGTGCGTGCCACTTTCATCAAGCTTTCAGCACGAATGCAATCAATTGTTGTGGAATCAGTGGATTTTTTGTCATTGTAACAATTTTGTCAATATCTGTCAGGTGGCAAATGGCAGAGATGGAAGCCAGTTAAGTGAAAGTAAACATGCAAGAACTATTATGCTTAAAATAAGTGTCAAAAAGTGAAAAATTCGTGTTTGTCGTGTTTTTACTTGAGCACGCTCTCTTCTCTAGTTCAGATTGCGTGTGATAGCAAAATGCAATAGATCAAAGCTGAAAATCATTTCACATTGTGCAGAATGAATTTCGAAATAAAGCAAAATGCATTTATTTGATAAATATAATAGCCAAACTGCAGCACTTGCAACAAACCCACGTTCTGCCACATTTTGAAATGAAATATTTAATATTTTTCAATTGAAGTTGTCATGCGAATTTCCACACTTGAAACTGGACATTAACTCTGATATTCCTGCGGCTAAGAACGTAAATTTCTGCAGCGAGTTCTTATTTATTTAAGGCTGTCATTAAGTGTTTGGACGACCGACCACACCGTTTATGGCCCAGCGCCAGGACTACTAATTGGAATGGAAACTGGAACAGCAGTTTAGAAAACAGCTGGCCAAAAGTTTACCACTGAGCACAGTACATATTGCTGCTCCGGCAGCTGTCTCCTGCATAACACATACGTTTTCATATTCTCGAGACAATTTTGAGCGGCCCAAGTTGGCTCCAAGGAAAATATACAAAAGATGGAGTAAGCCATAGCAGCAAACTGTGAGCTTTTCGAATCACGATTAAAATGCAAGGCAAACTACAAAGTCTACAATTTAATTAAAGTAATAAATTTCAAGGTATTTGTGTTACCTGCGACGCGGAGTAAAAGCTAAAGTGAATCCCTGACGCGATTAGACTTAGGGCAGCCCAGGGACAGCTTTAGATGGCCAATGGTTGAGGTACAAAGCGCAAGTAATGTCTCACGTAAAGCACAAAAATCAATATGTGCAAAGTAAAAAAAAAAATAAATAGAAGAAAAATGAAATAAAATGTATACCAAAGTGATTTATATTTCAGGTTTTTTCGTCTACAGCGGTAAACATTCGATTTGTGTGCACAGATAAGTCAGACATTTTAATCTTACAAAATTATCCTGTAATACTCAACTAACAAAACTAAGAAAAACCACATCATTAAAATATGCTTTTGCAGCAATCTTATTGTTTGGTATTTGAGTTGTTTAGCCAACTATTCGGGGAGAAAAAAAAAACTCAACGCAAAATCTCATTAAACATCCGCATTTTAATCAGCATTAATTTCCAGGGAAGGCAGCAAATATTTCGCTTGCATAATGCTGTAACGACCACGCCTCCAATCTGCTGCCCGCCCCCCCGTTGGTTGAATGCGTTAATGAAAGGAAAACTGCTGGTAACAAGAAGATAGCAAAACAACAACAAAACTTGGCAACAACAATAACAAAAATACTGGCAAAAAGAGATGCCATGCGAATCGTTGTTAATGAATTTTAATTACGCAAATAAGTTTGCTTGGCCAGTTGCTGCCAATTCACAGCAGTTGTTTTTTTTTTTTTTTTTTTTTTTTTTGTATTCTTGCCACCCCAGTTAAACGCACTTGATGACTTTGGGTGGTTAAGTAAAGGAAAAACAGCAATCGTAAACAAGCAGCTTAAAAGAGCAGCAGAATAAATGCTTTGCCTGACAAATTTTCTTTGTTGCGGTGACAGGAAACGGAAATGATTTTTGATGCTAGCCTAAAGACATCTAGAAAATGGCACATGGCTTTTAATACATTCTTTTGGTATTAAAACAAATTTGACTTTGATGAGCATTTTGTTACCGCCAGCAAATTGCTCATACGCTCCGTTTTGCAGCGACAAACATTTCTTTAATTTGCTGCTTGCCTCCTTTATGTGGCATGTTCGGCTTTCTTCTTTTCTACTTTTCGCATTTGGCGACCGATTTTGTTGCGTGTCGATGCATAGGTGAAAATTTGTTACCTGTTTCTTTTTGTGTATTTTTTGTGAATGGTTATTAATTTTCCACTTTCCACTTGAGTGCACTGAACATCTGCCATTTGGCCATGGCTCATTGTTTGTTTCAGGTTTTCAGGTTTTTATGAGCCGCATGAAAAATGTATTTAATAAATTTGCCAGGCATTTTTTTTTTTGTTCTTTTTATGAAAGCACTAAAATTCAGGCTATAAAGCGAGTTAAGCACGAACAGACCTTTTTGAGTTGGAATTATTTAAATTCATCGGTATTAGTTTTTTGTGGATTACCACATAAATTGAAAATTAATAGAACACATCGACTATTCCAACATTCCATGAATAATAAAATTCATAGAACGCTCAATTGATTTAAATTGTTTTTGGTTATTATATTTGACAAGAGTTGGATGAAAATTCCATTTTATAAATCATTATTATTGGATATTAAATATATGCTAAATTAAATATTAATTATATTAAATCTATTTCGACAGCTGTTAAATAAATGACAATTTCAACAAAATTTTATTAAATGTCATTTAGTTGACCGCAATTTCCGGACATTCATTTGTACAGGTGCTTCGTGATTAATTGCTAGCACTATAAATAAACAGTTGACATTCGAAAAATATACAAAAAAAAAAACAAAAAGACATGAATTCACTGCTCTTGAATGATTTAATGCCTCTGGCAAAGCACTTCGGGCAGCTGTCGGAGGTAGCAAAGGGACTACTGTTACCACTTGACACTGGCAAAGCCATCAACGAAATTTGGCCAGCCGCATTTCAGCTTTTTCGCCTTGCACACCTGACTGGCCACCGCCCACTGACCACCTCCCACTGGTCAACTGCCTGCCTCAACTACCTGCCACACCTGCCTGCCTCACATGCCTGCCTCACATGCCACTGCGGACACAGCTCAACAAAACAACCTTGCAAAAATGCACAATACAACACAATTTTTCAAGCCACAAAACAGTTTCTGCTTCGGTTTCCTTTTTTTTTTTTGTTGTTGTTGTTTGTAATGTTGTTGCCGCTTTTACTGATAGTGTTGGCCAAAAGACCTTACGTGTCAATTTATTATAACTTATTCAAGGAAAGCATTTTTGCTATCTGCGTGAAAAAAGCCATAAAAAATGAACGCTGTTTCAACCAGAAAGAGCGCCCCTTACATAAATAGCACAGCTTACTCCGACCCAATCCTTATATATATATATCCTAAGTATAAACAATAATGTGTGAGTTTTATTGTACAGAATTAGAAATTACCCAAAAACATATTGCAATCATACTTTTTCGCACATAATCTCAAATATTAAATGTGCTTCTGGCACACAACTCATTTCACAGGGTATCTTTGTGTCTAAAAAAACTATTTTAGTAATGTTTCTGGTTCCGTTGATGGTCCCCGCCCAAAAAACTCAAACACGCACAGTTCCGCTTCAAGTATATTAGCAAAGCTCTTGCCCCTGAGTTCTGGGCAGATTGCCAAAAATTCTTCAACATTTTGTGGGACTCAATCAGTAATCGATCGATTTTTTTTTTATTAGAGGGTTGTCCGCTCATAGAAGTTAATTGCTTTGCCAAACTTGCCAGCACAAAAGTTATCCAAAAGACGGCAAAAATGAAAAACAACAATAGAAGAGAAGAAAAAAAAAGCTGTCGCAGAGTTTTTATTATGGAATGACAGTTATCGTATTAAAAATCAAAGTTTTACATAACTTTTGATAGATACTTAAGCACAGTGAGACTTTTGCTATAATTTCTTTTCGATATATTTTTTTATTTTGTACATTTGATTACAGCAAAAGCAGCAACAAAAATACAAGCCGTCTTTCGAGGTCACAAAGTGAGAGAAACCATGAAAAAATCGGAAACCAAAACCACAACCAACAATGGCAGCGCCATCCCCGCCGCCGCCGCTGCAGCCGCCGAGGCAGCCTCCTCATCTGCGGAGCCCACCAAAGCGGAGCTCGAGGCTGAATTCGATCCGAACGACAAAGGTAAGTCCCATACCATATTAAAGTACTCCAAAGTGTTAAGCAAGATTGAAGCGTACGAACACCAATGATATTGGTTTACATTCAGCAAATATTTACTTTGTCCAAGTTGAATGATGCACTCCGATAACTGAAGCTGGCCAAAGCGGATCTAAAGAAACATTCCACTTTGATGTGCTCGTATTTAAATTCATAGCAGAAATGGGAAAAAAGTATAAGAATTTTATATGAGTTGCTCAATTCTAAAAAATTGGTACAAGGACGAAATTTCCACAACGAGCTCATTTTATGCTTGATTCACTTAGATCAAATAAATGTGTCTCATTAAAAAAGTACATCTAAATTTTGTATGTATACATAAAGAGACACATGACAACTTGAGAGGTTGATGGGATGCGATGTTATCCTACTTGGTCATTATTAGCTCAACTCGTGACACAGTTGCGAGTGCCTTGGCTAAGTGCTATCTTGTTAACCTGCTTGCTCATGGCTTGGCACATTAATCACGGCCTACACTTGCCGAAACACTCGGGTACATTTATTTGACACATTGCGTCAGCTCAATCTACATCATCCCCTCGGCCTATGCCGCCCCCTTTTGCGTAACGGCATAACTTCATTTTCAGGCGTTGTCCTTGGGGGATTGCCTTCTGACATCGTTGGCAAATCAGCAACTTTACACCCATGCTGAAATTACAGTTTGAACAACTTGCAACTTCCCCTTGTATGTAATGAAAACTTTGGCGTTACCGTTACGCAATATATTTTCCGAGTGTAAGAAAAAATTTGTCAACAATAACATCGGTTGTGCTGCTCCTTTTGCTTAGACTTGCCTGCGTATGTCAGCCGGGTTCCTTATGGATATATATATATATATATACATATATATGCAAAGTTTACAGGCAGACTGTATCCTTACCCCGCACCACCCCTTAGCTTTAACGAATGGGTATTTAATTGTGGCCCTGACAGATCCGCAACTCTTATAAATAACACAAAAACTTCAAGCGACACAGCGACATTTTTTCCCCCGAGAGAGAGAGAGAGAGAGAGAGAGAGAGAGAGAGAGCAGTGGCTGAGGATCTGCTAGTGGCACGTTTAACCCTATTAAGCCATAAGCAGCCACTGACAATATTTAGCCATAATTCCGTAGAAAGATAGTCACGCTATCAAACTGGCATAGCTCATTAAAAACTTAAAGTGTGTCATCAGAGCGCATAATCAACGAGGACGACGCCAGTTTCACATGGATCCCCAACATAGGGAGACAGACATCGCCTCTGCTGCTGCTGCTACTGCTTAATTATGTCTCACATACATATACATTTCATACATATATATGTATGTATGTATATGTCACTGCACATATGTGTATGACAATGGCTAATTAGACGCGGTTCACAAGTCAAAGCGATGTGCAAATGCATGAAAAAAAAAAAAAACCCGGCGACTTATTGTTGCACAGTTGCACTCAATTACAGCAGCATAAGCGAAATAAGAACACTTCTCGGAAGGCCACACACATCAGTCCGACCACATTTCATCTGTCAGCTGTGGATTAATACTTTGTCACCTTGAAAAGCTCATTTTTTCTCTTTTTGTTAGTAGCATGGCTAAAAATAGAGTTAAGATTAGCATATATCAAATACTAATGATATCAATATCAATCTCGAAGACTGGCATAAATCACATATCGAAAACATATTAATTCATTTAGAAATGATAAATTACAAAGCATTAGTTTTATTCATTTATTTTTATTAATTAAGTTTCAATTTGGAGTTGTCCAACTATTTATGTGCCATAAAATGTATTTTAATTTATATTTATTTTTATTATAGTATTGTTTAAGTGCCATAAAATTTATTTTCATTTATATTTATTTTAATTTATATTTTTTTTTATTATAGTATTGTTTAACTGCCGTTTTTTGCACTTGAAACTTTCATTGTTTTAGACTAAAATTTCACACCTGTTTCACACCTGGACATAGGAAACCGCTTTCCAGCAAAACTGACGGTTAAAACTTCATCATTATTCAAAGTTGGCTGTTGCAACAACAGTGGACGAACATCAGCTGGTGTTGGCCTAGTTTTCAAATTGCACTACTTTCGCAGCGATAACAAACAACTAAGCCACAACAACAGCGTTCTTGGCCATTTGCAAATTATTTAGTTAGTGCTTGGCTTACGCGAATGCAATAACGCCCATTTGCCATGCAAATGAGCCAAAATAACCAGCAAACACACACACACATAATACACACGCACATAATACACACGCACACACACATATGCACACACACAAATACGCACACACAGTACATTAGAGAGAGTTGAATGGAAATGGAAAACCATAGGTATTTTATAGGTTATTTTCTTGTTGCATTCGTATTTCGGTAAATAATATGGCTTTGAAATGTTTCCGGTCTGGGCATTTCGAGCATTTGCTTTGTGAATAACGTACAAGCATTTACGAGAATATCAACACACACAAACAGACACACACACAACACACACAGCTCCCTTATATACACAATACGCTGGCATATGCTTAAAACATTTGGCCTAATGCCTTTGAAGGTCGCCCAGTTGTCTGGCAATTTGTTTTTCGGCCATGTCGATTTGCAATTTTGGCCCCATTTCACTTGCATAATCATTTTCTTGCTAATTGTTGTTTACTGCAGGCAAAATATTGCCCTGTATTAACTGCCCTTTGAGATCGTGTTGCGTTGGATAACTTTGAGAATTATTCGAACATTTGCTTGCAACTGCCAAGTCGGTCATTAAAATGCAAATATATGCCAAATGCTAACGATTTAGCCACTTAGCCCCTAATTGGCTTACACATAATACAAAATTGAGCTTAACTATGATTACAAATAAAATACGTTTTTAGCCTAAATTCTTGTAAAGTTTTGATTTCTCTTGTCTTGAAAGGGAGTTTTGTAAATTCGTCTTTAAATAAAAGATTACAATTTGTGCTGTTGATGGTGACAAAGCCAAAACAAACCAAATTAATAACTTTCCAACACTTTCGTAGCTTTAATTACGCTTAGTTGAATGTTGGATAAGACTGTGCGAGTCGAGAAGAACGCTCGAAAAAGATTACTTATAAGTCTTCACTAAGTCGAAACACACATGGAGAGGGTTTATTGGCTTGGTGCGTGTCAGCCGGATGTTGAGAGTAACAACCACATCTGCTGATAAAGCAGACGCAACGTTTTTTTTTTTTTTTTGTTTTTTTTTCTAATTGGATTTTCGGTTTTCAGAGCAGTTGTAATTCCATTTACACCACAACAAAGCACAGCCGCTGGCCGATACATTTAAGTATACTGTTAAGTGTCTTGTTGTTGTTAGTCTTGTTGCTTATTCGCAGCTGTGCCACAAGCAAAAAAAACAAAAAAAAAAAAAAAGGCAAACACAAAAAGGCGAATCCGGCAAACACGCGCAGTAATGCGGTCGTATTTAAACAGGAAAAACAAAAAAAAAAACGAGAGAAAAAAAAAGAACACAAACACGCAAAAAGCATGAACTAAAAAATGTTTCGGTCGCTTGTTGCAACACACCCGCATTAATGCGTGTACACACACACACACACAAAGCACACACACACACATATACACGCACGCTCACACTTACAGCTCTAGGCTGGAGCTCAGGTGTTCTGGTATGTAGGCAACACAAAAGTAAACTTCTCAGCGGACCCTTGAAAAATAAAACGGGCGACAACATTTCAGTGACGGTTGCTTAATTTATAATGCACAGTAGCCAAAATAAAAAACTGCCATAGATTATGCCAGTGTGAGTGTGCGAGTGTGTGTGTGTGTGTATGTGCGTGTGCGCGTGTGTATGCGAGTGTGCGTGTGTGCGCGTGTGTGTGTATCTTTTGGGTCTGTTTGTAAGACAGCTGGATTTGTATTCATTAGAAATGCTGCTAAACGTTTTGCACAGCTTTTTGGTCTGTCGCCCCGTTGTCGACCGCATTTTAAATATTTTAGCAACTTGGCACCTTTTACGCAGTCTTCTTCTTTTTCGTTTTCCTTGTGCTGAAATGCCAATAGACAGCTGAAACACACTTTCCTTACATATATATATATATATATATATAAATAAATATGTTTATTGCTGCTTTCGAAAACACTTTGTAAATATTAAATTGTGGCTTCAATTCATAAATTTCTTGTCCAAAATTTAAACTGGGTTTGTTCTTTGCATCGGCGATGACCTCAAGTCATTTTATGGTCGGTTGAGATTGGTTTACCCCTTTTAATTGTTAGCTAATCAAATAATCATAAATTCTTTTCGAAATGAAATTGTGAATTATTTGTTCAACAAATTGATGTATAGACTTTTTGATAGTAAATTTCAATTAAAATCTGTGTGCAAAAATGCGTTGTGTTTGTTTTGCCTCATCTCAAAAAATAAACACCTTATGTATATATTATATAAATTACATATATATTTTGTTGAGCTACTCAACACCTACAATAAATTGTATTTAATCTTTAAGCCAGTAGTAAATTATGGCTGGGATAAGCTTGAAGCACTGTTGACTTTTAATTAGTTTGTAGTGCCAAAGCAGCCCTAAAAACTCCAAACCCCTACCAAATGGCACAATAAGCCATAAGCTGACTTTGTGCCGGGATTTATATTAATTAAAGTATTTTGTTTGATTTGTCGTGGCTTCTATTGACAGTGTGTGTGTGCGTGTGTGTGTGTTGTGGGTGTGTGTTATTGGTGTGCGTAAATGCAGTTACGTTCAGTAATTACCAGTGGGACTGTCGACCGATATTATTCGGTTGGCTTAAGTCCGATTACCACAGGAGAATTTATAGTTGAAGCTTAATTAGCAACACAAACTCGATATTTATGTGATAAACATTTTTGTGCACATTATAACTTAAAAGGGTTAAAAATTTATAAATATTCATAAATATTTATTACATTTTGAATGTAACATTTTAATGGCGTCTTTGGAAACCTCTGCCCAAGAAGATATATTTGCGGCCAAACAGAGGAAAATAAAGAATGCCAGCGAAATGAAAATCTAACCTCTTTGGTTAACCACTAGACTTAGTGAGCGGAAATTGAAAAATGGGCTTAGTTTTTGGTACTGCAGCAGGAGTAGCTCTCGGGGTCACCGCAAGTCCTAGATAGGCATGGGAAAACGGAAAAGGTAAGACAAAAAATACTCGACACATTTTCTTTTTTTTTTTTAATGGGTTGTTTCCGAGCTTGACATTTTTGGCCAACCATTTCTTTTTCATCTTCTTTAAGCGAGTTGCCTGTCGTTGCCCATTTTTCATAGTTTGCCTGCCCCACCGGAAAGAAAATGTATATTCAATAAAACCTAAAAAAGCAAATATATAGCACCATTAAAAGTTCCAAAATATATACGTTTCCATTACAAGAAAAATTGCACAAATTTAAAGAGGCCATAAACTTGTACATCAGTTGCAAATTTACAAACAAACAACATATTTTTATCCATTTGGCCAGGAAGTACCAACAAGATGTCCATTTATATTTTGCCAGCCATACTGTGCACGTGTATCGCAAATGTAATTAAAATTCAGATTTATGACAAAGACTTAACAAAGTTATTATGGCAGCTGCCTGCGAATGACAGACACAGCCCGGACAGAGCCAAAAAAGCTGACAATTATTAAGTATGACATGCCAGAAAATGACAGCCACACAACCACTTAGCTTATCATTAACGCTTACACTCAAAAAAAAAAGGTATACCAAATCTGATATCTTTTTTTTAGGAATGTTTATACTTTAATCAAAAGTCTCAACTGTCAACTGAAACGCTTCCAAAATATATATGTAATATATATTTACAAGAGATTTCCATTAACTCACAAAAGGTATAACAAATCTGATATCTTTTTTTAGGAATGTTTATATTTTGACCAAAAGTCTCAACTGACAACTGAAACGTTTCCAAAATATATATGTAATATATATTTACAAGAGATGTTCACTCACTCACAAAAGGTATACCAAATCTGATATCTTTTTTAGGAATATTTATACTTCAATCAAAAGTCGCAACTGACAACTGAAACGTTTCCAAAATATATATATGTAATATATTTTGTCAAGAGATGTTCATTACATTTAAGTAAGAGTACTTAAGATTCGTTAGTCCTAGTTGTGAAATCGTCTATAATTTTCTTTAAAAATATTATGTGCTCATTATGCGAGTGTCTGGGTCTTCACTTGCCATCTGTATATGACACAATTACCCAGCACACGACACAGGATTTTCACTCTTGTTAATGACACCCAAAACAACACTTTCACACACACTCACACACACTCACACACACACACATACTCAGACATTGTCGCAAGCCTCTCGTGTGTGCCTTGCTTTGTTTTATTTTTAATATAAAATTTGCATTGTTTTTTGTGTCGTGCGAGATGAATGTGGGTCAAGAGCGTTGCATGCCACATACAAATGGCAACACATGACACCAAGGGTTGTAGTTCTTGT
Organism: Drosophila melanosoma; assembly: GCA_035042045.1. Taxonomy (NCBI): domain Eukaryota; kingdom Metazoa; phylum Arthropoda; class Insecta; order Diptera; family Drosophilidae; genus Drosophila; species Drosophila melanosoma. The sequence goes on along the minus strand of JAWNLY010000170.1, from coordinate 1,678,879 downwards.
TGCCGTATTGTTGTCCAGTAAGCACACTCTCAATAATACCAATAATCATCACACCGAAGGGCAGCAGATGAAGTTGAAAAATTGTGTGAAAATCGCTGAGTATTTGCACAAAAATAAACGCAACACACGCTCGCAAACAGGTCGTATGATTGATTACCCTTGTGCATTGGGATGTGACTGATGGAATCTGGGAGCAGAAGTTTTTTATGCAAGGTCAGCAAAGCAATCAGCTTATTTTATCTGATTTCAACAAAAATCAAATGCTTGTCAGGGATCAGACATGAACACAAAGTAGTCGAATAGGTGAAAGTAATCCACGGAAAATGTTGACAAAGACTGATGATGGATGAAAAGGACTAGAAAAAGTTCTGCTATATTTATTTTATATATATATATATTTAGAGTATATCGAATTTCTCTTAGCTATTGATGGTCAATTTTGGAAGAGAACAAAAGGGAAATTAATTTATTTATATTCTGAGTTAAGCACTCATTAAAAGAAGAGGAAATGAGAACTCTTGTTTATAGAAGATTTATACTTACATATTTTTTTAAAATTATTAGAATCATTATTTATAGTCAAGGAAATGCAATTAAAATTGAGAACCCTTTTCTTGTTAACTAAAATTAAAATACTATCCTGAAAAATGCACTTGTAAAAAAATATAGAAACTGTTTTTGCAAAATTTTAAATGGAATTCATTCAGAAACATTACCATACGAAATTCCCTTTGAGGATGTTTCAAATTACGCACTAAAAACGCGATTATCTTAAGCAATTGGGTTTTAGAATATGGTTTATAGCTACTACAATTAATGTAGGTTTTGTGAAGTCGAGGAGGAGTCCTCAACTTTTAACAGAATTTATCGCCCTAGCCAGGAAAAGATGCAGCATCCTAGGGATGCATATTATGTTCGTTCAGGAACTGGGGTTGATGGAGGAGCTATAACCGGAGAAGGGGGCACAATATATCTAATAGGTCGCAGTGCACAAGACCCCAAATTTAATAATAATAATAACTACTACAATATAGTAAACATTCATGCATTATAAAAACTGCTTAAAACCCATAACCTTTTTGACAAGTTCTAAGGCTACAGGGAATAAAAAGGCAAATCGCCAAAGTCAAAGCAAACTTTAACTATATAATTAAAGCTGAAACTTTTTTTCAATATCATGCTCTAATACGTTTTTAATTTAAAGTTGAAATGTAATAAAATTCACCACTGACAACATGACTAACAACAACGACATGCTACCAACTGCTACCAAGACTGCTACTGAGCATGTCGAGCCCAAAAAAACGTTGCCAAAATAGTCAGACAATCAGGCCCAGACATCGATTGGCCATAAAGCGTTTCACTTGCAAATCGATGGCCAAATATCAAGTTATCTGCCAGTTCGTGCCTCTGGCCACAGGTACAACACTGCGTTAGGTGCAAAGTCAACTTGCACTGCAACATACAAACTCAATTTACATGCAACAGCCAACAGTGGGCGGCAGGACTTCCGAGCAGAGCACAACTGAGCTGCATGCTCTGATTTTAGCCAGTGTTAGCTGAGTTGCTTCGTGTTCTGTGTGCTGTGACAGGACACGCTCAGTACGTGAGAGTATGGTGAACATGTGTTGCCCACATTGCCCAGACATCCTTAGCCGAAGCGTGACAGGCACGAAAAACCGGCTACAACTGTTGCCAGAAAGTTTTCGTTATCAGTTTCGCCTCAATTTCGGTGGTAATTTTGCCAACTTTGTTTTTGAATCACAGATTTGCAACTAGACGCTTATTGTTTTATCAGAGTTTCACAACATTTATGTGCTTATCCAATTAATCATTTTCAGTACTTTATTTAATCAAGAAGTGTTGTTTTCTTTTAAGAAATTTAGTAGAATATGTTTATGCCAAAGATAAGTGAAATTTCATGCATATTCAGGTAGGAACAAACACATTTTGCTTTCCATTTTGTCACATGCACATTTTGTGCTCCTGCGACTTGGCTCATAAATGTCACAGTTATGGCCTTAGGGCTGGCAGTTTCCAGCTATTTGCACGTCTTGTGCTTATTTTAAATATTTTATAAATAAACAAAAAATGCAGCACGAGCGACGTGGCACGTGACTCAAATTCCAGTCACGTTTCTTACGCGGCGTATGTGTAATTTTATAACATTTACTGGCCAACCAACTCAACCACAATTAGTTGAACAAGCAAAAATACACACAAATGAAATACGAGAGTTCAGCAACAGCAACAGCAACAGCACTGAAGCCAATTTCGTTTTAACGCCTAATTGCGTTGAATATTTGATATGGTCTACAAGGAGCCGGGCACCAGAGAATCTTTCGAAATTAAATATATATTTACATTGTGCAGTTCAACGAAATCCCAAACAAGCAGCGGAAAGCGTAATCAGAAAATTTCTAAAGAGAATTTTTTGTAACATTTGCATAAGTGCACAGTGCTGAGAAAAAAAGTGTGGGGGAAAATAAATAAGAGAAATATCTGGCAACTGCATTACATAACGTATATTTGCAGTTAAGGTAAGCAACCAACTGATTTTCATCTTAAGGGTGGAAATATGAATATTTTATAAATGCTAAATGCATTTGCACGAAACGAAACGAATGCATGAATAACAACAACAAAAAAAAATATCTTGAATTATTAGCCAGATTGTGTCATAAGAAGAATACTAATCACAGCAATAAAATAACTGAATGTGACATATTAAATGCAAAAAAAATAATAACTGGTTTTGCCATAAATCAAACATGTAAATCCAAATGGAGTCTGGCAAAGAATATTTAATATTTATATTTGATATATAAATATTGAATTTTAAAAATATAACTCTACAAAGGCCAATGGGGAAGGCATTTTTTGTATTTGACCAATTATTCTTGTGCTAAGCGAAATTTCTCTTGAGTACTACACAATTAGTTGCTAATTACTTTTGGTGACGCTGCAAAAATAAGCTCATTAAGTAGACTGATGCAACATGCGTATAACTTTTTATTAAAAACTTTAACTTTGAGCTGGCAAATTATGGAGCACGTACTTGTGACTTGACCAAAATGTTGGCCACATTCACATGCATCCGTAGCTGAACATTACAAATGATGCTTAATTCTCTTTCAGACCTTTTTTGCGGTTGCCTCATGCATTTAATATGCAATCAGCATGCGGCAAAGTGCTGGGTTTTGGCCTCTCGTTTTTCCCTCGGGTTAACCGCAGTGGACATATTGCGTATACGTAATGTGATTAGTCTGACCATCATGGGAGTTGGCACACCAGTATCTTGACAGGCTCCATTTGTGCTGCGTGCTTTCAAACAGCGTTTGGGGAACATTTCATACTGATGTCGATTATTTCGCATGCGAATGCGAATGGAATATTTACAACCAACGCAGATTTTACATACAGAATGCGCAGTCAGGGCTTGTGTACATTGTCCCCACTGGGAAATGGAAACGTGCTGAATATTTGCTTAATACGAAAATATGTCCAGTGACAAATGAGAGTGATCAGATGTAAATTGGCTTGTGTCCTATTTATGGTACATAAATCACATTTAAAAATCAATATTTGGCGCTCGAAACTGTACTTTTTGATGACCATCTAAACTATCGATATGGTCAAGCTGTCAATTTTCATTCTCGAAAAAAAAAACCATATTCAATTTTTGCAACCACAGAATTTTTCTGACTTGTTCTCAAATGCAAAAAAAAAATAAAAAAATATTTATGGTCAATATTTACTGTGTAACTAAAACTTGTGTGACCCAATATCTGGTTCTAGTACGACGCCACATGAACAGCAGTTAATTAAAACTGCATAGTTGCAAATTGTTTTTGATGTACATAGTTTGGTGTAAAGTTTCAATTGAGTTTTGACCTTAATATGGCCAACAGAAAGCACTTAAAATGGCGGAAAAGTGTAGAAAACTTTGCTATTAACTAATTTATTTAGTTTTGGGGCGTTGGCCATGTGGCCACTTAAGTGTAGTGCAACATATTCAGCAATTAACACTCTCTTATATACATATCTCTCTCTCTCGTTCTTTTTTCATTCTCTTTCACACACACACACAGAGCTGTGCCATGCCGCGCTGAAGATCCAATCGACTTTCCGTGGCCATTTGGCACGCAAGCTGGTCAACAAGGACGAGCCCGAGGATGAGGACATTCAGGAGATAACCAAAAAGGTGGCCGAAGAGCTGGACATTGATCTGACCGATCCGGAGCTGAACAAGGCTGCCACCAAAATTCAAGCTTCGTTCCGTGGCCACAAGACACGCAAAGATACCACTAACGAATAAGCTGAGCAAAACGCTGTCTTTTTGAATTTGTTGCTGTCGACTGTCCGCAGAGCAGTCAACAAAATAAAAATTTATTGAAAATAAACAAAAGAAAACAAGAACAAATTGGTAAAAATGTAACTGTGCAAAGCCTAGGAAAGATGCTTGCACTAAATTTTTTAGTAAATATGTTAATAATGAAAATGATATTTATGAGCGGAGCAAATTTGTCATTGGAATGATATATATATATATATATACATATATAAATATATATATTAATTCATTAATTTTTAAGCAATAATTAACTTGATTAAATGGCAATTATTATACCGAACCTTTGAGTTGTACTCAGTTCACATAATTTTGAAAAAAATAACGCTTTAAAAATCTTAGAATAAATACTACGTCTTTATTTATAGAATGAATAAATATTAAAAATGTTGTTTAAAATGATTTGCTTGAGTTTTATGCATAATTTTCATTCAAAATAAAAGTAAGCCGACCCGAGCCAATTACTAGCTAAAAAAAAATATAGGCTTAACTTTCTCACACATTTCGAATGATAAGCAAAATTGAGATTCTTGTTTTATAGGTATTTTCTTTCATTATTTTTCTTTTAATAAAGAATTATTCAATTATGCAATATATGCAAAAGAAATTCGTTAACGCTTTTTAACATAATCTCCATAGTTTGCATAAGACAAATTGCTTATAAATTTCTTACAATTGTTAGAAACTTAAATTATCAATTAAATCAATAAATTTAATTTACTATTAAATTTGCTAATAATAAACCCAAAAACTTAATAACTCAATAGCCAAACTAAATGGCAAAGCAGTGTTAAAAATCAATTTGCAAAACATATTACAAAAGGCACGATGTTCCATAATTGATTGTAGGACAAAAACAATGATGACAAACCCAAGGGAAATGCTAAAATGCTGAAACATTTTTAAAACTTAACCGGTTTGTCTGGCCAAAGCCTAAAATCCAAACCAAATGCAGTGTATTGTTGTACCTACATAGGGAAACCCAAAAATAAATAAATAAATAAATAATACATATAAAGAACATAATTTTTAACTGATACTCAATGTTAAATAAATTGAAAAAAAAAAGCCGGTAAGGCACATTAGGGGTACTCAAGCGACAACAGCTACGAAACGTCAACAAATTTTTTTCAGCGAGCTACTTAAACTGATAAACAAGAACTCAAAACTAATCTGGTGGCACAATTTTATGTTTTTCTACCAAGTGTTTGTCTACTTGAAAATATATATATTATCAAAAAAACAAAATGAAAAGAACAAAAAAAATAATATATATATATATACCTATATATATATATATATATATACGTACAAGTATTATAGAAAATTGAAAAAAATTTAAAATAAAAATTCGCATAACACAAAGTAAAAATTTAATTAAAAATGCTAGCGAAATTGCAGCAAGGAAAATTGTTACAAAAGCAAACTACCAACAAAACTGTTTAAAATTCAAATTAATTACTACTAAATTAAAAACAAAACAAAAAACAAATAATGAAGAGCATTAAAATTATATTAGAGATCAAAGTAAAATTATACTAAAATGCATAAACAACTACATTAAACCAAGGTAAATAGCAATAAGTGACAAAAAATATTAATGAGAATAAATGTGAACAAAAGATAGCATAAACATAATACATCCAGCAAAACAACAAAAACCAAAAAAACCAAATGTCCCAACTAAATTTTAATTGAGTAATAAACATAAATAAAACTTGAGAAAATGCAAAAAAAAAAAAAAAAAACAAACAAAATGAGTTGTTCTTTATTCCAAACCGCATGCTACATTTTTTTGCTGGAACTGCAACTTTAGCCAACTGGCAGTCGCACAATGACAGTGCTTATTTTAGTCCTGTGATAGTAGAAGCTATATACCTCAACGGTTCCGTGCACATGGCCAACATTTAACGATTTTTTTGCTGGGTTGCTTGCTGCTTCACCGCCTCCTGCTTGAGGTCCTCATTCAGCTCCCCTCCAGCCGTGGACCGAAAAGTGGTGTCACTCTTCTCTCTCACGACTCACTGAAGGCTGAAGGTCGTTTGTTGCATTTGACATTTGCATTGAAAGCAGCACTGTGTCTTTTATAAATAGAGAAAATCAGTCAATCAGGTTAACAAACATTTCTACGCTTGCACTCAAAAAGGCTATAAATATGCTAAAATTGGTAAGTATTTGGATTAAAAGTTAAAAGTGTGGCATCAGCTGCTACTCTCGCAATTTGATTGATGGCACATAAGACACAGCTTGGCACTGCAAAGTGCGATGTTGCAACGGTGTTAGAGGCAACACAAGTGTCATCCTTCGTCAACGTGAAAAAAAAAAATGACAAAAGATGGATGAGGATAGAAAGGGAGTGGAGGAACCTCACCTGTTCCTGCTCTGCGACAAAGACGCTGACGTTGATGCCAATGCCAATGTTGATGCTGATGATGATGATGATGATGATGATAATGTTGCTCGTTGTATCGGTGGAATGAAGTTTTAAACAACATAATGAGTATGACAGCAATGTCAGGGCTTGACCTACAAAAGAACCCAGCTGCAGTGTACATTTTGTGAAGGTAACTTTCTGAAAAGAATAACCAACTGAGACGTCAAAGTGGAGGCCCTTTAAGAGAGAATTACTTAGCCTTTGGCCATAACTGGAAAAATTCTTAAATATTCAAGTTTCGAGCGAGCAATGCGCCGCCAGGGATGCAATAAAAATAAAATAAATGTGAAAAGAAAATAAAAAGCAGAAAACCCGCTGAGAGTATGTTCAGTCAAAATTGGACAAGTGCCACATGACGTAGGTGTGACTGGCAAATTGAACTTGCCAAAATTTGAAGCAAATGAACAAAGAGAAAGGGAGAGGGAGAGAAAGAGAGGTAAGTAATAGCAATTTGCATGCCATTGGAATTGCATGTCAATTTGAGTTCCCAGCACACCTATATGCACCAGGGGCATAGGGACGGCTGCAAACCGAGAATCGGGCAACGAGGACTGAGTAAGGCTCTTTGAGGCTGAGCGCGTTTGGCATTCAGTAAAGTTTTATTTTGTTTTTTTTTTACTGACTTTTTCACGGCTCACAAATATTTCAACGGTAAATTTATGCGCTTCCGTCTCCACGCGAAAAACAAAAACAACAAAAACGCAAACAAACAAAACAAACCGGGAAAAAAAGTGTAAGCCATCTACTATCTGGGCACGGTTTGAATGTGTGCAGCATGGCGTATGCGCAATTTATGAGGCCCTAAAAACAAAGCGCTGTATAAGTGCTCCTGGCATACAAAACTGCCACGATGACGTCGACTTAGTGAGCAATGCGTTTCCCCTCACACTCGCTTAGGACCCTCCAAGTGTTTACACTAATAGCGGCTGACACTATTATTCCACTTTGATTATAGAATAACCCTTTAAATGTTTATTGGAGTATAAAAATATAAAAAATATGATATCCTTTCTATAAAATGCTACACACAATAATAAGGCTTAAAGTAGACTGGATTTGATAAACAAAATGAAATAATCGTTTATCGTTACATATTTTCTTTGAATCCTATTTATGACTTTATTAGCTATTTAGCACTTTAAATGGCTTTGCGTGCGTGGGTTAAACCAATGTCATTCATAGTTATTGTGTTGCTCTCTGCCTTTCAGCCAAAACACTCGACATTTATCGCACATTTGCAGTTGCAACACACACATCAACTTTCAATTTCTAAAACCGCGCTGGAAGTTGCGGGCGGCGAGGGTGCTTGGGCGATGTGGATGCGAACGGATGGCAAATGAAATCCGTGCCAAATAAGCAACAGCTACAATCAAAAGAGTCGCACGACGACTGCTGCTGCTGCTGCTGTTGCTGCTGTTGCAACTGCTGCTGTTGCTGCCGCCTCTGCTTTTGCAACTGCTGCTGCTGTTGCAACTGCTGCTTTTCACACCTTTTGTGTGGATTTCAACCGCAAAATATGCCAACGAGTGTACAGACACGAATACGAATACCCACACACACATACATACACCCACACGCAGGCAGGCTCACAAGGACACCATTTTGGAGCAGAGTGCACGCTTAACTGTAAACTGCGCACTTGAGCGCATTACAAATGTTAAATGCTAAAAGTGTTGATACTGCGAACTGCTCATCAATATGGTTAAGCGCAGCAAGTTGGCAACACTTTCGTAAGTTTTGGTGAGTTCTTTAAATTTTCAAAGTTCGCCATGTGTAATTGGGCGAGAAAGACTAAGCCTTTAGTTTTTAAAGCACTTGCCCAGTTGGCGTAGTCGAAATCGTTTTGGGGAATGCGCTAAAGTGATTATTTGGTAGTGTGGCAGCGAGAGAACTGCAATTGGAAGGCTCGCTGCAATTGTGGTTCAACTTTATTTGTTTTGGATGCCGCCCCTGGACAGCAGCTGTCCGTTGTGAGTCCAGTCCGATTGTTCGTGGTGTTTGTGGCGGCAGCTCACTTGACAGTGCCACAGTGCCACACTGCCAGTGGCTAGCGTGGCGTATACATAATTTGTTGGCCAACTGCCATGACACTTCCTTTCGCCAGCAATCGACCTGCTTCCACCCACTTTTGTTCATTATGTCGAACGTTTGAGAATGTTGCCCTGGGCTAAATTAAATAAGAGCCCAAGTATTGAGCACTTAGATTTAGTTTTGCTTATTTTTATTTTTATTTTCATTTGTCTGAGCCAAGTTAAGCTGACTAACGTTTTGGACACTTCTTGTCGCAGTATTTGTAAGATTTGCCAGCATCGCAGACAGTTTTTGTAGCATTTGTAGTGTTCTTTTGACAGTGTAAAAATCTTAAGCATTCAAGCTTTCAAAACAATAAAATATAACCCATTCTTTTGAAATATAGTATTGTATATATATTTTCACATTAGAAGTACTTTTCATGTTTTGTTGAGTTGCAATCAATTTTGGTCGCTCTTTGTTCCACCTTTGTTTTGGCTAACATTCTGTCGTTAGTGGTTTTTGCAGTTCATTTTATTTTCCGGCTTCTCCGACGCATAACTGTTTCCTTTGTGTCCCACACACAAAACCTGTGAGGCATGTTGAATACTTTTCCTTTTGTACTACCAGATGCAATTTTATCGAACTTAACACACTTTTCGTTTACCACGTCTGATACCAGTTTGTGCTGTTCAGTTAACTAAAATATTTTCCACTTTCGGGCACATTTTTTGGACTCGCAATTTTCTGTGTTGCTCACCCACTATCGATTATTAAATGATTGGCTTCTGGCCAGAGTGAACAGAAAACCGAATTAACTTTGAGTTTATAACATAAACTATTTTTCCCGACAAGAACGCTTTTATAACTGAAGTTAAACTATAACAGAATTTATATGCATGCGGGATAGCTATGGATATAGCTTGGCGCTTTATAATTAGACAAACGAACAATAAGTTCAATCAACCTTTTAACCAATCGGAAAGACCAACTTCTGGGCCACCCAAACTACCAATTGGTAATCATAATAAATGTGATTTACTTTTGCCACCCTATGAATACGATATGTTTGCCTGGCAAACAGCAATTATGCGACTTTGTCGACATGTTGTGGCTAAATTGACTTTATTTGTTGGTGCTACAATAATTACAGTTATTTTTGGAAGGAAGTATTTATAAATTGTTGAACAACTTTTGATATGCTGCTGTTGACAGAGTTATTGAGATGGTATTAACCAGAGTTGTCGCACAACTTTAAGATCTATTTATAAGAATCGCCAGTCGACGGCATATCGAATCCTTTTTTTTTTGTCACTGACCAAGGATAAATGGCCGAGGTCAAAGCCAATGAACTCGCTATGTGCTGACAAGCTGCTAACATTTATAATTTTAGGGTTTTTTCTTTTATTAACCCCACAGAGAACAGCATTTGATGTATTGTGTGTTATGCGTACAAAGGAAACTCTTTGGCATTTTTGCTGGCTTCACAGAATGGCATTAATTTTTCATGTTGCTCGTCCGATTTTATGGCCCTTATGCCATTTTTTTGTTTTTTTTTTTTGTTTTGTATTTATATTCTTTGTCTTTAAATTTTATAAATTAGAGTTGTGCCGCATTGCTTTATTGTGTGGCTTAACCCAAAAAGTTAGTTGTCATTCTGCTTAATAGTCGACGTTCACCTTTTTTTTCTCCATTTATTAATGTGTTTTTTGTGTTTATTATGTTTTGTAATCATCATCATTTTGTACCGGATGTGATTATGAACCCAAATAATATTTTACACATTTTTTTGCAGAGCTATTCCATTCCATACCATTTGGACATTTGCCCTTGAAACTGTTGTGTATGATAATTAAAACGATGAACAAGCCCAACTCGAACAGTTTCATTTTCCGTTGCAAACTGTGTCTTTATTTAACTCACAATTTATAATAATACTACGAATATATATTGATTGGCCATGCTTTGAGTATGCCAAATTGAACAATTTCCCGTATCAAACGGCTACTACATTTTTAAGGCAATTTCACTTTTCAATTTCAGCCAAACAAAATTGCTCATAACATAATTCTTAAGGTTTCGAAATCGCACGTTGGAACGCACGGCTGGAACAAATCTTAAGACTCACTGCGATTTTTCAGCAAAGCACCTGCGGCAAAATAAATAAAAATAAAAGAGAAAAAAAATGTGAACAGCCGTAAGAGCAACAGCAGCTTGCAAGTAAAACATGTGAAATCAAATGTTCTTACAGCATAATGAAAAAGTGTACACAGCGCGTATACTCAATGTTTTTTGCAATGTTTGCTTGAGTGGGATGTGAACACGACAGCACCGCCCACCGCCCACCGCACCACTACATACACAAATGTGTGCCTGGCTTAATTACTTATTCGAGTAAACTTATATTTTGACGAATCTTGAATACTCTTCCGACATTGAAATATGTTCTATTAAAATCGGAGGAAAAAAAAAAATATTTTTTTTTTTTAAGTTATAAAATAGTTTACACAATAAAATCGAACTAGGACTTGATTTAAAGAGTATTTATTCAACTACAACTAAGAGGCATCTTCAATAATTCGGCGATCTGAGGCTGGAGAATCACTGGATTCCTGTTGGTGCTCATCGATTGCCTAATTGCGATCTGTATATCTGTGGACATTGCTGCATGCATCGGCTATAATGCCAGTTATCCATAGACAGTAAAATTATATCTTCTGGAATGAGTAATGGATATAATTTTCATCGCGAATCCTCTAAGATGTGCTTACTCAATCGTATGTGTTATGTGTCTGCTGCTATTTCGGATCTATCAATGCATTTGCTGTAACTTCTGCAGTCCAGTTACAGCAGTCGATATACGCAATAAATATCGGAAACCATTCAATAGACTCCTGCTGGTGTTTTCTGGTCCCTATCTGCTACTCCTCATCGTGTGCAGCTTTATTTCGACCGTTTATAATCTAATGCACTTAGATGTGGCTATATTGACGGAAGTAAAAAAAAAACATCTTCTGCAAGTTGGCAATGGCTTTGTTGTTTAAGCTGCTTGTTGGGGCCAATGCATTTCATCGATGTGTTCACTGTTGCTTCCTAATTAAGCTGCTCTCCGAGGAGAAGCACAAAAACTTGCACAAAACTCAAAATCTAGGCGAATATAGAATTTTATTTTTTGTCACTGCTTAATATGCAAATCATCAGAATTACATATGCATATGCTAAAAATGCAAAGTTTTGTATCTTTCTGCTAGTAAAAGGGTGTTATTTAATCGTCTTATTTGTATTTGCTCTATTTGGTGTTATGCCAATTATAGTAAATTATTGCAATGAAAAATGGTCGATTTCACAAATTGGTAATTTCATATTTAAATGACAACAATCAGTGCTATGGAAATTCTTAATAATTCCTTTTTTGCTTGGCAACATTTGAATGCCACAGGCTGAATGTATATGACCAGCCGGGGCAAAACTCAATTTGCATAATTTTCGTGTTTTGATTCAGTCTATGACGACCCCAACACATCGTGCCTGAATGGCCAACGCGTTGGTCAGCTGCAGTTAAGAATGCGTTAGTTTGAAATGCGTAGCAGAAGGGAAAGAAGAAGTGGGGAAAATTCACACAGTTTCAACCGCTTCGTTGAGAGGCCATGTCACCGGTCTGCATATGACAGCTTTGATTGAGGCCATCAATGACAGCGGCAGACACGAGTTAACCCAACGCAAATGGCCACTGGACAGTTGGCAATCAACTGTGCTTGGCTTCCATGCTGCAAATGGCTCTTACAATGCGACTTAAATGAGCAGAGGCAGAAGCTGACAACTCAACCACCTTCTTTCGCTACAATAAATACATTCTTGTTGTGATCTCATGTCAAGCTCAATTTGTGCTATTTATGCTTACCATTTGTTGCGTAAATCGGACGGCCAAATACTTAGTCTTATGGAACTATCCTATTTTATATTTGCTTCCGCTTGTACGCTCTCGTCGTGAAGGTAATAAAACTATCAGTGAAATGCATGGCTGTGCATTTATCATCAGGCCAAACAAATTGGCAAACGACAGCAAAGTCTAAGTTTACCCTACACTCAAAGAAAAAAATATGTCCCCGAATTTATGAAATGTGTTTTCGAAGAAGATATGTATTATATTTAAGTATTTTCCTTAAGTATTAAACCATTCATTTTCTTTGGAAGAAACATAGTTTTTAAAAGTAGATATGATAACACTTTTTATATGATAAAGCGTGCCTCTGGCAATATTCACTTTGTGAAAATTAAGATAATGAATTAAAAATAGTTTTTTTTTGTGTATGTTTTACATCTTTAGCTCATCGCTTTAAACAATCAGGTTAGCAGGTGCTGGCAAAGACGCCTAACAGACATGTCTTATCAACATTTATGGCACTTTTATGAGGACTTTTCTCAAACACACACACACATACACAGGTGTGCACACCCAGATTCAAATGTATTCCAAGTTGACAGCGGATGCTGAAAATCATTGAAGCGCCAAATAGAGCAATAATCTTGCCACTGTTTGAAAACGGTAGATGCAACCAGAGAGGGTTGAATGGTGGCAACACGACATGCATAACAAACAACTGCAGCTTATGGATGCTTGTGGGCGTGTCGCTGGAGTGTCTGATGCTGGGCAACGATAAATTTAATAACACATAGCAAAGCCAACAAGTAACATTTTAACCAGCCCCCTTTGCTCAGGGGTGTGTCCTTGGTGCGCCTAAAAGCATGCATAACGATATTATGAGTGACCTTTCAATATTGTGGTACTACTTACTCACATGTTTCAGCAGCACACTTGAATCACTTTGCCTCCATCCTCCGCCACCCGCCCAGCCATTAATGACTGGCCAAGCAGCTGCATTGAATTATTGAGTTCTCATCAATATAACGGACAACGCCTACCCAACAGCACTATCAGCAGCAGCAGCATTAGCAGCAGCATCAGCAGCAGCAGCAGCATCAGCAGCAGCATCAACATCAGCAGCAGCAGCAGCATCAGCAGCAGCATCAGCAGCAGCCTCATCATCAACATTATTAACAGCAACGATTCCGATTCAGCTGGGCCCCAACTGGGAATCTACACACATACACAAACTCACATATAAACATACTATTGTATATGGCTGCTCATATATTAAAGTGAGCGCAACACACACACACAAACAAACGGAAAAGGTGAAATTGCTGTGCTATGTATATAAACATACAGGGTGCTCTTGTGTGTGGGAACAATCACACTAAGTGGGTGTTTCATTTAACCGAACACCCTGTTTATTGCCAAAGTAACCTGCCATCTGCCCAGAGCATGCTCGCTGCAGCGCTTTTAAATATTTTATATTTCAAATAATTTGATTGGCAATCTGCATTGAAAACAGACACACACAAACACACATCTATACCATTTTATTATTGCACACACACACACATATATGCATATGTTATGCGGAAGATGAGCATGTCTGACAACGCAAGGAACTGATGTTTGTCTCGGACTTTGTCGAGAATTTTAATTAGAAATATAATCGGTTTAACTGTGTATTTAAGAGAATACTCACCGGCAGCAGCAACAATTAAATAATAATCCTTTCTTAATTGTCTGCGTCACATCCCTTTCAGCTTAGCAAAAACTGTGCATTGTTTTCACTTTCAACTTTATCTTGGTCCTAACAACAAAAGACAAAGTGAAGAAAAAGATTTAAAAGGCACAACGACAACAAGTTGTGCCACTGAATGCAGGAAACATAAAACGCAGTTATTTTAAGTTCGGAGAGTATCGCAAAACCATGCTAAATGACATTAAACAACTTTGTAATGATAGAACTTAATAATAAATTAACACAATTTGATCATAATTAGTATTACGTGCCTCAATATTGCTTGCTAGCTGCAGCTTTCTGATCACTTTAAAGATGTCTTCATAAATCTGTTTCGCTCCATTTTTTTTTTAGCTGTTCTCAACAGTTGTTCTTCCTTCACAATCTTTATTTGCGATGATAAATTGCAAATAAAGATTCAATGAGAATTTAAATTTGAAACGCAGCCGCAATAACTAAATAGGCAAGCATCATTTGATCTGCACCAAAACAGAGTTTAAATTTAAGTGACTCTTTTGCGGTCAATTTTTTAAGTCGGACTGCTTAAAGTGGCAATCCAATCTATATTTACAGAATCTCCTCTCACTTTCCAATTCTCACTCTCTTTAGTCGCCTAATGAAGCCCGCTTTCAGGCATTTTCATTTCCTTTGTGTATTCACCACGAACTGGAATTATTAACATAGATATAAACAGCGACGCAGATATTGCTTTCATCTCGTAATCAATGATAATAATTGCAAATGCCTTTGATTGCTTAGATGCTGCATATCGTTTTTTTTTTTTTTACTACTAAGTCTGTGTTGCTTTAATTAAGGACTGCAGGCTACGCTAATGAGACATTGCTGACCTCCTCCGGGGAGCAGGTAAGAACTTAATTAGTTAACGTACCGCACGTACCAATCGATAAGGTTTGTTACAATGGAGCCAAAGTGCAAGCTAAATGTTAATGGATACCAAACGATGCTCATTAGAGCAGCTAGCAAAATAGTTAATTTGGTGAAGAAAAACCAAAAGCCATTAGCTGATCAGATACATTTATATGCCAAGTGCATAAAAACTTAGTGCAGACTTGTACAGAATATATATGAGCTGACTTCAAGCAATTATTATTTAAATGTTGTATTTGCTCCTTGCTCCACTGTCTAGCTAGCTAAGCTAGGCTCATTCTTGTTATATTTTGTGTGTCAAACACCGGCTTATCTCAAGTTTCGTTAGCATATCTATTTCAAGTGTTTCGCCAAAAAAGTCTACTCCATAAGCCTGCCACAAATTCTTCTTTAACAATCGGCGAGTCCTTCCCCTATATGCAAATATCGTTTCCATGCCTCGCAGCAAGACACAGAATTGTGGTTGCTATAGTTATTGTTGTTGTTGTTGTTGTTGTTGTTGTTGCTGTTGCTGGCATTATATTAAGTCAGGTGCAAATGTGACGCGCACACGTGTATTCTAAAGGTCGAATGTCACAGCACAGGAAGTATGCTAAATACGCACGGCAGTAATGTGCCAGTGCCTAGATTTTGAGTGTCTCACGAGACAGAGAGTCATAGGGAGAATTAGAGAAAGAGAGAGAAGCACAATTGATTTAGATTTCTGGCATACACTTGAAATTGTCAATCAGCAATCAGCTGGGGGTGGCAGCAATGCCCCCAAGTTCAAGTTCCACAAATTAATTAAGTTTATGCTAATTGGCCGGCTGAGGCGCAAGGCATTAATTATGTCACATGGCATATGGTGTATATGCGCAGCGCAACGTACCGTAAATTAAATTCAAATCAAATGTATTGCAAATTTGCATAATGGCCCTGAGTTGGAAGAACAACAACAGGAATAGCAACAACAACTACTGCGGCAACAACCGACTAAAAGCAGGCCAAACACATTATCAATCACTAATCGATGAAATCGATAAGGCAAACAAACATGGCGATGCATGCCCAGAAATTTCACATCGACACGCTCTTCTCCTTCCCCTCCCCCTTAGCACTTAACGATAGCAACGTGCAAAGTGAATTTGAATTGTTGCAAATAAAGTAAAATCAAATCCCGAACAGATGTGCAGCATGGTAAAAAGAAAGTTTCCAGACAAAACTATCGGCTTCTGGCCTTTGTTTTACCTGTATGCCTTTGGCTAGTTCATATCGCTTATCACACATCTCTAGTTGTCAAAGTCAATGGAGCCCAGTGACCTATCTCATGTATGGTTAACTGCTAATTGAATTTACAGCTGATTAAGCCGTTCCAGTTGCCAGTGGCTTGTACTTTGTGTCCCACATATCTGAGGGGTAACTGCTTGTTTTTGGAGACCCTTCAATCATTTTTATTTCATGATTTATTCGTACAGACACTAAAATGCTTTTGGCTCAGTTTTATCTGCCGCAAAAATTTAATGGCATTTTATCTACAAATGGACAGCTAAGAGGCCGTGACGCCAATTGACACCCATTTCAAAATGTTCATTGCTTTTTTTGTATTGGAAGTTTTGGGTACTTTTACATATTTAAAATTCCCTGCTGCTTTAACCGAAATTGCGTTTTTTTTTTGAATGCGCAAAGTTCGCGGATTTAATTCAAATGTGTCCCAAGGGTGGGCTAACAAGTTAAATTAATACGTGATAAAAACGGGTATAACTTTTTTGTGTATAAAAAAAAAAAATTAAAAACCCATGATACAAGACATTTTAAAAGTAATACAAGCCACAAGCACATGTATAATTTTCCAGTCTTAAAAAAATTTGGTAGAAATATGTTCAAACAGTCAAATGTTTCCTGGCACGCCTCCTGGAATTTCCCTAGCCTCATATGCCGCATCACTTAATCCTTACGGGCCCGATAAGTTACCCAACAGTTTGCCTCAAACGTTAACAGAGCCCACTGCTCCGAGCCCATTTTGATATGTTGGAATGGAACATAACTGAAAAAATTTCTGATATGTGTGAAAGTGGGCTGAAATAAACTCAAGTTTGAGTCAACCTTGAGCATAAGATGCACAGTTGTAACCTAGACACACAAAACAAAGAGGAAGCTTTCTCAACAGTTCTGTTGAAAGCTTTCTGCCAATTTTAACATATAAATAAACAGAATACTGGTTATGCTATTTGAAAGCTTTAATCACGGAATAAAACCCTAAGGGCAAACAGTTTTTTTACATGATTTTAAACCGTTTGCTGCTTAAGCTGACATTACATTGATTTTGGTGTATATATGTATATATAATAGATAATAAGTTAAACATACGCACACACACTAGCGTATACATGCATTAATATATATCTATATAATCTGTATAACTTAAAGCTTGCATTATTTGTGATATTTAATATGATTCTAAATCAATTGTGCCTAGCTTATTTATCATACACTGTCATGATCTCTATTCTCTCATTTTGGTAATCCAGAATCCTCAACAGGAACTGGTTTGCGTGACAAATACAACACGATAATGGTAGTCAGGGCGCTGACCAGGAATATAACATCAAACCAACGATGATAGAAATTGAAGTGCAAATTTCCAAGCACCTCAGTGATGATCACACGATACTCAGCCGGCATATTCATTCGCATCAGCAGAACTGATGAGCAGAAGTACATGCCCATAATTTGACCCAAAATCAGCACAATAATGTTGCTCGATTTGCTCGATGAAATGCGATAGAAAAACTGCAAGAAACGTAAACATTCAACAAATCATTTTGTTTATGGATTAAAAAAAACAATGCCTACCTTTGTGAGAGTAAGCAGCAGGCCGCGAATGGAGGTGACCACAATGCAGCCGACGAGCAGAAAGGAAATGTGCTGATTCCAGAATGCCAGATCAATATCAAAGCCGCACCAGTGCACGGCAATTTCCAAGCCACGCGTAACTGGATCTTTGCGACCAACACGATCGAAGATAATATTAATGCAACACTGCAAATTGCACAGATTAAGCAAACATTTCTAAAGATAGTTAACAAAATTTTGTACTTACCATAAATATTTTATAAACGCAGTAGACACTAAAGAAATGTCCGATAACATTAAAGTATTTGCCCTGTAGCGTTTGTGACCAACGTTGGCGCTCCTCCATATTTTTGAGTGAGCTTAGCTCAAGGAACACCGAGCGTTGCAGCTCCTCCAAACCGTAGACTTCCTGCTTCAGCTGATTGATGTCTGCAGGAAAATAGTTTATCTAAAATTGGTAGTTATACAAAGAAGACGCTTTTGCTTACCTTCCCCACCGCTGGTTGTGCGTTGTACAGCTGATGTCAGCATATCCCAAATTCGTGGCTTGGCATGATGCTGTTTATTATGATTATAGACGGCCATTGCGATGCGTCGCTTTTTGGCCGTCAGCATGTCTACAGTCAGAGCCAGGCGTCGCTCAAAGCACATGATGTCATTGCGCGAAACAGGCCTGCAGTGAAAAAACACTCGCAAGTTAGTCGAGATAAGAAATCAATTGTATATTGCGTGTTTTATGGCCGCTTACTTAATGAAATAGGTCATGCTGGTGTATGGATAATTCACAGCACCGAAGCCCGAAAGTATGGCCATGACTGTGACGCCAATAACACTAATTCGCGACACTCCCTGCTCGATGGTGAATATGCCATGCGAGGCGCTGAGCAGTGGGAAAGGTTCACCAATGCGCCAGAGACCGTAGAGGAAGATAAACCAACAGAGAGTGGTCAAAATGCGCACCCATTTGTCGGAAACTGCCAGAGAAATAAATGCAAAATAATTACTCTAACTAAATATGAATTACCAAGTGGTTACATACAGAAGGAAATGCTGTGTATCACAGAGTGGCAGATGTAGACGGGTATCACTGCTGTCACCATGAACAGCAGCAGCGTCAATCCAAGACGCCAATGGAAATACCGGGAGCTGGACTCCAGTACGCCAATGATTTCGAAGATTATCAGCTCAAACATTGTGATGGAAAGTGCAAATGTTGAGGAGAATATCAACTGCACGGAGATGTGGCGAATCTCATAATGCTTGAATAGCTGCTTGTTAAAAAATAGCCAGCCGCCGGCAAAGAACAGCATCTGAAACAAAGGAAATAATGCCAATTGTAATTCGAATACAGCTGACAAATTTAAAGCCACTTGCCTGGGAGACGAACACAATTACACAGTCGCCGAGAAAAGCCATTTTCGGTTGGGTGACAAGTTGTTACGTTTTGGTTGTCAATATTGTTTTGCTTAGGTGCATAGGTAGTGGCATTGCTTAGTTAGTTCTAATGTTCTTCACATTCATTAAATCGAAATTGCCAACAAGCAATATAAACAAATATGCCGATATGCTAATGCAGCGTTGCCAGACTGCACGACTAATCACTCATTGAAGTGACAATTTCACAAGTATCATTATTAAATGATAGTAACAAATATTTGGAAAATTCCAAGATTATCAAATCGAGCAGATAAATATGCTAATAAATATAAATTCAAATTTTAAAATATCTGCAAATAAAATAAGCAAATAAGTTCAGTGCTGTTGCCATCGAATCACGACCCGTGCAACTAGTCCATCTCTAATTACTGCACGGGAATCAGCTGTGCAACAACCACTTCAGTGTAATTTTGTAAATGTTTTTATTTTTAGACATAAATTAAACGTTAAATGTAACATACATTGACAAGTCCAAGAACATACACACAGGCAACAATGTCGTGTTATTATCGGCAATATGAAGAAACAACGGTCACAATTCCCAAATATTCTGTCGAAAGTTCAGCGGGGATCACATTTTATGACATTAAGGTATATAATTATACTAATGACACACACTACTTAAAAATTAATCCAATAATATTTACAAATAGGTTCAGGTGGCGAACGTGGAATGGTTTGTGGAGCGACGCTATCGCGATTTCGCTCAACTGCACGAAAAACTTGTCGAAGAGATACCAATCAGCAAAAAGCTGCTTCCGCCAAAGAAAGTACGCCCACCGCAAGCTAACCTTGATTGCGGAAATGCAGATTAAAATCACACTCACATTTAACTCGTTGCAGCTAGTGGGCAACAAGCAGCCGGCGTTCCTGGAACAGCGTCGTGAACAACTGGAAACCTATTTAAAGGAGTTGCTCATCCATTTTCGCAACGAGCTGCCACGTTTGCTGGCCGAATTCTTAGATTTCAACAAGTATGACATCATCTATCTGTTGCAGGATCTGGCCAGGCTGTTTAACGAAACCGGCGATGCACTTCTAAGTGCCAAAAAGGAGTACAGCCTCTCGGCTCTTGAGGTAAGTAAGATTTGATTTGATCAAATTTAAATTAAATCTTTTCCTCTGCGAACAAAATCTCAGTTTTATGTGAGTTATGTTCTCGATATTCAATATTTAAGTTTAGTTTTGTTTCTTTTGCGTCTGCTATGTCCAAATTGTTTGCACTAGCCCTGACTATGTTCAGCGGCCGGCCACTGTCCCAATTTCGCGGCCTTAAGTATTCTCTGGGTGTACTGCATATGCCCCAAACAAATTTCTCTGCAGAGCTGCAGCACACGCTCCAGTCGGAGCATAGCATTGCAAGCATCATAAAAACACACTCGAGCCTAGTCCGAAGGCATAGAAGATGGCACTGCCGTCACGATCCGAGCAAGCGACATTTCTTTAACTACTTGCTGTTGGATCCGCGCATAACCAATGGACTTAGTTCACGGGCAAGTGGAATGCACCAGCTCGATGTGTGGTTGACCTTTCTGCGCTCTATTTTTTATGTGGGCAAGGGGAAGTCATCGCGTCCTTACGTCCATTTGCGGCAGGCGCACAAGGTGATGCAATCCGCTGATCGTCATGTGCTGGCAAAAGATCCAAAGATCGCCCTCATTGTGCATCTGTGGCAGGAGAAGCGTGGCGTTCAATTGCTGCGTTGCTTTCACGGCATTTCCTCGAATGATGCACATACCCGCGAGGCGGCAATGATCGATGCCCTGGGCATGAATCATTTGACCAACAGGCGGGTGGGTGTCTACTTTGGAGTGGCGCGTAGAAAATTCACAATGCAGCAGCGGAGGCTGCTAGGAGTCGTATTGCTCTACAGGTTGCTTTCGCTCTACCTGAAGCATGAGAAGCGTGAACTACAACCCGAGAATGTTGGCCAAATCCATTTGAAGTGTATAGACTCTTTTTAGTTTTAACAATAAAATTAATCGGTGTCACTTTAAAATATTTTTAATTCACTTGTTGAATCTTTGTCATTTGAATTTTCCAGGTTTATGCCATCAGTGAGCGCCTCGCTTTGCCCTGCCCACCGAGTGAACGGGGCGGTAAATTTGACTTCTCGCATGTGCTGGACTTTAGCATGCAGCTGGTGGCGTTGTTGGTGATGCCGGTTAAGGAAAATACCAGTTTTGTGCAGGACTACAATACAGTGGATGTGCCAATTGGACGCAGCAATATTATTCCGAATCGCTTGAGCTTCAATTTGAATGCATTCCGTAATCTGAAAACTCTCAAATTCTCAGCACTATCCACGGAGAATATTGTGGACATTAAGCCGTTGAAGCCAACTCTGCAAACGATTTGTGTGCACAACACAACAATTACACACATCAACCAGGTGCTCCTCTGCGATAATCTGCATAGGTCGTGCGATGTGCCCAGCCTGGTGTCGGATACGATAGCCGAAAAAAGTGACGATGCCTTGCTTACCACTGTTCCGTGGAGTGAGCTTTCCGAACTGGACTTAACTGGTAATTTGTTAACACAAATCGATGGCAGCGTACGCACTGCACCCAAACTACGCCGCTTGATACTCGATCAGAATCGCATACGCAACGTGCCAAATCTGGCGGAGCTGCCCCATCTGCAGATGCTGTCGTTGTCAGGCAACTTGATATCCGAATGCGTGGACTGGCATGTAAGCATAGGTAATCTGGTGACCCTGAAACTGGCACAGAACAAGATCAAAACGCTGAGTGGACTGCGAAAGCTGCCATCTTTGGTCAACTTGGATTTGAGCTGCAATCTCATTGAGGAGTTGGATGAAGTCGATTTTGTTGCCAATCTGCCGCTCCTGGAGACCCTCCGACTCACTGGTAATCCCCTCGCAGGCAGTGTTGGTAAGTTTTCCTTAACAATTTAAAGTCATGCTCAGTGAATCTAATTAGTGTTCATTTCTTGCAGATTATCGCCCACGCGTCTTAGCGCGTTTCCACGATCGTGCTGCTGAAATCTCGTTGGACAACGAGCCCGGCACCCAGCAGGAACTGGACACGGCCCTTGTATTGTCCGCACTACTGAAATCTAAACAGCGACAACAGCAGAAATGACCAAGAACGATACAATTCCCGTCCTCTAAAAGTAGCTCTAATCAAAAAATGTATTCTACTGGTGTCAAAAGGAGTTTAAATTCAGTTAGCTTAGTCGCCGGGCGAGTCTTCTAGCTACATCAAAATTGTTTGTCATCTGCAAAAATTATCCGGACTTGCAACCTATGTGCGTGCTTAGGAACTGTGGAGTTTTACAAAATTTTATCAAGGAGTTCCACATTGGTATTGAAAGACTCAAACTGTTCTTACCAATATATGTAATTGTATTTTATATGTTTTATGTGTATTGCATGTGGGCAATAAGAGCTGCATGTTTTTTTTTCTTATATTTTGTTGCTTTCTTTAATGTATTACAAATAATCTATCAATATGTATACTGTGCAATATTACGATGCATAGATTTTAGTGTATGTATATAAGCTAATAAGGTATAAACTCATAAAACACATAAATGCGTTTTGTAAATGGGTGAAGTGTCTCAGTAATTCTGCCAAGGCAGCGTATAATCGCGAGCCTTCAGCTTGCCCGGAAGCTTATATCATTGGGGTAGTTGATGGTGATGCTGCTGCTGTTGCTGCTGATAGTGCTGTTGCTCGGCTGCGGCTACCGCATCGAACATGGGCGTGTGCACCTCACCCAAAAACTGTGGAGTTGGCGGCGCACTCGGCTCGGCCAGCTCTCCAATGAGCGGCATGTCAATGTCCGTTGACATGGCGCTTTGACCGTAGCCAGTCATTCCATATGGCTGCTGTTGATGGTGCTGTTGTTGCTGTTGTTGTTGTTGTTGCTGCTGTACCACAGATACCTGTGCATAATCTGCAGCTGCTTGCACCTGCTGTGGATCTAACATCACAGGTGCAGCCTCCATTTCGCCAAATTGTATGGGGGTTGATTGCTGCTCCTGCTGCTGGACTTGGGGCAAGTGTGGCAATGGTACGGGCTCGGGATGTGCCCCTAAATATTCCTGCTGCTGCTCATTTGTTTGCATATCAACATGGGACTCCTGCGGCAACGCCTGATTGTGTTGCTGCATTGGCTCCTGCTCCGATGGCTGACCCTCTTGCGGCAGCTGCTGGTCATCATCAACGGGCGTCTGTAGCAGCTCGCTATTGTCATCCATGGCATCATCGCCCGGATCACCCATATCTGCGCCCTCGCCAGACGTTTCACCATCGCGACGCACCAAACCCAACATATCCAGCATATTGCGCTTGACGGCATTCTCGTTGGCCGCCTCTACACTAGGATAGCAGGTGCTCATGCAACAGTTGGATAAATGCTGGGCCATTTTGTTGCCATTGCTGGTGGCAAAGCCACAGATGCAGTGCATCTCCTGTAGCATATTCACTTCCATGGCGTCCTCAAAGTTGCTATTACAATCGACGCCATGACGAAATTGGGCGCGCTCGCAACATGTCTGATAGTTACACTTGACGCAGTGTAGCCAACCACTGCGAAAGATTCAATATGTTGAACGGTTGTACATCGGATATATTTGTTGCTTTTACTTACGTGTAGTGTGTCTCCTCGCTGGCGAAATCAGTATTGCACTCGGCGCATGTCTTGCCCTCGAGGAAGGCAAAGAAAACTGGCCGTTTATATGTTGAAAATGGTGGCTGTTCGCGATGGTGAGTGCGCACCTTGGGTGGAGGAATCAATAGCGAGTTATTCAATAACAGACGCACTGGCTTATTCGTCTTGGTCATGCTGACATGATGCATGACCGAGTGCTGCTTTAAATCGCCTTTTTCCAAGAAACTTAACGAACACTTCTGACACCGCAATGCCGGATCGCGCTTGTTTACATGCTCGTCCAGATGCATGAAGAAGTGCTCAACACGCAGCTGATTCACCTTGCCCTTGTGAGTGAAGTAATAGATCTACAGAACGCAAATCATTATTAATTAATTTTGGATAAGCTTTAAATTTAACTTACATCAAGACAGTATGGGCACTGCAAGAAGTTCTGATTCTTGTGTTCGTCGTAGAAGTGGCGCACCAGATCGCGATGCGAGGAGGAGCGATAGCCGCAAGATTGACACCAGTACGGCAACTCTAATGTGCTGTGCACCTTCTGCAGATGGGCGGTCAGCAAGTGCAGAGAATTGTGTCGCTGCTGGCAAATCAAGCAATAATAGGATGGGGAGCCATCCGTCTTGGTTTCGGTGGGATGCATAATCTGATTGTGTTTTGCCAGCACAGATTCGGTTGGATGTTTCTCCAGGCAGAACAGACACTGAAATTGATGTTGTTTGCCCTCGGGCGAGATGTGCGACACCAAATGTGTTTGCAACTTTTCATTGGAGTCATACGTATCCCCGTTCAAGCAAATTGGACACTCAACTTTCCTAGTTAGCTCCGCAGGATTGGCTCGTGGCGAGCTATAGGGAAAATGCTCGTAGAATTCTTCGGTGCCATCGCTGATGCCATAGTAGAGTTCCTCGAGACCCTTGAGTTCGTCTTCCTCCTTTTTAATGACAATAGCCACCTTCTCTTTCTCCTCCTTTGTCTCCTTAGGTTTCTTAACCAACATTTTGGCCGGGGGCAGAGCAGGTGCGATCGCCTTGAAAGCTGCAGTTTTAGCAATCAACTTTGAGGTTCCAGCTCCTTTGCCGAGGCCCTTGGAGACTGATGACGGCGGAGGTGTGCTGACAGCATTCCGACGTTTGCTTCCTGATGGCAAAATATCCTTTTCACGGTCCTTTTCTTTCTTCACTTTACCGACATATTCCTTGCCAGAGTGCACATAGTCCGTATCACTGATGGCTGCGAAATTATTAATTTCATATTATTTGTTTCTCTTTTTCTAACAGATTTATGCCTTTTAACGTTTTGTCACTTATAAAATCATAATGAATGAAAATAAAAATTACCAGTTTTACATAGTTTTGTTTTTAGTTTTACTTATATAATTTTTTTTTTGTTAGTTTATTTCGCTTTAAAACAAGTTAACACATTTTAGGAAAGCCTAAAGTAAAATTATATGTAAATCAGTTTTTAAATGCTGATTAAAGTATCATGAATAAAAAGTTATTTCAATACACAGATTAAAGATTTAGAGTTGGTAAACATTTCTTGTCGGACATTGGTTATTACAATCGTTTTGGAGTGACAAAACGCACAGGCATTACAATATATTTCTGGTTTGGCATTTCTCACAGCTGCTGCTGCCTTAGGACTAAATTAGACTATAACGACTAATCACTGTCTACATACTAACTAGCGTTGATTTACTAACGTTTCTTGAGACGCTTTGGCGTGGCATTGGCTGGAGTCTCTTTGTAATTGGGTGGCAGTACGCTCCAGTCCTTAAACGGATTCGTTGCGACCTGCGAACAAACAAACAAGCACCTTGATATTTTGACATATTTCAAAATAATTTCTCGATAATCACCTGATACAGGCGCTGTGTAATTGTCTCGTTTGTCGTTACACGTGTTTGTTCTGCAATGTGTATGATTATATTGTTGAACGCCTGCAGTGCATACGTGCCAAAGGATTCGCGCCAGACAAGCTCATCAAGGAACTGCTGTATCATTTGGCGCGAGAGCAACGACAGCGTGTTCTGGAACATGCGCGGCACAATGCGACGCAAGTATTCCATAACAGCCGAGTTGTTATGCTTCGCTGCGTTGTCGGTGGCTGCCGCCTGCACAATGTTCTTGAAACCCATGCTAAAGAGTGTTATCTTGTCCACGGTCAGATCTATGCAAATTGTGCTGTCCTTGTGCACCCAGCGAGACAGTGGCTCTAAAATTGCCTGCAAATAATGTGTCAATTTAAACATACATTTAATGATAAATTGTATATTCTTTACCTGAAAACGCTTCTTATAATTACGATCGCCATCGGTGATCGGCTCTACAGCACGCAGCCGTATAGATTTATCTGTATAGTCGTAGACACCAAGCACCTCTACCTTCACTTGACGCTGTGCGCCATCCTGCGACGTGGTGCCCAACGAAATGACGCCCACCTGCAAAGTGCCCCAAGGCAAAGAAAATATATTACATACTCGAACTTACTAAAAACACAATACGATGAAAATAATTAATTAAAACGCACCTCAACAAACTTGCCGGGTCCTCCCAGCTTTTTACACTTTTGATGAACGGCCAAGGTGCAGATAGCGCGTAGCCAAGTGTAGATGCCCTTGATGTAGACACTGTCCACTTTGACCCACTGCACCACATTTTGAATGCTGGTCTGACAGGCCCAATGATATACAAGCTTTAGAAGAAATGTTGGCGGATGCTGGGCGCCCTCAAATATCGAATTGTTAAACACCGAAACAAAGCGGTAGGGGCAACAATCGCTAATCCACACATATCCGCCGGTATACGGAAACTTGCTGACGTCCGAGTAAACGCCTAAGAATAGAAAAGGTATGTGTCAGATAATTTTTGAAATTTAAAAAAAAAAAGAACACTTTAATATTTTTAAATATTATTGACATAAAAATGTAAAATAAATTAGCATTCAGTTCTTATTCCAAGGAACAGTCACATATTTAACACTCGGTTTAAGCATTTTGTTCCTTACCCAATTTGAGCTCATTGCTGCGATGATTGATGCAGTGCTGCTGGGCACGTAGCAGGCCCTCTTGGAGCAGCCACTCGCAGAACTTATTGGGCGTCAACATGAGCACCAGTTTAACCTTGGAGTCCAGTTTGCTGCGTGTCGCTGCCATGTCTTTGATCTTGAGGAATGGCTTGGCCAGCACTACCAGTGATGGATATGTTTTGCCCTGCATTTTCGTATCCTTGCCGTCCTTGACATCCTTTCCATTCTTCGCGCTGCTATCATCGTTGCTACCCACCACCAAACCACCTACGGAGTTAACCTCTGCTGGACGGAAATTCTTGGGTGGCGCCTCGCCGCTAGCCGATGCTTTGATCCCTGATCCCTTTGCACCCTTGGGCTGTGGAGATGCTTTACCCGTGGGAGATGCAGCTGCTGCGGCAGCTTTTTTACTCGCTTTAAGAGTCGATTGGGATGGCGGAGCGACGGCAATAGCCTTTTTGCCCACTGATAGGGCTAAGCGTTTGCCCAGCGGCACATCGTCGTCGCTCTCTTCCGATGACTCCAAGTATGCAATGTTTGCTGCCAGACGGGGTCGGCCACGGCCACGCCCAGTGCCACTACCGCTTCCACCCGATGAAGTAGTGGCCGGTGGTGGCGGATCTGCTTTTGCTGGCTTCTTGGGCAATGTGGCCTCCTTGAGCTCCTGCAGCACTTTGCCCTTGAACGAGTATGCTTGAAACACCTGTCCGCTAAACAGCTCCTTGCCCTCATTGGCGCTGACGGCGGACTTCAACGCATTTTTCACCGCGTTGTGCTCGTTTGTGATTTTCTCGTAGTAGGCCAATTGGGCGGGAGACAGCTCCTCCACCCAGCACTCCATATCAAGTGATAAATCACTTCTAGTTATCCGCGTCATTGTTCCCAACGCACTGGGATACCTTATTTCTTGTTTTTAAATTGAAATTATTCCTCAAATCAAATGGGCAAATGATTTTTTCGCCGAGGCTGTACCGTGGATGTACCTGCTTGTGCAGTGTGACCATATGCAAGTCGCATTAAAATACCAAATACTGATACATCTGATAAATGTATTTATTGTTTTGAAAATAAAAGATAGGGTGACCATATTAGCCACATTGAAAACCGTAAATTTGTTTATATTTTCTTATTCGTGATTTATTTTTAGTCTTCTGAAGGCATTAGACAAGTTTTTCAGAAAAGCGTGACTATTTTAGCTATATTTTACTCTGCAACCGACAAATTGGTGTCATTTTTATACACTGAACCAAACTTATTAAAAATTGGTAAAACGATATAATCGTGTAAATGTATATAACAGGCAGAAGGAAGCATCTCCCCATAAGGTATATATATTCTTGATGAATATCAACCGCCGATCAGGATCATCAACCGACAACGACAACTATAAGACTTAGAAACTTGAAATGTGGAATAAAGGATCTCGTATATCTGGCTCAAATAAAGTTTGTTTTATTTTATCGATAACTGTCTCCGTTTCTCGATTAATGTCGATTTTCGATAGCAATAAATTACAAAATTTTAAAGGCAGAATTTAATTTACATAGAATATACACATGCATATCATGAATCAACTACCCAAATTTAATCAGTATCGGATAGGAAAACAAATTATTTCATAAATATAACTAACGTTTATTTAATTTATTTTTAATCGAAGAGGTGGTAAGTTAAGTTTTAACAACAGAGCAAGGAAATCGCATTCCTTGCCTTATCGTCTTATCAAATCATCTCAATAAAGAGCTGCAATAAATTACTCATTCAATAAACAGAAGCATTATCAAAAATAACATTTTTTAATTGGCACCCAGCAGACTGACAAAAATAGAATAATAAAACATTTTAGGTTTCGGCATTTTTGATAATGTCCAGAACAGTGTTAAAGAATGCTCAACACGCAGCTGATTCACCTTGCCCTTGTGTGTGAAGTAATAGATCTACAGAACGCAAACAATTATAAATTAATTTGGGATAAGCTTTAAATTTAACTTAGTATGGGCACTGCAAGAAGTTCTGATTCGTAGAAGTGGCGCACCAGATCGCGATGCGAGGAGGAGCGATAGCCGCAAGATTGACACTAGTACGGCAACTCCAATGTGCTGCGCACCTTCTGCAGATAGGCGGTCAGCAAGTCCAGAGAATAGGATAATAGGATGGGAGCCATCCGTCTTGGTTTCGGTGGGATGCATAATCTGATTGTGTTTTGCCAGTAAAGATTCGGTTGTATGTTTCTGAGGGCAGAAAAGACAATGAAATTAATGTTGTTTGCCCTCGGGCGCGATGTGCGACACCAAATGTGTTTGCAACTTTTCATTGGAGTCATACGTATCACCGTTCAAGCAAATTGGACACTCAACTTTCCTAGTTAGCTCCGCCGGATTGGCTCGTGACGAGCTATAGGGAAAATGCTCGTAGAATTCTTCGGTGCCATTGCTGATGCCATAGTAGAGTTCCTCGAGACCCTTGAGTTCGTCTTCCACCTTTTTAATAGCCACCTTCCCTTTCTCCTCCTTTGACTCCTTAGGTTTCCTTAACCAACATTTTGGCCGGGGGCAGAGCAGGTGTGATCGTCTTGAAAAGCTACAGTTTTAGCAGTCGTGATGGCTGCGAAATTATTAATTTCATATTAATCTTTTCAAAATAATAATTTCTCGATAATCACCTGATACAGGCGCTGAGTAATTAGTTGGTTGGTCGTGTTTGTTCGACAATGTGTGTGATTTATTGTTGAACGCCTGCAACTACCCAAATTTGATCAGTATCGGATAGAAAAACAAATTATTTCATAAAAATAAATAACATTTTTTAAATTTATTTTTAATCGAAGGGGTGGTAAGTTAAGTTTTAACAACCGTGCAGGGAAATCGCATTTCTTGCCTTATCGTCTTATTATAAAGAGCTGCAATAAATTACCACTCATTTAATAGGATTATCAAAAAAAAAATTTTTTTAATTGGAACCCAGCAGACTGACTAAAATAGAATAATAAAACATTTTATTATAAATTTAAGTGTTGTATATATTGTGGCTATTAATTTTAATCGGCATTTTTGATATCGTCCAGAACAGTGTTATAGAGTATTTCTTTGATATTGAGACCCCAGAGGAAGTCCAAATGATTCCACTTAGCCTCAGGCAAGCGATAAGCGCGCTTCAGGGAACTTGGGTTCATGGTTCTCCTTAGCAAATCCACATCGATCAGACTGGCGAAGTAGTCATTGTCACTGTAGTATAGATAGGTCGGTACATCCATTCCCTCAACGTCATAGTTCGGGGGTGCCTTGTTATTATACTCCTTTTTGTTTCTGATACTGCCATAGTCGAACTGACGGAAATAACCGGATTCGTATTCCTGCAGGTAGTGGAAGAGCTGATTGACGGAGCAGCCCGCCGGCGTTGTTGCCATGATTTCGGGAATCATTGTAGTATTCAAATATGGTGAGTCCCAGCCACCCATTAGGAAGAGCGAATTGGTGCACATCACTTGAGAGAAGGCACTGTCCCTGCACATAACCGCACCCATCAACTCCATAGCCCTTGAGCTGGGCAAGAACTCAGCGCTACCGAATAGCTCCACCAGTGCATTAGGCTGTCCAAGCAAAGGTCCTGCCACCTTAGCTAATGGGCTCTCCATATTATCCATCCAGGCAACCGGAGCCAGCAAATGGGCCGAACGAATGCGACTCTTAAATCTCTTGACCATCGAGTTAAGCACAAAGAATGAAGTTGTGCCCTGCGAGTGACCTACATACTGCAACTTCTGCTCCCCGGTCTTGTACAGAACGTAATCAATCATCGCTGGCAGATCATAGATGCCAATATCATGCCATTCAAAGTTCCAGAACGGCTGAAACAGTGGCGACTTGGTCGCATGCTTTCTCGAATAGGTGTTGCCGCGTGCATTGCCCATCCATACATCGTAGCCAGCATCGGATAGAATAAAGGCCAAGCCATTATCAGGTCCGCTTAGAACCCAGTCTGACGAGGAGCAGAGCAAGCCATGCTGAAGAAACATAACCTTACGCTGACCACCAACGTTGCCCGTTTTTGAAGAGTAAGGTATGCGATGCATCGTCAGAATATATCCATCGGATGTTTGCACTTGATGCTCCTCGATTGGATAGCCAAACTTCTTCACAAGAGACACCTGTATAGATTTCGAAATTAATGGATATGTAATGCAAGTTTCTATCTAATATGTTCTATATTTTACCGTAGTTACTGAACTACTCCGTCCGGCATTGGAAGGTAAAGACGTAACAATAAAAGCCAGAAATAGCTGAGCTACCA
Organism: Drosophila melanosoma; assembly: GCA_035042045.1. Lineage (NCBI taxonomy): Eukaryota > Metazoa > Arthropoda > Insecta > Diptera > Drosophilidae > Drosophila > Drosophila melanosoma. Next base: position 1,647,355 of record JAWNLY010000170.1, on the reverse strand, counting down.
GAAAGCGGAGGAACCCCATTTTCAAAGATGTTTTACTTAATTGAGCGCAGTAATTAGATTGCAACTTTCTCAAGGCAACATGGCATTTATATACCCCCAAAGTAGCTGAATCGGACAATCTATAATAATTCAATCAAATTTTTGATAGCTAGTTTAACAACGATTTTTTCAATCATAATTTATTATATAACTATTGATTTATTAGTACTAACTCTGCAAGCGTGATAGTAAGCGGCGTTATCAAAAAAAAAGCTTCCTGTTGATGATGTTTGATTTTTATTTTAAGCGTTAAATTGTAGCGCCAACTATGGTGCTGCCATATTTTTGAATGGAATACCTTTGTTTCGCTGTTAACAACACTTCTGTTATTGTTATGTTAAATTATATTTTCGTTTAACATTTCTCATTTCCAGACAAGCTGTGTTTTTTTGGTAGCTCATTTAAATAAATATAACAAAGAATGCGTGAAAGACGCGATAGAGAACGAGAACGAGAGCGGGAACGAGATCGAGACAGAGATCGGGATCGCGACCGAAACCGTGAAAGAGATAAGGATAGAGACCGAGAGCGGGACCGTGAACGTGAACGCTATCGTTCCAAATCTAAATCTCCCGCTCGCAGCAGCCGAAATAGATCAAAATCAAAGAAGAAAAAGTCAAAGAAGTCAAAGAAATATTATCGACATAGTCGCAGCAGCAGCCGAAGCTCTTCGATCAGCTCACAGAGCTCATCGCGCAGCAGCTCGCGGAGCCGGCAGAGCAAGGGCCGCGAGAACGATTCCCGCAAATCGAAGTCCAGGTCGGCTTCACAGCGCACAACACGAGCGCCCAGCGCCGAGAGCGGCTTCCGCCAGCTAAACACATCATCATCCACATCAGCTGCACCGCCCATCAAAGCCATCGATTTGCTGGACGCCAAAGTGCAAAAGGCGCTGGAAAAAATCGATGAAGATGCATTCAAGCCGTCTGCATTCTTTACCTCTCGTGATCGAGAAGCCCCCGAAAAGGACAAAGTGATCATCGATTTGAATAAAGAGACGGTGATCGTAACCAAGCCAGTCGAAGTTGCTGCTCCCAAAGAAGACGAAATCTTCCATCCCAATGTGGGTTGCATTTGTAATTTATTTGCATTTTTTGTGTATTTAACTAATGTTTTTCATTGATTTTTTCCATTTGCAGTTTTTGGGCGACTCTGAACTGAAGGCAGAGAAATGGCTGCGCAAACTTTACAATTATCGCCAGAAGTACATGCAGCAATAGCAATTAACATTTATAATTAACCATTAATAAAATACTAACAAAAAATATGTCACTTAGAAAATATCACTGCCTGTTTTTCGGGCACGCATCAGAGCTATCTCAGGCGTCAGTTGCTCGTTGTGTGATGGCTCTGTGGCTTTGCCACCGGCGTCCAGCTTGCCAGCCTTGAAATCATCAATTATCTTCTGCGAGTAGACGGCATTAAAGAGATCCAGGCTTGTGTACTCCGACTGTATTACTTCAGGCGACTTGTAAGAAACATATGGCTTCAATTTACAGCCAGTCAAGTCTGGCACAATGATGTCGGGTATTTTCTCTGGTATCTCCACGAATTGGCCATTTAATGTGATGCCCGTGTCACGCACTCCTCGCTTGTGGATGGCCACCGGGGGATTGGCCAGTGTCCGCTGTGCTTCCTTTGTCCCACGTGTGCCACGCTTGCTGTACACGTTAAATTTACGAAAGTTACGCTTGCCAGCCATTACGGCTGTGGTACTAACCGCTCGCTGCTGACTCTTGAGTGCAAGCGGTAGGAGTTTAACACAACTTTGCATTGTTTTTATTTAAGAATTCGACTGGTTAAATAACTGAATCGGCTGCAGGCAGAGGCAGAAACAGCTGTTGGTATTAGTGCTGTTAATCTGTCGAGAAACAAGGTCTGGCAACGCTGCAGCCAGCTAAGTATCGATATTCCAGCACAAATTGCTTTTGAGCGAACAAATTATTGTGAATTTAATAAATTCATATCTAAGCAGAAACACAATTTTTTGCCAGTATTGACTCTACTTTACTTTAAGAAGTTATAATAATAATAGAAAAAGCTAACTGTAAAAATGGCGTCAAAAGGTAAATTAAAGCACAACAAACAAATATACCGTTAACGGATTACAAAAAAATAAAGATTTTTTTTTTGCATATAATTTTGAAGTTAAATTCGAGAAATATTTGTGCAGGAGTTTTAACTTTGGGCCAAATACCGAATTAAAGAAGAACGATCCATCTATTGTCGAAATATTCGGAGTGCTAAATCTAACCGATGTGCGGCAACCAGATCGCAAGTTGTGGTACATGTATTATTGCAAACAGACTGAAGTCAACGAAACCTTGGACCGTTTATTCCAAAAATATGGCAAGAAGAATATGCGCGAAATATTTCGAAAGCGGTGTTGGTCTGCGCGAAAGAGTAAAAGCCCATTTCGCCGATAAGAAATTGTATGTGAAAGACAAGCTGCTGGAAGCCCCGCCTAATAGCCCCTTCAACGACGCCACGGTGATATGGCATGTTACCCAATTGTACGATGAGGACCGAAGATTGCTCTTCCAGTTTATTTTTAAACGCCGTTAATCTGTCCATAGTTATAACTTTCCGCAGTTATTGATACATCAAAAGTTTTTATAATGTGTAAAATAAATCATAGTTCTATTATGCGGAAATCTATATAGCATCTGCTAAGTGTATAAAATGTAATTTAGTTTACCTAACCAATTATAAAATTCTGTATTATTTATGACATATGGAAGATTGAATTATAAAAAAGTATATTATGCTTATTTATTCGACTTTCAATAGCTGCACACCAAAAATCCGGGGCATATTCGCTGTCTGTAATACTATTTGTGAATTTATTGAGACAATGTGCTTGCCTTATACTTTGGCGATAATAGTTTTAATTTTCTTTCATTTTTAAAATTATTTGTAATTACATGTACATACATTGCGATGTCTATCTGCTTGGAAACAAGATCTGGCAACGCTTCATTCGGTTACGCATCGATATTAAAGCACTAAAAGCTATTGAGCGAAAATATTATTGTGAAATACTAATGCAATTAAACTTTCAAACTTGATGAAATAAGCCCAATTTCATATATAAGCAGAGGCTAACACAATTCTCTTTTAGTATTTTCTTATAAGTTATATTAATCATACAAATATAATAAAATAACTATATCAAATGTCAACAAAAGGTATAAAAATCACAACAAACTTTTTAAACCAATGTATATTTATTTTTTGTTGTAAACTAATTATTATATACATTAAATTTATCTTTTGTTTCAGGCAATGTGAGTTTCGATGATCAATTTGAGAAGTATTTGCATACTTTGTTCTACATTCCGAAAAAACCCAAAATAAAGAAGTACGACGCATCAATTGTCGAGATATTCGGAGTGTTAAGTCTAACCGATGCGCGGCAACCTGACCGTAAATTGTGGTACATGTATTATTGCAAACAGACTGAAGTCGACGAAACCTTGGACCGTATATTCAAAAAATATGGCAAGAAGAACATGCGCGAAATATTTCGAAAGTCCGTCTTCAGCGGTGTTGGTCTGCGCGAAAGAGTAAAAGCCCATTTCGCCGATAAGAAATTGTATGTGAAAAACAAGCTGCTGGAAGCCCCGCCAAATAGCCCCTTCAACGACGAGAAGGTGATACGGCATGTTAACCAATTGTACGATGAGGAAAAAAGATTACTCTTTCATTATGTTTGTAAAAAACAATTATGTATTAAATATTAATTATAAAAATATTGTAAATTTTTTACTTTCAATGCACGCCAATGATCCGGACTCCCTCTCTCTGAGATTAAAATAATTCGCCCTTTATTAAGTTGATAATAGATTTATTACATTACATTTAATTCTTTTGTAGACCGTATTTAATTTCAGAATTGCAATCAATTTTATATATATACGTATGTTATGATCTATGGTCAAAGTAGGCTACATTTTCTTTTCAGTTCGATATCTCTATATAAATATAATTCATTTGTTTTGACGTTAAACTGACATTTCGTTTTCTTACTTTTATTTTTGCCGGTTTTCTTGGGAAACATTAAATAAAATGTAAGCAAAGACAAATATGATATATATTCTGTTTGAGCAGAAATTCGTTAAAGCTAATTTAAATACAAGAGCTACTTATCAGCGTTGATTTTGACTGATTCCCATTTAAGGTCCTACTATAAGCAATATCGTAGCAATAATCATAACTACCCGAAATCCGGTTGGAAGCGTCACCGCCGCAGTTCATGCAGTAGTTCCCCATATCCATCACCTTGTAGTTATTCAAGTCACAAGTCGCCAAATTTGCAACGTTCGTTACGCGTAAGAAGCGACAAATTTAAAAAAAAAAATGTATACTGATATAATTAAGTCTTGCTTCTTACAGGGTCAGTCTCAGCCCAGTCGTTGCTTAGGCGTCTTTGGACTTGACAGTTTCACATCGAAGGACAAGTTGTTCAAAGTCTTTAGCAAGTTCGGACGCATCGAACACATCAAAATGGTAAATTTTTTACAGGTAATTCAAGATTCCGAGAATGTTTAAATTGACAAATTGGACTAATTTTAAGTTAATATTTTCTAAACTACAGTCACGAATCTCGCGAGGTTTTTGCTTCATTTACTTTGAGAATCTCAGTGATTCGCGGAGAGCCAAAGAAGCATGCAAGGGCATGGCCATTGACGGTCATTGCATTCGGGCTGATTATTCCACTAGCCAGCGTGCGTACTCCCCTTCACCTGGTGTGTACAGAGGACGACCCTCATGGTCAGTATCTTAGTAGTTGAATACTCTTAGAGAATTCTTGGTTAGAAATCTCTTTCACTCTTTCAGCTTTGAAACCGGTCGGGAACGAAAGAAAGAAATGATACAATGGTGTCCAAACAACAAATAACTCTCAAAAGAGGATTCCTATTTGAAGCCACAATTTCGTTCCCAAAATTGGCAAAATTTCAACAAGCATTAATCACTACACATATTTGGCAATGTTAGTAAAAATATTTGTAAAATCAAAACCTAACGTTTAAAACAAATAAAAACTATCGCTAGACGCGAAATATGCATATTAATTCATGCAACTATCGATACTTATGCATTTGCAGCCCTACGTAATACTGCGTGCTTTTTTTCTTTGACATTAGTTTTGAAGCAAACTAAAAAACAAATTGCATCAAGTGTGCTGAGGTGAGGCATAAAGTGCACCTAATATCATGGTAAGTATAGCCGTGCCCAAAGAAAATGGCTTGAATATTTGCTTAACACGATTTAATCATCATGTCCGCAGACCTCTGGGTTTGCCAACGCAAGGGAATATTTACATTTACAGCGCAGTAATACGAAGAGATTTAGCCGCAGGTATTCTTATTCTTATACACATATATATACATTTAGTTTGAAGACACTGAAACATTGTAGTCACTCTGCAGCTCTGCCAGTCCCTCCTCTCCAGCAACAGAGTCCTCGGACAGTGCTCCTTTCCGTCAACGTCGGTGAGTATCGAATTTGAAATTGACTGGTATCGAGTAGAGCTTGACGTTGTCAATCTAGTAGGCCACAATTTTTTTTTGTCGTTTCATTGTAAAGGAACCCTTTATTTTGACTTAGTTTTTCAAGCGGAAAGGTTCTGTTCTTCGGTCTTAAATAAATTTATTTATATATATATAACATATATATATTATTTTAAAAAATCAAACTAGAAAAATGTAAGAATAAAAGTGAAATTAAATTATTTTTTATTTTTGCAGAGCAGAAAATGTGCACAGTTCAAAACAAGAAATTTTATTTTCGAAATGGAATTGCAATTTAGCGTAATAAAAATAGCAAACAAATATCATAGCAACTCAATTCAATACTCAAATGTCAAAAAACTGATTTTAATTTAACACAAAATGAAGCACAAAAAGCCATCAACAAAACCAACTGAAAATCTAAACTGCATATTCCCATCTCAAGGTCTGACGTGGGGGCCTACAGCAGCCGTCACAAGTCTGATTATTCGCAACGCCGACGCTCGTCCTCCAGATCAGAATCGCCGCGTGAGCATCGTCACTATTCCCATCGTCGCTACTCCCGTGATCAGCGCATGCGTCAAGTACGTGTAAGTAGCGAAAAATTGAAATCAAAACAACAATTTAGTAGCAGCTATTAATTTGTTTAGTCACAGGATAATCCACAAGCTAGTCGCTGCATTGGCGTTTTTGGCCTGCACACCAAGACCACCCAGGTCAAGGTGCGCGAATTGTTCAACAAATTCGGACCCATCGAACGCATTCAAATGGTCATCGATGCTCATGTGAGTGCGAATTCAATGTAGATATCAAAAATTTTGCCATTTATTTTTGGCCAGCGTGCAATTTGGACTTGAGCTTGTGCACAGTTGTGTGTCTGGCGTTTGGCAAACAGTATTTGTATTTAAATTCAGCAATAATGAGTGTTTGCTATGCGAATCACTAGCAATTCACTAAAGGCTTGCTGTAACATAAACATATATTTTCAATTCATTCTTTATTACCTATTCACTATTATTTACCATACTTGTAGACTCATCGTTCTCGCGGCTTTTGCTTCATTTACTATGAGAATATCGGGGATGCTCGCGTGGCGAAGGATGCCTGCACTGGCATGGATGTAGATGGCCGTCGCATTCGCGTCGATTACTCAATAACGCAGCGCCCACACACACCCACGCCGGGTATATACATGGGACGCCCTTCACGGTTGGTAGTATTAAAGAAAAACAAGTTTGATTTTTAATAATTTACTTATTAAAAATGCTGCAGTGAAGACCGTACACGTCGACGCGATCGCCGTTCGTCCGTGTCACCAAACTATTCGCAACGTCGCGACTATCGCAGTAGTCGCTATGACTACTATGCGCACTATGAGCGCAGCTGCAGTCGCTCTCGCAGCTATTCCCGTTCACGCTCACCACGCAAGCGTGAGTTTAATGGTATACTATTTATCCACTAATATTGCTAATTCTTTTTAATCCTTGCAGCATCTCGCTACTCATCGCAATATTAATTTGTCTTACAAAAAGGAGTGCTTCACACGAGGGTACAGACTGATTTCTTTTTGTATAAACAGCACCTAAATTTAGTTCATAATTAACTCATAAATATCGTTTATGTTGCACCCCTCGTACGTTTTTGTAAAATGTAGTGTAACCATCAAGAAAGCAACCGTTGTGGATTTCGCGTCTCATCCTTTATCCATCCAATGGCGCGTAACACAATTTGTGATATGTATTTTAAAAGAATCTGCATTACAAAATATACTAACAAAACTAATAAAATTGTACGTTTTAGTTGTCAGCTTTGATTAACACATATAATATATTTATTTGATGTGGCTTATGTATAGATTTGTACAAGAAATCTTTAGTACTATTAAACTTATAGGCTAGCAGATATGAACACTTCATGTATTTAATTTGGATTGACAGCTGTTGTTCCTGTTGTTGTCGTCGTTGCTGTTGCTGCGCCTGCTGCAGAATGTGTTGCACGAGACGTCTTGTAAGCCAGCTCCAGGCTTTGCTGTATTACGTGCATGTCCCCTTCGATGCTGCGCGCCCAATTCTCTACATCTCCCAGTTCTTTTAGGGCACTGCTGAAGTTGTCAATCAACTGTAGCCACTGGTGCGTCTGTTTGGCAAAGTTGGTGGCACCCACATGCAATTGTTTGGCCTCCGCATCCAAACGCTTTTGATTCAAATATGCTTGCGCCACACTAATTGTCATTTAATATAGTGGAAATATATGCAAATCTTCAACGAATCAGCTTACCCCACATTCAGATGATCTACCAGTGATTGAGTAAGTTCGTTTGAAGCTTCAATTGCCTCTTTGCGACGTACTTCTTGTTCTTGCTTTCGCTTTGATTGTTTGGCATGATGATCCTTAACCATTGAGCTCAACATCGCACCTTTATTTTCTTTTTACAATAAAATTACTTTACTAACAATACAATTCAGCTGACAACTAGCGATGGCCTGCAGCATAAATATAAAATATCAGATGTGATTCAATCTATCGATAAGCCACAATTTGTGCAGTAGTATCTATCGATACTTTTAAGGTTTTTGAAATTGTTGTGCAAAACAGTTATTTATTGGTAAAACAAATTGAAATTAATGGGTAACTAACACATTTTGGTTAACAATTCAAATGCCCCAGTGCCGTTGCGCACTGGGAGGCCAACCATCAAGCGACTCGATGGCGAATTAAGCTGATCGGGACGTCCAAAGCCGGCTGCGTTGCGTAAAAACTGCAAACTGGACTCAAAGGACATTTGCTGCAGTGGTGAAGAGGAATGCTCCATGCCCTTGCGCGACAGTGGCTGGAAGGTGCCATCGAAGGTCATGTAGTCGGCAATCAGAGACAAATGGCGTCGATCCACAGTGATGCCGTACACCTTGAACACATTGCTCACTTCCTTGACAATCACCTGGGCGGCCGCCTCAATGCCATAGGTGCGTGCTATGGCATGTATATCGTTGGAGTACAAACGATTTAGATCTAGGATCTTGTTGTGCTGGAACATTTCACCAATATTGATGCCATCCGTTTTCAGCAGCTGTTCGTCGCCGTTGCCCTTGTAGATGATGGCGCGTTTGATATGCGGCACCTGATGTACAATGCTCTTGGCGGCCAGTTCGCGTATAATGGATGTAAGATCGGGTTTCTGGTAACGCACACTCAGATTAAGTGTTACTCGGCACCACAGATGATTCTCCTTGTCGTAGGTGTAATCGTTAACCATTTGATTGCTAAGCAGCTTTTCCACCGACTTATCATCCACCTCGGCATTGTCATCGTTTGCCTGTTCATTGCCATCGCCATCTTCTTCTTCATGCTCATCATCATCGTCTGTAAATTCCCATTTCTTATTAGTTTTAGATTTATTTTTGTGGTGTTAGGCACACTTACCATTCGCATCTATAATTTCCTCAACATCTTCGGGATCGTCATAGTCATTCTCATCGGTTTTGCGTTGCTTCAGCTTAATGCCAGTGGCATCATCGTCACCCTATTAAAGATGAATGAAGTACAGAAGTTGTGTTTTTACATTGACATATTTAACTTACGCCGTCATCTGAAGAGTCGTCCTCATTTTCTGCAACCTTTTGTGTGGTCATGTCATCAGCAGCATCTATATCTTGATCATTATCCTCGTCCTGCTTGTTGCCCTCTTTTTTTTCATCGACCACAATGCTGCAAGTAGGTGAATTTAAAGCTAAGTTTACGATTTTTGAGAATCACAATTAGAGCAAATACATTTTGGAGGTCTTCTTGGCATTAGACACCTTCACAATGGCGCGTATGAGCTGCTTGAAGAACGTCTGATGCATGTATTTGATAATGCGCTTTGGTCGCACACTGTAATCCTCCTTGTAGATTTCGCGCGGCAGGAATTTAAACATCAAGTCATAGACATAGGCCCGTTCCGGCTCCAGCGTTAAGCTGGTGCTGATGTTTACGGCTAATATGACAAAGAGAAGCAGTTACAAATAGTCAATTGTGTGTATAGTATGATGACAACTTACATTCCAGCAGGCTGGCGAGTGTTACACAATTGAGGGAAATGCGCAACTTCTCTGCGTTGTGCTGCTGTCCCGACTTGATGGGTATATCCATCGATGGCGTCTTGATGTTGGACGATGCCAGCATTAGAATTTCGCGCAAACGTGGTATACCCAGGGTGACATTCATTTCACCACGACCCGCAAAATGGAAGGTATTCAGTGTCATCTGTGTAGATGGTTCGCCAATAGATTGGGCTGCAATAAGACCCACCGGTTCGCCCGGCGATGCGAGTGCCTTAATGCTTTTCATGTGCATAATGTCAGCGATGATTTTCTTTTGCGACGGATTCTTCAACGCATATTCATCAATCAGTTGGCGTGTGCGCTCTGATACGGCTCCATAGTAATTATCCTGCTTGTATACTGCCACGGTGGGATCGGGACAGCGTGCATATTTCTTGCGATACAGGGCCTTGTCCTCGGCATCCGCCTTCTTCCACAGCTTAATAAGACCCTCGTCGAAGCGTCGGCGTCCCGTCTTGGCATTGATTTCATTGGGTCGCTTGACCTCCACTTCGTTGCGAAGCTCCTCTGAGAAGTGGGTAAAAGCGGCACGCAACTTTGCTGGTTGTTTCTTCTGCCAGCTGCGTATGTGCTTCTCGTGTCGTTTCACCTTCGCCAGGCATTCCTCGTCCTTCATAAGCTTGAGTTGGCTGGGGCGCAAAACGGCTTTTACATTTTGTGCAAGAAAATCAGCGCAGAATTCGCCATTAAAGAACTTGGACTTAAGTATGTCGAGGCCGTCCTCGCCGTACAGAAATTGCACCACGCTGTTGTCACTGTCACGCACAGTCAGATCATAGTGCACACTCAATCCCTCCAAGTGCTTGATCAGGCATCGCTGCAGATAACCGGAACGGGATGTCTTTACAGCTGTATCGATCAGACCCTGTTGCATGATACAAAGATATATTAGTATTTTGAGATTGCATTCAAAATTTATACTTACTTCACGACCAGCCATGCAATGGAAGAAAAAGTCCTGCGGCTGAATGCCCGTCATGAAACGGCCATCAATAAAACCGCCCGACTTGGGCGATGTCTCAAAAGAGGTAAAGCTTGGAAGAGATTTTCCCGATATCATCAACGGCGGTCGCTTGCCTTCCAGCTCAATTTGACCGAGCAGGCAGGAGATTTGCATGGTGTTCACCATGGAACCTTTGGCGCCGGATAACACCATCAATTGCAGATTATTCGATGGGAACTTGCTAATAAGACCGCCTGGCAAGCATGTTCTATATAACGATAATAAATCAGTTTTAATTTATATAGCTTTTGGGGATTAGCCATAAACTCACTTGTTAATATCATTTGTGTAGCTATCCAGCAGCGATTTGTATTTGCGATCGAGCAGAACACGGAACTTTGAGTCCTTGACGTAGGCAGCCTCCATTTGCTCGGCCAACACATCGTGGGGCGGCACATCGTCCAATTCAAGGGCAGCGGCAACAGCACTGTTTCCGACATCGCGACATTCATCAATGATATTGCGACGCTTTAGATCCGCCACATCGCTCACCAAAATATCCCTAACGCCCAGAGTAAAGCCTTCGAGTTGCAGGAAGAATGTGAAAACCTTGGTAAAGGCGGTCAGCAGGCGTGTGGACACATCGCCGCCATACAACTCGTACATGCAGTGGATAAGTCCAAATGTGGTGGCGCCATACTGCTGCTTATCCAGCACGCCAACCAGCAGCTCACCCTTACGTATCTGCACCTGACTCTCGCTCAATTCCTGCTCCAGCGGCGACGTGCCGCACAGCGGAGCGCGCGCCTTGGACACATTCCAGTTCTGCAAGAATAAATTATCTTAGTAACCGATATAAAAGCAATCTGTTTAAGTCCTTGCTCACCTTGCCGCCAATTTTGGCAAATGAATCCAAGTTGATGCGTTCGTATCCCTCCGGTATAAGATTGATGATTATGGTGGAGAGCACTTGTTTTCCAGACCACAAGGTGACTGGTTTTATAATCGAGGGTGGCAGTAATTTGACATCGCCTTTTAGATGCGAAAGACCCTGGAAGACCAACTGCTGGTAGTCCTCGCGACTGAAGAAGCGACCACGTATTGAGAGCTTTACGCCAGAAATAACTTGATCCTGGATGAGGCCACCCAGCGGCGTGCCGTCCTTGGGCACCAAATAGTTACTGGCCACATTGACCAGATTGTATGCTTCCGCACGTGCCACCTCGCTCTGTGGATAATGCGCATTCATCTCGTCACCGTCGAAATCGGCATTGTAAGCCTTGCAATTGGAATAGTGCAGCCGAAAGGTTTTCTCGCCGTGCAAGATGCGCGCCTTGTGCGCCATAATGGAGGGCTTATGCAGCGACGGCTGACGGTTGAGCAGCAGGACATCTCCATTTAGCACATGACGATGCACAATCTTGACACCGTCCTTGGGATTCGATAGCAACAGTTTAGCCATACTGGCTCGCTTGGCCACATTATCGGCGGGTATAAACGTGGTCGATCCCTTGCTGTCCTGTATGTAGTTGGCACCTGGATGCACATCCGGTCCATTCATGACCATTTTGCGCAACTCGACAACATTCCATTCGGTTACAGGCACCGGATACGATAATTTTCGGGCAAATATATCCGGTATGCCAATCTCATCCACATCGATATTGGGATCGGGTGTGATGACTGTGCGCGCTGCATAATTCACGCGTTTGCCCATCATATGCTTGCGAATGAGACCGTCCTTCTTCTCGAGCACCTGCTTGAGGCCCTCGGCGGATTTGATATCACGCGACATGTTCACGTCGAGCAGCACATCCACAGAACTCTGCAGCGACAGCCAGGCATTATAGAGCTTCTCGTGGCTGTTGCTCCCGCGCATATTCTGGTAGGCAGCCCTGGCCTGCTCACTAAGTTTTTCCTGTTGACCCTTCATGAACTTCAGCACCACATTGAGCACATTGTTATTCTCAATGATATTTACATAGATGTCCGTCTGTGGATTACCCTTCATCATGTCGTTAATAACGTTCATAGGACGCGCACGCGGCGGTGTCACTGGTATTGTGTCCATAAAGAAAACATCCACGGGCGAGTAGTCGCCGTTGCTGCTGCCTGAATCGCCGTTCATGCTGAGCACGGGCACCAGCAGTTTCAGAAGTTGCGGATAAATCTCATAGATTTTACGCAGATAGCGTTGCGCCTCATCGGCGAATATCACCTTGTTCTGGCCACTATTTTCGGGCACATCACCCATCCTGACAAAAGAATAGTTTTTTTTAAAACGTAATGCAAGTGGATGATGTAGGTCACTCACCGCTCCTTCATATCAGCTATTGTCACATAGTAAACGAGACGGCGATGCAAGTAGCGCACATAGCGCATAGATTTATTGCAGTGCCTGCACTTCTTGCTGGGGGCACGCTGCAGTGCCGCATGCGTGATGGCTGTGCGTAGGGAGCAGCTAGTCTTGGTCATATTGGTGGCATTGCTCAGATTCTTTGCGAGCAATTCGTTGACAGCTGCAATGCGTGGGTGCACTGCATCGCCGTTGTCCAGCTTCACCAGCTCATCGGTGTTCTGACAGGCGATCTCTGATTTAAACAGCTCCAGCTCCTGCGCCTCTATAATATAACCAGCATCAATCAGTCGCAGCTGCAGCATGACAATCTCGGACTCGTGATCTGTGGAGCGGGTTAATTAATAAAATTAAGACTGCTGTAAATCAAGAGTGGTCAAGCACACACCCTTCATCTGTAGCTTGAAGCAGTGAAGACAGAAGATGCAGAGTAAACGCTGCACCAGTTTGATAAAGAACGGATTGTACACAAGTGAGCCCAGCTCAATGCGACCCATGTGACCGGGACAATCTTGCATCCTCAAGCATGTGCCGCACGGATCCATGCAACGGCCATAGGAGCCCAGTCGTATGTCATATAAACCACCGGGTATTGGATGTCCCAAAGCATCGAAAGTGAGTCCGGTAATTACTTTTACCACACTCAGTTTGCGTATCTCCTCGGGTGAGAACACGGCGAACTCCAGATCCGAGGGAAACATATGTACGTCCGGTGCCCTTCTCGAGCCCATTTTACAGTGATTTTATTTATATTTTTAATGGAAATAATTGTTTTTCTCGAAGCAACAGCGTGCAGCACGTGTATATAAAGAGAACTGCGAAAATATCGATGAATGTAACGATCGCATCGATATAAATAAATGTTTTGCGAACTATCGATAACTTGTATCGAAGTAGCAGCAGATAACAGGGCTGTTCACAACGCAATAAAGGCGCGAATTTTCAAATTTGAAACAATTTGTCATGTTTAATTAATCAGTAGAAATGTGTAAATACAACTTCATTAGGATTATGCTTTGGTTATGCTTAGAACTTATCACAAGTCAACTGGTATTGCCAGTTTTTAAAAGCCACATTTTGTTCGTATTTGTTGCGGACAGCGTCCAGGTGTTCCGTAACAATTGCCTCGTCTCCAACGGCTGTTGCTCCATCACCACAGCCATCTCTTGCTCCCGTTCCCGCTCCATTTCCAGTTCTGGCTCCTCGGAAAGTGTTTGCAGCTTTGCTGCCACCTTCTTCTGGCTGTTCATCGTACGGTTGCAATTGTCTTGGACGTCGCATACGTTGGTTACCTGCTGCTGCGCCTCCTCCAGCTGCTGCTGCTGCTGACTCTCGGTCTTTTTCTCTGTCACGTTTCGCTGTTCGACCACCTTTGCGCCAGGACTCGACGTTGGCCACGTGGCCCGCATCGGTGCTGCCTCGAAAGATGGTCGTCCAACGAAACCACTTTTGTCATAATGATGCACTGTGTCGGTTATGTGGCATCTCGCGCCGCAGCAAATAGACACACAAGCCCAGGCAGGCGAGAAGCAGGCACACTAAGCCAAGCATGGCATAGAAGCCCTGGCGATAACGTGCCGCATCCGCATTAGCCTCCATCAGCCGAACACGCTGACCAAAGACACCGCCATCAAAACCAGCGCCGCCCTTGTGGAGCTCTTCATCCTGTGCCGTGGGTAAGAGAACCCGCCAAAACCCAAAAACACGTCGCAGATGATTGCCGTATCCGGAGTCCAACTGATTGGTGGCCACATATGATTGTCCATTCTGGCGATAGCTATCGTGGCGATTTATTCTGGACAAGCTGCGATCTGTGCCAAGCTCTGTCTGCTGTTTACCTTCCAGCAGATGTTCAATTTGCGACTCATCTGAGCCTGATGGCCACTCCAGGCTATTGGTGGCCAGCGTCTCACCCAGACTGTAGATGAAGGGGCGCTGAGCGGTGTACGGTTGCCAGCCATCGTAAATGCGTCCTGGCGTGGGATTACCGCCCTTCACAAAGCCGGCAAAGGAGCCGCGCAGCTTGCGGCACAGTTTCTCCTCCTCTGCGCTGAAGCGACGCCTTGAAATCTGCTGAAATAAGCTCGGACCGAGCAGCAACGGTAAATCTGAGCTATGCGAGGCACCACCAAACAGATTCTGTCTGCCTCGCATGTCCATCGAATGTGTAAGCGATTGGTCAAAGACATAGGCATAGCTAACGCTGTCATTGAGCAGTTGCAGCAGGCGCAGGAAGGGTGTCTCGTACAGGGACTCGGAAAGCAGACGTTGCATGCCCCACAGCAGTCGACTGACCGACGAATCCTCGCCAAAATAACGCCAACGAATAGCGGCCAATTGTGCCTCACTTGCTCCCGCCTCCAGCTGCATGGTGCGCAATACATTGGGCAGCAGAGTGCTGTTGATATAGCCATGCAACGGCACTTGTCCATCGCGTGCCAAGTGCAGCCAGTAATCCTGCAGAAAGGCGCCCTCATTGGATCCAATGCCCAGCAGCAGTGGCGGCAGTGAAGCATTCACTAAGAGCTGCTCTAGTTGAGCACCCAGCTGAACTCCCAGCTGCATACTGCCATTGCCATGATTGTAGATACTTTCGTAGGCACGCAACAAATCCTCGGTGCTCTTGCGGCGCAGGCAACTCAACAGCTGGCGATGCTGTTGCTCCTCGAACTGACAGCCCAGCTTATTGACGAGCATTCGTCCCGTGGCCACAATACGCTCTTGATGACCAGCACCCAAGGCGTATAGCACAGGTCCCGGTGACATTAATATGACTTGCTTAAATGTGTTCGAATCACCATCCGGCTGGAGTGCAACAGCCAGTGCTAGAATGGCACCACTTCCATGACCCAGCAGCGTCACTTGATCCGCATTGCCACCGAAACTGGGCGCGTTGCGTTGCAGCCAATGCAACGCCAATTGAATGTCACTTAATCCATAATTTCCCGGTAGCTGGCGATGATCCTGGCCTAGTCCCAGCCAGCCATAGATATTGCTGCGATATTGCACGCTGACCACAATGATGCCCTCGGCAGCGGCCAAGTCCAGACCATTGATGCGATTGCGTGGCCAGTCGTAGGCGAAATCTTCGCCGCTTATTATGACCAGCATTGGCAGTTTGCCATAACGTAAGCCCGTCTCCGGCGTCCAGATGTTCAGATACAGACAATCCTCTTTGCTTGGAGTTGCTCGCAAAATGCTGTCATCGACTGTCTCATCATAAATGGTATTCGTGAGCTGTAGGCAAATCGGTTGCATCGTCGTTGCCTGCAGCGTCCGGTTCCAGCCTGTGTGCGGCTTGGCAGGCTAAAGGTAAAGAGATTGAGTTTGGAAAGGAGTTTAATATTAAATTCCTTAATTTGAAAGAGAAAAGAACTACTATCGAAATACTTGGTAATTTTAAAAATACTGTTAATTTTAGACCATACATAAATGATTTAATAAATATAAAATTCAACTTTCTTTAGCTTACCGCAAATCGCAATGGACCCAATGGCGGCTGTGCATAGGGTATTCCCAGGAAAGCGTAGACCGCGCTTCGTGCTCCATCCGGAAAGATCTTAAGCTGGAACATCAAACAAGTTTGAAATGGTACGAGAGCCTGTTATATATATATTTTTTGTATAAGACCTACACCGATTAGATCGCCCTGTTCCAGTTTGATATGCGTTTGTTGGGCCAAGCAGCCGTGGATGCTGAGCCAAGTTAATACCCCTAACCAGTTAGTGAGTAGAAACATTTTCATCTTTTGGCCGCTTCACACTTGCTAACATCTGAAGCTGCATTTATTAATTATTGTTTTTATTGTTATTTATAAAAATTAAATTAAAATTTTCTGTTGCTTTTTAACTTTTATCCGCTGCAGTTTTTTTTTACTTCTGGACTTCTGGACGCTGGCACGAAAACTAAAAAAAAAAAACAAATGAAATGAAATGAGCCCGTTGATGAAAATGTTGGCTAAAAGTTTCTGCTAGAATTATTTCAATTGTTTTGTGGTGTCATTATTGTTAATGCTGTTGCTGTTTTTGTGTTGTGTGCGCGCAGGAATCATTCATGCATTCATTAGAGATCAAAATGCCAGCGACACCGAAACCATTAAACAACAACCAAGTCCGTAGGGTGGTTTTTTTGTTTGTTGATTGTGGTGCAAGTATGTTTACATGTTTTAACACATACATACATACATACAGACACACATATACACATTCAGACATATGTATAAGCGTTGTGTCCGCGCTTTAGTCAGAAGACTGGACCTGAACCCATAACTTTGAACCTAGAAAAAGCATCAACTGTTATATGCGCTCTAAATCTACAGACGAGGGCTGCTTAAAAAGTTTTTTAAATTATAATTTTCAAAGTGAATTACTTAGTCAGGAGAATCATAACTATTTTGCTATTATTATATTAATTATTTGATATTTATTGCTATGGAAAACTTTCAATGTTGCCCTCGATCTTGTTTATTGCCTTTTTTTTTATTATTGAGTTTTGATTTTGCTGGTGCTGTTGCAGAATGTAAATATTTTGTACGCTTCACAGCCGGCGACTATCATTTTTTTTTTTTTTCTGATTCACAGTCCGTCTGCCCGTCTTCCCCCGCTGTTAAATGGAGCTGTCGCAGCTTTTGGCTCACAGCACATAATGTACCAAAATATTTGGTTCAATTCCGGGCCAATGCGATGAGAACAGCTTAGCTCGGTGGTTGTTTTTACGCGTTGTTGTTTTTGCTGGCCCTGCTAGGCGAAGCGCAGTTCCGGTGTATGACTGTGGCTGGAGTTGGGAGATCGGAGTTCACCATGCTTATAATTAACATCTATGTTGTCATAGAGACTAGCAGTTTTATGAGCGCACACGCATATTTATGCATTTTAATTAGCTTCAAGAGTAATTTACAGGTGGTGATGCTGCTGCTGCTGCTGCTCCTGATACAGCAAAGGGGGGGCGAAAGTCAGAGCTTGGTGTTAATTATGGAGCTACAAAATACACGATTAAAATGCTATTTGGCCGGAACCATTGTCTCTCAATCTGTGCGCCTCTTTTGCATGTGCTCTATGGCAACTTTATGCCAATTGGTGCCATTATGCATTTACGATTTGATAATTGTAAATTGCGATGCCCGGCCTAGTTTGGTCAATGGGTAAATTTCTATTTTTTGATTGTGTTAGGGGTATAAGCCAGTTCGAATAGGCCGTAACTTAAATGTCTGGCAATTGGCTGCGGCTTTAATCTGATAGAACTCGTATGTTCAACAAATGCTGATTTATGGTGCAACAAAAGGTATTACAAACTGCCATATTTCCACTTAAATACACAAACACACATTCAGATTATCTTTCATCTAAATAGTCTGTCCTTTGCCAATTTGCAGCAGGTTCGGTCGACAAACCAGCAAGTAGGCCAAAACAAATTAAGCTGTCAAACTGTTCATTTCATTTTTGGCCATTTAACTGTCGAACTAAGCTGTTGATCGTTGTTGCACATTGTTTTGACATTTGGCTTGGGTCTCCCCCCTCCCCCCCCCCAATGTTTTCAATAAATTTAACACACAAAAACCTGTGACACAAAGTTGGCCAACCCTCAAAGCACTTATAGCCAAATTGGAAAACTAAAAATGTGCTGGCCTAAAACCAATACAAATACGAAGCACCAATTGAAACATTTTTGGCAGCTGCAACAGGAAAACAACAACAACAACAACAGCAACAATTGCAATTGCAAAATTGACATTTGAAAATAACTAAAAAGGGCAATAATAACTACCGGTTGCATTTTGTTAGATTTGTTCTGTTTTTTGTTGAAGCAGCTCCAAATCTATTATTTGGTACTGAACTGATTGTTTACATATTTGCCACAGAGAGCGATATTGAAAATTCTTCATAAAATTTAACTTGAATAAAATCAAATTGTCCGCTGCTGTTATTGCTGGCAGTATGTAGAATTTGTTATGTTATTTTATAAAAATTTGTAAAAAGTTTTACAAATACAGCGGATGGAGAAGGGAATTTAGGGTAAGGGTGTGGTGGGGGGTAGGTGGTGTAAATGGAGTTGTTTGTTTGGATGACTGAGCTCTTGTATAGTCTAATTTTGATTTATATTTTTCAAAAACAATGCATTGAATTATTTGTGTGCTTGTCCTTTTAGTTTTTATCTAGTTTTTTTTTTTTTGTTTTTGTTTTTGTTTCAGCATATCTTTAACGCACTAAAGTGTAACCAATGTGGATTTTGCACAAGGAAATTCTTAATTCTGGTTTTGCCAACAATTTGTCAACACTTCCAAACAATTTAAGTTGTGGTTGCCTGGTTCATGAAAGTTAGAAATTCAATGCGACAGCGCTGGGTGCATGCCCCAGATACGTGTACAGAAAGTAAACAAAGTAGTCTTTGCAACCTTGAAACTGAACAGATTACTTTGTGAACAGATTTTTATACCTAATTTGTTCACTTATATAAAAAATGTTTACAAATTTATTTTGATTTACTTTGAATTTCTAATATTTCAATTATATTATAATATGCATGTTTGCCTGAGTTTTATTTCTAGTTTTTTTTGTTTTTGATTTTAATTTAATATTTGGCCGCTGACTTAGAATAATAATTCCCATGTGCATTTGCCAAACAGCAACAATCGTTAAAAACAACATTAAATAAGTGCCTTAAGTAAAGTTTCGCGGAACAACAGCGTGCAACATAATTATGTAATTAGCTGGAACAACAACTGTGCCAGCAGTTTGCCCAAAAATATCTAACAAAATATTTTACAATGTTTCTATTGTTGTTGTTGTTGTTGTTGTTGCAATTGCAGGTTGTTTTGTTGGTGTTGCTGGCTGTTGTTGTTGGCTTAAGCCTAATTTAACGGCGCAGTAGACAAACAATGTGGCAGGCATTTTGTTGATACTAACCACACGACTTGCACTTAAGCATTATTCAGATGGCAAGGGGCATGTAGCTGAATGTTGCACAGTGCATGTTTAACATGCGCTCGTTTCTAATTAATGCTAAAAAATATGTTTGGCTTAAAAAAAGAACTAAAAGCAAAAGAGAACCGCATTTTAGTTGGTCTATCTGCTGGAAATGGGAACGAGGGAAAATTGTTGCAAAGACCACTTCTTCAGTGCTTTTGTTAGGCGTTTCTGTCTGCAACAAGAGCTGACAAAAAAAGTGGCGACAAAAACTGAACATATGCACCACGTCCTTGACAATGCCAACAGCATCCAAGCAGGCGCACAGAAGTGACCGGCAGAGGTCGACTCTGTGACTGTGACCAAAGATGTTTAAGCAGCTTTGCCTACAAAATGGAAATAAAAAATATACTAATTTTTGGGAGATAATAACTTGAAATACATTCATAATACTGGTGTATTGGGATATTGGGGCCAACATTCGAATTTTATCGATCATTTTGGAGAGTTACTCATAGTAAGCTTGCAAAATTTATTGACTACCTTACAAAGTGTGGATAATAAGATGCGTTCAGTGTCAAAGCCTACAAAATTGGCCAACAAATAATAAGTTTATTTAATGAGAAAGAATGTTAAGCCCTGTTTGATAGTCCCACTTAAAGCAATACAAATTACTACAATATTCAGAGCATAAATATTTCACAAGTTTATGTTGACTCAAAAGCCGTGTTAAAGTTACCTTACTTTCTCACCTTACATGCTTATATGCTGGTTTACAAACAGTTTTCCATATGAGCATAATTATATGTAATTAATGAAATGCACTTAACATTGTACACACATTCGAAACTGGCATCCTTCGCAAACCATGAACTCCTTATTTGCGAAGCAAATGTGTGCAATAACCGCGAAATTTCATTGCATGCTTTTAGGCGGGCGTTTCAAGGAGGCAAAGCCGCAGAAATGCAATTTATTAATTTGCAAGTGCAGAAATTGCTGGTTAAAAGTTTTAGATCTATATTTATGTGTGTGTATTCATATACATATGTATATGTATTTACTGGAAGAATACTCACCTGGTTGGTAAACTATTATTGGGGAGAGGACAGCGACTTGTTTCCTGCTCCTTGCTGAAAACTTTGCTAATTCGTTTGGCAAACTTTTAGCAAGGTGTTGAGTGTTCCGGCGACTTGTTAATAGAAACTACATTAGATAGTCCGGCAATAAATGACAAAACAGTTTGCAAGAGTCTCATTTCATTTAATTTTTATTCAAAAATCACATTTGTTGTTGTTTATTTTTGTTTTCGTTTGCTGATTCGGCGCGAGCTGCTTTTTCAATAATATAATAATTTTTACTACACATTTTTTATATATAGTAATTGCTTACATGATTAAAGTTTTCATTTATGTAATTTACATGTTGTTTTATGCTTCTCCGTTTGTTTTTAATATATGGCTCTCTATCTCTTTTGCTCATTTTCTCATTAATTTTGCCTTAAGCTTTAACAATTTTTACTATGCAATAAATTAAGCACATTTACTTGAATGATTTCATTGTGTAGCAGCTGAAGTACTGTAGGTATTTATTAACTATTTTTATATTTATGTACAAAAGGTTCATTTGTTAAAAAAAAAAACAACATCAAATTAAAAGCGCTGCATGCTCTTGGGCGCAATTTTCCATTCAATTTGACACCTCAAATTGCAGTCGCTTTTATGTCTATATAAAATTACCAAAATGTAATTAAATCAATTTTTAAAAGTGATAAAAACATGTTATGCGCACTGAACTCAATTGAAAGTACAATAAATGGCCAAGTAAATAGGTTCAACAGCAATTCGGGATAATCGTTAACTAATAACTTAAGTTTTGCTGTATCTAACTTATATATTTAATTTGTTTTTGTTTTTTTTTTTTTTTTTGGTAGAGGGGCTTTTCTAACGAAATAGTTGGAACATATTTCTATAGGCTTATGTCTTATTGTCTGCTTTCAAGCCTCGCTCTCTCTCCGCTTCCTTTTTTTTTTTAAATATTTATTATAAATCATAATATATAAATAATGTTTGCAACTACAGTTAATTGAAAGTCATAATTTATAATTTATTTTCTTGTTTTGTGCTGGCTTCAACTACTAATTTGAACTTTTAAGTGTTAACTGAACCTATTCACATGTCCATTTTCGTATAAATATGTATTTATTTATTTTGTGTGTTTTCACTTATTGCATTCTTTTAAATCAGATGATGATTCAATTTCAGTGCTTAAATGTGCATCGTGACGAACACGATAAGCAAACAAAAACAAAAACAAAAAAAAGAGGAGTAAAATAAAAAAATTAATAAAAATAAAATTGAAATGCATTCTGCAGGTCGGCGTGGCCCTCATCTGTTAAATGTGGCAAACTAATTGATTATGCTCAATTATATTTAAAATGTAAACGCAATAAATTGAAATGCATGAAAATGTATAACGTATGTATATATATATTTACGATCATACTATATATATATATATTTTGTTGCTGTTGGTAATATTTACTATGTCAATCGTATCACAACATTTATATTTCGCATTTAATTTAATTTATATATTTTTTGTATTCTTTTTTTGTTGTATGCAATATGGTTGATTAACATTTTATGTTAGCTGCGTATATAATATTCATTTATTATTACTTGTGTGATTAGTGGTTGAAGGACAGGCGAAATGTGTTGCACATAGATTTTGATTTTATATATTTGTTGTTATGTCTTATTTTGGCTTGTCAATATCAATTAGTTAAATTGTTGTGCACTGTTGTTGGATGTTGTGTACATGTTAGATTGTAGATTTGGGTTTTGTTTGTTGTTGGTCAATTGTTCGTCTTTAGAGTTTCTATTTGTTTCTTAATTTTTTGTTTTTTTTTTATTATTTTTTTTTGATAGTCAAATTTGTATAAAAAGTGGCATAGTCTGTTTTTTGTTTGTGTCAAATACAAATGCACAAAATACGAGTATAATACAAATATTTTACACACAGATACAAAAAAGTAAACTCACTGTACAAAAATTTCTTGTTTAGTTTCTGAATAGAGAGCTATATATTATTTTTATATATATATTGCTTGTTCCAGTTTTTCTTGTATTGGTTGTATTGTTAGCATGTACGTATATGTATGTGTGTGTGTGTGTTCTCGTGTGTGTGTGTGTCATGTCCTCAGCCTGGAATTTTTGATTATTATTTAGCAGTAAACGCAGAAAATATTTGAAATATTTGATTTATGTGCATTCTGATGCTTGATAGGGCGAATTCATTGCGTTCGTGTATCTCTCCTCTCTCCTCTATCCTCTCTCCTTCGCCTTTCCGCCTGTCTGTCAGATATTTTTCCATTTAAATACATATTTAGCATATTGCATTCGTGTACGTGTGTGTGTGTGTGTGTATGTATGTGTGCTTGCATTTATATTTGTATATGTATTGCTGATAAACATTTCCAATGATAAATGCTAAGCAATTTACTTGCCAGTCCAGAGTTGAGGCAATGCTCTTCAGAGATGCACTGAGCTACAAAATGTTTCTCTCTCTCTCCCTCTCTCTCTCTCTCTCTATCCATCTATCTACCTATCTCTTTCTACTCTTTCAGTTTTTGGCAGCAACTGATATCTGATATGTTTAGGGTAAACAATTTTGCATCATGCTACATTTTACATTTTACGTATGTATTTCGTGTTTTCTACTCTTATTGCCCTATGCACTTTCATAAGTAACGAAATATTTAAACAAAAATATAAAAAGAAGAAAAATCAATCACCATAAGAGGAGGAAGAACATAACCAATTTCCATGAAAATAAAACAAAATTATCGATATTATATTTTATATATGTTTTGTGTATATTTCTGTAAAAAATATGTATAGATTCAGTATGTGTAAAAAAAATTGTTGTTGTTTAATTTTTTTATATTCTCTTTGTACACATATCTATTGTTAATTATAACTAAATGTAAAAAAAGTAAGAAAACTCTCATATGTATGCATTTGATATGCGAGCGTTTAACTAATAGATTGCGCATATTTATAATAGTTTTATAATTGATTGCTATAATATATATATATATACACATATGTATATTAAATGGCCGCATTAAAAGCTAAAGCTAAAGCCGATATACAATTTTTATATTAATATATGCACTCTTGAACTGTTATGGTAAAATGGAAATTGCACATTTAATATAAGAGTCTAGAAATAAAATATTAAGCATTAATTAGGAATACACAGATAAGAATGAAATGAAGACATTTACAACTATTTATTAAATAACCTTGCAGACTTTCCACAATTGTCAAAATGTGTGATAAAAGTGTTGACTATTATTATTTTGAATGGTATCTTTTTGGAACAATCGGAATAGCATTGTTCTCTATATACGGAAATATCCAGGACATTATGGATTTAAATTGTTTGGCAAGTGTCTGCAAGGATATTCTTCGGCTTTAGACCGAAGACAATTTTTGTTACTTGAGTTTGTTGTTGTTGTTGTTTTTTTTTTGTGCACATTGTACCATGGCTATAGAGTTTCGTTCACTTGTAGCTCTTAAATGTTTCTCGTTATTGCGAAATAATGGCCACAGTTTTCAGTTTTTAATAATAATATAAAATAATCATAATCGATAAGGAATATCTTTGCAAGCATAAGCCCAATCAACTTGCTGTTGTAATGCAACAGAAAAAATGGCTACAGACACACATATATATATATATATATATATATATCAATAAAAACACTATCTAACTTTACATATACACATAAGGACATATTACTTACACATACATATATATCGTGTCCCTTTCAGTATATCATATCAATTGAGTTACAACAATTACAATTACATACATACAAAAAACATTTACACATACAAAAATCAAACGCGTACAAAATCGGCTACTTATGTGTATATATATATATATATATATTTATATATATATATATATATTTATATATATATATTGAAAATTTGCTGGGCTAATTTGAAATTAGCAAAAATGGCATTTCGCTCGCACATTCTGCTCCCACGGCAGGGAGGATAACTTAATTAAGCCTAATCAGAGTCCTTCTATATACATATACAAATCTGGTGTGTGTGTGTGTCTGTATATAACTACATGCATATATACATATATGCTGAATGCTATTTAGTTACATACATATACATATACATTTACGCTTCATAAATCCTAACTAATTTTTTTCTACTAATAATAATTAACATAGTTTGCGGCGCTTATCAGCGTCAATAAACAGCTGCTTATGAAGTCTCTGTGTATATACATATATATATATATATATATATATATATATGTGTGTGTGTTGACTGCTGTGTGTGAGTGTGCGGTAGGGGAATCTCAGTACACTTAACGCTTGTAGCTATTACCGATCTGCAAATATCGCTAGCTGCCAACCAACTCGATTTGGCGATATTTTTTGCGCAAATTGGAGACTGGATCACGATACAACATGGGATCCATGCGCAAATTGGAACGTATAAGCGGCATATAACTGTAAATATACAATGGAAAAAAGAAGAAGAGTGTTATGATATATAAATGCGATTTTATTTCGATTTAGTAATTTGGACTCACCCAAAGACCGCAGCGAATGTGTTCAGACAGCTCTGACGCTGTATGAAATGATCGGGATCATTCCATGGTGAGCGTCCCGTCTCCCGATCCTTGTAACCCTTGCGCTGCGTCACTTTGATCGGCGGTTTTCTGGTCACGTGCGAGACCAGCAGGTTCATTAGGATGTCCTCGCAATTGGAGGACTGCTGTACAGTCTTTAAGAGCAGCAACGACAGCCAATTGGTATACAAGTAATTGTAGTAGCGGTGGTAAAACGCCGCACCCGTCAGCACAATCGAATAGTAGTTTGTCCACTTGGACGTGTATCCCCAGGCATTCTGCAAAGTGATTAAAAAAAAACACCAACAATAAGCCACAAATCACACACACACATACACACACAGACTACCACACACACACAGTGTGGTTAGGTCATGCCTTACCTTGGAATCATCCCAGAAATGTGCTCGAGCCGGATAGCCGACAATGCGTTCCGGAAAGTCACGCCAGACGGTGTAGGCAAAGTCCAGTTCATCCGTATTCAGTATGGCATCCTCGTCGAGCGAGAGCACTGCATCGGTCTGTATCTCGTCGTAGGGCAGGAATCTCTGTGATATGCTTGGCCTCGCCTCCGCCCCTGTCTGTCCCGTGGGCGAGGCTGCTCCACGCGAACTGCCGCCGCCCAAGGCAATAACATGCAGCGGTATGTGGAAAGTGGGTGGCCACCTTTTCTTCAATGGCAACGGTCGATCAGCGGCCCACAGAACGAGTATCTATTTGAAGAGTTGAAGAATTAATTATCAAACATGAACTGGAGAGCCTTTCCCCATCATTTTTAATGTATATCCGATAAAGAGTTGCGGCAATTTACAAATCGAATGGTAAATGCCATGGCTGTGCCAGCAGTATCGATGGGACTTGTGGGAGTAGGTAGCCGGGAGGATATCTATCACATTGCATGTGCTGCATTTGGACAACTGCAATTTAGATACTTACTCTATCCACAAATTGGCTCTTCGTTATGGTCCTGACTAGTTTGTAGAGGGCCGCATTGGGGCCAAGAGCGGCGCCAATTTGCACATAGATAACGGCTGTGTAGTTGTGACGCGGCTCCACACCCATCGCATTGAGCAGGAAGGGCATAAATCTGAAATGGGCCACAGGCAATTAGGTTAATGGCAAAGCACTTCAATGCGCCCAAAATGGCATCGAATGTAAATTTAATTAGGCACACCAACTGTGCCAGACTCTCACCTAGAACTATCCGCAAATGTTGGCAGTGTGAGGAGGGCGCCCGGCGATGTGTTCCAGATGAGGTTGCTCCTTACCGGATAATCGGGCAGTCGTTCGCGAATTATCTGTGAAAAGGGAGAGAAAACCAAATGGCTGTTAAATACCCACGAAAAAGGAACTCAAGTGGCAAGACGATTGCCAATTGATTGCTTAATGAACGGTTTCTGCACTTCAATTGGTCGACCAAATTGCGTTCTCCATGACACTCGACGCCAGCCGCTTAAGCTGTCAGTTTGTCTGTCTGTCAGTCTGTCAGTCAGCCAGTCGGTCTGTCCATCTGTCTGTTGCTTGTTCCGTCTGTCTGCCAGTGTGGCAGTCATTCAACGTGCATTAATTCGAGAGGCCACCAAGCTGTTGCCTAATTTTCCGCTCCAAGCAGCTGGGAGCCAAACAACTCCCCAGGGGAAAACCGCTGGCCGCAACTTCCGCTGTGCTAGGAAAGCCGCACAGGGAACTAAAGTCCCACACGACACTTCACACCCACTCTCTCTCTCTCCCTCTCTCTCTCTCTCTCACTCTCCATCTGTATGTCGATCTCGTTCGCACAAGTGCTAAGCAAAGCAGCTGTAAATTCGCTGTGTGTTTGTCTTCACCCAGCAGCAACGCTTGTCATTAGCGCCCATTAATTTGTCACTCAAAGTGAGAATTATGTGTGTACGCCTTAAAGTATGCTATGCTAAATTAGCTATGCACATCATAAGAGACAGACAGAGACAGAGCTAGAGACAGAGGGACAGAGGGACAGAGAATAAAAGAGTTGCCTTGCACTGTAGAAAAATTGAATTTACATTTCTGGCATACAGAAAATAAAGCCAAGATTTTGAATAAAATCAAAACATTGTTAAGATTTAATTAAAAAGTTTTTCATATTAATTTATCGAAAGTGAAAGTTTAGTGTTTTCTTGAAAATTGCAGTCTTAACAGTTTCAGCTTTTATAATTGAATTTGTCAGCAGAAAACTTGTTAAAAAAATGTCTGTTTGATTTTAGATTTCGTAGAGTTTTTTACGAAAGTGCATAGATTTTTTTTAGACAGGTTGGAAAACTACTATTATAATTGTTGGGTTGAGTTGGACTAAAAGCAAGTTATGAGTGGGACGTGAGGGGGCAGCAGCAGCAGCAGGAGCAGGAAATGCAGTTGGAAATGCGGCTGCTGCTGCTGCTGCGCCTGCTGTTCCTACTGATGGCCTGGGCTCAACTCTTCGGGTTTTCATCTGGCACACTCTTTTGTGTGTGCCACCAGAAAAATGTGGGTAAAACAATTCAACTGGAGAACAGTTAAATTTAAATGTTGGGTGGAGAGTAAGAGACGCAGTACAAATATTACCTGCATGTTAGATATAAAACATTTATATATATATATAAAAGCCTATATCATTAAAAAACTCTGCTTTCAGATCAATAATTGCATTATATTCAAATTTTATCGTGTTTATTAGAGTCGGTTTTCTGCTTGCAGCTCAATTAATTTATATTATTATTATTTTGTATTATGTTGATATTTATATGCATCTGCAATCTAATAATCTTACAAATTCAATAAATACCCTGTCGAATTAAAAACGAAATTTTATTTCAGTAGAAAATCTCATGTGTGCACACATATATTTTGCCAACATTTTATTTAAATATAAAGCACATATTAGTTATGGAAACAGATGTGCTTAAAATAAATACGTATTTTTGGCACTCAGTTGGATTTGCAAAACATGAGATTTCGTGGACTGTCTGTCATCGTTGATGGGACTCTGAATGAGGCAGTCATCTACTGTCGACTTGCTCCTGACTTGCTCCTCCGTCTGTTTTTTTCAAGTGCCTGCTTTATTTTGTAATTATAATTCTTATCTTCCATAGTTATTCCATAGTTTTTCTTTTTGTGTTCCCTATATTTTATTTAAGTCCTTTCTCGCTTCTTGGCATAATCAACGCAGAGCATTGTGGGTCGCCTAAGAGCATGCAAGGCGCGTGTTTATTTACCTTTTCAAGTCGAGTGTGTATATGTATGTGTGTGTGTGTGTGTGTGGCTGACATAATTAAGTCAATCTTGTTGCTGCTGCTGCTGCTGCTGCTGTTGACGTTGCTGCATAATTGAGAACAAGCGAAGAGTCAGCAAAGAGCGAGAGACTGCACTCAACTCTCGTCTCCGCTCGTCTCATCCCGTCTCCTCTCGTCTCATCCCGTTTCAACTCGTCTCGACTCGTTTTGTCTATGATTCAATTATGCACGGTGCATATATGCGCAGGCTTAGTCCAGGTCAGGAGAGGCCCAAGCAAATATTTGGCATTGCCATTTTAATTGGCTAACAAAGTGCTTTAATTGGCTTTAAGCTCGCTGAATTTTCCGTATGCGTAGTTTTTTTTTTTTTGGCTACCTGGCAACAAGAGCAATTTGGCCACGTTGGCTAAAGTGGCAGCAAGTTGGTTTCTATTTTCCATTTTATTTATTTTTTTGGCAATTTCTTAAGCGACTTAAGCAACTAAACGACAGTTTGGCCAACTGGCAAGTACCGTTTACATCGGCATCTTTATTTAGCCAGCTTGCCAGCTGGCAAACACGGAGTGAGTGAAAAATATGGTAAAAGCAGCAGCTCTCAACTGGGCGCAAAAACTCAATAGAGCGCATAATGTGTGCAAATAAAACAGGTGTGTGTAGTTTTGGGCGTGGACATGGTAGTGGGCGTGGCAACTGCTTATGCAAATGCTTGTGACTCTGATATGGATAGAGGATACAGGATATAGGATACAGCATACAGACACACTTGCACACATGCTTATCTCTCTAGCTTAAAGTGGCTGCATCCACAAATTCAGTTCTCAGCCTTTGGTGAGGAGAATTTCATTTTGGGCCAGCCTAAAAGCAGACTACACAAATTACTGTGCATGCAGGCAGCACTAAAAGGAAATTTACTCAAATTAATTGCATACATTGCCAAAGCTCTGTTGGCCCAAACAAAGTTTCTTTTGCGATTTTACATTTTACGATTTGATCCTTCTGATGAAACTCAAATAATTTGCCGTAATTTCAATTTTAAGCAGCTCAACAACTATGCTGGCCATGTGGTATGGCATAAGTGTGTCTGTTTGCCAAGTAGTTTCCTGTTTGTTAATTTGCCTTTTAAATATTTAGTGCTCTCAACTTAACTCGCATCCGGTTTATAACTGACAAATTCGTTTATTGTGATATTCTCTTTCACGATAATACCATTATCGTGATATCCCTTTTCAGGATAATACCTTTATTGTGATATCCCTTTTCAGGATACTCTTATACACTGTCAGCAATGTTGAGTCTTGTTTCAAAAGGATCGCTAATGTATTTAAGCTGTTGGAACTGAACAGATTTGAAGCGTTTTTCTTTTTTTATGCTCTGCACAATTGTTTGCCTGCTTGTGAAATTTGCTCGCTTTAAGTGGCACGCATAAGCGGAAATCGCATTCAAATTCGCGTTTACATTTGAATTTCGCATAAGCAAGCACAAAAAGAGCGTATTTACTGATGTTTCCAGCATAGTTTCTGGGGCGAGAGAAAGTTCAAAGCGTCGACAGCTGCATACATAAAATGTGCAAGGAGCCAGCAGCCAGCAGCCAGCAGCCAGCAGCCAGTAGCCAGCATCAAGCAGCATGCAACACACACATAAAATTTGCAGTTGCATTTGCAGTTGGCAAAAGTTGCAGTCAACGACACCAAAAACATGCAAGCAGCAAAGCAACGAAATTCAGCTGAAGTTGCACAACTTGCTAATGTTGTCCCGCTTGATGCTGCCATTTTATGCTGTCCCACACACAAATACACACACACACACACCCATACTCACACACATACATAAATCCAGTAAGAAGAAGGTCTCTGCTGAAGACAGACAGAAAATTAACTTAAGCTAAGAGTGGCATCAAGTACGAAGCGGAAAATTGTATGTAAATGCTTGTCAACTTTTGTCAGCTGCCGAAGCAAGTTGCAGTGGCACAAAAACAAGAGCAACATTGCATAAAACTTGCAGCGACTTTGGTTTAAAATTAACAAACGACCAAGACGCTGCTGTATAAAATATAAAGTTAATGCCAACAACATGGCGTATGCGTAATAAGCTGTCCTTTAGTCAATTTGCATTGGCACAGCCCAACAACAAGTGGCACGTAAATAATTTTGAGTGCTAGGAGGGCACAGTTTTAATTAAAAAAAAAATGCATAACAAACTGAATAAATACGAAATGGTAAATAATTTCAAATACACAAAAAAATTTCATGTAATTTGCGAGCGCGAAAAATTCTACTTGAAATATTAATTCAAAACAAATGGGTTTCGATAGAGCATTAAATACCCTATTTAATAATCTCTTAAAACAATATTTGTTTTATTCATTGTTTTTTTTCTCAAATGTGAGTATACCAAATATTTTTTTTTAATTGGAGCGCATAACATAGTCGAGTTTTATAAAATAAATATAAACAACTTGTTTTTTTTATTTATTTTTGATTCTTGCCATGTGACAGAAACATTGCCGCAAAATAACCAACAAAAAAAGCCACAACAAAAAATATTACTAGCCAAAATAAATGCCAAACGCTTTTGAACACAATTGGTTTAATATTGTTGACTGCTTTAAATACCTTTAAAGCGGATCCTTTAATGTTGTACCGAGCTGTGCAACAATTATTATTATTAGCATAATAAAATTGTGTTCAATTTATGTAATCATAAAAAGAGTAAATTGTCAGTAAAATGTATTCCATGCTCGGTATGCTGAATAAAACTTATCATTTTTATTTCATGTTTTTGGTTTAGAAATTTTGTGCACATATTTATCGATCTGAACGCAATGTTAATTAAAAGAGATTGGAAAAAGATTAGGTGCAGCTTTATCTACATAACTATGTGAAAATGAGTTTTGAGTAGTTTTTTTTTTGATAGCTGACAATTTGCAGTTTAGAGATACTTTATCTTGAAAGCTTTTTGTTTTATACATATTTTGTTTGCGCCATATTTCGCTGCCATTCACTTCGTTCTGGCTTATGTCGAGCGAAAACGTCATTTGCCATGATTTCAAAAGTTTAAGCTCACGATGATGTCATTATTGTTGGCCCAAAGTCTCGC
The DNA here is from genome assembly GCA_035042045.1 of Drosophila melanosoma. Lineage (NCBI taxonomy): Eukaryota > Metazoa > Arthropoda > Insecta > Diptera > Drosophilidae > Drosophila > Drosophila melanosoma. The sequence continues at coordinate 1,615,515 of JAWNLY010000170.1, read as the reverse complement.
CTGGCAAACGTCAACAACAACAACAACAACAACAACAACAACAAACAACAACAACAACAACAAAGAGCTGAAGTTATTGAAGCTGCTTTGACAAATTCGCTTAAAGACAACGACAAACAAGTTTTGAGCGAGAAGTTAACAAACTAAATGCTGAGAGAATTAATGTCGAATCATCTGCTTGAAATTTGTTCGTCAATGCAGTATTTATGGGATATTGATAGGCAGTCAGATGGTTAACTCAATATACATAAATCATCAGCTGCGGAAGTATTGACAATGTATACAAATTTATGCATAAATATTTGGAAAACTGTACGAAATTTGATTTCATAATTCTGCTTGTGTTAGACAGAAATCTTTTTGTGCCTTGGTTCATTACAAAACTTGTTAAATACCTTATTGAACCACAATTTATTCACTTACTAAACTCAAATTAAACAAAAATATCTTATAAAAGACGTTGACAAGTCAATAAAAATTAACAATCGATTTTAAATGTTTGTGCTGAATAAATAACATTAATCAATATTATTATTTCATTTAATAAAATAAAATTATACAGAATAATTTTCAGAATTCACGTTCCCTTCGATTTTCTGATTTAAATATTTAGTTCGAGTTCGTTATTGATGCTAATTCAGAATACTCGTATTTGCACAATTTTAATTGAATATTTTTACTGCTTTTTTGTATATATCGAACGAGTTTTGTATTCCAAGGCCTAATCAGGCAAATGTACATTAAAAAAATTGAACTTTCATTCCTATGGATGTTCAAGTCGTTATAATCCTAAATGAAACTGTTAGAAAATAACATTTTACACTTTGTTTGTTTTATATCAATTGAATTTGTGTAAAAAATGTAACAAAATTCTTATCAATTTTTGACTTTAATGTCACCAATTAATCAAGCTAAACGACAAATTTGACGTCGCGAATCGCCACAAAAAAGAAGTGCTTGGATGAATAACAACAGCAAAAACACAACAACAAAAACATAAGCTGCAAACAAATGATAAGCACAAAGCAAAACAAACAAAAAAGCATTACGAGAAGCAAAGAAAACAACAATAATTCTACCGGTTTTGCTTAGCGTCAATTAAACCTAATTAGCTGAACGGTGCCAGCATTTGAAGCACACTTGAACAGAATCATAATTCGGCAAGACGTAGCATAAAGATATGTTAATATTGCTTAACGTGCTCAACGGCGACGCAATAATTAAAAATAATATGATGACGTCACATTCGCGAGCCATATGTGCGAGCAAGCGAGCGAGCAAACGAGCGAGAGAAACGGTGAAGCATTCAAAATTTGTCTGTGGCCAGTGTCATATTTTAAATTTTAAGGCCAGCTGCGCTTGCACCGACTTAAATGCCAAGAGCGTGTGTGAAAGGGAGCGAGAGAGACGCTGCATGCTCTATTTTACATTCTCTATTCTCTATTTTATATTCTCTATTCTCTGTTCTACATCTATGCACATGCTGTATATGGTTGCATGCATGTGTGCGTTTGAAGATTGTGTTTGTAAAAAAAATATTTTGCCGGTTATAAAAATATTTTCGGCCATTAAAACAACAAATACGCCTCTAAAAAAAAAATTGCACAGAGAGTGAGAGAGCGGGACAGAGAGAATGCGTTATGAAGAGTGCTTTCCCTCAATATGTGGAACAACTGTTGTTGGAGTCAGTGTTTTTGGTGCTGTTGTTGTGCTGATTATTTATTGTTATTGCTACTGGTATCCCCTAGGAATATGGAGCAGGTTGCCAACACTAACCAAGAACTACGACCAGTCAGCCAGCATGTCAATAAATATTTCATTTATGACAAATTCATGTTGGGCTTTGAATGACCACTTGAGTGGGTGATTTGGTGTGTTTTGGGAATGGGCATTGGTGGGTGACTATTTCATAAATTGTGTCTCTAATTAAACTGAAGTCAATAATTGAGTGTAATGACAGCGAAAAAGAGATACGAAAAAAGTGCAATAAAATAACGAAAACAGCTTAAGTATGTAGAGAAGTAGAATAAAAAGAAGAATAAGTAAATTCTCAATGTATACAGAAAAGCCATAGTTGCATTACATTAAGCACATTTATTTTCCGATCGAATCTCATTTTTGAAAGATTTTCAGCAGGCTTTTACTTTGTGGCATTTGCATTTTCTGCTATCCTCAATTTAGAGGAGTGCGTACATTAACCCAAACTCTAAATCGAAAAGTTTCATATACATACATGCTTACACACACTGTTTGCACACTGTTTACACACACATGCTGACATTCACATGTGTAAATATTTTGTGCTTTGGCATTGATTTCGTTAAATTTGCTTTGTGCTGTTTTCTATTTGTGGCTCTCGCTGCACAACTAATACAATAGCAGCGGCGTTCTTAGTAGTTCAAACACAAACAAAAACACGAACGAAAAAGAAAGCAGCAGCAAATAAATGGCTCACCAAAGCAACAGTAGTGAACGTTGGCAGAGCATTGCCACCATTTGAACATGTGAGCGAGTTACCCATGACCGTTCAGAGCAAGAGAGAGAGAGCCAGAGCGAGTGTGCGAGCTTGCTCAATAACTTGCTAGTTATTAGTGTTGTTGTTTCTTTATGGCCATCGACTGAGACGCTAACTGAGACGTCGACCGAGACGGCGACTCTTAATTTCGTCGATGATGACGTGTGCGAGGCTTTCGAGCGACCGGGCAACGCGCCGCAAGTTACAGTAATTTCTCAACAGTCAAAGCGAGCGGACGTACAATCGTAGTAGACTTGGATATACACAACAAATAAAAAAAATACACACAAAAATAGCAGCTGAAAATATTTAGCATTTGTGTACTTAAAACGTTCCTCAATTGATAATTAATAATTATAAAATAAAAAAAAAACAGAATGTCTGGACGCCGCGTTACTTTAAGCACACGCGCTTCTCGCGCTTCAACATCGACGCCCGTTGGTGGCATCTCGGGTGGAATTGGTGGTGCCACCAGCCCTACTAGCCCCACGCGCACAAGCCGCATCCAGGAGAAGGAGGAGCTGCAGCATCTGAATGATCGTCTCGCCTGCTACATCGATCGCATGCGCCACCTGGAGAACGAGAACGGCAGACTCACACAGGAGTTACACCTGGCACAGGACACCGTCAACCGTGAAACGTCCAATGTGAAGGCCGTCTACGAAAGGGAGCTGGCAGCGGCACGCAAACTGCTCGATGAGACGGCCAAGGATAAGGCCAAACTCGAGATCGATATTAAGCGCTTGTGGGAGGAGAATGATGATTTAAAACAAAGGTAAAAACAACAACAAACAGAAAAGATTGAAAGAAAAAATAACAAAAAAAAACAAACCCAAAGAAAAAGCTGACTTATCAGCATTCGCAGTGATGTCATATCTATGAGAGAGCAAACGAGAGAGAGCGAGTTTGAGCTGGCTGATGTCATGCTGCAGTCGGCAGCGCACATGGCACGCTCTTTTTGTCTCTCTCTCTCTCTCTCTCTCTCTTGCAGCAGCACACACTGTTTCGTCTTTGTTTGCTTTTGTTTATTTTTGAATGTGCGAAACAGAAATAACAATTCAAACAACAACAACCAAAGACGGCAAATATAAATCATGGGAGCACATTTTTTTTAAAAATTTCACACAATTGCCACGATATAATCGGGCGCTCTCTCTCTCTCTCTCTTTCTGTTTGTCTGTCTTACGCGCTCTTGCGTTAATAGGCAAGGCAGACGACACAAAATATGCGTCGTATACGTAATGCCTAAACATAAATCGAAACCCTTCCAAGGTTGGCATTAAACAAAAGCGAACACATTTTTGGTATACCTATATATATATATATATATATATAAGTTTTTACATCATATACTATATATGATGTCATTTCAAACCGCTTTGTTATTGCTTGTTTATGTATACTTTCTGCTTGTAACGCCGCCAAAGTGTAATACCAGTTTTGGAGTTGGACGGGAGTTGAACGGGAGTTGGTTTTACAGACGCACCTCTCTCATCTCTATGATGTCAACAATATTTTAAAATGTGGCTCAATTCAGATTTAAGCTCTACTCTTATCAACATAGACAATTTTTATTTTGGGTGCTTAACTGTGCTCAGGGTATTAACTCATGGGGGTTGGAGGGCTTTATTTGTTTGTATGGTTTTAGGCCAGTGCTCAATAGCTTGCTAGCCATAATGACCAGATGGTTTTTATTTATGTTTCGACTTCGTTAAAAGAGTTGCGTGGGCGTTGTGAAAAGTTCAAAGCAACAGCCACGCTCAATCGATAAAAATGTTAATTTACTAAAAAAGAAATCTTATACAAATCAAGAATTTGAATTTAGAAAATATTCACAAAAATCATCAAATCTTTATGTTGAAAGTGTAGAAATCGCTACAGCTAATTATACCAACAAGCTAAAATTAAAGTTCATTTTTCACACTTTGTATTTTTACCACCAACCCCAAAAAGTTCTATCGACAATTAACCCACTTGCCTGATGTCAAAATTTGGAGTAAACAAAAAACACAAACAAAAAAAAAAAACCAATACACTTTCTTAAATTAGGTCGCTTGGTAGCATTTTTATTTATGTGGCCCTGTCATGGAAAGCAAAAGGGGGTCTGGCGGGTGGGTGGTAAATTGGAACTTGGGGGTATATATATTGTGGACTCACACGCATGCCACAGCAGTGAGAATAGCCTTGGGATTGCCGCCCATTTATATTTCTGTCGCTGATTAGCTTCAACAAATTATTGTTTATTTGTGGAAAATTCGGTGAAAATGGCATTGAAATCGGGCCATTAGCTTTGTATAATTATTATTTATTTATTTAAGGCGCAAAAAAAACTATACCTTGCGTGCACAAATAAAGTAACGTAGAATAATAATAATATGCAACTATTAATTTTGTTTATGGACTTAAAATAAAATAAACACTGTACTTTTTCTGTTTTGTTGCTAAATTTAGCAAACATACAAAAACAAAAAACGTGCAAACCACGAGAGTCGTTCAGAACGACATTTTTTTTTTTTTTATAGATTAGTGGAAGGTTTTTTTTAAACACATAAACAAGTTTGTTTCTCTGGCAAATTGAAAAGAGACAAAAAAAAAAAAAATGTTTTGACGTCGCATGGGACATAAATTAGATGCGTGCGGAGGGAAAGAGAGAGGAAATGTTAAAAGAATGTTGATGGGTAGAAAATAGCCAAACTAATTTATGCTAATGGCATCTGACGATTTCAAGACAGGCACGCAACAGAAAGAAAGAAAGAAAAAAAAAATAAACGATGAATAATTCATAAGATCAAGCAAAAAGCAATAGAGCGAGGCAGAGAAAGAGAAAGAGAAACATTTGTGACGTCATCAATAGTTTGTTGCACATGTCAAGTGATAAGCAAACATGTATTAACAGCATTCCACACACCTTTAAATTTGATTCACAGATTGGACAAGAAAACTAAAGAAGCCACCGTTGCGGAGAACAATGCACGCCTCTATGAATCTCGATACAGCGAAGTGAATGGCAAATATAATGGGGCACTCGCCGATCGCAAGCGGGCTGAGGATCAGGCCAAGGAGCTGGGCATCGAGAATGAGCGATTGCGTCGCCAGCTGGAGGATCTGCGCAAGCAGCTCGAGGCAGAGACATTGGCACGCGTCGATTTGGAGAACCAGAATCAGAGTCTGCGCGAGGAGCTGGCCTTTAAGGACAACTTGCACTCACAGGAGCTGACAGAGACGCGTTCGCGTCGACAGATCGAGATCAGTGAGATCGATGGTCGTCTGTCCAAACAGTACGAGGCCAAGTTGCAGCAATCGCTGCAGGAGCTCCGCGAACAGTACGAGAGACAAATGCGCGCCAATCGCGAGGAGATCGAGAATTTGTACGACAATGAAATACAGAATCTCAAGGCAGCTGCCGCTCGTGCCGCACAAGGTTCGTTGCATGCCAGCGAGGAGGTTCGTCTCATGCGCACAAAGATCGATGGACTGCACAACAAATGCCAGGAGCTGGAGAACACCAATGCTGTTTTAAATGTGAGTAGCAGGCTTGGTTTTATTTGGGATCTTTTCGAGCTAATCTTTGACTCTTTTTTTTTTTTGTTGCTAGGCACGCATCCGCGAGCTGGAGAACCAGTTGGACGCGGAACGTCAACGTCATAATCAGTATATTGCCGCTTTGGAGGCGGATCTGCAGCGCATGCGTGATGAGATGGCGCTGCAGCTGCAAGAGTACCAGGATCTGATGGACACCAAGGTGTCGCTGGATCTGGAGTTGGCTGCTTACGACAAGCTGCTGCGCGGCGAGGAGGGTCGCTTGAACATTACCTCACCGGGACGCGGTGCCGATTCGGGCATCTCCAGCAATGGCACCCACTTGAGCGCCAGTGGCGGTTCCCGCTCTGGTCGTGTTACGCCCAGCGGACGCCGCTCGGCCACACCCGGCATATCCGGTTCGAATGCCGTGAAGCGTCGTCGCACCGTCATCGATGAGAGCGAGGATCGGACGCAGTCCGATTACTCGGTGAGTGCGGCCGCCAAGGGCGAACTGGAGATTATCGAGGCAGACACCGAGGGACGCTTCATCAAGCTGCACAACAAGGGCACCGAGGAGATCAATCTTACTGGCTGGCAATTGACACGCATTGCTGGCGATGAGGAGCTGGCGTTCAAGTTCTCGCGCGGCTCAAAGGTGCTGGGCGGTGCGTCGGCAACCATTTGGTCTGTGGATGCGGGCACCGCTCATGATCCACCTACAAATTTGGTCATGAAGAAGAAATGGCCGGTGGCAAACTCAATGCGATCGGTGCTGACCAATGCCGACAAAGAGGTGAGAGTCTTGTCGATATACAACACATGCGGCACTTGTGACATCTGCCGGCACTGCAAGCATCTCGAGTTTGTGCTCGACCAGTACGCAATACCATGAATTTCCCCATACCCAAATGTAATTAATATTAATTGTAATCCTTTTCTTGTGTTCCAGGATGTTGCCAGCTACGACCGTGTCCGTGATAACGTTTCCAGTCATGTCTCGCGGCATCGCAGCAGTGGAACAGCCGCTAGCGGTTTTACCCTCGGTTCCGGAGCTGGCTCCACTGGAGTAAGAAGCCTCTTCTCACTGCTCTTCTAAGGACACACACAAATACACACACACACAAACACACACACACACAGACAGAAGACTCAAGCATCCATCAGAAGAAGACGGTTCTAGTTAAGAAGTTGAAAGCGTATTTCGCACTTGCAACCCACATTCACACACATCAAATTGTGCTTTTTTTGATGCATATCACACTTAATTGCAATTTAATAAATGTACAACAACAACAACAACAAAAACTACAAGAAACTATTTACAACAGCAACAAATCATAAAATTTTTGCTGGCTCTACGTATATGTTCAATATATGCTTAAGACACTGTTTAAAACATATTTTTTTGTATAATTTATAAATGCATTTGATAAAAATAAAATAAATGTTTGGAAAAAAAAAAGAAAATACAAGAAGAGAAGAGTAGAGAAAAGAAAAGAATCGTGCGAAACTTAATTCAAATAAAATACCAACAGTCCAAGACATGTCCAAAATTCAATTAATGGCTCAGCGAAGCAGTTGGCCAAGTTTGCCCAGCAAACTTTTCGCTCAGAACCAACCAACCCCCAAGGAAAATCAGCTTAACGCGCACTTGCCAAGATTTGCACAGAAATCTTCGCCGCTTGGCTGCTGCTGTCGCGGCATTTACTAACACCACCACCCACCCCCCCTTAAGACGTCCCTCTGCCCCACATAGCTGGCTGTAGTTCAAAGAAAATGGACAGTAAGCAGGTGAAATTAACTATTACCAAGCAGCTACCTAGAAAGTAATAAAAAGAACGGATTCGAGGATGGCTTGCACCGTACGAAAAGCGTAGATGAATTTGGGTCAAGAAGCTTAGGCCAAATAAAACGGAATTTACACTTGATAAACTGTTAATGCTGTTTTGTGTGTGTTTTAAAAGAACGCAGCTGAATCGAGCAAAATTTCATGAATTATTCGTATATTGGTCGATTGTCTGCTAATTTATACTACTTATTATTACAATACGCAATAGGCAAAAAACAATTTTTTTTTTTTTTAAAGTACAGTCGCTGAACAAAAACTTTAGTCAATTCCACTAAAATCAATGTGGAAATCAGCATAATAAAAAAAATGTTTTCCTCCAATTTGGTTGCTCATTTGAATTTGATTTTAAATTATTTTTGAATTTCTGTTCATTTAGAAGAGCAATATTTATATATATAAATTTCACATTGAGTTCGTGCCCGCAATAAACTTAAAAATATATATTGTATATTTTGTTTAATTTTGTTGTTATGCAAATGAGTTCTATTATTGAATAAGCTGACAAAAGTAGCCAATTTAAATTTAATAATGACGTCGAGTTGGAAAAAAAAAACAAATTATTTGTTAAATCTGTTGTTAGGCAAAAAAAAAAAAAAAAATACTTAAAGCTCATTTGCATTTCAATTAGCAAGCTTTTAATTAAAATTGCAATTATTAGTCAATAAAATGTGAAAACATTATTAAATGCAGCATAAATCAAAGAGAATTAATATTTTAAAATTATGCTATTAACAAACTTAATATTGAAATAAGCTTGTGCATTAATTGAGTGTATTAATAAATCAAGTTGAAAATGTTTAAATATATTTATGAGTCTATTTCGTATTGAATTAATTTTTTCTAGCAGTGTAGCCGATGCCGTAGCAGCTACTAAGACAACTTAGCGGCGCTTGAGTAAACGCACGATTCAATGGAATGAATGGACAGACAGGTGGACAACGGATAAAGAAAGATAGAAAGAGAGACAGAGAGAGAGAGTAAAAGAGAGACAGGAGTGATGTAGAAAAGTAGGTGGATAGTGACAGCCACTGAGGCGTTCAACTTCAAAGTAGTTGCAGGAAAAGTTCTTGCTTGTCGCACGTTTGCATGCGCATAATAGGATTAGTCAAAATAATAAGTTGCTGCAGGTGTCTATATATATATACACACACCTATATATATATATATATATATATATATGCATATAAATATATATATATATAAATTTTGCACACAGTGTTTTGCGTTGCTTTGAAATGGAAATCTCGCTGACACACTAAAGTTAAGCGTGTGTGTGTGTGCCTGTGTGTGTGTGTGTGCCTGTGAGAGAGCAAACTGAAAAACGAGGCGAAACGCAAAACTCATGTGAACTTTTCGACAGCTGCCCACAAGTATGCAACAGATTTTTTTTGTGCAAGCCAACCCAAACTGAACCCGCAACTGGACCCTGACTGCATTTTGGGCGTTGGCCATAAACAAAATAAGCAACAAAAAAGCACAGCAACAACAACAACAACAAAAACTACAACTACAAAAGCTGCTGAAATAGCACTTCTAGTTTCCGTCAAGAGTTCGTATCTGGAGATGCTTTCGAGTGCGGAGTAATCTTCGGCTTATTGTGGTTTGCTGACCAGTTTCGAACTTTGGCATCGGCCCACGTTCAACTGGCCTGCAACTTAAGTGCAAGCCACACGCTTATCGGTCACAACCAAACACCAACAAATACAGACACACACACATACGTACACACACACACACACATACATACACACAGACACTCCACACTCCAACTCAATAGCGACTTTTAGGCTTAGGCAAAGATTTTGTGCCATGGTGGACAAGGATAACTTAGTTGGTAAGTGGACTTTGAGTGACCTCTTTGTGGCGGCTTCTACTCTACATATACACACACACACATATATATATATATATGTATATATGTATATGTGGGTTATTGTGTATTCAGCTTTTGTTACGGCCAAAAGTTCAGCACACAATAAAATTATGCAAATCTACAGATCAGCCGCATAAAATGGAAAACCATCGGGATTGGGTCAAGGCATTTATAGGAAAGTTTTCTGTTGCGGTTTTCAACCCATCGGCATTTGTCGCATTTTTTCTATATATTTTAATTATAATATCTAATTCAGCAAAATGCTCAATTTCATTGGGACACACATTTTGAATATGTAAATTTTTATTGACAGTTTGGTTCATAATCCTTGTTGGACTTTTGTTTCACATTTGTCTTGACTAAAATTTCAGCTAATTTGGGAACTAACAAATTAACAAATAGCTTAACAATTTAACAATATGTTTAATTTTATGTGCTGTTTAAAGTTTTCGCATAAAATAGCTATTAACTCGAAGAGGAAAACTTGTCAGCCACACAGTGGTCATAAATTTCCAAATTGAAATTTAAAAAATAATTTAATTAACGCTTGTTTTATGTGTTTTTTTCGAAAACTCATCTAAAATTCACAAACTTAATTCAAATTGTCAGTGGGTCTTTAACGAACGGCGCTGTTGTATCCAAAACCATGTTACAAGGATAACTTGTAAAGGATGTGTTGCTGTTGTCTATGGTTGTGTGTGTGTGTGTGTGGGTGCAAAAGTGTATATGTAAGACGAAGATCCCAAATAACTGCTTAATTTGTTTTTTCATCCAGATGTTTGGGGCATCCACTCAAAGCGACCCAAGTCTGCTGCAACCCTTTTTGACCACCTTTTCCTTTGTTGAGTGTTGTTCTTTCCCCACAGTTGTTGTTGTTGTTGTTAGTTTATTGACTTTGGCAGAGAGACAGAGCGAAAGAGAGAGAGAGAGAGAGAGAGAGAGACAAATAGACAGAGAGACAAGTTGAACCCAAACAGATACCAAAATTTGTTGCCAATTGCGGTTCAACACGCTCACTCGAAAAAAAAAAAAAACGAGAAAAAGAGTTGAACTTTTGGATTTGGATACGGATGCTGATTGGGAAATTGGGTATAGGAAACAGTGGCGTCTGTTAAAAAAAAAACAGTATCAGATTCGTGCAGTCAAAAATTATTTGCCACTCTCATATTTTCATATTATTTTTTGGGGCACGACCGAATGTTTGTGCCTAAATCAATTTGTTGCATGAATGAGTCTTAAGCCGGTCACACTTTTTTCTAATCCCCCAGACAGACAGACAGACAGGCAGGCAGGCAGCGTGTGTGTGTGTGTGGGTGTGTGTGTGAGTGTGTGTGGGTGTGTGTGTGAGTGTGTGTTTGGGTTAAGCTATTAGACTAAAAGGTTATCAGGCAGGAACAGGATGGTGGGTGGAAAGGTTCTGCAGGAAGGAGCAGCCGCCAGCTGCCGTGTCGACGTGATTTGCGTGACAAAAGGATGCCTGAAGTGGTGCCAAGTGGCGCAGAGTGGATTTTTGCACTTTGATATGCGTTTTATTAATAAAACAAATTGCCAGGCCATACGACTATAATTTGAGCTCACTCCGGTTTCAGCCATCATGCATAAATTGAGTTTATGTTCATTTGGTTGACGCTCGCTGTGGAGGACGTGACGACTCACTAGACGGGGATACTCTGGGCAGTGTGCCAAGCCGCAGGCAACAAGCATCAAGCATCAGGCAGCAGCAGCAGCAGCAGCAGCGGCAAGCAGTAGGCGGCATGCACCACACGTCAACAATTTTTCAACAAATATGCGCAAAACTTTCTTCTTTTTTTTTTATTTTTTTTATTTTGCATATTAAAGCCACAGAGCAGAGGAGCAGGGCAAAGCTGAAGGGATTCGTTGGTTAAAGTGGGTGCAGGCGCAGGCTGACCATAAGCTGACACAGGCTGCATTTTTTGGCATATGCAAAAGAGGGCTCTCGCAATACGTGCTGCACGTGCCACACACACACATACACTTACACACACATACACCTACACACACACACTCATACATACACCTACACACACACACACACACACTCATACATATATATATGTGCAACAACCACAATAAAATGATGGGCGGAGCGTGACCATTTTCCCAATACGAAAATGCCACAAATCATATTTTAATCGCGACACATAAATCAAAAGGTGCAGCATGTTGGTGCGCATAGGTGCCACAAAAAGTGTTGCATGCTCTCAAGCATTAGCTGTAGTAGCATCTACAGTTGCATTTGACATAATGGCCACGAAAACCATTTATGAAACAATTTCTTCTTTCAACTCGATATATTTTTCACATGCAAACTTTAGGTGAAAAAAAAACGGACAAATTTGTTTTGTTATTTGCTTTGGTAAACAAAACTGCAATTTTTACTTGTCATATTTGAAATTCTGACTTTCTTTTGAATCGCTAAAGTTTGCACAAATATTTTTGACAGTTCAACCAATTATTTATTAAATGCAAACATTCCTTTGTGAAGAGCAAACTATTGCAAATAAATTCGCATAAAATGAAAAGTGATTAAGTTAAAACTCATTGAAATAAAATATGCAAAAGGCTAATTGGAAATGAACACGTTTAAATGAGCTTTGGCCAGAGCAAAATGTTATCCAAATTAAGCAGTTTATGGTCGTTAAAGCCATTGTTCTCAAATGTGTTATGCAAAAACCAATTAAAGCACAGTTAATAAAAGACAAGGCAATAAGAAGTGAGGGGAAATTTGGTTGGCAGTGGGGGGAAAAGTTTCTCATCTAAGCCGGATACGGTTCAATATGCTAAGAATAATAATAATTTAGTGAAAATTACTTTGGCAACAGAAACCATAAATCAGAGCTGAACACCTGCTGCTGCTGTTGGCAACAAGAGAGAGAGAGAGAGAGAGAGAGAGAGAGAAAGAGAGAGATGATCTTGCAGTTGACATGTTAACAATACGCTTAACGCATCTGGTGCGTGTTTTGGCCAGTTTTTGGGGATTATTCAATTGTTGGCGAATTTGCCTGAGCTGGTCACGTTGCCTGGCAAATATTTGCTTTTCATTTGGTTAACACAGCTACAAACGCAACACACACACACACGCGATAACTGTAAATTGATTATTGCTGGCCAAGAGAAAAGAGGAAAAAAAAAAAAAAAATATGAAGGAAAATGCGAAAATTCAACCCACAAAAGCCATACACAACATGCAGCACACAATCTCCACAAGCTCTGCGTAACAAGAAGCAGAGCAAAGAAGTTTTTTGTGATAAAAGCGACCTCATCCACATCCACATACGCATCCTCATGCTCATCCACACACACACCCAGGTTGTCGACGGTTAATGTGTCTGTCAGCGCAAAAAGATTCGCCACATTCGCGTCCTGCCTTCAGCTATCCTCCAGCAGAGTCACAGCTACAGTTTCTGCGATGATTACACAAAATTGAATGCTCCACACACACACACACACACACGCACACACACACACTTTGGGGTGTAAATATCTGTGTGTGTGTGTGTGTCAATTTGAGTGTTGAAAAGTGGCTTCCACTGTCAGCGGTTTGGTTTGGTTTGGTTTGGGTTTTTTGGTTTGCTTCTCGGCTTCATCATCAACGTCGTCGCTTGTCGCGTTACATTTGTATACAAAACAACTATGAAACTGTGTGTGTGTATGTGTGTGTGTGTGAGTAAATTTTGTGTGTATTATTTATACGAGTCGTCGTCGTCGTCGTCATCTCGTCTCTATATGCAACATGATCATCATGGCTGTTCTCTGTTTGGCTCTGCTTCGACATGGCATCCAGGCAAAATCCTCTAAAATCCGTTTCATTTTCGTCTTATTTTTTCTCTTTTTCTGTTGTTGTCGATGCCGCATATTGGGCGGCACCATTTGCCTAACGTGCCACATTCAAATTCAATAGTCGCCAGTCGTTGCCAGAAGAAGATAAACCAGTTTCCTTCCCCAAAATGTTAGTCAAAGTGAATGACTAATGTGGCCAATAAACGAACCGTTAATAGTTGGCCCTAAGTAGCTGGCAGCAGTTTTAGGACTGTGGCTCAAAATGTAAATTTTCAATAGATTTTCAGTCTGTGCACTGTGCTAAGATGATGAAAAGTTAATTGATTTTTAAAAGCAATGCTTTAACATTCATTTTCATCGAAAAAACGAAATTTACTACTTTTGCTAAAAACTTCAACAATTTTTGGTTTTATAAAGATAAACTTTTGCCAATGTGTCCACAGAGTAAGTCAGAAACCCAACTCGCTGTGAACTTTGACATAGTAAAAAACCCAAAAAAAATGCCAACAGTGTTCGTATTTATCGAAATAAGCAGCTGTCGACCGCAAAAAGTTATCGAATATTCGCTTACTTCAAAGTATTCGCAGCATGTGCAAGTTCATTGTTCGAGAGTTTTCCTTGGCTTTTTTCTTTTTGGCCAACTTGTGCGCTGCTCGCCGATTAGAGAGTAAAACACGGTGAAACAGACACAATTGAAGAGCCAACTCTGTTGTGTGTGTGTGTGTGTGTGTGTGTGCATGTGAATAAAACAAGTGTGCGAAAAAACTTACCTCAAATGTTGTGAACACGATCTTCTCAATGGAGCCAAAGTAGCGTTCCCAGAGCACCTGCGTCTGTTGGCGCAGTGCAAAGATGCGTTCCGCTGAAATGGAGCGAACAATGTCGGGCACCTGTAATAAGAGAGAGAGAATTAGCATGAGTATACAAATATACATATATGCACATATATATATATACATTGTGTTTGTTAACATTGCGTATGTGGAATATTAGTTTAACGAGTGCTGCAACAGCGCCAGCTGCAAATCCCAAGCACAATGCATTAATTACAATGGCCCCCAAAAACAACCTGATGCAGCCAGGCAGGCAGGCAGGCATCCAGGCAGGCAGGCAGGTTGGTAGGTAATTAGTTGGGGATTGTGACCGCAGGATATACATCATAGTTAGGCAAGACACACACACACAGACACAGAGGGAGAGAAAGCGAGAGAGGGAGAGACAGGGAATTCAATAAATGCGGCGGCTGCTCCAAATTGTTAGAAATTTGAAGAGTGGAGCATGAGTGCTTCTAGTGCTCAAGTTTCCTGCTCAAGTTAACTTAATTAATTGCATTTCCTGCCAATAAACTATAAAAGCAAACATGCCAACGATGAAGTCGTCGAAAGCTTGTCCTTCTCTCAGCACGGAAGCAGTGTGGAGAACGGCACAGGTTGGACAATTGGCAATTGGCAAACAATGCGACAAGACTTTGTCGCGACTGAAGACGAGAGAAACGGCGACAGAGAATGGGAGAAAAGCAGGACATGCTGAGGAACACTAGCAGCCAGTCGTAGAACAGCAGTAGCAAAAGGACATTGCGTGCAAACAAATGCCAAGAAGCGAGGACAAGGCACACACACACACACACACACAAAGACACACACACACACACACAGACAGACAGACAGCGAATGGGACAGTTAAATGGATGTTTTTGTAGCCAGTTGAGCAGCCGGACAAGGACTTTGCCGTGAAGGGAATCTCAATCTATTCATTTGTCATGCATCGACGGCAAATCGCTGGCAATACAAGCCAATTATTATATTAAAAGTTATTGCATTCAATCTAAACAAGGTTTTTTGTTATTGCACCATTTTTTAATCAGTTTAATAATATTTATTTGACATGGAAAAATATTACAGAGTGTGGAGAAAAAAAATTATATGTGTGTCAGGCACATTAAATCATCAATAAATGACAGCAGCTTACTCCTGGAGGAGTCCATAAGATAGGCAGAATTCCCAGTGCGGATGCGGGTTAGCCGGGGGGAAAATAAAACAAAACTTTCAGGCACACATTTTTTGAAAAGCTTGCAACCCATTTTCATAGTTTATGATTGCATAAACAGAAAAAAAAAATAAACTGATGTGCCAATTTCTATAAAGGAGTCATATCTATCTATGTATGTATGTATGTATATATAGTTAAAGCCTATGGTCAACTCACCTGCAGCAACAGCCGTTCATCGGCCCAAATGGCGGCCTGTTTCCAATCGATTTTCGACTCAAATGGCAATACCCAGGCATTGGACAATAGCACCGGAATGCAGCCCGCTTGCAATGCTTCCAGAAATCTATGGAAATGCATAAAAAACAATTGGCATAAAGTAAAAAAAAAAGGCAAGATATGTTTGTATGTATGTATATATATATATGTATGAGTGGAAACTAAATGGGCTGAAGCTGTAAAATGAAAATAGTTTTTACTGACTATTTTTTTTTTTTTATTATTTTTTAGCTTACCTGAAGGAGCCCAAGCGTCGTCCGCGTGGCACCAAACAAAACGTGGAATTCTGCAGCAGTGTCTCATAGTCGTATCTGAAGCGAAAACAAAAAAAAATAGGCGAGAAAAAGGTCAGCAAATAAATGGAGTGAACCAGAGCACATCGGAACAGCAGAGGATGGAAATTAGTAAGAGCCATGGCAGAGCATAATGGCATTGTGATGCAATTAATTGAACAATGGACTTGTCCTCCTCGATGGCAACTCAGATGGCGACCGAGAGCCCAGTTTGGCACCGGGGCGTCATAGTTGCTGAGTTGATGGCTGCCATCATTCAAATAATCAAGCGAATTTTAAGCAAAGTTTTAAAGTTAGCAGCCACAACAAATAAAAGTCCACTTCAAAAAATCAAAATTATAGTTTCAAGCGTATTTAAGCACCTCAAATTGGCTCAAATTGACTTAATTGGCTGTCAATTAGAAATCTTTGTCTTTAATTGTTAATTTGCTTAATGCCATCAGTTTAGGCAATAAATATGCAATTAATGTTGATTTAGTTGAATAACATATTAAGTGCATGTTGATAACTATATATATATATATATATATATATATATATTAATCATTTGTAAGCCAGTTGAGTGCTTCAAACTGTCGCTGCTCCTTAACCATTATGCTAATGGTTCAATTCCAAATATTTAATAGCCAGCATCAAATAGCAAAGTTCTCAAACCACAAGGGCAATGTGGCGTATGCTTAATATTCATGAACATAACTCATACACACACTTAAGGCACACACACACACACACACACACACACACACACACAGACACACACTCAAATTAAATTTAACCATTGGAACAATACCGCAATCCGTGTTTGTTGCTGATTTAAGCTTTAATGACAAATCAAAGCAAATCGGCTGCATATCAAGCATACGCCATGTTGCTCAAACATTTGTGCACATTCAAGCAGGTGGATCTCTCCCCCCCCCTCCCCCCTTTATGTATCTCTCCCCCCCTCTCTTCGTCAAACAACTCGCCCCTCTAACAAGTTAAGTTGCGCGTAAAATTACATGTAGTGAGGCATGTTGGCCACGCCCACAACGCCCAACGATTGAAAGCCAAGTCCAACTCTGGTCAGCAATTTGAGCTGCAAACATTTTAAAGCAAATTCAGCAGAAATCGTATTTAGAAAAGTGCAGTCACAGCATATTCGCATTGCATTGACAATGGCAAACATTACATGGACAGCAGCGGGGTGTGCGGGGAATGGCAATCAGCAGCAGGGGTTGTACTCTCGAGAGGGGGTGTGGGGACCATGGGCAATGAGTGTCTGTATTTTTGGCCATAGGCATGGCTTATGAATATTCTTAAGTAAACAACATAAATTGCATGTTGCCTGTGTTTCGGGAACGTTGAAAAATTACATTTTCAAATGCATAGGAGAAACCCCCAGTTGCCCCGTTTCCCCGTTGCCCCGTTGCCCAGTTGCCCCGTTGCCCGCCGTTGGCCAAAAAGTCATTTGTAAGCAGCAGACATTGGCCAAAGCAACAGGAATGTGGCAACGCAACTGTTTAAGACCGACAATGAAATGCCCTCCCCTAGCTGAATGAATTTAATATGTAGCAAGCAAAAGAGATTTATAAACGTGCCACAAATAATATGCAACAACGAAAAGCAAAGAAATTAAATTTATTGAATTACGCTTTAAACTAAAATTTGAATTTAGTTGAAGTTCATCAGAAAAGAAGATTAAATGTTTCGGCCAAGACGAGAGTTAATAATTGGCCAGCTTAAAGAGCAGCTGGTAAAAACCATTTCTTTCACATTCTTGGCTAATATGGCCAAAAATTTATTATCTATAGTTAAGATTATATTTAACTTATTCCATTGCTGTCTGTCTGATGCAGTGAATAATATTTCAACTGGCTGCTGCTTTGGATTATGGATCATTTGAGCCAAATAATTGCCTGCCTGCATTCGTTTATTGTTGGCTTGCCAAAAAATATTAACATTTAACGTACTTGAGTTGGCCAAAAGCACGTGCTGCATTCGAATTTGCGGTTCTTTCGTTATTTCTATTTTTTATGTTTCGTGTGCAAAATGAACAAATTTGCAAGCCATCGCATTCATCACACGTATGTGGCGGTGTGTGTGTGTTTGTGTTGTGTTGTGTTATTTATTGGCGAGTGCCACGCCCTAACTGCCTCCCTAATTAGTCAGTGATATGCCGCCTCCATCTATATACATGCATTTAGCTAAAAGCACAGGTCACAGGTCACTGCACCCCAAAACCCCATTTCCCATTTCCAATTTCCCATTTTCCCATTTCCCACTTCTAGTTTTGGATATGTACTTGTTAGCTACTTGTTTAAGCAATTAAGAGTCGCTAACAGTGCATATTTTGTTGTTGTTGTTGTTGTTGTTGTTGTTGTTGCTTGTCGTGCTTAACTTTAATTAAATGATTTTTAGCAAGTTGAGCAAATAGTTTGGCTCAGCAGAGTTTCTCTCTCTGTTTAGCGCTGTTTCCCTTCATTTCGCTTAGTTTAGCTCGATTCTGGCCATGTCCGAGCATCATACGAGTGAAACTTTTTGTTCTTGTTGCCAAAGTTCGCTGCCCGGTTTTGTTGATGCCCCAACGTGCCACAGCCACTTCATTAGCCGATGTGGCGCCAAGGCGTCCATAAAGGCTGCAATTCGGTGTTAAATACGCTTAAATCCTTTGAGCTGCAGCCAATGCAGCTCTTAAAGGGAAAAGTTTTTTTTTTGTCTATACCACAGTATTTCCATAAAATAGTTTAGATGAGCACATTAATTATCTATAGACAATTTATCAGAGTTTTAACACAGAGTTTGCGAAATACGTTAGTTGAGCTATTTAAGCTTAAAGTTAAGTTCAATTTAAAGTCTTTTAACCATTTTATATTCGACACTCACAATTTAAATAGAATTTCATTTGTTGGACAAAAATAAATTTCTTCTTTAAGAGGGAATATTTTGTGTGTGAATTTCTACATATTTTTATATATATATATATTTATATATTTTCATATATTTTCTCATAAAAATATGTACATACAATATTTATTTATGCAAGAGAACAGCAATTTATATCCAAAGATGTCTATATATAAAGACATACATCTTGATGAGGGTAATTTAGTAAGGAAATAACAAAATTTTATTGAGTATAAAAATACGTACAATTTCAGTTAAATTTGTATTTTATGGCTTTTTCTTAGGATTTCTAGTGGTGGCTCCTAAAAGTAGGCAGCCAAAAATGAATTACTTTTAAGCCTATTTGAAGCTTAAACAAAGCTGTTGAATTCTCATTTGTTTTCCAATTTTTATAATTTCTATAAGCATCTTATGCTTACCTTAGAATATAATTATTTAACATGACAAATCCTATTTTGAGCTTTAAGCTGAATCACTATACAAACTTGGAAATTAATTATAATCAAAATACCATTAATAATATTAGTTTTAATTGACCATTTAACTGCACTTGACATGAAATCAACAATTTTGCGGTACCTGTTGCCCAGCATTGACCAACTATATCAGCTTAAATACATACGTAAACACACACACACACACACACACACACACATAAACAAACCTACATGTCCCGTAATTAATTTACCAACACTTTGCTTAACATTTCAAGTCAGTTTCCGAAAGCAGGCCACAACCAAACACACAAACACATACACACACACACACACAGAGGGTGCCCAAACACGAGTTGGGTTTGATGTCAATTGCTTTACTTTACTTTATGCCAAGGCCAACAAAATTAACATAAGTAGTGGCAACAGAAGTAGGAGCAGTTACAGCCACATTTACAGCTACTCCTCTAAACCAATCTCCCCCAGTTCAGTTAGTCCAGTTTGTTTCGGTGGCTGCACAGCGGCCCCATAATTTAAGTGGTTTCCAGCTGTCAAAGGTGGCTCCTAGTCGGGCGTCAGGTATGATAATTTGCTTCCACTTTCGCCTCAACTCTCTCTCTCTCTCTCTCTTTTTGGTCTTTTCTTTTTGTGTTTGGCTGGAATGCAGCTTAGCTCAGTCAGTGAGTCAGTGAGTCAGTGAGTCAGTGAATCAGTTACTGACAAAACGACCCCAGTTCCTATTTAAATGACTGACGACGAGCCCGCCCGGCTTACGTTATGATTTTAGTAGTGCAAAAAAAAAAAAAAGGACAAGTCCTTTTGTCCTTTGACAGCTCAGTCGTTATATTTTGGCAGAGAAAGTATCAAAAATGCAAACAAAAGCTGGTTGAAAGCATTTCATTCTGCTACTTGACCGATTGCAGAATATGCTGTAACAAGTGAAAAATTAGCTTAGAAAATCTTGATTTTATTTTACTTTAGTTAATTTCAGCGCTTTTTGATCTCTAGCGAAATATTACAGTTGAAAACGTGATTAAATAATCACCCAAAAATGCCATAACTTTGACAAAAATGAATTAAGTCTAAAAGCAAGGCTTTTTGATCATTATTGAACGTTTAGAACAATACTACATTTAAATATGGAAATTATAGCTCAAAATTCATAATTCACAATTCATCAAAAAGTGCCAGAAAGGGTGGTTCTATTTGTTTCAAATTAATCCAATTATCAAGCACTTTTATAAAATATATTTACTAAATAATACAAAGTAAATGACTAGCAGAAAAGCTACAAAGTATTTCAAAATTCAGAGTTACAGGTTATAAAAATTTTTATGGTATTTTAACAACAGTTGTAAAACCTGTAAAACGACGAATTCAAAATTAAGTGCACTTATTTTCAACAAATAAAAATCAAATGAACACATTATGTACAGATTAAATGAATCAGAGACGTTAATGAAGCAACAATAATAAATGACAAACTATAAATTTAGTAAACTTTCCAAGTAGGTGAAAAGATAAGCAATAAAATTGCGATACATTTGGAAAAGGCAACTTGTGAAAACTCACTTGAAATCTCTTTGAATCAAAGATATAAAAGTTTCAATTCTAACAAACATTTTCAAAGACTCTATGTTTTTTTTTGTTGTTTTTTTTTTGTTGTTATTGTATGTCGTGGGTATTGTGTGTGTGTGCTGCGTGTGAAACTTTGTATCGTATTTTTGCTTTGTCATCGCTTTGACTTTGTGCGTCAAACTGACACGCAAATTGCATGTCGGTTGGGCCATATTGAAACTGAAACGCGATCTGCTTCGACCTTAGGCCAAATGCTTGTCAGATGCAGCAGCAGCAGCAGTCGCAGCAGCAGTCGCAGCAGCAGCAGCAGCAGCAACCGCAGCATCAGAAACCATGCTGACAGCAACGAATGCCAAATTAATTAAAACTGCAAAAATAAAAAAAACAAGCAACAACAAGAAAATGTCAAGTAAAACCAAAAACACATCAGATTGAAACTTGCACAGCTCGACGACTGGCAAAAGTTGCAACCGCTTTAAGTGATGAAAAATAAGTGAGTGGCAAGAAAATGTTAGAGGGACAATCCAACCCAACCCAACTCCAACCCAATCCTAGCGAGCGAGCTGACAAGCAATAGGAAATTACGATGAATTTCAATGAAAATTGCATTCTTAAAAAACAGCATTTGAAATAAAGACAATTTGGTTGTGCGTTCAGATGCTGTATGCTGTGTGCGTGGGGGGCGGAGTTAGGTGGTGGTGCAAAACTACATAAAAACAAACAAACAAACAAGCAATGACAAAAACACAAACACAAAGCATACGAAAAAAGGGAAGGCAGCCGACAGAATCGCAGCAAAAACCAGCTGTAAAAGTTGCCATTGTTTGTGAACAGGCGAAGAAGGAGGAGGAGGAGCAGCAGCAGCAGCAGCAGAAGCGGGAGGAGCAGCAGCAGAAGCTGTGGCATTAAATATGGCGCATTAGTCACAAGTGTAAAGCGCATGGAGGCAGCTACTCCCAATCCCCACTTTATCTCTATGTCTCTCTCATTCTCTGTAGCTGTTGGGCTCCCTTGTCGCCAGCTTGTGATAATGGCTCATGATGTATACAGCAGACCGCAGACTAAGACGAGGAGCAAGCCAAAGCTGAAACTAAAGACCAAACCAAGTCATTGAAATTCAGGGCACAATGCGTGCCTGCAATGGCAAGCGAGCTTAAAAGCCAACTTCAACTTTGCTAAAACAAATTCATTGGATAAGATCAGCCTGATACCCAGCACTGTACACCAAGACTCTAAAATGGTATATATATTTTCTTGATTCCTCTCTGATTTTTTACATATATTAATTATACAACATTCGTATTGCATTTAGTTTTTAATTAGCAAAAAACACAAAGCAAAAAAACATACTTCACAAAATATATAAATATATAATTGAAGAATTAATTTTAAGAACAACAAAATATGTTAAGAAAAAAGAATACATTTAAAGAAAAAAACTTATTGCCGAAAATGTCAAAAATGTATTCTGACAAATTTTACTTCAATGCTGATAAAAAAATATCAACGTAACATTTCCCGTGTAAATTTATATTGATCTCACTTTATCCCTCACGCCCTCACTCACTCTCTCTCTCTCTCTCTCTCCTTCTGTATTGCTCACTTTGGAGAAAACTGGACATTTGGTGAATGACCAGCAATTTGGAGGAACAGTTTACGGTCCCGCACAACACTCCAGAAAGGAAAACAGAGACTGTAAAATATGAAATTGGCACTCAAAGAAATTGCAATGGGCCACTAGAACCGGAGCAAAGCTTGCCAGTTACCTGGTCTGCGTGGTAAGTGTGTCGCACTTTAAAGTGATTTATAGCAAAATCTGAGATTAACGTATAAAATGGCGAACACTAGCTAGGTGTGTGTGTGTGTCTGTGTGTGTGTGTGTGTC
The DNA here is from genome assembly GCA_035042045.1 of Drosophila melanosoma. Taxonomy (NCBI): domain Eukaryota; kingdom Metazoa; phylum Arthropoda; class Insecta; order Diptera; family Drosophilidae; genus Drosophila; species Drosophila melanosoma. The sequence goes on along the minus strand of JAWNLY010000170.1, from coordinate 1,592,617 downwards.
TATGTGTGTGCAGTAGTTAAGGCGCAGATGCAAAGGCAACTGCCGCCAAAAGTTTGCCAGGCCTGGCCTCGGTTCTGGTCTGGTCTGCCTGCTGCTCCTTGTTGATAATAATGATTGTGTTGTGTACAAAAAAATTTATTACTCTGCAAATTGCATTATGAAAAATGCATAAAATGCCAGCAAACCAAGCGCAGGCCGAGGCTAGCCAGGCTCCTGGCAGCGGTAATTATATGAAATTCACATATATTTAAATGAAATTAAATAAAAGTCAAGTGAGTTTTGTGCTCTTCGCTTTTATACATCAAATCATAAACAATTGTCAAATGGCAAATTTATGACAAACCATTTGTTGTTCAAAAAAAAAAAGCCATCAACTTTAAATTTCATATTCTTTTCGCGATTGCTGCTCATTAATTTCCTTTCACACACATCTTGTCATAGTCAGACTTGTTTCCACTTATTAAGCAATTAATTTATATATTTTTATTTTATATTTAACTATATAATATACTCTGACAACTTTAATAACAAACGATTTTTTTTTTGTTTGTGAAATCATTCAAATTAAAAACTTGGCAAATTGTTGGTTCAAATTAAAGACGCGCAAAATAAAATTGAAAAGTTTGCTTGCATTGACCTTGTGGCATATTCCGTTTGTTTTTGGAAGGGGGGGGTGGGGGGGAGGTTGTGGCTGTATACACACGCCCAACACACACTCCTCTTACGTGCGGCAACATGTTGTCAGCGTCTCTGACGTTGCCTTCTGCTTGTCATGCAACGTGTCGTATACGTAATAGCTGAGGAAACGTTTGCGATTCATCGCGTTGCGTTCAGTTTCCTTGCCTTCTGTCAAATGAGGCAAAAAAAAAAAAAAAAAAAGAGAGGAGCAAAGACTCAACTTTACTCAAGGACATTTCTCGTATTTTCATATTTCGTTTAACGGCCAGCCAAAATACTTGAAGAAACCTAAGATACTTGATTACAACTTGCACACACACACACTGACATCATGTGCATGTGTATGTTGCATGCCCAGTTGAAACTTAGTCGTTGGCAGCCACGCCCACTACACTTCACACCACTCCAAAGCGACAGACGCCTTTTTCGCCATATCAGCTGTCGAAAAGGCAAAACCACAAAATGTTGCCAGTTTCAGTTATGTTGTCGCTGCCACATCAGTGATGTGTGTTGTTGCCATCAGCAGCAGCAAAACGAAGCAAGTAACACATCAACCCACCAGAGATCCCTTAACCAAACACCAGATGCCAACCAACATTATGGACACGGTGCTCTCTGTGCCACATTTTTGTGACCAGCACAGAGCCTGGGGCGAAATGCATTGATTGTTGGAGTAGTTGGTTTGTGGTTGTGCCTCTTGGCGACTTTGTGTTGCCATATGTTGCACGAGCAGCAGCGTTTACCAACGACGCCATAGGCTCATTATGGCCAACAACAACAACAACAACAACAACACTGGCCAAAAAAACGGCGACTGCGACGCGACATCACAAAACAAAATTTCATTAAAAGCAACTCAAGGTTTTTGAATGCAGTTGTTAAAGTTTTTCGTTTATTTTCACTATTTTTTTTTTTTTTTTGTTATATTTGTTGGCAGCAGCAGCAGCAGCAGCAGCAAAACTTTTTAATGGATTTTGCGATAATTTCGAGAAAGAAAAAACTGGCAAATCTTTGAAAGCTTTAGCGAACTTGAAATGCACTTATTTATTGATTATTTTTTTTTTTATCATATTTTTCTTAAGCTTCTGAGTATTTGGCCATTTAAATATACGTAATATATTTTTCATGTACTTTTTATAAGCTAATAAATCTCATATTTTATTACATAAAATGCCCTAAGTAAATTTTAAAATAATTAAATAAATAACTCAACATATGAATATTAATTATTTAAACCAGCAAAAGAATTTAGCACTTAATGTGTGCAAAACAAGATTTGAATTTGCAGGTTCACAGAGAATAAAATATTTGAAATACGTTAAGTATTTTGAGAGTACTTTCAAAGCTGCAATAACTTTAATTACTTTATAGAAATCTCCTTTAACTTTATAAGTTAAAATTTAAAATTTAATCAAATGCTTAAATTAATTTTTAGTATAAGCAAATAATATTAAATGGAACACATGTAAAAAATCAGCTTATTTCTGCTCTTTTCTAAACTTCCCATTGGTCAAAAAGAAAAAATCTTTTTACATTTTTAATATGACAATTGAAAGTTTTTCTTATTATAAGAGCAATGATTTTTCATGACGTGGAAGAGGGCTAAGTATGAATAGTTTTGCATATTAATACACAGCAGAGTCATCAAAAAGGCAGAAGTAACAGCAGCTCAGGCTAAGATTCAGGAGCATCGCATAAATATGCGAGAAAAAAAAAAGATGTCTTAGCCAGGCTGCTCAGGTATTATGCAATTTGCTCGACATTTATAAATATGCGCAGCGTTTGACAGGTGCATTAACGAAGTTTCAGACACCGTCCCAGACAGAGGGCTCTCAGATAAAAAATGATGCGAGTAGGAAAGCAATTTGCTTGATTATGTTGAACAGTTGACGAACGGGTGGCGGCGGGGCGGGGCGGGGCGGCAGCTGTAGAAAACCATCGCCCCTCGGCCGAGTTGAGTCTGCCTCGCGTGCCACTTGGGGTGTGCATACGGAATGGAAGGATGGGGCGCATAAATCGCTGACGCTTGACGCCAAGCAGATCTGTCGCATAAGTCATGTCAAATTACGTGCATCAGACAAGGGGCAAGCAGGTAACAGCTAACAGCTAACAGAGGCAGAGGCAGTGGGTGCAGAGGCAGAGGGCGCAGAGGCAGAGGGCGCAGAGCAGTCAAAGGTGAGTTGCAAGCGTCGCAATCGCTGCTGAAAAAATGAATGAAAAATTACATTCAATTAAGATCGAAACTTATATGTTTTTTTTGCTCATATTTTCCAAACTTTGGAGATGAACAAAAAAAATTGACAAGAAATAAAAATTTATGAGCTTGACTGGAAAGTATGCCCAGCATTTCATCACAGACTGATGCATTTTTTATAAGAAATTCAATTTAATCAAAATATTATACAAAATAATAGATGAATCGTAGTCATCGATTATATATTACTTTTTCCCATAACTATTTAGCCTCATTTTATTTAAGCAACTGTTATTGAAATATAATGCGTTCAAAATGAATTACGATGATTTATTATTTTGTGAGCCATCAGCAGGAAATAAAAAAAAATCTAAAAAAAAAAAATCAATGCAAGTCAGTTGAAAAGTCAAATGGTAAAAAGTGAAGAAGGAAAAGCAAAATGTAGCCAAAATGTAAAAATATCTTTTGCTGAGGATTCCTGACAAAGACAAAAATTCGCTGACACGATTTCATTGATTTCTTACAGTGTGAATAAGGATATTTAATTAAAATTAATATTAAAATATCTATTTTACATAAGACTAGATGCATTTCTTTCTTGAAAAATACCAAACTTTAAAAATGTTATTTATATTGATTGCTGTTTACTGTTTAAAGCTAATCAGGGTTTAAAGAGCGATCTTGCGAATTGAATGTTTATATTTATATAAATGTATTGCAGCCCTAAAAAGTCAAGGCAAATAGACCGATGTTTTTGCACAAGTGTCGTGGCATTTAAATGAGCTTGTCAACTTGGATTTTTGAACATTAATCAAAGGAATCGCGACAGACAAAGAGAGAGAGAGATGGACTGTGACTGGGACTGGGAATGGGTCTGCAAATGTAACTGTGACTGGAGTGTCTCAGTCTGTCTAACTGTCTGTCTGTCGCTAATGGCGGTCGATGGGGCAGATTTGGGGCAGGCGTGGCATCACGAAAGCGGATAAACAAATTACATTTCAAGTTAATGACAGCTACAAAAATAATATGTGATTTCTGCAATAGCAACAACTCAAAATTAACATAACAATTAACATAAATATTATGTTTGTTGTGTAGATTTTTTCACTTACCTATCATATTCGCGATTATCCTCGTCACAGCGATTATCCTGCAGTTCGCGCCAACTCTTGCCGTGCCGGCAGGTGGTCACCATAACCATATCTCGACCATTGTGCAAATGGAAGAGCGAGTTGCGCGTCTCCGAACCAATGCCATGAACATAGCTGCAAAATGACCAGAAAAGAAAAAAATGTTAAAGTTAAAGTTAAAGTTGAAAAGTAGCACAAAAAGGCAAGGAAAAAAAAAAAATATATATATATATATATATAGGAATACATATCTTAGACTTATCGATGTGGCTCGTATACACAATGCTTGGGTCATATTAATCTGGCAGATTGCAGAACCCATAAAAGCGGTGTCAAAATCAATTGCAATAAAGCAGCTTCAAATGTGGTGAAAGAACCGAGGCTGCTCCTTGGGGAACGATGGCAACCGACCAGCAAGGAGAGGCTGAGTTCAGCTTAAATCTGCGCTGCCCGGCCGCAAGCAGCAGCAATTGAAACAAAAGATACTTACAACAATGGACAAAAGCACACACACACACAGACACGCACACACACACACACACACACAGACACGCACACACACACACATGTACAACATGTACAGTTAACGTTTTCGAGTGTGTGGGCCAAAACAAAATGGCAGCTGCTTCAAGAAGCTAAAACAAAAACAATAATAAAATCGACTGCCGCCGCAGCAGTCGAGCAGAAAAATAGCAAAGGCAAAGCGAGTCGCCTAAGAAATAGCAAAACTCACATATTGTTCTATAGCTGTACACTCAGCGATAAATGCCACACAAAACTTAAAAAAAAAATAATTCCTATTTAAATTTAAATTTAATGTTAAATTTACTCTTATTAAGTCTTATGTTATATAAATAATATTTCATTATTTTAGCTTTATTTAAGCAGTGTAGTTGCTGCGCTACAAACTAAATCAAAATAATATTCTTCTCCTATAGAAACGCAGCTGTTTTAAAATAACAACAACAAGCATAAATAGGAATTTTGGAATTACCATAAAACATGAATTAAATTCCAAAACTTTGTGCGCTTGATGACTTTACACAAAAAAAAAAAACAAAAAAAAACACAGAAATGCTCCATTGTTTTTCTATGTGTATGTGTATGTGTCTGTGTGTGTGTGTGTTTGTATATGTGTGTGAACAATTTCCTTCTGCTTCGCTTGCAGTTGAGCAAATTTCATAGACAATGAAGTACGCGCCACAGCAGCAACAGCAGCCGACCACAGATTGGGCAACGCTGATTTCCGTTTGCCGACTGCTGCAGAAGTAGCAAAAGCAGCAGGAGCAGCACAGGCAGCAGGAGCAGCACAGGGAGCAGGAGCAGCACAAGGAGTAGGAGCAATGGCAGTCAGAAGTAGTAGTCAACAGTCAGCAGAACAAAGCCAGGCACACACACATTGCTAGTTCACTTTTAGATTGCTGACTGTTTCATTTTTTTTTTTTTTTTTTTTTTTTTTGGTAGGAGTTTAGGCTTTAAGTGAGCGCAAGCCATAAGTTATTTGATTTAATCAGCGTGTCATTGTGGTTAGCTATGGATTTGAAGTGAAACAAATGTGATTTTCTAAGCAAAAGACCCACAAAATAGTATCGTCATTCGAAATCTCGGCACACTTCTGCGATTGACTTTGGAATTGAAATGAAAATGTTTGCAAAAGTTGACCAAAGAATTTTCGATTAATGAAACCTTAATTTCTTGAATAAACTCATTGTAATTGGTACGAAATAAATGATGGCAAATTCACCATAAAGTGAAACCAATTTCATTTGTTGCACGCTTAATTCAAATTGTATCGCATTTAAGCAAAAAGTAAATCGAATTTGCATTTCTAAATTGTCGAAAAATTGTAAAGATATAAAAGCTAAAAAAAAAACCTTACAAAATATATATAAATTTGTTGCTAATAATACAACCAAATTTTGTCAATTTCAGGTGTCAATTAATTTGCATAAGCAAAACTGATTGAATGCCCATAAAATAGCGGCTCTCAGCAGCAGCAGCTTTGCTTATTTAATGGCACAACGTTTTTACTGGGCAACTGGGGATTTCGCGCAGTGTAAATTAATTTGGCACGCAGATGCGACAGTCAGCGCAGGTCCAGCGGAACCCTGACGTTGACAACATTAATATAAATTAAACACATAGGCTCACATTACATTGGACCCCCATATACAGAGACAATGTGGATAAATAACAAATGCTTTTAGCGCCAAACAAGAAGCCAGCATTCGCTGCTTAAATGTTATTTATGCCCCACCCAACGCCCAAAACGCCCACCCAAAATGGGTCAATTAAACATTGATTGAGCCCACCGTTGTTCGGCCATCAGCAATTGAAATAATAATAAAGGACAAAAAAAAAAAAAAAACCAGAATTGTCGTCCTCAGCTGTCCCCAGCTGTCCCCAGCTGTCCTCAGCTGTCCCCAGCTGTCCTCAGCTGTCCTCGCCAAAACCAAGTGCAATAACCAGGCGTTCAATGAACTAACTTTTGGGTTCGTATATACACTAGTCGTCGTGCTCAGCCGCACGCGCTGACCACTAATCCAAACATAATCCAAAATAATTGACTATTGCCCAGCGAGGAATCCTAGCGGGGATGCGGATCAGCAATGCGACGATTTTGCAGCGAAAACTCTGAATAATTTATGCGCGCATTAAATGTGTTTTAAAAGTGAGGGTGTTTCGCTGTGTGTGTGTGTGTGTGTGTGTGTGTGTGTGTAAGTGTGTGTGTGTATGTGTGTGTGTGTATGTGTGTGTCTCTATGTGTGTGAGTCTATGTGTGTGTGTGTTGTAGGTCGCTGCAAAGTATTGTGCGAGGGTTGCCGCCTGCAAAATGGACATCTTTACAGACTTTAAATTTATGCTACATTAAATTATAATCAACATTTAATAGTTAACAATTTTTAAAAGATATATAAACAGTAAACTCATATTGCTAAAAATTTATTTGTAATAATAGAAAAAATTAATAAATTCAAGTGACTTTTTTATACTGAAGCTATCTTGGAAACTATTAAAGTTTGTGCTGAAAACAATTTTTTAAACAAAAGTTTTAAGATACTTGTAAGTATCACAAAAAAAGACTAACGATCGAACAAAAGATCACTGAAATATATATTGCATGGAATATTTCAAATCTTGAAAATGGATTTCACATTTTTTTGCTTTTTATGTTGCCCTCGCACAACCATTTAAAGTATTCCTTTGGGTGTGGAATATGCTTTGGCTTTGGCTTTGGTCAAGCTTACAAGCAAATGTGGCATGAATATTGCTGCTGCCTCTGCTGCTGCTACTGCCTCTGCTGCTGCTGCTCCTGCTGCTGCTTTTGCTGCTGCTACTGGTACTGAAGCATCCCGTCGTCTTGGGATACTTATGAAATAAATTTATGGGCTGCTGCTTCAATAGATGCTTCCCTTTTAATGGAGCGCATTGTCCAATAGGCGGCCATTAGCCTCGAGTTATGCAGCAAGCAACTGCGACAACATCACAACAACGGGACAACAACAACTGGGACGGGGCAGCTTATCTATGCAACTTCAAAGCTTTTGTAGCAGCGCCAACATGACAAACATGGATAAAAAAAAAATAAAAAAAAACTGCGGCGAGTATGCAATATCTTTGCCTCTATTTCTTTTGTGTGTGTGCGTCTCTATGTATGCGTGTGTGTGTCTATGTGTGTGTGTGTGTGTGTGTGTGTGTGGGTGGTTGGGTTGAGGCATAAAGCAAAAATGGTGTCGTCAACGGCCGCACAATGCAGCTGCAACAGAGGCGCTCGAGGCTTTAAATCAGTAACGACGGCAACTGCAACAGCAGCATGCGGCATGCAGCATGCAGCATCAGTTGCACACAGATACTGTGTGAAACAGGTAGTATTTTTACTTAACAAAATATACATAAGTAAATGTATTTTAAGTGCAGCACAACAACAACAACAACAACAACAATAACAATAAAATTCTTTGTAAAATATGAAAATAAAAAAAATGATATTAAAAGCAAACAAAAGACAGCAGCAAAAGTAATATTTCAAAAAACCGCACATGAAATACCCTGCCCTGTCGAAGAAATATATAAATATCTTTTTGTAACCACAGATATTTTTCATATGGATCGAAAATAGATTTATTAATATATCTCAAGAGTAAAACACATTTGTACCGATAACTCCGGAAAAGGGAATTTAACAATTATAAAGTATGAACTGATTTATAGAAAGAGATTAATTTTTATGCACTGTTAAAATATAAATATTTTTAAGAATTCATGTAATAATTAATTCATTAAAATCTTAACCAATAAACATGCATTTATTGATTAAATATGCAAATATTCATTGTAAGAAATTCATTTAAAAATGAGAACAATTCGTTTTGATTAAGAATAATTGTGACAAAATTAATTTGGTTTCAGTTACACAAATGAATATTTAGTTTGTTTGTGGAAGTGCTGAAACTGCCCTCGCAACAACATGCTCGTTAAGCTTTAGCAATAAACTGAATTAAACTGAAACCTGAACTGCAGTTGGACATTAGTTGATGCAGTGCAACGGCAAAACCCACTTTTCTATCCCAATGGCCAATATGTAATCCCAATGGCAAAACCCCAACGATCCATATCAATCTCTGCTGCATGTTGCCTGCCAATATTGTCAATGTTATTGTATCTAATGCTTAGACTGTGTGTATCTGTGTGTGTGTGTGTGTGTGTGTGTGCGTGCGTGTGTGTGTGTGTGTGTGTGTGTGTGTGTGTGTGTGTGTGTGTGTGTGTGTGTGTGTTACAACGAGTAGTTAGTTAAGGGCAATATCTAACCCAGAAATACGATGTTATCAACGTTTCAGATACAATTTGAAGTAGTGCTGCAGGAGTTGTTCTTGCTGATGTGGATGCCACATTGTTGTAGCTTCTGTTGTTGCCATTGTTGTTGTTGCTGTTGTTGTTGTACTGTGTGTGCTTCTTGGCTTACAGGCAAATTTTGAGCTCATACAATTTGCAGTTAGCCGCCTGCTGCCAGCCAACTGCCAACTGCCGCCTGCCGCCTTACGCTTGACTAACTGCCTGAATTGTGTCTGTGACTCGAATCTGCCCCCTGCAGCGGCGTTGCCATGGTGCGGGCCGGCTTTGCTGTAACAGCAACTTGTAACTTGGCGCCCTCTGACTTTGTGCGTGGGTGGGGGGGGGGAAGTACTGTTGCGGCTTGTTTGGTTTTATTGTGTTTATATTTGGCTTAAGGCATCAATTTGCTTTTACTTATATATATACATAATATCGAGCGCGACGACTCGCAGTTGCCTCAGTTGAATGCCAATGTTGAAGCAGCAGCAGCAACAGCAGCAGCAGCAAGAACAATTGCGTATCGTTATCAACCAGCCAGGCAATAATACAAATATGCATTTAGTATACACACCCACACCCACACACACACACACACACACACACAATGAAAAACTCAGCAAATCCGTTGGCAAATGCATCGATTTTATAATCCATTTACACAAATGGCATTTTAAATACATTATATTGCCAGCAAATACAATGCAACAGCTTTGCGTATACGCAATATTTGTATGCCATTTGCCCATTGTGCGAAGGTCCTTGGGCGTGCACACAAATACCACAAGAAGTCCTTGTTTCTGTTAGTGCATCAATGTGCAAATTAGTTAACATTGTGGCATGTTTAAGCGCTTGTTTAATTACCACCACCACATCAAGAATAGGCCAAGATTAGCAAATGCAATTGCGATAAAGTTTTTAGTTGAAATATATATATACAAATTATATATACATATCAATATGGCTTAAATATAATTTCCACTTGTACGGTATCAATTGTGGTCGTGCCAATTATGGAATTATTTAAAATAGTTTACAATTTTATACAGCAATTTTTAGAGTCACAATAAATTTCCGAGCCAATTACAAATTTACTTTGGCCAATGAATTTCAATTAAATTATGCGAATCGAAAGAGCAGAAAAAACACTTCATGTGCACATGAAATTATATATATATTTATTATTATATATATACATACAATTGATGACAAAGAGCAGGCACTAAATGTCATTTACAAACGCTTCTCAATGCATTTGCCACTTGGCGCCACCTGACGCAGTTGCACCTGTCGAAACATTGCTCAAGTGGCAAATAGAAAATCCCTGAAATACATCAACAGCAGTTACACCTCACTGCCATGGTCATCATAATGTTGATGATGATGATGATGATGATGATGATGATGATTGTTATCTGGAAATGCACGTCATGGAAACATTTGCAAAAAGCCGCTGACCAAACTCATTTCAACGCTGCACATTTCGTTCGACAGATGACGATGCGCTGTAATTTTATGATGCAATTGCCGATGAGCCGTTAATTAATAAAAAAAAAAAATGCAACAAAAAAAAAAAAAATGCCAGAAAATGTATATAAAAAATAAAAGCCGCTCATTAATAAATATTAACTCATAATTAAGCACGAATCATAATTTAATGAAAAGTGCAGCAAAAGCAGCTGCTGATTTTTTTTTTTTCTTCTTCTTTTACAGTGATTTAACAAAATTTAACAAAACTTACGATGAGATATGGAAAAGAAATCTGCACGCCAAAGTTAGGTGCAAAAAATCAGCCAGCACGAAAATAAAATGCATACGGAAACAACAAACTAAAGGAAGGAAAAGGCATTAACAGCAGCAACAACAGCAACAACAGCAACAACAACAGCAACAACAGCAACAACAACAGCAACAACAACAGCAACAACAAAATATATAATAATAAATAAAAAAAAAAAAGCCACAAAACCAGCAAGAAATTAATGGAACTAATTGTTTGACGAAAGGCGGCCACATAAATATATGCACAAGGGGCGCCCGAATAGCAGGGGTATTTGAAAGAAAGGGGGTAGAGGGGGGGGAGCCATTGTTTAGCCGAAAGTGAAATGCCAATGGCAAAGCGCAAGCGCAGCGACTGCGACTGCAGCGCTCATGTAATTGGAGCAACTGCAGCAAGCAAGTCTTGGCCACAATTCCAGCTGCCAGCCAGCCAGCCCGCCAGCCCGCCAGCCCGCCAGCTGCCGGCTGCTGTCTGCCAGCTGCAAAACGTGTGAAAAGTGTATAAAATCAAGTGCTTGGCACGCAGGCGCCGGCAGTCAAAAGTGGCCAACGAAAACTAGCAGACGGATAGACGAAAGTAACGCAGAGCTGCCATTTGGGAATACATATATATATCGTATATATATATATATAAATATTTATTTGAGTTAAAGAAAAAAAAGATACGTTTGTTAACATGAGGAAGCATTGCGTAAGTAAGCCAGAAAACAAGTCTATGCAAATGCAATGCAAATCTGGCTCTGGCTCTGGCTCTGGCTCTGGCACACAGATCTGGCGAAACGGCTTTTGGCCCATAACAGTGGCCACATTGCTGCTCCTGCTGCAGCTGGTGAGCGGTGATCAAGCGGCGGAGGATCAAAGGTAAGTGGGCAGTGACCAAGTGAACAAAAGTTAACAATTCAACGGATGTAAAAATTTGTGACAGTTTTTGCAGCAAGAAAAAAACGAATTGGGTTTTTCCTAGGAAGTGAATGTTTCCAGTTATTATAGATATTTGTGGATCAATTCAACTATTTTCGACTGAGAGTTATATAAGGCAAATTTAATAGTTATTTGGTATTAATTTTTCAATTGCAATTACGAATTTGGTTGGTCAAAAAGTTACCATTTTAAGATGTTTAGTAAATAATTTTGACAACTGTTAACTGATTTTTAATACTGATAATTTGCAGTTATAGAAAAGCTAATTTGATTGATATGTGAGAAATGCAATGGAGAATTATCAATCAAAAAAAAGGAATTATCAAAAATTCATATTCTTCTTAAATTTATTTTTTAATTCAATTTAGAATTCAGCGGCGTTTCATGTGGCAGCAAATGGACAATACTGTAATGGGTGGCATTATGGGACGCATGTTCAATGGAGCCCGAGCCATGAAGAGCATGTTTAGTGATTTCTTGCCGAGCACAGCGAGTTATGCCAAAACGATGTTGGACTTTATGCCAACCGAGACGACGCGTGTGAAGTACATCATTAGAGATCCGAATACGAACAAACCGATGAAGATCATCAAGATGCGTGGTTCAGGGAAGAAGGTTGTCAAGCTGATAAGGCCACTGCCCAAGCCGGCGGTGACAGAGCCGACAAAATTGCAATATGAGAATCGAATGCGACAGCTGGAGAAGGAGCAGGAGCTAATTGTGGAGGGCAGAGTGCCGATGAGCAGCGATGAGGCACTGATGAACAAATACTTTAAGCCAAAGACGCGTCCCAGCAGCAGCAGCAGCAGCAGCAGCAATGAGATTGTCTCTGGCAAGATATTGGAGTACCAAAGCTGGAAGCCCGTCTACAAAGCCGGGGAGCAGCCCACCTCCTTTGTCACAATGCGTCCAAAGCCGATGACGCAACTGCACACACAGATCACATCCAGCAATCAGAATCAGATCAAACACAACGATTACGAGAGTTACCATAGCCACGAGCTGCTGCCCAAGCCAGAGAAATTGGTGGCACACATGCCCGATCTGGAGGATGAAGAGGACGATTTCGAGCAGGTCGAGGATGAGAATGATCTGTTCAAGCAAACGGATCATGGTCATCAATACGAAGTCACAGAGCACACGGGTGAGGCAAGCGCCGATGTGCAATCCCTGGCACCGATGGAGGGCGGCTTTGTGCCCTCCAATCTTTATCACAGCAGAAATAGTGGCATCAATCCCAGCATCAGCAGCAGCATCAGCAGCAGCAGCGGCAGCAGCGGCATCATCAGCAGCAGCATCAGCAGCAGCAGCAGCAGCAGTGGTAGCAATCAAATGCCTCGACCACGGAGTCGTGGTGTCATCATAATGAGTACCACAAGCACCAGCACCACCGAAGCACCCAATTATCCACCCGCTTTTCTGAAAAAGTATCGCGAAAGGGAAGCGATTGCAAACCAAAAAGCGATTCACAAAGTGCGACCCAAGCATCATCATCATCATCATCATCATCAGCACAAGGAGCAAATCCTCACCGAGAGCCATCCCCAGTCGAATGTGAGCTTTGCATTGAGCACGCTGCGAGCGCGACTCCAGGAGCAGCAGCGCAAAACGAAACAGGAGGAGCGCGACGCGGAAATGGAGGCGGCACTCGTCGAGGCAATGGAGGGCGACAAGTGGCCAGCGGAGGTGCAACAGAGTGGCGACTATCTGGCCAGTCCCATTGGGCCAAGTGCTGTGGCATTTGAGCAGCCGCTAAATCCACCACGCAACGAATACAAAAGACCGAGGGCAAATCTGCGACAGCGTGGATCCATCAAGTTTACCGATAATCCCAACGAGGAGATATAGTCGCTGGGAGGTGGGGGAGGGTTGCTAAGGGGCACTTGTTGGTGGAAGTAACCAAAGCATAGCCAAAGCGTCAGCTAAGCGTTTCAATTGCCTAGTTGTTAACCGTAGTTTTTAAAAAGCCAATGAGTAAAAGCAAAACATTTGAAAACATTTTCATTTTCGTTTTCATTTTCGTTTTCATTTTAATTTTGATTTCATTTTCTGATTTGGAGGGACGGGAAATGGGAAGAGTCATTGCACTGGCAACACGCAATGCAACTTCAACATTGTCTTTGAGTGCGTTTTGCTATGTGGCAATTGCAATTTAATTATTTAAAAAAAAACAAAATAGAAAAAAAATATAAGCACACTTCACAAGTCGTTGGCATTTATCGCATTTGACAACCAATTTCAAATGCTCGAAATTGACCCCAAATAGCGACCACATCACACGCAGAGAAAAATTAAAAACAAAAAAAAAAAAAAAAAAAAAAAAAACACCAAGCAAATAAAACTGGGTTAAACCAGCTATAAATTCCAGTGACAAGCCAGAACAAAAGACAGCTATAAGACATTGTAAGCTTAAACATTTCCAGAGACAAACACAAGGCCAATCCTCCTCCTCCTCCTCCAGTGCTCCCTCCCCTCGCTATAGAAAACAGCAAACAGCAAAACAGAGAACAGAAAGTAAGAAATGCAACAAATGCGGTTTTTAATTAAGTGCCCAAAGCAACGGCGACAACAACGGAATTAAGAGGCAACTGGCAACTGGCAACTGGCAACTGTCTGTGGCACTGCCACTGCCGCTGGGTTTGGCCAATAGCAAACAAAAATATCGCAGCAGACGACCGTAAATGAGGCATGCAGCAGCAAGCAAAACAGTTGCCGCTCAAACTTTGTGTGCCAAAAGGAATGCAATTAATTTGCACCATTTGCTAAGAACGCTCGCATTTACTTAAAGCATTAACAAATGGAATGTTAATAAAGATCATGATTTTAATTATTATTAATCTATAAAAAAAAAAAAAGAAAAGAAAGGAGTTTATCGCCTGCATCTGTTCATGCAATCGTCACGGTTGCAATAACGATTGCTGTTGCCACCACAGCCAAGGAAACGCATTTGCTGGCAGTTGCGTGTACGTTGATTATAATACCACATCTCGTTCATGGCCCTATTAGGACAATTAGCCCAGCGATTGTGGCCAGCATCCATGGCCCCACCGCAGCCAAGTATCATTGGACGTCCTGCGCAGTTAGCCTGGGATTCAGCGAATCCCACGTACAGCATCAAACAGACGCAGATGAGCAGAAATCGCATTTTTTTTTTTTTTAATGTGTACATAAAAGTTGCACAGCTCGAACTGAATTTCCAGACGTGACATGCAACACTTATAAGGCACATTATTCAAATCAATACATTAATCTACAATTATAAAGCATTGTTTTAAAAATGTTTTTTATTTCTGTAAGAAATTGTATTATACAAAATTCCACTTTTATCACGTGCTAAGTAAAATTCGATATTCATATTAAATTCGAGTTGAATTGAATTTGCATTCATTGTGATATTTGCAGTTTATCGAAAGCATCTGGCCATACAATCAGCATAGGAACAGTAACGATTGTTGTTGCCACCACAACCAAGGTAAGACAGACTCAGACAGTTGCCACAAAATGCCACATTTCGTTCATGGCCATATTACGACAGGACCTTCCACGATTATGGCCAACATTCTTGCGAGCAATGCAGATTTGTATCATTGGACGTTCCACACAATCTCTTCGGGTTTGACCATAAGCCAAATACAGCAACAAAAACGCTAAGATCAACCCAAATCTCATTTGTAGTCGTAGAAATTTTTACAGCACTGATTACCAAAAAAAAAAGACATAAACTGCTTTTATAGCCGAGGAAAATAATGTAAATATTAAGTCACAATAATAAGGCATTAATTATGTGGCAGCTGTTTCAACATGAAATTATTTCTATAAAAAAATATATATATTTAAGAAAGTTATTGTCAAAAAATTTTATTACAAGCTAAATCAATAAATATATATAAAATAAATATTTCAAAATTAATGCCTGCATCTAGCTATGCAATCGGAATGGGAACAGTAGCGATTGTTGTTGCCACCACAGCCCCGATAACGCATTCTGAGGCATTCACGTGTTCGTTGATCATAAAACCACATTTCATTCATGGCCCTGTTCCGACAGGCAGTCCATCTCTCATTGCCAGAATCCATGCTGACAGTGCAGGTCTGTATCAATTGACGTCCTACGCATAATCTCTGCGATTCAGTGTGAGCCACGTAGAGCGACAAACAGGCTAAGATTAACAGAAATCTCATTTTTAAGATTTCACAACTTTAATTGATTTACAAATATTCAATGAGAAGATAAATCAACAATTATTGAATTGTATTTTGATTATGCCACAGCTGTTTCAACAAGTGCTAATTTCGAAAGGAAATACAACAAGTGAAATATAAATACTGGAAATATGAATAAACTTTTGTGCCTATTTTACGGAAAATGCTAACAATCAAGTTTCTTAAATATGAAAATACGATATACGAAAAATTCGTTGCCTTTAAATCCAACAACTGAATCTACTCAAAATATTTACAAAATAAATGCAACTTTAAACATTGCATTTATTTCAATATTTCCAATTGAATGACCGAATTTAATACTTTCAAGGTTGCAACATCGATTGTTGCCACCACAGCCAAAACTATCCGACACACTTATGTTGACGTATTTTGCCACTAAGATAAACTAAGATCAACCAATAAAAACGAATATTTTTACGAATGCCAATTTTAATTCACAATTGTTGCACTTATTTAAATATATTTGCAATTTATCGCCTGCAACTAGCTAAACAATGGGCTTGGGAACAGTAGCGATTGTTGTTGCCACCACATCCAAGGTAACGCATGCTTAGACAGTTCCGGGAACGTTGATCGTAATACCACATTTCGGTAATGGCTCGAACCAGACAAATAAGCCCACGAATGGTACCAACATTTCTGCCGCCAGAGCAGCTCTGCAAAATTGGACGTCCTAAGCAAAATTCCTGTGCTTCAGTGTTAGCCACGTAGAGCGACAAAATGGCAAAGATCCAGAGGAATCTCATTTTGAATGTTGTCGTTGAAGTTTCCTTTCCATAAATTGAAATGATTACAAAATGCGACATTAACTGTTTATATAGTCAAGGAATATAATGAAAATATTAAACAATTATAGATCGTTGATTATGCAAAATCTCTTTTCACTTTTTTGTGATTATTCAAAACAAAAAGCGACCCATCAAAAAGTGGGTTAAAAATTAAATGCAATGTTTAACGAAAAGTGATTTTATCACGTATTAAATAAAGTTTCAATTCATTCTATATCGATTTATATATAAGTAAAGAGTACTTGCAGCTAAAAATAGCTCTGATTTTGAAAGGTATTTATTGATTATTAAATATATAAATATTATTGTTCCTTTTTGCAATGCATAGCATATAATTTAACATTTAATCGATTCTCTTATTGGCTTTACCAACGAGTAAAAGTGGAACAGAATAAAAAAAAAAGTTTTAACGACAGCTAAAAAAAGATATTTATTTACAAAGGAAATGTGCATAAAGTTAAAACACATTTAACACTTTATTTCAATATTTTCCAATTAACACCCACATTTTATACAAACAAGGTTGCAAATTCGTTTGTTGCAGCCACAACAGCCAAGGCAATATTGACGTATTTGACCAGAAAAAAGCTAAGATAAACAGTTCATTTAATTAAAACGAATATTTTTAATAGCGCTTCATATTTTTATTCCAAAATCGTTGCACTTATGCAGCTGTGCGCCTGCATCTTGCTACACAATCGGCTTGGGTGCAGTAACGGTTGTTGTTGCCACCACATCCAAGGTATTGCATGCTCAGACAGTTCTGTGTTGCCTGATCGTAATACCACATTTGAGCGGCTCTGACCAGACAGAGAAGACCCCTACTCGTTCCAACATCCAATGGGCCAGTGCAGTTCTGCACAATTGGACGTCCTAAGCAAATTTGAGCCTGAGTGTTAGCCACGTAAAGCGAGAAAATGGCCAAGATAAACAAGAATCTCATTTTTAATGTGATCGTTGAAGTGTTAACTGATTGAACTGATTTCGAAATGCCACATTAACTGCTTATATAGTCAGGGAATATAATAAAAAATATTAAACAACAATTATAGGTCGTTAATTATGCGAAATTTCTTTGTTGGTAATAATTGAAGACAATGTTTAACAAAAAGTGATTTTATCACGTACAAAAAAAAAAGTTTCAATTTAATCTTTATCGATTTATATAAAAGTAAAAAGAGTAAAGAGAACGTGCAGCTAGAAATAGCTCTGATTTTGATTATTATATTTATAATAATATTTGTTCCTCTTTAAAATTCATATAATTTAATCAATTCTCTTATTGGAGTAGAAGTGAAAGAGAGAGAAAAAAAACAATTTGAAACTGTTTGTGCAACATCTAAAAAAAATGCACACCAAGCGGAAAAGGAAAAGAAATTTATTCGCTATTTTTGTATTTTGTATCCTGCTTTTAACTTAAGCATCGATTAATTGCCAATTGTGAATTTACCTTGATTTTGTCGCAATTTAGTTGGGAGTCCTTGTTATTCTATATGCTGCCGCCTCATTGAGAATGATTCTTGTTAACTTCAATCTAAATGATTACAAATCGTTGCTTAAGTAATGCAATAATGACACTTTACTTATAGAGTGTCCTTCGGCCTTTTACTGTTTAAACTGGGCAACATTTGTCCTGTTTTACGTTGAGCACTTCTCCATTTCAACTTGTGTCATTAAAAGCAGCAATTGACTATCGCTGAGCATTTGGCTATGCGAAGCGTCACCAGAAACGCGATTAAGATTGCAGCACCTAACTAAAATAGCAATAACAAATCGCTGGCACACGCCCTAAAACTTTCAAGGACATTATGGGGCACGTGGCTAGTTGTGGGGCTGGTGCTGGAGCTGGAGATGGAGCTGGAGCTGGAGATGGAGCTGGAGCTGGGTGGGGCTAGAGACTGGCAGAGCTGTTGGTAATACCCCAAAAAAAACTACACCTGTCCAAAAAGTTAGCTGGCAGGAAGCGTGTTCGCCATGTCCCCAAGCTTTTTTGTTCTCGACTCTCATTTTCGAGTGCGCCAAATACAAATTAGAATTTAAATGAACAATGCAACCAGGGCGGAAGTTAGGTTCTGTGTGTGTGGGTGTGTGTGTATGTGTGTATGTATGCGTGGGTGACATTGCACGTAACGCGCTTTGAACAGCAACAACAACAACAACAGCAACAACAACAACAACTGAATGGCAATAATACCATGCAGTTTGTCGCGCACTTTTCCAGCTTTCTTTTTTCCTATTTTTTTTTGTTCGATTTTTCTACTTGTTTCTTCTATCGGACTTTTTTTTTACAAGGAAAAAAAAGTTTGGAGATATTTACGCTATATAACAAACTAGGTCGCTAACTCGACAGCAAAATGTCAAAGGTATAATGGAATTTCGCATAAAAAATGTGTTCAAGTGCGTTCAAGTAAAAAGTACAAAAAAAAAGTGTATTTGCAAAGTTTAAACCGATAGATCAAGGTTAAAGTTTTTAAATAGTAAATAAAAGAAGTGGCACAGAATAGTCAATAGGGGAAAAGGAAAAATGGGCGTTGCAGTAATTAAAATATTAAGTAATTTTTTTTTTACATCTAAAAGGCTTAAAGTTTTTAATAATAAAAATGTAAATATTGCCGAGGCAACAATTTAAATATAAAATAATATTTTTCCAGAGGTGGACTTTGCAAAAAAATAAATATTATTGTATATAAGATATACATTTTAGTTTAAATAAAGTAAATTACTAATTAGAGTATAAAAATTCTTAGATAGAGTGTTAAAATTGATTGTACGAGAACAAGGCAAAATCGTTGAATTTTTTTTTCTTCTACTTTTTTTCATTGGTGAACTGAATCGGTATTTAGCGGAATGGTTTTTTTTGGCTTAAGGGTACGATCTCAATTAAATATTTAAAGGCAGTTAATTGTTGCGTGGTAAATGCCGTTGACGCCTTTTGCTTGCCGCTGTCAAAGTGAAATTTATGAAAGTGAATTTCATTTAATTAAAAATGTCAGCCAGCCAAATGACAGTTGAAAAAAAAATGGCGCTTTTTGGTAGATAAACGAGAAGGAGGCGACCGGCAGCGTGTGGGCGTGGCTTGCCAACCCACTTTGTGCTAAAAATGATATTAATTATGGCATGCGACGCACAAATTTCCAAAGAAGACATCGGGAAAAAGTCAAATTTTAAGCACGTTTTTCCTTATTTTATTTCTTTTTTTTTTTTTGATTCTGTTGAAAGCTTTTGGCGTGCATTGAACTCGCAATCAGCGAGGAGCTGACAAAACCAGATACAAAGCTGTCCATTTAGCATAGAAAACATTTTGTTTGCTTAATAAAATACACACAGCACAACGCAACGCACAGCTAGCCGGGGGAGGGAGAGGAGAGGAGAGGAAGGGAGGGGAATGCAGCCAACGACAACGTTTAGTGTCAGTTTAGAAGTGCGAAATGTTCGCTGCATGCTATAAAATTAAATATTCAAATACAGCAGCAAGGAAGGATGGGGAATCCAAACGGGATACACAGGGCAATGCTTTATGGAGAAAGAGTCAGCCGAAGCACTCCAAACTCAAAGAGGGAGAAACTCACACAAATTTATGGAATGCATGTGCAAAGCCAAATGCAACCAGGCGACAAAAAATAAAATGTTTTCCTTTAAAAATAATTTACAGTACTTTTGCTGCATCTTTCTTTCATTTAAAGGTTTTACTGTACTTGGGTACAATAACTGAAATTTGTGTTATTAATTTAAATGTCGGTTCAACGAAAAAACAAGGTAAATAAACAAAAGTTTCGCAGCAAAAACTAGGCCAATGCACTTTTGCTGGATTGTTGATGTTAATTTTTTTTTTTTTTTAGTTTTATATCAACATTTGGAATAAGTGAAATTTTTCTTTGATATTTGAAGTCAGACACTTGGCAGTGTTGCCATTAAAAATTGATAAAGTTTCTCATCAAATTTTTAAGAATTCATAGTAGCTTTAACTAACTTAATATTGCGAATAACGTTATTTATTAAACAAATCAATAATTATTAAATTATATCCAAGACATTTATATTTATTTATGAACTTATCAATTTGGCTCAATATCTCTGTAAGATTCATTCATAATTCATTTCGGCAATTTTGTCGGCTGGCTGGATACAACACGTCTACGTATGCATGTGTGTGAGTGTGTGGGAGTGTGTGTGTAAGTGTGTGTAAGTGTGTGTGAGTGTGTGTAAGTGTGTGGGAGTGTGTGGGTGTTCACTGAATCTAGAACAGTTAAAAGCCCAGCGGTCCCATTGCCCGATTGCCGAGTGCCGAGCGCACAGGCCAAAGCCAGAGTAGGAGTTGGTGGCTTCTAATGCTTAAACTGAATATAAGGCAGAAGCTGGACTGAGATGTGTGTGTGTGTGTGCGAGTGTGCGAGTGTGCAAGTGTGCGAGTGTGCGAGCGTGTGTAAATGGTAGAGTTTTGGTGCTTTGATGGCGGCACAAGTTGTGCTGGTCGTTCATCTGCGTCTGTATGTGGCGGGGCTGTTGAAGTGTAATCAGCGGCACGGCGGCAATTACCGAAGCATGTGCAGCATATGCATGGAGTACTCGCAGTTTGTAGTTTACACTTGGGCTGCGTCATGTCTCCTATATACACACACATACATACATATATAACCATATATGTGTGTGTGTGTGTGTTAGCACAATTTGCAGCACTGTGAGGATTTTCACAATGCTAAATGCAGCAGCTGCATCAGCTCAGGCTGCAGTGCATCATCAGTGGATTGCGGCTCTGAGCCACTGTGGCACTGCCACAAAACACAACTTGCAGCTGCGACTGTTGTTGACTTTGATGCACTTGTACAACCGGGTCAAAATTTGGGCACAACATCATTTTAATGAATATTACGCTTAACATTTTACAAATTGAATACGCTTCGCGTGCAACGCTCAAAAATGTGCAACATATTTAAATAAAAATAATTAACAGCCCACAACACTTAATTATGGCCATAATTAACCTAGTTTTGATAGCCAAATTCAAAATACTAAATCAACTCAATTGGCTTTTTGTATTTTTCAATAACTAAACGTGTAAAAATAATAATAATAATTTATGAGAAACAGCTAAAATAAAATAAAACTATTGCTGAATTTATGATTAACAAAATATTCAATTGTTATTATTTTCAATTACATTTTTTAGCGTAAAAAACAAAAACTTATTATTAAAATTATTAGGCCTTCAATTTTTTATGATTATTTATTTATTATATTCCACTTATTGAATCACATTTCGTTAGTAGTTTCGCTATTTGATTGGATTTGGGATATGTGTCAACATTATACCAATTTCTTACCATGTCGTTCTTGGCTGCTACTGGGGATATGCCTTGCCCCAACCGTTTTTCTGCAAGTCATGGTCACTGAAGAGCTTAAATAAAAAGAGCTATTCAATTTTTATTTTATTGAATAACTTCATGCATTCCAAATGTTTAGGTTGCTCAAGCTCAAGTAGAAGCAATATCAGCAGAAGAAGTAGTGGAAAACGCATTGGCGCACTTGAGTTTCTCTAAGGACGAGCTATCCACAGTCGTCCTACAGCAATTGCTCTGTCAGTAACAGCAGCAGCAGCAGCAGCAGTTGCAAGCAGCAGTGGCAAGCAGCAGGCAGCAGTTGCAGTTGTAGCAGGCAGCACAAGCCGCATTCAAGCGATTTTTATAGATACGCCGGTGCAGAAAATCGCATATTATTGCATCTGGTCTGGTGTGGTGTGCTCCATTTTGGTCATGGGGCCAACACCCGACTTTACCAATCATTAATCTTTACAAGCTGCCAATGTGTACGCCTTTTTCGGACTTAAAATCCCACTGCACGAGCATTACCCGTACAGGATGCTGCTCTGCTTCTCTTTATGTATTTATGTGTGTGTGTGTGTGTGCGACTAAGTGTGGTGTATGATGTGGTGTGGTGTGTGTGTGTGTGTGTGTGTGTGTTGTTGGAGTAACTCCCTCTACTGCATTAAACAGCGGATGGAGTCCATTAGAAAGCCATTGAAGCACATTCTGTCGATTGCAGCCAGTTCACATTCAGCGCAAACGGATGTGCAGCTGCCAAAAAAATGTTGTTAAAGTCTTTTCT
This sequence comes from Drosophila melanosoma, assembly GCA_035042045.1. Taxonomy (NCBI): domain Eukaryota; kingdom Metazoa; phylum Arthropoda; class Insecta; order Diptera; family Drosophilidae; genus Drosophila; species Drosophila melanosoma. The sequence goes on along the minus strand of JAWNLY010000170.1, from coordinate 1,569,968 downwards.
GCTTTAAGCATCAGTTCCAAAAAAAAAATAAAAAACTATCCTTACTATTTTTCCTGTACACTTTTGTCTAACTTACGCTTAAAGGCACACTAATTGCCTTCCGTATTACACTTATTTAATTTAATATAATGAAGAAAAAAAAACAGAAGAAAAACTGGCAAAATTCAGGGCACTCTTCATTATTTAAAAATTTCGTTCTCTGCGTTGCCAGTTTGTTTAATTATCCACATGAAAAGTCCTGAACAAAAATGTGCGGATTCCAAAAGACTTGACCCAACACACACCACAAACAACAGCAAACACCCAACAGCAACAACAGCAACAGCAACAACAACAAGCATGGAATCAAATTAACAGTAAAATAAAAGCAAAAAAATAGCGCTAAAAATATTTTTTTTTTGGGTCCAAGACTCTTTAAAGAGCGAAGTGCAAAAGTGAAGGCAACTTTCAACAGATACCAGCAGCAAACCAAAAAATAAAAAAAAAATAAAGTAAAGTTAAGTAAAATAAGGGCGAAGATGGCCAACTCTGGTATTTCAAGTGTCATACAAAACTTCCAGTAAATAATTTTCCTCAATGAACGACCCGTAGGAAGTGGTGAGCCACAGGGGAGATTAGCTTTTGGAGAGCTCCATCCGTATTTTGTTAAAGATTCACATTCAATGTGACTCACTGCAATTTACATTTCAAAAGAAAATATTTAGTTTACCAGCTTAAGCTTACAATTTATCACATTTTGAATAAAATAAAATTGTGTTTATTTAAATAATTGAGGTCATATTTTAATTATTTAAATATAGCATATTTTTTATGATATTTTTCGCCAGCATATTGCAATACAGAGGCTCCCCAACAACATATGTTAATTGAGTTTGCCTTTTATTTAAAGAACTATAATTGACTTTATTTGTGGTCAATAAAAAAGCCAGCATAAAAAATATTTGAACGCTCCACTTTTTAATCAACTTGCCTTTCGCAAATACAGCCCACATAACCGCAAAACCAACAAAAAAAATATTCAGAAGTATTAGCCACAGATTTGATGCCGATTCTTTTTTATTTTGGGATCACATGCATTTAAAAAAATGTTTAAAAAAGGGCATGCCGAAGTAAAGGAAAAAAGAAAATCTTTTAATTAAATAGAAATAGCCGGAAATTTAGTTAAATTAGGCCAAAGTTAAATACATTTGAGGACAGCATTATTTTTATTTAGAGGGTATCTTTCAGTCCAACTGTCAGGACCCTAGCATTCTTACTTATTTTATTACCCACTCTGCTCTATTAAAAGAGGAATTGAATTCTAGATTTTTTCTGTTCGCTTTTCCCTTTTTGGGGGTTTCACTGCACACAGTTCATTTGCTAAGCGAACAAAACATAAAACATAAAAAGAGAGTAGAATTTAATTAAATCGACTTTCGTATGTCTGCATATACATATATGAATATATATATATATATATTTGTATATATATAAATATTTGTATATATATACATATTTGTATTTATCTAATTATTTATGTACTTAAAACAAAAAAAAATGTATGCCTTGAGTTGAATTTTAATTTGATTACAGAATCCTTTGGCATATGGTTTTTCTTATTGCTACTTGCCTGGAAGCCAAAACTCACCATCCAAGTGAAAAGATACATGTTAATTAGACTGAAGAGCGCAAAGAGAAAATTCAATTAAAAAGCGCTTCGCAAATACATATTCATTATGTCTGATCAAATGTTGTTGTTGTTGTTGCTGTAAAAAATGGTATGTTTAGCGATGTTAATTAGCGTAACAAAAATCATCTGTGGTTTTTTGTCAGATGAGAAAATGTTTGCGAGCGTCTTATTATGAATTCTGTATATGAATAATAATAATAATAATAATAATCATATCAAGGAGCCCATAGCAAAAATAAAACTTGCCAAATGACACAGCAGTTGTCACACTTAGAAATCTAGTTGGAGCGAAAGGGAGGCCAGCAGCAGAGAGGGAGTAGAGAAAAAGACAAAAAATGATTGCCAAAAGTTTTGCTCATGTTTTATGAGTAAAGTTGTTGCTTAAAAACCACTTGAAACAGCTCACAAGTTGGTTGTTCATTGTTGTTGCTGTTATTGTTGTTGTTGTTGTTGTTGATGCTTCTGGCTTTTGTGGCATGATGAATTGTCATGAAATTTAATCAATTTATTTGAAACGTGCGCTGGAACGAGGCGTTTTAGCCCATAAATAACGCCGGCTAAACTAAAAATGTGACAATGCCAAAGTGCCAAAGCAAATAACAAACAATGAAAATACAATAACAAGAATAGAAGCAAAAAAGCGCACAAACACACACACAAACAAACACACACACACAAACTTAAATAAAAAACGAGATCACCGAATAAAGTTTCATTGTTTGACAATGGCAACCACACACACAGAAACACACACACACACACACACGTCGCGATTCCTTTGCACACACACACAGTTACACACACACACACACACACACACATGCACATGTTGTGTGTACTGTGACACCATTTTGTTAACCACTTTGCAGTGTATTATTTTTGCAAATGCTGTTCAGTTTTGGCATCATTGAGTTGCGGCTGCTCGCATACTCTTTTCATCAGAGTTTAGCTTTTTAGACTCAATTTTACTAATTTAAGTTAGCTTTATGAATAGCAAAATAATGGCTTTAGCAAAGCAGTTAGCTTTGATGCCCCACAAAACCGTATAAACTATAAACTATACATTTATAACTCATACGCAATGTTGAGAAGAGCGTTTGAAATTCTCTGCAGGCTGCTGCTGCGTACGCACGTACGCTCCAAACACTCCTTCTCACTTTGACTTCCCCTCTCCTCCTCCTCCTCCTCCCTGGCCCCTTTGTTGCCACGCACATTTGTCAGAATCCTCCTTCAACGGGCCACGCCCTCCACCCAACTTGCTCAGTGTTCGGGCACAACATTTTGTGGCATTATTGTTGGCAGCAACTCGCAGGCAAAGCGTTTATAAATTTATTGTTTTCTACGCGTGTACTCAAGTGTTGCTGCGTGTTGCTGGCAACAAATTGGCCAACAAGAGGCGGCACAACCACGGCGACGAGAGGAAACGTTAGCTAACAATTTGGCTTTTGGCCACTCAACTCGTTGCGGTGACGCATTTTATCATAATTATATTAACACGCCAAAAGCGTCCATAGTTTATGCACATTGCCTTGCCGAGCACATAAATTTTAAAGCCCGCCAAAAAAGTAGGCAACATTTTCCAGCATTCTAGCTTTAATTTGCGCTTGGCCAAAACCAAATAGCCATACAGGCTAACAGACCCAAGCTGGCTAAATGTGAGCTCAGCACGACTAATTAGTATGCTGTGTGTAGAAACTTGAAAATAATTGCCAACACTCGAATCGATTAAGGTAATTGTATAATACTTTTATTTACAGTTACATAACCGGACTCATTGGCCATATGCCCCCGCATGTTAACTGCAGGGTATAAATGAGTGAGCAAAATTAATGCAGCTGCCGCTAAAGAGAAATAGCAACAAAAATTGCCAGCGATTTGTTGTTGTTGGTTCAAAAGTGCACACATGACATATTATTATTTCAACAGCAAATGTGTGTGTGTGTGTGTGTGTGTGTGTGTGTTTGTGTGTGTGTGTATGTGAGTGTGTGTATGTGTGTGTGTGTGTGTATGTGAGTGTGTGTATGCGAGTGTGTGTATGTATGTGTGTGCGTGTGTGTGTGGGAATTTGTGTTGTTGTTCTTTTATTATTTTTGGTGCAAAAATTCATTTTGCGCCATATGCGCATTTAGCACGGACACAAACCACAAGCAGCGAAGGGAAACAGTTGGCAAAAAGGAAGGTGAGCGGCGGGGTAAGCGGGGGAGACTGGAGTAGCAGCAGCTGGCAGCCAAGTGAAAGAACCAACATACCAACACACACACACACAAACACATACACACACACACACACAAACACACACAAACACACACACACACAAACACACACAAACACATAGGCATAATTAAAAAAATATTTTATACGAACAAGTACAAACAGCAGCGGAAAATCTCTCTGGTGTTGTGTGTGTGTGTGGGTTGGTGATGGGTAAACTGACTCATATTTAGGCCAAACATGGTCAGGCTAACCCCCTCTGGTTACCACCACGTCCGTCGAGACCAAACCATCCACCCACAAAAATGTAAAATAAAATTACAATTAAATTAATTTAATTTTATGACTTCTGTTTTCACACAGAAAGTGGCCCAAACATAATGTGAACATATAATCACAAAATAAAATGCGAAAATATTTGCAGATGGTTTGGTTGGTTGGTTGGTGGCTGTGGCCGAGTGGTTTTTGTGGTTGCTTCGGGCTGGCCGCACCACTCAATTAAACACAATTGAATTATAATTTGCTTTCTGGTGCAGCATTTGTAAAACTTGCGATAAGTGGTAAGAATGGTTAAAGCTGAAGAGGATCAACTTTATTTTTGGTCTCCTTTTATGTGAAGATAAACTCGGAATTATTTTTAATTATCATGAATGAGCTGAAATGTAATGAAATGCGGAATTCCTAGAAATGCAAACGTTATTCTTACCGAATATGTTGGGGACAAACAGAAGTTGCAAATGACAGGAATGATATAAGTTGATAAGTCGCTTGAAGTAAAAAGGGAAAACTTTGTAATTCACATGAAATATTGAAGATATTTCCATTAACTTTTCCATGTTAAAAGCTGTATTTAAAAAATATATATATAAAACCGTCAATTAAGGCATTTGATGTACATCAAAGAAATAAGCATTTGTTATCAATGCGAAGGGAAACGAAATGCGATACTTTTATCGGCAACGCTTTAAGATATACACACACACACACACACACACCAAATGCCAGAAATTGATAACACACATTGAATGTGCTTGGATGCCAATAACCAGAGAAGTGTAGCCAGGCAGTAACCTTATCTGCTACACGCGAACTCGTGGGGCAAGTTGTGAGCATTATCTACAGCGGCAGCAGAATGTTGAATTGCCACTTTTACTTATGACGTGTAAGCGGCTCAAACAGTTTATGCGATTTATTTCCTTATTGGCGGCACGTGCCGTCGGTCGGCTCGCAACCACCATACAAAACCACTAGAAACTGAACCACAATGTAAAGCGGCTCAGTGCAGGGCTTCACAGAAAAATTACTTAAACGAATTTTCCAGAACTTAAGAAAGAAAGTATTAAAATACCAATTTGCTCTGCTGCAAAAAGAATTGCTATTTTTTTTGGGAATTCTATATAAAAAGTCGCACTGTTTTTTTCTAATCAACTCAAATCGTGTGAAAATCCAGTTTAGAATTTAAAAAAAAAATAAGGCAAAAAAAAAAAACTCATTATGCGCGAAGGCGACTTATCGGTGTCAGGAATGTGGGTTTTTCCTAACGATAAGAAATTCCATTTGATGGACATTGCAGCCGTCGGAGTCAGCGAATTGGACAGCCGCCAGCAATTTAAAACTCTTCCCAAATTGTCTCAAATTTCAGCTGCTATCGTTTCGGCATTGTCTGGGCGACATTAACTCACATTTTTTCCTCAATCTCTTTTTGTATTCTTATGCAGATCTGGCGACTTAAGTAACAAACTTTGGGTGGTGTAATGGTTGAGGGGGGTGAAATGGTTGGAATGTACCCGTTTGCCTTTGCCAAAATTTAAATCAACTTGAAGAGCGTAAATAATTTTTTATGTGCTGTTTGTGTGTGTCGACAGTCAGCGTTGCGGCAAATTAACTTTGGAAGCATTTCAGGCAATAAATGTATAAAGAATATCCAACAAATAACAGAGATTATTAGACCAAATGACGCGATTGATGGCAATTCAAAGCAACTGACAAAATTAAAGCTAATTCTTTTTTTTAACAATATTTACGGCAAATGTAAAAACCAGTTTTTAAAGTATATTAATTTCGTTAAAAAATAATGCGACTCAACTTTTGCAAAAATATGCAAGGCAAACGGGTTTCCAAAAAATAGACAAGCTAATAAACATGTAAATTTTTTGCCACTTTTCTGTCATATCGAAAAATGTCAATGTTAACTTTTTACCCATTTGTGCTAAAAATTCAAAGAAAAAATCTCTCTTTGCTTTGTAAGTCTTTTCCCTTTTTTCTTTTACTGCAAACTGATTTTAAATAAATGTTGCATATAAAAATTGTATGGCATATGAGAAATCAGCTTAAAATTGATCATGTTTATTACACATCTTTAATGCTCAGCCGTCAAATGAAACGTTAGTGTGCTGGCCAAATTTATCCTTGTTGCGGATTTGGCAAAAATAAATAAAGTCAATGGACGATAAGGGAAATGCGAACGCAAAGCTGATTTTCGAAACTACATTCAACGAAATGCAACCGCAACGAATTGATTTGAGCAATTTGAAAAAGCGCAAAATGCAATTGGAATTGGGAAGCATCGTACACAGAGCATACACACAAACAGCATACACACACACAGTCACACACACACACACACACACACACATACACAATACGCAATAGAAAGCACAACAACGCATGCCGCCAAACGAAGCATTTAACCATCACCCTTTTGGGAGTTGGCAACAAATCGACATGAGTTGCATGCGAAATGGCTGAAAAGCCCAAAAGCAATATTCAACACACAGCCAACAACCAACAAATAGTTTTCAAAGTATTGCAGGGTATTGTAAATATTCAGCGACCACCGCTGGCAAACATTTTTCGACTGCCTTCAGTCAATCAAACCGCTCAACGAATTCGAAATTTTCTCTCAATCGAACTACTTTTTCTTTGTTGTTGTGTAAAGTGAAATGAATTCCTATTTCATCAATGTTGCTTTTAATGAGCAGCCGGAATTTTACTCACTGCAATTGGAAAGAAAAATTGTTATTCTCTTTTCTTGTTGGTGTCTTATTTTGCAATTGTCTGTTTTTTAATATATAACGAATTAAATTTCCTGAAGCATTAATAAAGTTTTATTCGTTTTGTAAAAAGAATTATGTTAATGTTGTTCTATAAAAAACTTTTCCAAGAATTGTTTTTAAAATTTTTATTGAAATGAATATTAAATAAATAATAATGGAATTTATAACCTTATTAGAAAAATTGTTAAACCAATTTAATGAGAGCTGCTCAACCGATAGTTCTGATAATAAAAAAAATATGTAGCAAGCAAGCGGGCAGTGTAATTGGCAAAAGCTAAAAAACGGATAATAACCGTCCAAACTTGGACAACAGAAGTGGAAAAAAAAAATGCAAGTCCTAATTGCGCAAATAAAAAATTTCCAATAACTGGGGCAGTAAATAAAAGTCAGCTTTAAGTTGATGTCGCTGATTTCGCTTCTATTTTTATTTTTTTTTTTTGGTTTGAAAAAGCAACAAAAAAAAAGGTTTGCTTTGTGTGTGTGTATGTGTGTGTGTGTGTGTGTGTTGCAAATAGCTGTTGTAATATGCTTGTATATGTCGAGCATATGAAATGCACACATCATGAACAGAGATATGAAAAGTTAATAAGAAGTCGAGACTACGTGACGGGAAGCATTCGGTGGGGCAACTGTGGCAAGCATTCACTTTCAACTCAAGTTGAGGTGTGAAAGTTTAGCTTGCTCGGATAAAAGTGAATTCATATGTCAGGGGAAGCAAAGAAATATTATTGCTAAATTGATTTACCATTGCAGAGCTCAAATGTGAATGTCATCAATATGTAAACAAAAGTGAATGAATGGAAAATCTCAGAATTGTTTAAATTGGATTTTATATTGTTGAATGCTAAATATATAATATAATATAATATAATATAATATAATATAATATAATATAATATAATATAATATAATATAATATAATATAATATAATATAATATAATATAATATAATATAATATAATATAATATAATATAATATAATATAATATAATATAATATAATATAATATAATATATTAAATTATTTTATATCAAATAGGTTAACTTAAATCAATGTGGTTTATTCGAAATTCTTTACACTTCACAACCAGTTAACAAAAATGAACAGTCAATTAACACAGCTGTTTTAACTTTAATAAATTTAAATATTTGATGAGTTTGAATATGTGTTAATTGTTAGTGCTTTTGAGATAAGCTTCTCGCAACGTTTAAAATTATTATTATATAACGTTGGCGAAGCGTTATCAGCTAACTTTTGCCTAAGAGTCTGCCTAATAAGCTGTTTTAAGTACATTAATTAAACAAATTGTTAGCTGATAACTGATAACGCAACATTTTTAGCTTGATTAGTGGGTCAAGTAAGCGCTGGGGATCATCCTGTTGTGTGTTTTCCCCAATGACACAAAATACAGCTTCACAACGAAAGATTAACTCACAGCAAGCTGTCACACACACACACACCAATTTCACATCGATATAGAAGAGAAAGAGAGGGTAGAGAGAGAGAGAGATAGAGTGTGTTTATGTGTGTGTGCTAAGGAGCAGCAGCAACGACGAGCAATTAAATGCGAAAAGAAAAACTTTTCATCGCTTTCGTAGAAAAGCGAATACGCAAAGGACGCCAGCCAGCTATGTAAATGTAAGTGCCTTTGTGTGTACGTGTGTGTGTGTGTGTGTGTGTGTGTGTGTGTGGGTGTGTGTGTGTGCTTGTTTGGGTGTGTCATTTAAGGTATGTGAGTGTATTGAGCGTGTGTGCAAAGCTGAACGCACAAAATGTGCCGCTGCTGTAATTGTTGAATCCATTTTCAATACAATTCATAAAACAGAGCAAGACTGATTGGAATTTTTTACACTAATTAAAAAACTTGATATTAATCAAATGAGGTAGTTAATAGTTTTCAAGGCTAGTCAAATTACTGGGTAACTTGGAGTCGAGCAGCACTCATCTCATTTGCTGTTGACACACACACACACCACACACATAATTGTAAAGTGGCTGGCTCTGGCCATGTGTTGTTGCTTTCACTTTTAATTGTCCATGTGCCCGGCTCCCACGCCGGGGGGCACCAGGACGTCTGCGACTCGCTGAACTTATCCACGACTCTGCATCTATATGAGTATAATAATGTGGAACTTTAAATATGTGTGCGTGTGTGTGTGCGTGTGTGTGCGAGTGTTATTAACAACATTAACATCACTTTGGTGTGCCCTGAAACGTGTTTTGTCTTTTGCTGTTTGCCATTATTGTTGTTGTTTGCTGCTTGTTGTAATCTTATGGGAAAATGTCGTTCTACGTAATTCTGCCATCCACCAAAGCTGCAGTTAACTTAAGTATGACCCAAACACACACGCCCACCCACACACCCACAGACACACACACCCACACACACACACACACACCCATGTCAACCCGCACACACACACATTTGCATGCGGATGGCTTCATTTTAAACGGTCTGAAATTAACGCAGAGTGCTGCGAGGACGATGACAACATATTTTCTTTTGTTCCTTTCATATAAATATATTAATTGTCACTTCAATTAATAAAGTCCTTTAAGTGTTGTGTGCGACAGCGTCTCACAGTTTGCCATAAATTACTATAAGCTCTGCTAGTAAGTTGTGTGTACTGTGTGTGTGTGTGTTGTGGGTGATTTGTGTGTGTCCTGTAAAGCAAAAATCAATTTTAAATTAGACCAGATGAGCTCATTTGCACTCAGAAAAATTTAAAAAACCATTTTAAATTTTAAGTTATTTAAAATTTTTCTTATTCCTCATCGAATTCTTAAATTCAAGCAATTATCGCTTTACAGAAATGCTTTCTCATTATATAAATTGTATTTGAAAAAAAAAAGACATGTTATAACAAAAAACTTTTGTAATATATTTTCAATTCAATCAATGAATTTATAAATAAAGAAATATATTTGTAAAAAATCGTAACACTTTTTTGATATGTTCTTTATACCAAATAATTTTAAAAAGTAATTTCTATATTCATATATCAAATATAAATAAGCATCTTTTTTTGGAGTGTAGAAAAAGCTCAATTGCTGACCAGTATAGTTGTCGCCAGGCGCAGGTGGTGACCCCCCACAATAACAACAACAAATAGCAGCAGCAGTGACAACAAACAACACGCCAGAGTTCATGTCAGAATCACCTTGTCTCCCCTACCCCAACCTTTGCAGTGTTGTCCCGGCGGCTGGCTGGTCTGGCATCGGCCTGGGGCACTGTTATTGAATCGAGTTACAGGTCAAAAGAAGCGCCTGGGGCAAAAGTGGGCGCTACAAGCGAGTAAACAACAATAAAGCGAAGACAAACAAAAGCGCAACAAAAGCACTACAAGGAAACAACAGAGGAGGAAAGGAGGGGGGGGGATGATTGAGCAGAGCACAAGGACTCAATAGTGGACATGAGGAATGGAGAACGCGTTGCTAGACAGCTTTTTAATTTGAATTGCACCAAAAAGTGGATTGGGGCATTTCTCTGGTATTGCAATCGATCGTTGCAACCTGCAATTTGCCGCATCAGTGAGTCTAACAAGGCACAAAACAATAAAAAGCACATCAAACACACAAAACGAAATGAAAATGAAGTTTTTCTATGAACCTGCAAAAATGTGTTGCAAAGAAACTTTTATTGCCTAGGCTCTGGTCCAGATAGTAAATGCATTGCAAAGCAACTTTGAAGTTAAGTTAAGTTATTTTTTTAAGTACATCCGAAAAAAATAATTTTGTTAGCAAGATGTTTTGCAGAATATTGGGATTTATTTTTTTTTTTTTTTTTAGAATGAACTGCAAGCAAAATAATCAGCGACTATCAGTTTATTTTTTATTCGAAATAATAATATTTGGTAGTCATTACTTCCAATTATTATTACATTTCACACACTAAAAATGAGCGTATTCCTGATAGAAAAAAAAAGAACTCGGCTAAAGCTCTGATCTACTACCTAAGTTGCCGCATTTATATTAAGGAATAATGTTTATGCTTAAGTTAAATAAGTTTAATTTCGATAAGAATCGATTTCTCACTAGAATAAAATATTCAAATAAGACAATCATTATCCCAAAAGTTTGTCAGTTTATAACGACTTAATAATTACTTAATAAGACAGAATCGATCGAATTCTCAAAATACACTCAATAAATAAATGTATATGTAAATTTATTGATATATATTCCAGATATCCAAAGTTAGTCTTTGGGCACATGGAGATCGAATGTTCTTGAATTTTCTTCGCTTACCGCTTGCCCTTAAATGCCAGCAAATACTTTTTGTTGGCTGGGAAATTGTTGGATTGCACGGATCCGGTGGCGCCGGCTCGCAGCGGGAACTGTTTGTGGAAGAGCGGAATGCTGACATCGAAGCCATGACGCATCTGGAGTACACTCATGCTGGCTTTGGCAAGAATGGCCTCGCCGGCATCGAAGCCAAGCGAATGCTCCGCATAGTCCGGCCAGGTGCCCGAATATAAATTGAAAATGATATGATTCCGTCCGTTATTCCAATGCGGAAGACGCGCCAAACGCGACGGCACATTGCGGACATAGTCATCCGAGAGGGAGTCACGATCCAGTGTATCTATGCCCAGCACAAAGAGGCAGGCGGCGGCGGGATCGCTGGTGTGATAACGCGACTCTTGTATGGCAGTGAGAATCTTCTGATAATTCGCTGAACTGGGCGGTGCGGCACCCAGTGAATTCAGCGGCTCCGGCGGGTAAACGTAGACCAGAAACTGATCGTAGCATTTCGTGAAATCAAAGCACGACTCCATGCGACATGCATTTCTTTTGGAAGCAGCAATAGCAGCACTCGATTCATTTGCGAGCGGTTTCCGCTGCTCAAAACTGATGAAACTGGGCAATTGTGCGTAGGGTTGGATGCCGCCATCCTTCGCCGATTCGTGCTGGGCACGGCGGGGGCGATGCGGCGCCACTTTCAGTCGATAGCCGCCAAAATAACAGAAGGAAATCGCGAGAAATGCGCACGAGACAAAGACCAGAATATATCGCTTCTTCGCCTGCATAATGGCAACGAGTCCAGCTGGGTGCTGTGTTTCCTACTGGGTATTGTTGTTGTTGGTGTTTGTGTGAGTGTGAGATGCACTACAAGTTGATTTGGGAGTGGGAAAAGGAGCGCGTGATGCTTCTTGTTTATTTTAACCTTATTCTAAACGCATTTTGCTCTGCTTCTTCTTATTTGTTATTGTCGTTTGCAACAGAAGCAGAAGCAGCAGCAGCAGCAACGAGCCTCTCTTTCTCTCTCTCTCTGCTGTGTTTGTTGTTATTGTTGTTGCTGTTCTTGTTGTTGTCTTTTCCATACACATTTCACTTGCACAAATTTAACACAGCGTTTTTCGCATATTTCTTTATTCGATTTTTGATTATATATCTTATTTTCTATACATATGAATATTTTTCATATGCTGGCGCGACTGCGATTGCGGCGTCGACAGCGGCAGCGACGACGGCAACGACAACGGCGACAATTTGGTAGCTAGCATTTCGCATGCATTCTTTACGCATTGGCGCAGCACTCCCGCGGCAATATTGCACAATATCAACCACTTTACCACTTAAACTAATAATAAATATAATTAATTTGTTTTATAAACAATGTGAACGCGACACAACGCAACACGAATCATTTTCAGCAGCGCGGAGAGCCAACGACTGTGTGTGTGAGACGTGAGAGGGCGCTTGAGAGCGAGAGTGGAAGAGAGCGTTAACCAACTGTCAAAACATTGGCAGAGTTGCCAACTGCTGCCACAGCCAGTCCGCCGTTATTATTTTTTAAGCAATATATATTTTTAATATTATTAAACAAATATACAAAAGCTAAATGCTAATGTAATAGCCAATTATTGTCTGTATATGTAGCATAATCACTGTTATATTGCAGTTGAGTTTTCAAAAAATCTGCTTGTATTTAGCGTCACACGCGTTGCACTGCTTTAAAATATAGAAATTTACGCCGCTCGTTGTTAATGCGCTCGTCTGTTGTTTGTGTTTCAAAAGCTCGGCGTTTACTGTCACATATTACTCAGTGTCTTTGGCCAATGAGCCTTGCTGGGAAATGCATTATTTTAGCTCCTGGAAAACGAAGACATGCGCACAACGCACGAACCATTATGCGCGCGCAATCGGGTGGCAACGCCATGCAGCAAACCGATCAGCTGTTTGTCCAATTCAACAATTCACGCATATCGTTATGTGTGTGAATGGAGTGGGCGGGCAGCTGCAGGCACAAAATTATATTTCCCTGGAGCGTAATATGTTTGTCAAAATGTAATTGTACATTGTGAAACTGCAGCGTAATAATTGTTTGTTCGAAATTAATTGCATTATGGGCGTCAAGCAATATATAGATAAATTAGATGTATGTACATTTGTTTTGGTTTGTGTGCGCTTTAAATGAGCCCCAAAGGTAAATTTTGTTATTTATTTATTTGGTTGCAAATATTATAGCAAAAGTAATTAGGCCGACGCGTAAAGTAATTACATGCACAAATGTTGCAGCGAAATTCCACCAAAAACCAAAAATTTTTGGACATCCGCATCCGTCTCCGGCTCTGAATTCTCTCCCTATTCCTCTGTTTCTGTCCCTGTCTCTACGGCCGACGTATTTTGGCCGCGCAATTTCCCGTTACAAACGCGTTTAGACTGGAATTTCAATTATGCACAGGAATGCCTGACCCACTTCCCCTTCGCACCCATCCGCAATTATGATATGCCCGCATAGTCAACCCAATCCCCCCCTTAAAAACAACAAAATATGCCAGGCAGGCAGGCACGCAGATGCTGCTCTGGCTTCTGTTTTCCCTTTATGGCTTTATAAGTTGTCATCCACCCCGCAGCACAGTAAAGTTTGGGGTTGACTCGCATGCAAATCAAATCAGCGTAGGACTAATAAAAAAAAAATAGATCCTCCTCGCACGGAGCACTTGAAGCATCCTTTAGCATAAAAGAACTCCAGACCCGACTGGCTGGCTGGTTGGCTGGTTGCCTCTGACTGCCTGGCAAGTCAAAACAAATTGCGGCCCTCAACTCAACTTTTTCTATGTAGAATTTAATTTTGTCGTCAGAGCAGCCTGCATGTTGCATCCACTTCTTGGGGCAAGACGGAAGTTGCTGGGTAGCACAACAGGACAGGGTGGGTGTGTGTGCAACACAGCAATAGAATCTGCTTTCAGAGATGTGCACTCTGTAGTGGTTATGAATAGAAAATGCATATATAAAAATGATAATGCTCAAATAATTAAATTGTTTCCTTTTTTAAAGAACTTACTTAATTAATTAAAATTAAATATAATAAGCAAAAATATATTACACTTTATAGAAGCTGTCTAAAAGATTTTGACTTAGCAAAAGCTATGATTCTATTGCTTAGTTTAATAATATTATTGTGATTATTATGATATATATATAATATATTAATATGTTATGCTTAATTTAAAAATTAATAACTTCTGTAAAAATAAGACAGCAAATATTTTATGAATTAAGTTCTATATAAATTAGATCGCATCTCTTAATATTTTCAAAAAATACGTAATACGATATTGGGCATTTTTTTATAAAATGCCGCTTGAACATTATTCGCATCTCCAGCTGCATTTGACACTCCTTTTTCGCCTCTGTTGGCCATGGTCATGCATTTCATTTCCGTTTCCGGGCGCTTCTAATTAAGTGTCAGTCGTGCTGCTCGTCATCGTCCTGCATTGTTGGCTGCATTTTCCATTTTGGCATTTTGCAAGTTGTGCTACTCTGTATTTTATGAAAATTTGTAAATTGAATTTTTATTTATTTTATTATATATTAAATATATATAACTATACTATTATTTATTTTAAATCCAGTCAGGTTGGTCTTCTGGGAGATATTAACAGTGTGCGTCTTGTAAAATAATAATATTAAAATTATTTACAATAAACAATTGAAAATAGAAAAAATCTAAAGCAATATTTTTGTACATTTATTAACCACTTTCTTTAATTGGCAGATCTGACAAACAAAAGTTTGAGTTTGGTTTACCGACAGTTCAAAGTACTATTTAAGTATAATTTCTAGTGTTGTTTTTCTTCAGCACTTGCATAGATAATATTCTCAAGTATTTAATAAATATAAATACATAATTTATTAAACAGTATCAATATATATTGACGATATTATAGCTAAAACACAGGGTGTTCTCCAATCAAACATACTGCAGCAAAGAATTTCTTTTTTGTGTATATATATATATATATAAAATTCTCCTTGTGCATTTGTTAAATTACAGGAAAGTTAATCAATCATGCACACGCTGGACTTTTTCATATATATATAATATATATAATCAGAGCATACTTTTAGGTGTTTTGCAGCAGATGCTGCTGCCGCTGCTCCGGCTGCTTGGTCAACTACTATGACCAAAAGTTTGATGAATTGTGCGCTTTGTGGCGCTGCATGCTAATGAAAGAATTCGATTTATTTCGACCACGCCCCACGTAAATCAGCTGCTTGGCAACTTTGTGGCACAGCTCGTTTGGCCATAAGTACAAGACTCTTTAAGGCTTGAGAAGCTGCGTGCTCCAAGCTCAAACTCAACACAGCCACATTGCTCTCAGGGGCCAGACCACATAACAATCATGGCTCTTGGTTAAAGTTTGCAGCTTGAACAGCAGCAACAACAACAACAACAACAGCAACAACAACAACAACAACATAAATTCATTAGTTGCTAGACAACGGATTGCAGCAGTGAAGACACCGAATCAGCTCCTTGTGCACTAACCACCACCACCAGCACTCCCACTACCATGCCACATGCCACATGCCACACACCGCATACCGTACACGCACCCCAGCTAAGTAGCTACACAATTTATGACGTCACTTTTAGTTGGTCGCGGTCTTCATTTCATGGCACACTCGCTGTAGAATCGTGGAATGCTATTCGTGAATGGAGTGCCTAACTTATGACTTGTTTTCCACTTATTCAACTCCATTAGTAAACTGCGTTGTTCTGCGGTCTTTAAGGATCTCATGAGAACAGAATCACGGCTGATGAAGTCTGCATAACCGAAACTTAACAATTCTAAACAGAAACTTATGCTTTCACCCATCAACTCGAAACCCATGGAAATCTTATTTGAATTTAAATCAGTTCCCACGAATCTCCACCCCCTCTACACCCCTAAGGATGCCACTGTGGTTTAATGCCCAAACGTAGGAACATGCCATAAACAACACTCGCTTTCTTTGGGGAATATAAAATGTTTGTGTTATGTTGCGATTTCTGTATTTTATGACCCAAATGTTGAACGATTATGGGTAAAAGGAGTGGCTGGGAGTGATGAGGCAAAGGTGTTAAAAGAAGCTAATGCACAAGTCTATTCCAGTTCGCATTCGGGGCCTATCCTTATCTCGTTTTATATATGCAGTTTCCCATGTCCATGTGCGCACATCTTGTGGCAGCTGCCACAGCATGTCAGATTTGCTGTGCATGTCAGGCGCCCTCATAGACGTGCCAAGGATAACGCCAATCAAATGATGTCACGCCAAACTTGCACTGACTTTGCCACGAAGCAAGACGAGGCTGCTCCAGCTGCTGCTGCAGCTGCTGTTGATACTTTAAATACAAATGATTATTACATGCAACCGGTCAGTGGACAGCTTGAAAGCCAATCAATGTTGCGTATACTCGATGACAGCTAGAAACTATGCATGACGGTTGCAACTATCAAGGATCTTTGGCATCCTTGCCTCTGATTTTCACACAGCGCTAAATTCGATTTGCAGCACATCAAAGCAACACGAAAACAGCCACTTCAAGTGTGTCCGCAACAACAGCAACAACAGCCAAATAAGTGGAGAATGTTGTACTAAAAGATACCCTGTTAATTATTTATGATAAATATTGGAAAATTATCCAATTTAAAAAAACAAAGCAAAATAATTGTTTTAACTATTTTTATAAATATTTCTTATGTTTTTATTAATTTTTAAAGTTTATTTCTAAAATAATTTTATTCAATTTGATACTATGTGTTGACTGATTTTAGTTGACATTAAATAAGTAAATAAATAAGAAAGTTTAATATATTTTGTAATTTCAGCCAGAGAAAGATATTGTAACGTTATTTTTAATAAAAATTTGAGTTATAGTAGCTGGTTAGTATTTTTATAGGTGTCCTTTTAAATGAAGAGTTTTCCTTCGTAAAATGCTTTTCATTTTTGCTACATTTTGTGGAAAATTAGAGAGTGTTAATAATTGCTTTTCCATAGGAAAAAGTTAGAAAGTCTGTTGATAAAATAGCAAAATAAAAAAATTATTTAAGCGATATCAACCCCTTTTTAACCTTCACTAAATGATAGTTTTTTTCTACAGGGTATTTACTGGCACCCAAAAATAATGCATACAGCACGTGCGAGGCCAACAAACACAAAAAATTTTAAGTGTGTGTTTGCCTGTGTCTGATGTGTCTGTGTGTGTGTGTGTTAGCCTGATGTGTGTGTGTTTGCGCGAGAGTAATTCAATTTGTTCGCCAAACCGAACGCATAATAAGATACATAAAACAGTAAAATGTTTCCTTTTCTGATTTGCTTGCAAGAACAAAAAAGGAAAGAAGATGAAAAAAAATGCTGTCTGCATAATCCTTGTAGCCGGCGCACATCCTGGCTGACTGTTGCTGCTGTTAGCTCAGCCGGAAAATATGTTATTTTATGTGCAATGTGCTTTCAAGACAATTTTGTCAATGTATTTTGTTTTCTTTTATTTTTTTTGTTTGTATTTTTTGGTTTTTGTCGGTGCGTACTTTGCCACGCCCAAAAATTGCAATTCTATTTTGGCCATCTCTGAAAAGGATTTGCTATTCTTGTTGTGTTTAAGCTCCAATGATTTTAGCATAATTTTCTACTATACTATTGGATAGTCTCTGTGTGGTTTTTAGCATACAACAAGAACAATATCAACCACAAATAAAAAATCCTGTATCGCAATCAACAGGATATTCAATTTGCAATTTCCCATTGGTTTTTAGGATTTTGGTTTCAAGCTTTAATTTTACTTTTTGCTTATGCAGTAGCAACCAGCAACCAAGACGCAGCAGCAGCAGCAGCTCTCAAATGCTATGCAAATAAAATTTAATATTCTCTCCACACACCCACACACACACCCACACACACACATACAGACACACACAATTACAGGCTAAAAACACTTGAGAACGCGACAGGGAGAAGTTTTTTTTAGCCTGTAGGCAAAATATTTCCATTGCGTTCGCAGCACAAAATGCTTGTTGTTGTCTTGGGGAGGATTTGGTCGAGAGGTGATTGTGGCATATTCCCAGATACGTATGCCTTTTAAATGCTATAAATAAACGATTTATGTTAAACATTAAAACGATCAAAAGAAGTCGCCTGCAATTTAAATGCCTTCAGGCGGGATTAACAAGACTTAAGTAAGCTTAAATCTTAACTTTAGCAAAACGATACAAATGATCAGGTGAGGGGTGCAGAGCTGAATCTTTCTGTTTAAAATGATATGAAATATACTTAAAGCTCAAGATTAAAACATTAAACGTTAAGCTAGAAACACGCTGTGGGCACTCACAAAATAAAATTAGGCCTCTGAGCGCAAAACAATTTGCCGAAAATATTGATAAAATAATAAAAAAAAAACACATTTAAGGTAAGTGAAAAAGTTAATAATAGATAATGCTTAAATTAGCTATTAAAATTATATATTACTATAAAATAATACTTTTATTAAATTAAACTTTGTCAGGTATAAATAAACCAACTTTTATCAGTGTTACTTAAAACACATATTTGTCAATATAATTACATTTTTCACTTAACTTAAATTGACTGCCTCAGTTGCCGAATGGAAAATGTAATAAATTGCATCAACCCCATAACTGGACATCCTCAATGTCACATTCTAGATTCGAGAACAAGTTCGACTTGAGTTTATGGACCAGCCAGGAGTCGCTCTCTCTCTCTCTCTGTCTCTCTCTCTCTCTCTCTCTCTCAAATTGTCAATGTTTATACTGTGGCCATATAAACATTTGCCATTTGCGCATTAAGAGTTCCAAAGCAGCAGCAGCTGGAGGAGCAGCAGCAGCAGGAGGAGCAGCAGCAGCAGGAGGAGCAGCAGGCAATATTAATAGCAAACGCTGTAGTCTGGAAAATGGTTGCATGAAGAAGTTGCAGTCATAGTTTGCTGCAACATATTGCAATCTAATGGGAATTTCATTTTCATTGTCAACACTGCTTGAATTATGAGCTTGAGATGCCGGCGCCAGTTGTATGCCACAAGGACAAAAGGACGTCGGGACGTCGGGACGTCAGGACATCAGAACACACAGAACACTACCACCACCATCACCACTCAGTCATAAATTCCTGGCTTAGATTAACACCAGACGAACTGATGCTTCACCGCCCATGCAGTTTACATTCAATTGAATTTAAGCTGCTGGCCACTTGTGTCTGTGTGTGTGAGTGTGTGTGAGTATGTGTGAGTGTGAGTGTATGTGTGTGTGTCTGTGTGTGAGTGGTTGTGGCTGGGCATTTGACACTTTTCAGGTTTAATGATGCTACGGGACTGGGCTAAAACAGACCGAACACACTGTAATCTCGAGTCCTTGCCCATTGTCTTTCGGGCCGCACATTTGTGGACGACGTGTGTCAACGCATTGTGCGGTGTAAATTGTTTGCCCCACTCATTGTAACGACTACCACCATCGACTACCACCACCATCCACCCTTTCCCCCCACTTACCCACTGAGGTTAAGCAATGCAGTAACTGCTAATAGTACACTTGTCAAAATATTTATTATCTACAATTTCATTTGTCAAGCATTGCAGAGTTTAATTTCATATTTAATTCATATTTGTAGCTCCGACTATAATGTATATACATATATATTCGTGATCAGCATGACTAACCGAGTCTATAAAGCAGTGTTAGTATTTTCGTCTAATCATTTTATGTACAGAACTTGATAAAAAAAAATTTATAATTCCGTCTTTTTACTAAAGATAAAAGTTAACCAGATCCATAATATAATATCAGCTGTCATAGGAAGAATCAATCGAAAACCATCTAGATCGAGAAAGAACGTTTATCCCAACTTATCCATAGTTAAACTGCTAACATCTTAATGTTTGCTCAATAATAATATTTCTGCAATATTAAAAATAAAACAAAATTAAACATTTTACATTACAAGTTAAGTTAATAAATTCAGTAAAATTTAATTAAAAATTGTAGTAAAAATAAAAATTATGATTTTATAATATTAAGCCTGACTTTAGACAACTAATTTGTAACTGTTATATTTTTGTCAATTGTGAGGCATGTTCTTTTTTTTTTTTGAGTGTACGCATGTAGCTGCTGAATGCGGCTGGCTTGTGTCGTCTGGTTCTGTCTTGTTGTGTCTTGGCCCCGGCTTGTGTGACAAGTTGTGTGCATAAATTGCAAGTTGCATCGTTCTCGACTGCATCTGTAAACAAAACACGTGAAGGATGCGACTCCTGCTGCGACTCCTGCTGCTGCTGCTGCTGCTGCTGCTGTTGATGGTGATGGTGATGCTGATGCTGATGCGACGACCGCTGACTATGTATGAAGCATATCCTTGACGTTTTGGATTTTGTTTGATGCTTAATAAAGGCATAAGCCAGAGCTGACTGTCGACAGCAACCAGCAGCCAGAACAACAACAACAACAACAACAACAACAACAGCAACAACAACAACACATTGCATGAAGTTTCAATGCTGGTTATGCCTCACCTGACCCATGCCTTACCTGTTCGCCTGCTGACAACTTGTGCTTGTGCACTGCAATCCAATCCCAGGCATGCCACTTGTGCACACTTGCTTCCGGTTCGCGACGATGTTGCATGCAGCAGCAGCAACAGCAGCAGCAACAGCAACTTAAATTGCTGCCACAATTACACATGTCGCTGTCTGCCACAGCTGCAGGGTCAATGCTGCCAAGCAACTCACATTAAATTTTGATTTAAAGGCGCCACCTGATTTTTTTTTTTATCATTTTTTATTTTAGTGCTGCATTAATAAAAAACTAACATGTCTGACGAAAGAACAACTCAAAATGTTTTATTCATTAATTAATGAAAGACCAAAATTCTCATATGCATTTTAATTTTATAAAAGTCAAAGTTGTTAATATTATACAAAAAAAAAAAAAAAAAACATTATTCAACATGTACTTCAATGTACTTTTAAAATGTTGTTCATTTTATGGGACAAACAAGTTTTTGTGCAAAAAAAAAAATAGCTCACAAAGTTTTATTTATTTATTAAATTAAATTAAAAATTCCGCATATGTGCCAAAAGTAGTTTGTGTTATACAAATTAAATAAAAACTATTCAACAAGAATAATATAAATTTTGACATTTAATTAAAATTGTTTTCAAGTCTTTTGTGCATTCATTGCACAAAAAACCAATAAACTCCCGTAATTTCGGAGTTAGAGTATAAAAAAAAAATCTCTACTCAAACAAACAAAAATATATTTATAAACAAAAATACAAAAAAAAAACCTAATCATTCATCTTGCGTCTAAAATAATTGGATTAGTTACACAGTATTAAAAACGCACGATTCAAACTATTATTTTTTTTTTGGTTCGTGTCTCTTACAGCTTTTTTTTTTGGTGCTGACCTAGCTCAAGGCTTAAAAAAGCACTTAACCTAGAAAGTTGGTAAACAAAAAAAAAAAATAAAATATATATATATAGTCATCGTAGTAACGCTCAGCTCTGGGCTGTGGCTCCTGCTGTGGCTTATATGCATGCCTGCTGATAAGCCATATAATGGCTGCATATGCAAGAAGTGGCCAACAACAATGAGCCAAACAAACAAACAAACGCAGAACTAAAAACCGCGCCAACCAACACGAGTTATCTAAAGTAATTATCAAACGCAACAAAAGCGACAAACAACAACAACAACAACAACGACAAAGCAACTTTAGTTTGTGAAACAACCAAATGGAAAAGGCCTGGCCAACTGAATTGGCCAGCAGCCTGAGTAAATCAGCGTTAATTAAGTCAGGCAACTAGGACATGTCAACAAATTGTGAAAAGTGCACTCGAAAAACTAGAATATTTAATCACAAGCAGTAACCAAGAAAACAATGAATAGAAAAATATTAATTTTTATTGTGTAAAAACTTTGAAAACTTTTATAACTTTTCCGAAACTGAGTTGATTTTTAAGAGCAATTATTTATATTTTTCTATATTTATTATTATTTATAGTATTAATTTAGATTAATATTGCATGAAATTTTAGAGATAATGATTTTATTCACTTATTTTTTATTAATAACTATAACTTAAAAATATATAAAAAATATTTCACACCCGATTTCTGATTTCAACACACATCTGAAAACGTTTATAACTTTGCCAAAACTGAGCTGATTTTTAAGAGCAATTATTTTATTTTCTTGATTCAGCATTTAGATTAATATTGCATGAAATTTTACAGATAATAAAATTATTCACTTATTTTTTATTAACAACTATAACTTAAATATATATATATATATATAATATTTCAGACCTGATTTCTGATTTCAACACACAACTGTGCGCATTGCCTGACATAATTTGTTGTATGTATTATTTTAATAACCAGCTCAAATTGAAACTTAAATGGGTCAATAAAATATGTATGCAAATGCAGAGTGGTCTATTATAGATTTATATGCAAAACGCATAAATTTCCAGTTCAGTTCAGTTCAGTTCAGTTGCCACTTAAATCGCTGGCAACAGCAGCAGAAGCAGCAGAAGCAGCAGCAGCAGCGGCTCACTCGATGATTGTGTGAAATTGTGTGACTGCCTCTGTCAGCACGATGACAGCATGCCATCCAATTCAAGGACAACGCGTCGTATGCGCAATCCAAGCGCCATAGCCAAGATTTTGAGGGACATTTGGACATATCGCAGCTTGCTGAAGTGGTGCGTGCCAAAGGAATGCAATAAAAATAACCAGCCACATTATGCACAGACACACACATTTGCATATTTTCTATATATTCTGCGATATTTACTCTTCCTTTGCAACATTCTCGACTCTCCACTCAGTGTACAAATGTGCGAAATGGCTCTGTAAATTGGCTGGTTAGTGCGTTTGGCCAACTGCCAAATGGAGTGCCACAAATATTTGCCCAAAAACATTTGTGCAAATGATGTGTGATGTGACAATGTGTTGTCAGTGATAAGTTTGAGCATTTGATGAAACTATTTTTGTGCTCCAAAAATTGCTTCAATTTAATTTATAGCCATCCAAATCCAAAGCACAAACAGCCACAACAAAATAACTATCATTTTTCTTAGAAATAAAAAGCAAAGTTTATTTTTTTCGCTTGTCAACGAATCGATTTTTATTATTGATTTCATATTGCAAACTTTGATGTTTCTTTTTTCAATTCGATTCTAGGTCAAACACACTCACTGGTTAAATTTTGTAATCATTATTATTGGGCAGGTCAAGTTTCTTTTTATTAAAAACATAATCGCTTTAAGCCATATTTATTATAATTAATCACAGCGTGTTACTCACAAAATTGTGGAATGTCTATGATAAGGTCAGACTAACAAATGTCCATCAGTTAATTCCCCAAAACTTGAATAAATGAATAGCTATAACCAATTAATGCATATAACTATAAATAATAATAAAAAATATTTAGCTGCCAAATAAACCGCTGCAATAAGCTGAAAAAAAAATAAAAGACAACAAAAATTGTATACATAAAAGAAACGATGATAAAATGTGAGCTGACCAATTTGTCAATATAACACCCAAAGACCTGAAAGGGCGCTCCATGTTGGGTGAGGCCCCATTTTGCTCCGAGCTGCAGATGTGTCCAACATATGCAAATTAGCGTGCTAATTTGTGAAGGCTGCCTCAAAATAGAGCCATAAATTTTGAGGCGTTGGCGTATTTTACTGTCTCTGTGTGTGTGTGTGTGTGTGTGTGTGTGTGTGTGTGTGTATAAAAGACGTAATCAATCAAAGATTTGAGACCCACGGCTTGATCGTGATATTGGCCACCATTGGGGGGGTAAAAATTATAATTATAAAATTATCAGTGAAATACCAACTGAAATTTTAATGATGATTATGTGGATGACGATGACGATGACGATGACGATGACGATGACGATGACGCTGATAATGATGATGGGAGTGATGGTGTGGGGCGTTGCGTGTGCGGCAACTTGGTGCGGTCTCTCACCTTGAGCGCTTCATATTGATTTCAGTAACAGCAGCAACAACAACAACAGCAGCAACAACAACAACAACAACTAAGGCAAAACTTGTCTGAATGGGTTTTTTGACTTTAGTTTCTTTGATATCACACGCAGTCAGTGTCAGTGCAGCCAGTCATCTAAACCATATCAAAATAAGTTTAACATAAATATTACTAAACTTCCCATTATATATGAGAAGACAAATAAATGATGCTTCATTGGAGATGGAGTGCACAAAAAAAAAAAAAAAAAAAAAACCAAAGACTATTTTTATTTAGGTCTGGCTGGCAAGCACATGGCAAGCCAAGTGAATGGGCCAAGAGTCACGAAACGAAAGTGGTACGAACGGATGTGGTACCACTAAACAGTGGTGCCAGCTATACCCCAAAAAGTACAATTTCATATTTGGCTTTGTGCATGCCTTGCATTCTAAATGTGGCCATAACATTAAAATGCCATTCAAAATTATTGAGAATATTCTAATGGAAAGCAGAGTCACGTTTTCAGCGTCCAGCGTTCCAAGTACTGTCAACTTTCCATCTTATTATAATAATAATATATACAAATTTAACGCATATCTTAAGATTATAATAATATTCAAATACGCTGTAGATTGCCTTGAACAAAGTTAGATAATGTAAGAAACCGTTAAAAACAGGAATTTTGGTATATAAATAAAGATATACACGTTTCATAAGATCTTCATTAACCTTGAAACGATTTGTTGAATGATAGCTGCCATTTTATAATCTTTCTGATTGTTCTGGTTTTTTTTTTTTTTTTTTTGATATTCCGCAACTAAAAATTCAAAACAATATATAATAATTGTTATTTATTATGTCGCCTAACCAGCTTTAGTTCTGATAACCACTTTAAATGTAAATATGTAGAAACAGAAATGATCTTCCTCAGCTGTTTGATTTTATTTTTGGGGTTTTTTTTTTTCGCTAGCCAAAAATAAAACTCATTCGGCTTGAATCACTGTGCGTGGCAAAGGCACTTAACACTTAACAAAAATTGCATTTGCCTGAGACTCTTTCTTTCTCTCTCTCTCTCTCTCTCTCTTTTTGCAACATTTGCAGACCGCCCAGTCTTAAGACTGCTGCCACTGCCACTGCTCCGTTGAGTTGTTATGGCGTCGCATTTTCAAAAGGGTGCCCCACAGACAACGTAATGCTCCGCTTACTTCCTCGTAAGCAAAAACACAAAAATAACAAAGTAAACTAAAATTGAAGCAACAATAACAACAACAGTACACGAAATAGTACATATCGAAGCTTTCAATTTGCACATAAATTACATAAGATGACCAAAAAAAAAAACAAAAAAAAAAACAACAACATAAAACGACCATTAAAAGTAAACAATAAAAGAAAGAAACAGAAGTGAAAAAAAAAAAAAAAAAAAAATGCGAGCAGCTCTTCCAGCTCTTAAGGGATCAGCCCAAAAACTGGTTCACCGCAGCTGGACCAGCTGACCTTGAGCCGTGGTGGTTATGCAATGCAATCTTCAGACTTCAATCTTTCAGTTTAGTATGCGATATATAATTTGTACAAAATACAATTTGAATTACAAAAGTCCAAAAAATCGCATCTCAAATGCAAAACCGAAAACATAAAAAAAATAAATAAATAATAAAAAAAACAGCAACAACAACAACGTGTCCCATAACCAAAAAAGCCAGATTAAAAAAGACCCAAAATGCGTTGACTGCGCCGGCGTCGCTGCTACCAATTGCCGCATAAGTATATGTGTGTGTGTGTGTGTGTGTGTGGATATGTGTGTGTGTAAGCGGGTGTCTTCAAGTGTATTATAAAAGCAACTCAACCTGGCTGCAAACAAGCCATAGTAAAAAGTCAACTTGCAGCGTGCACAGCTCGTGTTGAAGCTACCAAAAAAAAAAAAAAAACAGAAAACACAAATCACAAATCGAAAACGAAAAGTTTAAAAGAAAATGTTCAAATTCGTGTTGATTGCCAGCCTGCTGGTCAGCGTTGCCCTCGCCGCACCCGTGAGTGAAACCACATATCAAAATTATGGGATATATATCCAATACATATATATATATATATATTAATATAAAAACAAGAACTGAGAATTGAGTGTGCCACCTGTTCAAATGGGTGTTTCTTAGGAGCGAACACATTTTGGCCGCTTGGTGCTGCGATCTGTTTCGCATTTCTCGAAGCTGCCGCATTTCACATTGCCACAGTAGCTGCCCGAGGAGCCAGCTAAAAATAAAAAAATTACATATTAATTGCAGTGCAAAAAAGATCCCCTTTCCATGCTGCTCTACGCACAATTCTTGCTGCTAAATGGTGAGCTGTTGGCGCCCGAGTTGCCCAGCAAATTGGACGCTGCGCAACTGCGTCCATTGCACAGATTTGGACAGCATTTGCCACCAATGGCGCTGCATTCGCT
Organism: Drosophila melanosoma; assembly: GCA_035042045.1. Lineage (NCBI taxonomy): Eukaryota > Metazoa > Arthropoda > Insecta > Diptera > Drosophilidae > Drosophila > Drosophila melanosoma. The sequence continues at coordinate 1,543,330 of JAWNLY010000170.1, read as the reverse complement.
GTCGTGCAGACACTTTGGTGTGCAGTTCGTCACCTTGGTCGATGAGGGGCAGTCTGCAAAACACATATACTTGCTCAATTTTAGCCATCAAACTGAAGAAGAAAAAAGAGCATTTTTTTATGGCCCTGACTTACCGCCAGCCGCCACAGCAAAAGCCACAAAGGCGCCAATTAGCGCCAACAACAACAGCATTAACTTGGCTATAATGAGTAATAATTGCATAAAATGAGAGAGTTTTTCTTTTCCTGCCAGCTTCTCGTCTCTCTCGAATTGTACTTGCCCATTTTTCCTGGGTATATTTTTTCTCTGGTTGAACGTCTGCTTCGTTGCTTTAGTTAATTGCGACTGTCGCCGGTTCGGCTTTATACTTGTTGCCCAGACCCAGTCGGATTCGGATCGAGCCAACTACTCGAACCAGTTTCACTTTGTCTCGCTGTCACTCGATTAAAAAAAAATTAAAAAAAAAAAAAAAACAATAATGAAAAAACAAGTAAAAACAACGACAGTTATCAGTTTTTGTCTCTGTATTTGCATAAAAAAAATTGTAGTCAAAGATTAGATGCGACCAGCAACAATCGAGAAGAACGCTACAAATTTTAATTGTAATTAATTGCAGAAAGCAAAAAAAAAAAAATTTTATTGAGTTTTATACTTAAAAAGCAAATTTTGAATAGGATAAAAAAAATGTTAATATATTTATAGCAACATTTTAAGCAATTCGAAAACATTCAGTTTAATTTGCAATCAACTTTCGAAGCTGTTGCAATTTATTTATAGAGTTGACTATATTTTTATTTAGTGTAGCTCATTTCGAAGTCATCATATGCAGTTAGAGATATCATTTAATTAACATTTCCGCTCATGCATTTAAGCATTTGTGACTTAAGATAAATTGAGAAAAAAAAAAAACAGAGAAAATATGCAAATAAACAAAAAAAAACATGAAACGAACTTGTTTATGCAACCTCCAATTTGTGAGAGACCCTCAACTGAGTTCAATTATAATTAAGAATGACTCAAAATGTCTCAGTCATGTTGAAAAACTCAACAATATCGACAGCTGTAAATATTAAAACTATACTAAATATTGCCTGTCAATTCTGAGAAAATTAAATGACTTCATTTAAATGGGAAAGATGAAATTTTCAAAATTTTGCGTAACTTAAACTTGTTTCATATAAATGCATTTCACAGCTGACAGATGATGAATATGAAGCCCAGGAGAAAAGAAAACAGGAGATTGAGCAGGAGCAGAATGAAAATGCCCAATATTCATTTTCATCGAAAATCGATGATCAAATCAACGATGGACAGATTCAACGTGAGGAGACACGCGATGGCACAAAGGTGACCGGTTCCTATTCATATAGCGATGGCTTCGTCTTCCGCACCGTCTTCTACGAGGCCGATGAGAATGGTTATCGTGTGGTGAAGGAGGATAAGCAAGAGATTGGCAATGGTCCCGTTTTCAATGACAATGGTCAGGCCAATGTGGAGGGCTCACTGATCGGCAAATACTCTATCAAGCTGGACAAAACCGATGACGAGAAGCATTACAAGGAAGCTACAAATTAATTTTAAAATACAGTCAGTCATTCAGTAGGTCTATGGAATGATTTCTAACATTTAGAAAAAAGAACTGAATACAACATAAAGTATAAAATACATAAGAGAACCAAACTATGTTGTTATTGCTAAAAAAAAAAAAAGTCAATTAAAAATCAATCTGAAAAAAATATAAAAAAAATAAATTGTGTTTTAATTTAATCTTGGAGGATTTTTGTATAGCAATATATATAAAGATATTTATCCTCCACAAAATAAGATAATTCAAATACCTTTTTATATTTTGTCATCTTTACCATATATAATATACATAAGAGAACCAAACTATGTTGTTATTGCTTAAAAAAAAAAGTCAATTAAAAATCAATCTGAAAAAAAAATAAAAAAAATTAATTGTGTTTTAATTTAATCTGGGAGGATTTATGTATAGCAATATATACAAATATATTTCATATATATAGGTATTTTTCCTCTAAAAAATAAAATAATTTAAATATCTTTTTATATTTTGTCATCTTTATCAGGCCACAATCGATAATTATTTTATCCAAAAAAATCTATAAAAAAAATAGAGATAATCTAAAAGATATATATAGTACCAGATAGTATGAAAATTATGATATTATATGTAACCAGTATTCATAGCAAAATCAAATTAAAAATCGTATTTTATAGCTACATTTTAATATGTTAAGAATATTGTTAGACAATTTGGATCCATAAAGCATTTTAACATATACACATATATCGCAGATCTAATACATATATAGCCCATATAATATATATATATATATATATTTATATATAGTTTCGATAACTAGACATTCTCCTGCACGCACTCCATTGAATTATTCGTCGATTGGGTGATAATCAATGCCTTCTCCGAATCCGTCAGATTGATGAGCTTCAGTTCCCGCTGAATGGATGAGAGTAAGTCGGGTGAGCCACGTCCTGGTTTCATTGTCAAACTATCGCGATTGCTCGCCTGTTCGGCGGTTACCTCAGCGAAACTGGGCTCCACTATCGTCTCCATTTGGACAGATTGCCGCTTGCGACGCACCCGCTTCGAGCCACGTGTGATGAGCACCACGGCGGGTGATTCAAAGGGCAGCGCTTGGATGACAGTCTGCAGCAGTTTGGGTGGTGTCTCTGGTGTCTTCGGATTACCGATAACAACATCAGCCTGTAGGGCACTACGCACGCGTTCACGTTCCTCCTCCTCGCGTTCCCGTGCCGCATTCTTGCGCATTAATTGACGAGCGCGTTTCTTGAGGATCGCCTGAGCAGTTGGATAGTAGGCGATGACCTCATTCAGATCCGATTTGGACAGCACAAACAGATTGGAGTAACCCTTGGAGCGTACATCTGCAGTGCGTCGATCGGCGCCATTGATGCCCAGCAGACTAATCTCTCCAAAGACGGAACCCTCGGTGAGCGTGGCGAGGACAACATCGCTGCCGGGTCCACCCATCACCTGCACCTGGCCCAACTTGACAATATACATCTCACGACCCACTTCGCCCTTGCGGCACACAAAATCCCCAGGCAGAAAGGTAACAGCGCGCAGCTTCAATACCAAATCCCTGAGAAGCGCCTCCTCACAATCCGCAAAAAGCTGCACCTTGGACAAGGTTTGTATGTGCACCGAAATGGCAATGTCCGTCTTAAGATTGATGGGCAGCGCGTCTAGAATGTTGGACTCATCTTAAATCAGAAAAGAGTGTTAAATCTCAACTTGGCATATAATTCGAGGATTCAAGACTCACCCAAAGTGCGCTGCTGCTCCCAGGTAAATTGAAACCACATCTTCACCCTTGACTGCACCTCCTGTGAGAGATTCAAACGTCGCATATATTCCAGTGTTTCATCCTCCAACTGGCGATACTCATGCCTGTTCCGCGTTGCCGTCGAAATGATATCCCTAATCTGGCCAATGAGCAGGGCAAACACAAAGACGCCCATCAGCCAGGCGACTGTCATGAAAACATATTCACCCTGTCGCTCCGGCTTGGGATTCTTGCCAATCGATGTCGCCGTCTTGGTGGCAAAGGCAAAGCAACGCACATACGGATGCCCCTTGCCGCTGAATACCCAACGATTCTGACCCAATCCCTGATAGTCGCTGTAGGCGTAATACAAGGCGGCTGTGATGTGGATCATGTACAGCATATAGGTGAGCGTCTTGGCCACGCGAACCTGGAGGATTGAAGAAATATAACAAATTTTCACAGATGAATTGCTAATCCCAACTTACGAAATGTGGCGAGGAGATGACACGATCCAGGAGACGGAATACCTCCCAGAAGCTTTGTATTTTGAAGAAACGTGGAAAACGCAGCCAAACAGCGCCGGTGCCCAGCCTCAGATAGAACAGCTCCAAGGGCAGCAAAGCCAGCAGATCCAACTGAGGAAAAGGATTACAACTTGAAAACCAGCCTTGGATTCATTTGGATTCCACAGACTCACCTTAAATTGCAATTTTCTCATGTAGTTTTTACGGGTTAGATTCTTGTTCTTGACCCAGAATCCTTCGAATAGATACATGACGCGATGCTTGAAGAAGACGACGTCCAGCAGATAAATGATGTCCGCACAGAAGTCGCAGGCAAGCCAAATGTTTGTGTTCTCCTTGGTCTGGAATGGGAACGAGGCGCGCAATGGGATGACCCAGGCATTGTAGAGGAACGACAGGGAGACAACGCAGAGCCAGGAGATGTAGATCTTGCCCTGCGGATCGAGGGTGCGCTCATCGTTGTTGGCGCCACACAGGCTCGAGCAGAGCCAGACATTTGAGCGTGGTGTGTCCGCCTCGAAGAGACGTCCGCGATGCGGTGACTGGCCGGCTGGCACCAGCCGCACCTTGTGCTCCGGCGATGGATGCAGACTCTTTGTGCTCGCATGCAGCACACTTGGAGCTGTTGGCGGCGGAGTGGGTGAACTGGCGCTGCTCGAGGAGGGCGTCGGTGGCTGCTCAATGCGTGACTTAACCTTGTTGGCCCTGGCCGTAAAGCGTCGCACCAAATGACGCACTTGCTCGCGCAGAAACTGTTGACCCTGGGAGTCCAAGCTGCCGCTGCTGCTGGCCCGATGATGCACATCCGTGTCCGCCTCGACGACGGCAACGATTTCGCTGTCGTTGAGCGAGGAGGAGCGAGTGGTGCGCATATTGCGATCATTGTTCTGCTGCTCCGGGGATTCATTGTAACAGATTTGTACATCCTGTTCATCCTCATCGGCCACCGGCTGTGAACAGTTGTCCGGCTCCGTTGGCTCCAGCAGCACCTGTCCTGTGGCACTGCGTAATTCCGCCTCCCGTCGTGCAGTCACTGGATCTATGGGCTCCTCCACTGCACCCGGCAGTGGTGTTTGCTCCACATATTGTGGCTGCAACACACGCCGCACACTCTCCGGACTGACAAGTGGCTTCTCATGCTTCAGTATGTGCTTGACCAGGGCATGGGTGCTCTCAATGTTGCTGATCTGACCCGTCCGCTCCGCATCCACGCAACCAATACGTCCATTCCGAAAGTAGAGTCTCGAGTGAAAGAATCGTGGACTATTTGGACGCTGGCGACGCTGTGGCGCCTTATAGGCATTGATCTTGTAGCTAATCCGCTTGGCTGGACTGGGCGTCTTGTTCTCCTTGTCGCGTTTGCGTTTTTGGATCGCCTGCAAATCCTGTTCCTTTTCACGCTGCATCAGCTGCTCGGTGGCGCTGACAAATTGCTCAATCTCTTTGATATCATTGGAGATCTCCTCCAGACTGCGACGCACATGCGCCTCCTTCTCACCAGGCGTCGAGTAGCGACGCTGTGGCTCCGGTCGCGTATTTATCACATGCCTCATGAATGCATGCCGCTCCAGCGTCTCACAGAAACGCGGTGAAGCCGGACGCTTCACCTGACCCGATACCGTTGCCATCCGTTTGAGTTGGTTGTGTGCCTGTGCCTGTGCCTGGTAGTCGTCGTAGGCAAAGTTCTCCAATATGTTTGGTGATGATTTCAACAGTGCTGCCGTCGCCTCCGTGTCGAGCTCCGTGCTGCGCTGGCTCAGCTACAAATGAAACAGTTGATTCTCAGTTGAGTTGATTCTCTCTCAGCTCAGCAAAAAACCCAAACGAAGGCAAACCACAAGCGGACAGCACGCAATTCCAATAAATACAAAAAAAAAAACAAAATATAGCAACAATTGTGACTTGCATGCTAATTGCTTTGGTTCGCCCGCACAACAAATTTGAACACCCCCTTCGACCCCCCCTCAATACACCACATTCAGCTATCATCCATCAGCCGAATCGTGTTTTGCACTAGTTTGGTCAGCGAAGGACGTTCAAATAACCGTCTAAATTGCGATAGGATCGAAATAAATTTACTTCATCTATAAAATACAAATTATCTATAAAAGTCAAAGACTCAACTAAAAATAATATTCTAAAATAATATTCTCATTTTGACATTAATTTGCAGTTTGAACTTGAAACTTTGCTGACTGCTTCAATTTTCAAATTTTCATTTTGATAGTTGCAAAAGATTTAAATTTATTCGATATTACTAACTATAAATTTAGTAAATAACAGCTCACATTACTAATATAAAATGTACTAATATAAAATTTACTAGAATTTTACTAATATAAAATGTACTAATATAAAATGTATTAGAATTTTATATTCGTACAGTGATCTTAACTTTTCAATGACTATTTGCTTAGCATAAAGAAAAAATATATTTAAATCTACTCTTCACTTTATCCTTTAATTCTTTAAGCTTCCAATTTTTGCTTCTAGTTTTTTATAGTTCTACTTTTTTTTAATTTTTTATATTTATATTATATATATATATTTATGTATTTTATAGTTATACCCAAACCAAAATGTAAAATGTATCTTCTGAGTATCTTCGGTTCACCGAAGTCCAAACACTTTTTATTATTGTCTATTTTACCTTACAAAAGCGGCCCTTGCTGGCCATTTTGTTGCTGTTATTGCTGTTGTTTGTATCTGCTGGCCCTTTGTTGTTAACTTGGCTGCGAGTTCACTGCCAGTTCAAAGTTCGGGTTCGTCTGGCTTTGTCTGTAATTCAAATGAAATTGTCGCATGCCACACGCGACGTGTATGATTAATGTACAAAATGTCATTGTGCCGCGACTCTAATCAGTCATTTCGGGCTGCCCGTTCCAAGCCATATGTTTTGGGGCCATTATTGATTTTTCGCAGAGTTGTTGCAGTTGTAGCCAGCACTGAAGTGTGTCTGATAATAATACGCATTTGCAAATGTCGCAGCTCAACAGGTGTGCAAATTGAAAGCGTTTCTTACCTTTATTTTTTTTTTAGTTTACACCTGTCAATTTAGAATATTTTTGAGCTGTTTAGTATTTAACAACTACACTTTTGTGTTGGTTTCAACTGTGCATTTTGAGTGCAAATCAAAACTACGCAATTGCTAAAAAATTATTTACATATATTTTAAGTTTTTAACACTCAACTTCTTTGCAGCTGGCAGACAGCCAACAAACTAACTGATGATAATAAAACTGGCAGCTGACTTGGTTTTCATTTGGACTTCCAAGGATTGCGCACGCGTAGGCACCGTGGTAAGAAAGTAGCCAAATAAATTGTGTCAAAATAACAGGTGATTTAAGAAAAAGTTATAACTTATTTTATATGTATAAATTAATTCAATTTTAATGTATACCTTATATATAAATACACTTTATTAACAATAGCATTTTTAATTAGAATTAATATTATACACTTTAAAATTAATTTAGCAGTCATTTAATTTAAATAGTAACCGACTGTTAACTAGTCTGATAACAGAAAGCTTAATGTTAGTAGCAAGTTTAGTTGCCAGTTGAGCGCATGCAAAGCTTTCATTAGTTGAGCTTTAATTGTTAACATACCCAAAAAAAAACACACAAGAGTCATAAAAGCTTTGCAAATTTGCTTTATCTTAAAAATGACAAACCATTTCCGTTCTTTTTATACTTAAAATAACCTTTAGTAATTCATAAGGTTAAATATTAATCATATGTTTTAAATAAATCAAACTGCAATTCATTCTTAATAAAAACTTATCCAAGCGATTTTTATATTATTAATGATTGAAGCAAACACAAGTTTTTTTTTTGATTTTTTTTTCTTTTATTTATATATTTTTAAATAATATTCCGTTCAGCTCTACATTTACAATTACATATTTGTAATATTTTGTTGGTTTTGTTTTTTTTATCTTTTAAATTACATTTATATATATATATATATATATATAATAAAATGTATATATAACTTGTTGGATTGTTGATTTAAACGTTTATAAATTGTATGTAATTAAAGTGAGAACGTCTGCTAAAAGGACGAGTAAAGGAATCGTTGGACGCACAACACATGGGACTCGTGGAACTGTGTGGAAACTGTGCATCATGAAATGACTTCCTCTATAAACTGTGGAACGCTATGCATAAACATTTACATTAGATGCCGCGACGAGAAGAAACGAAATAATAATCATAATAATAATAATCATAATAATAATAATGATAATGATAATAACCTCATCTTGCTGATGTGCTGAAAAATGTGAAGACCAGAATGGAGAACGTTTCGAACTCCACTCGGCGAATGAGGAATTGAAAGAAACGCGATTGAATGACATAGTTGTAAATACATACATATGTACATCATACGTACAAACCTATAAAGAAACAGTTGCTAGTTTTTGTTTTTTCTTTTTGTAAGTTTTCATTTTTTTTTTGTTTGTTGTTTTGTTTTTGTTTGTGTTTGTGTTTGACTGGAAATTATCTTGTAACTTATATTATGGTTGTTGGTGTGGTTTGTTTTAAGTGCATATTTAAAGGTATAAGGTTTTCATTTTCATTTTGTTTTTTTGTTTGTTTGTTTTGTTTTTTTCTTAATTGTTTTTCATTTGTTTTTGTTTTTTATGTCACTTAAAAAATTACATTAGTAAAATGTATTTTAAAACTGATGCTAGCGTTTTGCACTTGGCATTTACTCGCTCTCATCCTCCTCGTCCTCCTCGGAGGACTCTTTCTTTTTGGCCTTCTTGGCGGGCTTGGCGGCAACCTTCTTTCGCTTCTTGGGCGCACCGGAATCGGTGCCACCATTTGCCTCATACTCCTTTACCGCCTTATTGTACTCTTCCTTCATTTTGATCGCTTTCTGTTCCCATTCCTAATCAAATAAATATATATATATATGTTACAATATAATAATGGATTGTAATTGATAAATCAACTTACGGTCTTGTCTTTTAAGCCGCGCCACAGTTCACCGCCACGTTTGGCAATATCTGTGACCTTGCTGCCGGGGTTTTCCTTCTTGATACTTTCGCGGTTCTCATTGAGCCACAACATATATGCCGACAACGGACGCTTCGGGCGTTCTCCACTCATATTTGATTTTTTTTTGCTTTTTCTTTTTTTTACGGTGGTTTCAATTCGAATTTAATACCAGATTTCTCGGGTAGTTCTTTTGTTCTGTAACGAATAAATGGAAAAGTTTCAGTAAAACAATCAGAAATAATAATATTTGTCAAATTGTTGACAGTTACTACAAATATATATATGTGATGTTTGAAATCTGAGTTCTGAGTTTGTAGGCCATTCAGATAGCCGTCAATTTGTGTGACAGTTAATTATGGAATTGAGTCATACGCAATTTTAATACCCGGTTTGCGCTATTTTTTGCCGTAAATTGTCAGCGCAGCGAAATTGCCATTAAATATTCAATAATTGCATATCGAATACACAAAATGCTCATCAAATATTTGTGTGCATATTGCGAGTGCAACTGTACATAGTTTTACAACCCACACACCACACACACACACACACACACACACCACACACACACAGGTACATGGAGCATCAGCATATACTGACTGCAACAATTTTTTATGTGCACATAGCTCCGTTTATTATATACAGATAACTTTATGTATTTTGCACATAATTTACTCAATAATGCAATTGTTTTGGGCAAGACGGGCATTGAGTTTTTGGACCAATCCATTGTGGTATATAACAATACCTGTACATATGTAAAATCAGGACAATGCACTCCCATCAATTACTGTCGAGCACATAAGTATATGATTTTATATATAATATTATATATATAATAGCAAAAATTCAAGCAATTTGTTAGCAGCTTAATTAAAACCCTTTGATGAGTTATAAAATATTTGGAAGACAACTATTTTGCTTACGTGCTGAATTTGTCATGTCAGCTCAAATATAAGTCAGCTTAATATAATATATATATAAATAAAGAAATATATTTTTAGCAGTTTGTCAAGTTTCAGCAAAGAACAATAAGCCATCAGCTCGATGAACAAGCCATGGAACACATGGAACGACGTAAGCGTTATGCAAATGTTTCGGCCTCAGCCTGATCATGATGAACATCATCATTGCTGTCGTCGTCGTCGTCATCAGTAAGTCAGTGGCAGTCAGCAGGAGCAGCAACAGCAACAGCAGCGACAGACAATTGCCTTTATGCACTTGACCCAAATACTCAGAAATACTGACAAACGCACGAGACACCGAGCAACGAGAACATCGATGACGATGACGAAGACGACCATGACGAGGATGATGAGGATGATGAGGATGATGACGAGGATGATGATGATGACGATGTTGCTGTCGAGAAGCTTTGGCAATTTGGGTTAACAAACCACACGGCACACTAATGGTTAGGGAGCACAGCAACAATAAATCAACAACGGCAGCGACGGGTTGTTGCCTGGTTTATGTGGCAAAGGTGGCAAAGGTGGCAAGACTACAGTCATATCAATCACGAAGACAAATCCACGCACTGGTCAACCAGCCAACAGCAGCCTCGGCGCATATTAGCTAAATGCAATAACTCGCACATTCACCCACATGCCACATGTATCTGTGTGTGCAGCAACAGGAAACTGGCGGCAAAGTTATTGTTAGTAACTCACTCGCGTAACTGTGCAGCAACTGTTATGCCCGCAGACTTGGTCCCCAAACAATGCAATGGGGGCGACACCATAGCACTATATACACACACACACACACACACACACACACACACGTAATGGCGTTGTCAATGTCGCCACACGAGGCGGCAACACGTGATGCACAAAGCAACAACTATAGCAACAGCGGCAGGATGCTGCAAGAGCTTACGCATTGCCAGTTCTCACATTGGGGGCAACACCAAAAGATTCCACCAACGCATATATACACAATACACACACACACACACACACACACATATTTATATGTATATATATTTATATACATAGCTGTAGGAGAAGTCACCTACAAAATCGAAAGCGAAATCCATTTTGTCTGGCGAGGAATATGCGTGTGTGTGTGTGTGTGTGTGTGTGGTGGCTAGAGGCTGTCAGAAATGGTTAGGTGTAGCAGTAGCAGTAGCAGTAGATGTAGTTATAGAAAATAGGTAACTAGGCAGTGGAGAATTGTGTTATTTATGCATACAGAGAGAGAAAGAGAAAGAGTAACTTAAAGCCAAAAATGTCATACTAAGCAAGCAGAATAAGTCAACGATTTGTGTGTGTTGGGATTTGCAGTTGTCATAGTATTAGTGCGCCAACAAGTATGCTGCATAAATTTGTGAAACAATTTGCACACAATTTCTATTATATTTATGCTTAGTAAATAATTAATTATTAATTACAAACTGAATAGTTTTGTCCTGTGTTTAATTGCATAGCTTGAGGAGCAAACTGCTGGTTATATCAGCAAATAATCTAGTCTAGATAATAACAAACAAAAGCTGTTGTTTAATTTCATCAAAAGTGGGGATAAATTCTTTAAAATTGCCCAACAAATTCATAACAACAACAACAACAACGAAAGCTGCTCTGTCAATGTTTTATTACTCATATTAACTTTGGGAATCTGTCTGTCTGTCTGTCAGTTCGAGCTGTTTATTTCGAAACTAGCGCACAAATTAAAAACTGTGCACGTTACGCATACGCAACGTGGTGGGACTTCCTACACAGAAGCATGCATAATACACAGCCAACTGGCTGGGGACAGCAACAGCAACAGCAAAAGCAGCAGCAGCGAAGCGAAAATGAAAACGAGGGAAAGGACTACAAATGATATTAAATGGCATACAAAATGAGGCAGGCTGGGTCCGACATTTTAACGTTGATCTAAAATTGAAAAGCAGCCAACGTTCGCGTCGCTGCCGCCGCCGCCGCCAACGTCTCCGTCGCCGTCGCCGTCGCAGTCAAAGTCAAATGGACAAAATGTGAAATTGCTGAAAGGAATTCGGTACACACTGCCTAGCACTGTATACACAGTATACAAATACAAAAACAGCACACACACACTCACGCATACAGGCATACTGGGCAGGCATAAAATTACCGTTGCCTCTGCGGCGGCCTTTGCTTATCTGTTCAATGTGCGAGCAGAGAATTATGTATGTGTTTGTGTGTTTATGGCATTTTTAATGCCAACAACGCAACTGCTGGCGTCGACGGCGCAGCGGGCGACTACTGCTGCTGCTGCTGCTGGTGCTGCTGTTGCCGCTGTCGCTGCTCAGCGCTTAGTGGTTGTTGTTTCAGGCTGTAAGAGCCATCTGACGAACCACCCAACGAACCACCACAGAAAACTGTAAAATTTGCTGCCTGAATGCGACTTTCAGTTCGAGCTTGTGCGCAGTGACAGCATTTTAGGGTAGATACTTTTACAGGGATTTGCGCAGTGGTTGTCGACAGGGCAAACGAACCGTTATATGTGTGACTATACATATACGTATGTATATGTGAGCTGTATGTGTGCTGTATCTATGTGTCGTTTACCGTTAGGAGAGCCCGTACAGTGGTGACTTTTAATAGCTTTGCCACAACGTTTGCCTCACTGATGTAATTTGTTCCAGATTTTGGACTCGACTTTTTCGAAAAGTGTAGTTCACATATGCTGTACAATCGTGGCACACGCAATGCATATGCTCGAACTTTTGATTCGTAAGCGATTGATTGTTTTATTTGTCAATTGTTTGTCCTTAACTCATCTATCTTTAAACAATAATCGTTCCACTCAGCATAATATAACTCAATCGCAATATACAAAAGCTTAAATACTCGTGTGAGCCATTTTTTATATTATTTCTGTATAAAAACAATTTTGATAAGAATACACACGCACACTCACACACATAAATGAAAATTTATTTGTCTCAGCGTTTAGCTAACAAAAGGCGAGTGTAAACACTTTAAACGAGGGCGAAATCTTTGCCTAAAACAACAACGGCAATCAACATGTATACAAATACAATTACAATTAGACTCACACTCGCACACACAAGCACACATGCATAACTCATTTGACAGGCGATGATCGGCAAGTGACCAGCAATAACAAAAAGCACAAGGGCAACACTAATGAACGTCGACAGCGACGTCCACGACAACAGCAGCAACGGCAGCAGCAGAGTTGAGTTGAAAAAACAGATCTTTGATAAGGTGCTAACAAATCCGATGTAATTAATTATGGCACGTTGCTAATCCGTTTTGAACTAGTGAAAATGGCGCGAAAAAAATCTTTATAACTGTAGTCGGTTAGTTGGAATGGTGTGTCACCCTCTCTTTTTTCGCTGTTGTGCGAGCGAAAGAAAGAGAGGGAAAGAGAGAGCCCCCTTGTGCAGGTATTGTGGCAAACTCTTGGCGCCATTTTTAGTTTGTGCTCGAGTGTTCGCGAAACGAGTGCATAAGCAAAGCGCGCACGAAATGCAAAACTAAATAAATAAACAACGAACATCTCTCAAATAGCGCATTAGCAGAAGAATCGCACCATATTAAAGAATTTCAAATGTGATAAAAAGCGTGCAATTGAACCGTTGACTCAACAATTTAAAAAAAAATATTAAAAAAAAAAAAAACAAAATTTGTATACATAATATTTAAAGCTGATTTTCTTTATTGATATATACAAATTTTCAGCCCGTCAAACTTCTAAGCATTTTAATGTGGGATCTAAAAATTTCAATTTTCAAAAATATAATGCAAAAATTTTTATTAATTAAAAATTTTAATATTAAACCAATATCCCACATGGAACACTTTTTTAACTCTATATGTACAAATGTATAATTTATAAATATATTAATAACTGCGATCACTTTCTGCATTATCAAAGTATGTTTCACAAATAAACATAATTAAAAAAAAACAAGAAACAAAGAACAAAAAGAAATCTTAATCTATATAGAACAGTCATACGCAAAACCTCTTAAAACTCAGGAAATGATCTGGTTACTTAAGATATTTGTATACCGATAACATGCCCTTACAGCATCAACTAAATAAAACTATTTTGATAAGAAGAAATTGCATATCTTTAATCAACCCCAAAAGTTCTAAGTTTGTAATGGAGAAGCCACTTTTCTTGTTAAACAACAAACTCAATTACCAAGCACATTTCACGGTCAAGAAAAAAACTTTATCCGCAAACGGGAGAATTCTCTATGGCGGGCAATTTTAAACACGCAGCTGCAAAATGCGAGTCAAGCAAAATAAACTTGAGAAAATCGGGAAGTCGACAAGTGGGAAATGGGAAAATGGACAACGGGTATGAGAAACTTGACCACCGACAACCGGCAAGAAGGGGCGACAATCGCCGTCAGGTGATAAGACCAGAGAAGACGCCTTGCAGTAAATGTGAATACCTGGACACACACACACACACACATACACACATAGACAATGCACCGGAGAATTAGTCAGTCCACGGCAAACAAATGCGGCGCGTATGCCTCAAGTTAGCTCCCAGCGGAGAACCACTTTAAGCAACTGCCACCGATGCCGTCGACAGGTGGGTGGCGCCACCAACGTTCGGACCGGGTCCAGAACAATAAGTGAAATCGAAAACGAAATGCAAAGCAGAAGAACTCAGTGCCTCCAAAATGCAGTGGGCGTGGGGCCCACTACACTCGAGGCCAAAAACATTGAGCCAACAACAATCATTATTCAAAGACAAAAACAAAAAGTTATATTCAAAAAAGCAAAAAAAAAAAAGTTTTAAAGTAATCAGCAAAAAATATAAGAAAATAAAAATAAAATAACAATAAAAAAGTTTTAATATTTATAAATAATTATTATTTATGTGTCAAATCTTTCCATTTTCTATCAAAATAAGTCAATTAATAAGCACAACATTTTCACCATAAATTAGAATATTTTAAGCATATTCCAGTCAATAACTAATTATTTATGACTTGAATGAAATCAAACAAATAACTGCAAATCTAATTTGCTATGCGTTGCTGATCAATTCAACTGCTAATCAATTAAATTGATGATTATAGCAACGAGCAATCCAAATCCAATGTCACAAAAATAACACATGTATAGAAAAGGTTGTCCAACTAATTTTACGCATACTGTAAATGCGACGCCCCATGGGCCAAACACTAAACGCCAGTGTAAAAATTATTACCCACAGACTACGACGACGACGACGGCGATTACTAATGAAAAATACTCGTATTTCTGATATGTACGTACTTTGCTTTGACTGCCGCTGTTGTTCTTGTTGTAGTTGTTGTTGCTTCACTCTTAGCCCGAGCCTTGGTCTACAATATATTTTGCTTTGCACTGGCGACGCTGGCACTGGCACTGGCACTGAACAACACTCTGAACGCTGAACAAAATGTACTGCGAGTGTCTATAGAAAACTGAACTGAAATTCAACTGAAGCAGCTGTACCAAGCAAGCAAGCAACGACAACGGCAAAGGCAAAGCCAAAGCAAACCAAAGCGAAGCGAAGCAACGCAAGGCAGGCTGGCAAACGCAAGGCAGGCAGACGGCAGAGAAGCAGAGGCAGAGACATACACACACGCATAGGCAAGACGAGGAGAGGCGAGGCGAGGCGAACACCGAACGAACGAGTGAACAGCGAGACCATCAAATAATACACACAGAGCCAGAGCAGAGCCACAGCAGAGCAGAGACCCAGTGCAGAGCGCAGTACAGGCAGGCGGCAGCTAAAGTATCTGTATCTGAGAGTCAAACAGCCAGCCAGCCAACCAACATACAGCGTCGAGTCGAATACGACGACAGCAGCAGCAAAAGCAGCAGCAGCAGCGACAACGACTACGACGACGTTGATGGAAGCAGGCGGGCAACGACGAACAGAGCGAACGAACATAGGCAAACCCAGGCAGGCAGACGGGACCACAGTGGTGGCAAATAACGTTCGCACAGCTGCCGAATCAGTGCGTTTGTGTGTGAGAATAATAATTTGCGTTTTTGCGGTGGCTGCTACAGTGCCGTACCCGAAAATTGACCTCAAATTATGTACGGCGCATGCACAATGCAGTCGCTGAATATTGGAATAATAATGGAAGTCGAACTTCAGCAAATAAGGAAAATTACTTAAAGGCAGTAAACAAATTATAGAACAGTATTGATTAACAAAAAAAGTTATCCTTTAAAGTTTAGAAAGATATATATTTTTTATTATTCTTAATATAATAATTTGGTTTTTTTAATAGATTTCGCATTAGCGAAATAATTTGTTGTCATAATGTGCTTATGATATGATTATGTGTGCTACAATTATGCTCAGACCCCATTTCGCCAGTGTAAAACTCTCACTCTTTTAGCTCTTGCGTCGACATGGTAGGCACACGCGCATGTTCAACTATTTTTGACGCGACTGTACGCGCTGGCTGCTTATTGCCTCAGCCATATAAAAAGCGTGGAGCGAACGAGCTTTGTGCGAACGAAATGCCAGTAGCATTTTGCCGCGGCAGCAGCGGCGCCGCTGCCACTCGCCTATTCCCCTCATTACCCCGAACTAACCTTCACACACAACCCCACTGTTCCCCCCTCCCACTCTTCGCCGCTACCTTGATTACCCCTCGGTTTTCCCTTCTGCTCATCAACCGTATCATGAACGTAGTCGTCGTCACATATAACCAAATATGCCGCCCACCAGCCCCGCCTCAACAGCCACTCCACCCACTGTGCCCCGCTGCCATCACTCACGTGCTCAAATCTACAACAAATTAAACCCCCCTACACACACCACTCCCCCAATAAAACGAAAACCCCTCTCATAAAACAACAAATTAATTTTAAAAAATTTTACAACACTAACAATATTTTTGTAATTTTTTAAGCATAATTTAATTTGATTCGAATATATACTTATGCGTAATGATCAGCATTTACATTGTGATCAGTTGGAATTTCCTGTCATGCTATATTTATAGATAATTAGCTATTAAATAATCGGACTGGCAGGCAAACAATGCGTTTTCAAAAAATAACCGTCAATTTTACGCGCGCGCCATTCGAAAATTTAAATTCATTCAATACCCAACAACAATAATCAACTAGAAGAAGAACATCGACAAACGACGAACGCAACCGAAACGAACTCTGTGCATCTATGAAATGAGTAGCTAAGCGTTTTATTATTATTTTTTTATATATTTATTTGTTGTAATTATTATTGGATCTATTAACACTACTAGGTTAGGCCAGGCCAATAGAGGCCGGGGCCACCTTTTGCGCTTTCGATAAAATACAACTAGCCAACACACAAGCGCACAAGCAAAAGGGCCGCATCGGCGATGATGAAAATTTAGGTCGCTTAAGTTTATTTAGTGAAATTTATATAATAAATGGCCACAATGGCGTCGCATTTTGATCAATTGATATAGTTAAAACAATGAGAAATCAATCATAGTGAGACACTTTTCACTCACCCGTACGAAAATGTCGCGTAATATGCAAAAATTTAATTGCAAGAGGAATATTACTCGTGGATTGGTTATACTATTTGGTGCACTGCACAGCCAGTGCTTTGTTTGTTCACTTTATAAAAATTTCTTCTACTAAAAACTCAAGTCAGTCGGTCGCTGTATCGGTCTCGGTTTGCTTCACCGTGTGTGTACGTACTACTACACAGCGTTGAACGTACAGCGTACAGCTTTTGCCTTCAGTGGAATATCAAATACACAGAATGAATGCGAATGCCAGCCAGCCAGCCAGTCAGCCAGCCAAACGAGCCAGCCAGCCATCGAGCCATCGAGCCAGCGAGCCAGCGAGCCAGCCAGCCAGCCAGAGGCAGGCAGAGCACACCAAGCACACCAAAAGCACCAGTATACGTCGTGTATACGACGCAAACGCAGGCACTGAAAATTGTCTATGTGTGTGTGTGTGTGTGTAAAATATTTCCTATGCGAGTGTGTCTCTGTGTGTGTGTGAGTGTGTGTGTGTGTGTGTTGTTCATTCGTTCGCTCGTTGGTTTGTTCGCTCTTCCACTGTATGTGCGCAAAGCAGAGGCAACGGCTATGGCTATGGCTACACACAGCACAGCACAGTACAGCACCAGCACAGCACCAGCAATACAAACACACACACAGAGACACACACACACACACACACACACATAGACATAGATACTGATACTTAGGTACGTGTGCATCTGGCTCTGTTCATGCTGTTCAATGTATGCGTGCTTGTAGAGCTGAAAACAAAAATTGTTCGTTCGTTATATGAAAACAGCTCTATGGCAGCAGCAGCAGCAGCAGCGGCGGCAGCAGCCACAACACATCATGAGCAGAGAGGGGCAACTGGGGAGTTGTGCGGTGAGGGGGGACAAACGGCAACCGGCAATGGCAACAGCAACAGCACTGAATATGGCCGCCTGCCTGCCTGCCTTTGCTGATTGTGGCTGGTTTTGCTCTGGCTCTTGGCTTGCCCTGTGCCAGCCAGAGCAATTTACTTCGACAACGAACCCAACTTCAGTTGACTGGAAAATTTTGTATGGAAGTGCCCAGGAAAACAAGGTTATATTAAAAAAAAAAATGCAATATCATATCAAATAGTAAAAAAAATCAACAAAAAAAAATATAATAATTTTAAAATGAACTAAAAAATAAAACGTTCTTAAGATCTATAGAAGAGACAAAAAAATTAAATTTAAAACATTTATACTAAAATATTCTAAAAAAAAAAAATAGGGCACATTTAATTGAACGTTATAATAAAATAGTCATTTTATTGATTTAGAGGGAAGTATAGAAATTTTTAATAAGTAACAGATTTTTTCAGAAATTTTGAAATATATAAAATAAATTTAAAAAAACTTTTAACTTGATTTTCGTATTAAATTTTAGCTCTTTAAGAAACTATAATATTTATAATAATTTGATAGTTAATACAGTTATATAAATTCCGTTAATTTATAAATATAAAAAGAGAGGGAAAAATGTAGTAGAATTCTTTTAAATTTTTTTTGTAAAAAATTGTTAAAATGTTTTCAGCAAATGAGATGATAGCTGGTAAAAGAGATATTTTCTTATATTACAACTGTATATATTTCATAATATAAATTATTAATAAGTTGCTATTAGTTAACTAGTAGTAAAAAAGATATATAACAGCTGCATATATTTCATATCCTAAATAAGTAATATGTTGCTATAAGTTAACTATTTCATAAAGAGTAACTAACGATAAGGCAAACATAATTTATTTTCGCTGCAAAAACAAGAGACTTTATTTAGTAAAGCCATCTTTGGCAAATGCAAATGGAAACCATAAAAGCTCGATTAAATGTAGCGCACAATGAATTTCGACCAGTTTTGAAGCAATTCGCTTGTATGGCTGTGTAGCTGGCTGGCTGTGTGGCTGGCTGACTGTAGTACAAGTATCTCGCTCTGGTGAGCCCACAGCCGCAGTGAACAGAGCACAGAGCACACAGAGTACAGCCAGTCGTCGTGGTGCGAAAGTACGTACGAAGCAAGCGAGCCAACGAGCCAGCGAGCAAACGAATGAAAATAGGCAGCGGCAAATGCAGAAGCACAGGCAGAGCCAAAAGCAGAGCTAAAAGCAGAGACACAGGCAGAGCAGTAGCAGAGAGAAGGGAGTGATGACGGCGACTGCGATGTGTCGTTCTTGTTGTTGTTGTTGTTGTTATTGTTGCTGTTGTCGTGTGTGTGTGTGTCTCTGTGCGTGTATGTGTATCTGTATCTATGGCAGAGCTAACAGCAAAACAGCTTACAGCCCCAAAACGTGCCCCAGGCAAATGTGACTGGGCGCACTGTAAAAATCAATAAGCTTCACTCACTGTAGGGTATTCACTGTAGGCAGTGGACCAGGCGCTAATGCAAACAAGCTGCAAAACGTTAAATGCTTGGATCGTGTGCATATCGTCATGGATATTGAAAAGCCAGAATAATGCTCTAATGACTCTCGAATCAAAGTTGAGCGTTGATTGCATAATTAATTGTGGTCATTGAATTAACAAATTAATACCCAATCACAAAATATAGAAATTTAAAAATTGACCTATTTAATGTGAAACTAATTTTATTTTGTTCATCATAGTACAAGGTATATCAAAACAAAACTGACCTAATTAGTATAAGCCTTTTTTCCATTAACAAATTTTGTATTAATTTTACTGTAATTATCAATCTTTATATATTTTTTTTTAATTTCTTAAAAAATAGATCTGTAACCAGTTTGATGATATTTGATAGTTTATTTAAGAAATCAAAGTCAATTAATATTGTAACCCAATCTTTGAGATCTTAAAATAAAGAAAGTTACGATCATCATTTTTAAACTTAGCTAATAACAATAATTAAAAAATCATAAAAAATCTTATTTCAATTAAAAAAAGGTATTTAAAGAATTTTTTAATTTTGTAGAAATTTTTACGCTTAACTCCATCTTTTTAACAAATGCTAAGGCAACGAGAATTTAAAGTTTTTCAACAGTGATCTTCCTCTTTAAAATAATAATAATATATATAATACTTATAAAAATAATATATATGCTCTTGCTAAATTTTGGCTTTCATTAAACGCCAATTTCCTTATTAAAAATAATGTGGAAATTTTATTTTTTTTACTCTTGGCCAAAATCAAATCGTCTTCTTGACACTGTTGCCTGGTGCCAGGCAACGCAATAATCTGTTGAATACATGTGCGGAAAATTCGCAAAACTGTCGATTAGGTGGAAGATGTTCGCATGGAGCTCGGCCCACAGTGCAGTGGGTCGATGTCGATTATTCCCTGCTTGTTTGTCGACTCGATGCAGTGTGTGTGTGTCTGTGTGTGTGTTTGTGTGTGTGTTTGTGAGTGTGTAATAGAACCCCGCTGCCGGAGCTAACGGGCCAGCCTGGTCCGGGCCATTGACATCGGGTGGGTTGGGGATGATGGTGTAGACTCGGCCAGCTCTGCCACTGGCGCTGACTCTCGACTGCTCTGCCTCTGCTGCTGCTGTTGCTGTTGCTGTTGCTGTTGCTGCTGCTCTCGCTCTGTGGTGAGAGACGGCTGCAGTTGCTGTCGGTGGTGGGAATATAGCTATATGTATATCTATATGTATGCAAACCAGGCAGCAGAGCAGTGGAAGCGAAAAGTAGCAGCAACAGCAGCAGCAGCACCACCACCACCAAACGAAGCAGCGAACGAGCTAACGAGCCGAACTCGAACACTCGACAGGATGTGGATATAAAGAGCCCGTATGTGTTTCTATGCTTTGTCTGTGTGTGTGTGTGTATGCGTGTGTATTCGTGTGTATGCGTGTGTGTATGCGTGTGTATGCGTGTGTGTGTCCTCTTCTTTGCTTGCGTGTATCAGAGCATAGAAACAATGTGCAAACTGGTAGGCACAATGTATGAGAAGCAAGAGGATATATTGAGTAGCTCGACAATAAAATACCCTAGTTAAATCTGATTTATAGTTGGCAAAATATAATAATTGCATGCTAACTAAAAGTCAATGATAACAAATCATAAACGCATATAATTAATCGTTTGCAAAAGAATAAAGTACGATTAATAATATGGATAGGCAATTTGAATAAAAAAAAAGTATAAGAAAAATGTATTCTTATATTATGGGCATAATTTTTGACTAGATATAAGCATTATATAAAGCTTAGCAAATTTTGTAATGGTAAACTAGGAACTATGGTTGAATTTTAAATCCAACTTGTAAGTTATCCATATAATTATTATTATAGCGAAGATTAAAGAATGTATTTATTATAGAGAAGAATAAAAAACAAGAATAAATTCAATTCTAAAACATGCTAAATCTAACAAGTTATTTTATGTTTGAAAATAGCTAAGTTATAAGAGATGTAATAAATATTTAAATATTATATTATTTTAAAAATATTTAATTCTAAATTGTGGACACAAATATAAAAATAAATTATAACAGTTATTCACAGGTTTAAATTTTAAGAACACATATTTATGTATTATATTATTAAAATTACTTATATTGAAACTTTTTAAATAAAAGAACTTAATTTAAAATTTAATTTAATTTAATTTTAACAATAAAAATACTTTCGAAGCCTGGTTTCTGTGTCCAATTTTGGTGGATAAAAATTGTGAGGGAATGCATTTGGCATGAAATTGCGAAGAGCATCTGCTTTGGGTACTCGATAACTCTTTCAGGGACTAGGACTCTTTGCCAAATAGCGCATAGAGTACGTCGCTATAATTCAAATTTAGAAATCGGGGTGGTCGCTCTCTAGACTATGTTGCCTTGGGTTGCCCATTTTGTCTCACACTCACCGCGTGCCCCCTGACTGTGCGGCATGAGGCAGGGCATAGTTTGTCAGCTTAGTTGCAGTTGTGCGTGATACTTGGGTTTTGCAAATGTCGCTGTGTGTGTGCGCGAGTGTGTGTGTGCGACTGTGTGTGTGTGTGTGTTTTGCCGTTGGTCCCTTTACAGAACTGAATGACTTGTGCTGACTGAGGGAATCTTGCAGTTTTTCCTGTAATATATATATATATATATATATCCATATATGTTGCTCACAGCAGGATGCGAAGAAGATGGTCAGAGTGGAGTGGCAGGCACTTGTTGTCGTTGTTGTTGTTGTTGTTGTTGTTGTTGTTGTTGTTGTTGTTGTTGTTGTTGTTGGACTGTTGGCGTCATCTTGTCGTCGCCTACTTGAGCCAATATGTTTGCCATATGGATGCAATGTATCTCTCACGTTTACCGTTACGTTATGCTTATGCTTTGCCAAAGCATATTTAATACCCATATTCAACAGCCAGGACAATGAAACTGTCATATTATTCAAAGTTTCAAATAGTTTTGAATCTATTTGCATATTGCAAAAGTTTTACCACCACTAATTGGCGATGTTTGGCAAAAATGCATAAACTGTGGAAGCCAACTGAAAATGTTAACAATTTCGAAACCAAGGCAACTAAATAATTGCAAATTAATATTCAGATTTTGAAAGTTGCAGTAGAAACTTATTTAACTGCATTTTTATGGCTATCCAATTAAGACGGAAATCAACACCTGTTTATAAGAAGGAAAATGTGAATTTCTATTTAGGATACATAACCAAATCTAGATAATAAAATTAGAATTGATTATAAAATGTATTATTTTTTATTTCCTTATTGGTTTTTTTATTTCCAAAATAACCGAAATAATTTCAGCAAGCGAAACATTAGTTTTTTTTTCTTGGAACGCCTGATAAGATATGGATTTTTGATTAGGAAATACAATCTAAGCTGCAGACTATAAAAAAATGATCAAGTGGATCTAAAGGAATTTAATTACTTTGGTTTAGCAGCAGCGAAAGCTGAATTTTTGTAAATTTTCGCACAAATTTTAATCAAATAATACTTTGTGTATAAGTGAGATGAAGTGCTTCGTAACGGTTTAGCTATATGCATGGACAAAAAGTTGAGCGACCACCTGAAGCTGTGGGTCTGTGAAGCATTTGTGTCTCGTAATGTTTTTGCCATCCTGGTACTGATTTAGGTCTCTGCGGCAATTGTCTCGGGTCTCTGGCCATATTGGCGCTTCGCTGCTCGGCACGAAACAGCTGATGATGCATACACACACACACACACACACACACACATGTGTGTGTGTGCATGCGGGGGCGGCAGAAGAGTGAGATGAGTGAGAAGAGTTCTCACAAATATGCGGATGGGTTTCGTTGTTTTCGAGGGCGATGGCATGTGGCACGTTTGCTGTGACGCTGCTCGGCTGCTGCTGTGCCAGACAAGTGGGGGGCACAGACAGACAGACAGACAGACAGACAGAGAGACAGACAGAGGCAGGCAGGCGGACAGTCAGGTCAGACCGATTGAGAGCGAAAGAGAGAAGCGCACAGAGTCTTTCAAAGGCCAAGTTCAGAATCTTGTGCTGCCTATTGTTGTGGCCAAGAATGTGTGTGGCTGGCTGGCGTTGTCGTTGCCGCGATTTGAAACGACAACGACAACAACAACAACAAGACCAGTACACACACACACACACACACACAGACCACACTCCACCTCCAACTCCGCTAGTAACTCCATATCCATCTCCAACAACAAGCACAACTCCAGCCGAGCTTCGATAACTGCTCTGATTCTGGGCCATGGAACCCTGCCTCCTTTGCCTCTGCCTTTTGGCCGTTGCCTTTGCCGCTCTCATGTGACCCAATTTCGTGATGGCAAAGTGCGAAAGTGAAGCTCGGAATTCCACGGAGAGCTGCCGATGTCGATGTGGATGTGGATGTCGATGTCGATGTTTATGCTTATCCATGTCAGATGGCGCCTATTTTAGAGTGCTTGCTGGCTGTCTCGCTGAGATTGTGGGACAGCTCTGAACACACTTGACGCATTTCAATTTAAATGCTGCTAAAAATGATCTCTGGAGAACAAAATGCAATAAAAAAAACTCAGTCGTCAATATAAATTTAGATTTATCATTTATATTACCCTATGGAGCATTAAGTACTTTTAGTTTTCAGCATAATAATCACTCACACAAATTGTTCAGTTAATGAGAAAGTAAACGATTTTAAAATTTTAACTTAGTTTTTTTTATTATTTATTTATTTTTAAATATGATAACTTTTATTACTTTTATAAATTTATCTTTACATGTCATTAAAACTATAACCGAGGTATAAACTATCATATATTAAAAATATTTATCACTCACGAAGATTAATTGTATTAAAATTAAAATATAACTTTTATTAAAAGTGTTTTTAAAAATCAAATAAATCTATACATAAATAAAAATTATAATGTTTCGATTGTGAAATCCTAAACTCAAAATACAATTATGAATTTTGCAAATCAGCTTTGAAAGCAAAGCACACACACACACACACACATATGTATGCATATATCTTATGCTGTACTGTAAACATTATCTTATCACTTGGAAGTTTTATTTATTTTGAATGGGACAGGTTCGAATAACTGCGAGTGGAAATTGAAAGGGATCATTTATTTATGTTAGCTTTCGAAGCTATTGCTCAAAACGAATTGTAGAACTTAACTGTAATATTCAGTGACAAACGATAAGCATGTGTTGGGTGCTCATAAAACAACAAACAACCGCAACAACAACAAACAACCGCAATAACTACAACAATCGCAGTCAGCAGTTCAGTGCGTTGTCTTCGTCGTTGTTTTCGTCCGGTTTTCGACGTTTCTCTTGCTGCTGCTAGTCTCAGAATTCAACAACGATTTCTGCACATACACACATGCACACACAGAAATAAGCATACTTATGTGTGTGTGCGTGCGCGTAGGGTATTTGTGAGTCATGCTGGCCGCGCATTCGTCAATGTAACAACAACAGACCGCCACAATATGGGACCAAATTATTTGTCATAGTGCGAAAATATATAACATAAGCGAAACTACAGCGAATAACACTCTTTGCTCACCCACACAATGACACGCATCCACATTTTATGCTGTACTCACTGTCTCTCGCACTGGTTGTCTCTCTTCAGCTCTTCTTGTTTGTTTGTTCGCCGCTCTTTGCTGCCAAGCGCTCGCCAGCACTGTGTGGTACAGTTCGGTTTGCTTTCTTCCATCGCTGTTTCTGTTTCAGTTTTGGTTTGCTTTTGCTTCTGCTTTTTTATACAGTGCTCTGTGCTTTGGTATTTGCTTTGCTAACTTTGCTCAGGTGGCGAAGTGTGGTGTTTTATGCTGCTGTTGTCAATGGAAATCGCTGCAAAATAAAACACACACATTTCTCTTAACTAGAGATGGTTGCGTGTTGTGAAGCTTGCGTGACACGATTAAACTTTTTTGCAAAGCTGCACTTTAATTCATACAAAATATATCGAAATATTAATTTTAATTTGTTCGTTTTATTTAAAATATCTTTTGAATTTTTTGATTAGAATAAATTATACATAATTTGATTTGAAATCACTTATTTATATTATATTAAGCCCCGTTAATGTCTCAATTAGAGAAATGGGTTGGCATCTGAGTGTCGCCGCCGATCAGGCGACGTTCTGTGGATAGCATATATTGAATCTTGGACTGCATGATCATCGCATTGGAGAGGGGCATGCTGCGCAGCTGGGCGGCAACACTCAGCCCAAAAAATGAGAACTCATCTTCTGCCAGTGCCTGCAACGGTTTCGTTTTGTTTGTCGGTAGTGTCGCAACCTCGAGCATTTGTGGAAGCTGAATTGGAACTGGAACTGGAACTGGGGACTGAGCAGCTCGCTGCCTAATTAGACGCAGTGAAGGCGGCGGCGTAGGTGACATGTTGGACAGTAAGGGTAGCACCGTTGTCGGTGTGAACACCTGCTGATCTGGATCCTCTTCCGTTTTTATTAAGGGCACCTCCTCGGTCTTCACCAGCGACAGCAGATTGACGTGCTTTAAGCGTGGCAATTTGATCTGAAATCGCCTTATCGGCATTTTTGCAGGAACCCCAGTCACATTCTTGTTCGAATTCTGTTGAACACAACAAGAGAGATAAATGCTGTCAATGCAAATTTTGATAAGTTGCAAGTACCTTGTCAAGGAACTGTGCCACAAAGCTGTGCAATGGCTCAAACCAAGGAATCTTTGGTTTATATTTCGGATTAGCTCTGATCTTCTTCAGCTCCTGGTGGTAGCCAGTGCGCATATTCTTGATCTTCATTTTGACCGCCTGCAAAGTGAGGTGATTCTCGCTAGGGTCCGCCTCCACATTGATGCCGGCCTGTATGCGTTTATAGGCCGCATTGCGAGGGCCAAACGAATATGGCCGACGATTCCACAGACAAGGCTCTCGCCGGTAGAGCTCCACGAATTTTATGTGACGCTCGTTGGTGAACCGAAATGGCAGCAAACTATTGCCAGTCATTGTGGGGGGATGGGCAGAAACCGTTAGGCGACTTTGCTGTTGAAATGCTTGCTGAGCACTGCAAAAACAGCCAAACGAACGATTTTTGCTTTTGCTCTCTTCTCAGTTTTTTTGTACATGTTTCGCGTTCGGTCTGATTCGTGCTCGCTATCAAAGTTGTCGCCTTGCTTTCGCTGCTTCTCTTCGTTTCCATTTTGTAACAAAGCACGAAGCTTAGTGGTGAAAGCATGAATCGATAGCAGCTAGTCGATTAACGATTGAATTATATCAGCTTTAAACTAATCTATCCACTGCAATCTGCTAAGGTCAAAGTTGCTGCACAAAAAAACAGCGTCTCGAATTTAATCAGACTGCCGGAAATTAATCTAACTCAACTACGAGCATTTTCTTGCCTGTGGGATCCGGTGCAGAGTGTTGAGTGTTGCTTTAGTTCTAATTGCTTGTTTTTGATTTAAAGGGAAAAACTCTAATTTTTAAACGAAGCTATAACTTATGCTCTTAAAATTTGTTGAATTGCGACAAAACTATGGAAAACTCATCGTAGTCTTGTTTTTAATTTTAATTTTCTTCATTTTTGTTTACAATAAAATAATATGGAAAATTCCAATCCTAGAATATATTTACTTAACTTTGAAACAAAACTGCAATTCTTAGATGAAGCCCCATAATTAATTTATTTACCTTTTTTTATTTGCAACCAAATTATGAAAACCTTAAATTCTTATCAAGACTATAGTACATTTTCACACAATTAATGTTATCAATGAAAACAATCAATGCAATTGCAGAACTGCATTGTTCCATCCGAGTCCTTCCTTCTCATGGCATACCTACAACGTTCAGTACTTACCCTAAGTATTTTCAAGGGAACTTTAAAGAATTTGAACCTTAAAAAGAAATGTTTGCATTTGCCGTACTGCAAATGCAGCTTAACATGAAACACACACAAAGATAGAGCCTGCGCTGCTGCCTGCTTATGCTGCTGACTTCCCAGGCAGAGACTAGTTCTGTTGCTCATTGTGAACGAACTTCAAGCGGCGCGTGACATTGTTATCCTTTGTTGCGCTGCCAACTGCCTTCCTGCTAGGAGCAGCAGCAGCAACTGCTGCAGCAACGCCATTTTATCCACTGCGCTTCATTTTTTGCGGTGCTCTTTCTAATTTGGTTTGGCGGGAAAATGCTTTGCAGCCTCTTTGCACCGTCTTACCCTAAACTGTAGTTGCAAGCACACCGTTACATTTTACAAAACTGCCGTTGTTTGATTTTTCATCAGCATATGTTTACATTTTTTTTCATGTTTAAAAGGATCGCGACTTCAGCCTTTTTATTATAAGGATATTTTATAATTAATTTATCTTGTAATACTTGTTTATTTGTTTTTAAAAATAATAATTAAGATTCAAAGCTTTCTTATCCTTCTTTTATTGTACCATAAGCATATATCTAATTATATTTCTGTTGCCAGTTGCATTAACTCAGTAAACTTGAAATTAAAATCATACAGTTTTTGAACATAGTTCTGTACGACAGTTATTAGCTTTTCAAGATTTGTTTAAATAAGAAGAAAATAAAAAATATATATCAAAAGCTTTCAGTTGTGACGTCAGCATTTGATTCAACCTTATTTTTGTCATCTCTTGTACGCATAACAGAAAGCTGATTGCTATAAATCAATTCGAAAGCATTTTACATTAACCAAAAGCCAAACGAAGAAAATCTAAAATCGCCAAAGGAAAGCAAAAAAAATGAACTTTTTTAAGTGTAGTTGTGATTTTATCTAATATAAATTTGCAGGTAAGCATTAATTGCATATTTCTGAGCAGCTTGTGCGCGTGTCAGCCGAATATCGAGATTAAGAGATTATATATTAATAAGAGAAAATAGATAAAAAAAAGTCCATGTGTGTGTACAAATTATGATATAAATAATTTTGCATTTCGCGAAAAATATGTTTTCACATTTTATTCCCCATATTAAAATTGCTTTTGTTTTTTGGCGCCATTTTTAAATGAGGCCTCAATCGATGCTCGTTTTGTATGTACCAGTATAGTGTTGCAGTGAGAGAGAAATAGGCCGTTCTGTTCTCGCCTTTGTCGCCGTCGTGTATATGTGTTGAAACTGAACTCCACCCAGCCAGGGGCAATCTGAATGTGTGGGACACGTTAAGCGAATTGCAGATGCTTCACATTAGCCAACTAACTAACGAAAGCTAATTTGAATTTCTTTTTATTGCAAATGTGCTTCGTGATTGCCATTTATTTTATTTACATTTCAAACAGTGTTTTATTGACGCTATTTTTGTTTTTACATGGCTTTTAGCGCTGTTTCTGCTTTCGTTTCATACTTCTCATTTATCTCATCGAGTCTCTTAGATAATTTGCCGGCTGGCCTTTTCACTTGCTCTCATCTCTCTCTCTTATAGATCTGTCACCGTGTCGTGAGATAGACCGATTAATTTTCTTAAATTGTTCAAATTCAAATAATTAAATCTTCAAAAAAATTTAAATCCGTAATAAAATAAAATATATTATAGATAACAAATAGTTGTTTGTTAAACAGCTCACAAAGTGTGCACTTATAATATTGCACTTATAATATTGCCGTGTTTTTGTGTTGAAACGTGAATTAAATAAGCGCATGTTGCGTCACGCACCCATCCCCAGCAGCATTTCTGCCTGCGTCTGCAGCGACGCTCTTGCCAGCAGCTAGCAGCTGCTTGCTTTCGTTATGCCAGCAAACTCAGAGTTCGTACAGTTAAAATTGAGCAACATACGAGAAAGGTTGGTTCTGCTCTAAGATTGTTGTGCAAAAATAAATTAAGAAGTGTAGAGTGAATTAAGAAATAAGACACGCCACACTAATAATGTAAAATTTTTTGAAAAAGTGCTGTGAAACATACTGTTATAACAATGAACAAGCAGAAAAAAAGTTAATCTCCATCACTTATCATTCAGGTTTCTGTCGTTTTGCTTGCTTGAGCTTGAGTTGGTCGCTGTGTAAAATACGACAATGCTGTACCAAGGAAAAGGCAAAGCATTGCCATTTGGGGCTTTTTTGCTCGCCGTGAGCGTAGCTAAGTCAAAATGGCCGCCTAGGCCATTAATTTCATTAATTTATCATAATTATGCTCTAGGCTTCCGTTATTTTCTTCGTGAACAATTCATATTGTGTTTATTAAGAGGTGGCACGCTGTTAACTGAAATGCGCGCCTTTTTCTCACCTATGCTCGCATATTTTACTTTTGCGATGTTTCCGTATTTGTATTTGTTTTTACTCGGCATTTAGCTGCGTTTCTTCTTTGCATTGCCTCACACTTTTGTGCTCTCTCTCTCTCGCCGCTCTCTTTCTCTCTGAGAGAAAATTACCAGCCGGCAATTTATCTGCTGCTGACGTCGCAGCCGACGTGAGCTAGGAGCAACGTTGGCGGTTGCTGCTTTTAGTTTCTTGCCTTTATGCTGGCTTCACTCAGTACAGTTGAAGTTCGTAAAGAAACGTGAAAGGTTGGTTAATCGCAAGTAGCAACGACAATCAAAAATTTTATTAGAAATTTGTGTGAAAAAACTAAATTTAAAGTGTGACACAATATTTCTAATTGTTTTTTTTAAATATAACTTAAAAAGAATTGCCAATAGACCATTAAACACAAGCAGTTAATACTTTTACAAAGTGAAATCTTAATTTTTTTTTTGTAAGATAGTATAATAATAGAGCTTTCAAAGTAACTTTTTTAAATATTCATAGTATTCAGTACAATTTTCTATAAGTTTTCGTCTTCTGCTTGGCTGCGTTTTTTTTCGCATGTAATTTGCTCTTCTGTAGTACATTTTTCATACAAAACGTCGCTTGGCGCTGTGCAAAAGAGCGCGTCGCATACAACGACGACGCTGCTGTACCCCATACAAGCAATACGGGCAATACAGGCAAGCAAAGCAAGCAGGCAAGCAAAAGCAGCCAGTCCGAGGCCAGTACATACAGAAAAAAAAGTGTTGCCATTTCGGTCTTTTGCACTCGCCAGTGTGCTGTAGGAGCAAACCAGACAAACATAAAATGGCGCTGCTCTTGATAAATCGGCATTTAGTCACATTTGAACGAATATTTTGTTGTACTTTATTTATGAAATTAATTCTGTTATGTGTGATTATTGTTAGCTGCGCGCACTCTGCTGGCGCTTCAACTAGAAAGAAGCGCGCGCGCGCGCTTTTCTCAAACGTTGCCGCTTTCAGCACACACTATGTATATATGTGTGTGTGAGTAGTATTGCCATCTCTCTTAAAGCGACGATTGCTGATGCATGTGTGCGTTGCTTGGCTGATTGGTTTGTTAGTGGTGGTTTTCTCGCTCTCCCTCTCTCACATTTCTGAGCGACAGTTCTTATGGTTGTCACTTGCTGTGTTGCGTACAAGTAAAACGCATGTATATTTTTTCCTTGCAATCTGGATGGATACTAATGCATACCGTTTTTCTCTTTTCTTTTTTGAAATCTATATTTACAGCTCGAAGCTTGTAGCAAATTAATTTTATAACTTACTTCGTACAATACATACAAAGACACAAAAGAAAAATGGCCGACAAACCAAAACGTCCTCTCTCCGCTTACATGCTGTGGCTGAACAGCGCTCGCGAGTCGATCAAAAAGGAGAACCCCGGCATCAAAGTCACTGAGGTGGCCAAGCGCGGTGGCGAATTATGGAGGGCAATGAAGGATAAGTCGGTAAGTAACCAAGAGAAAATATATATAAATAAATGTTTTTTTTTTTTAATTTTGTTTTTAATGTTGAATTTTGTTTATGATGTTTCTTGTAGGAGTGGGAGGCAAAGGCAGCAAAGGCCAAGGATGATTATGATCGTGCCGTTAAGGACTTCGAGGCCAACGGCGGCAGCAGTGCTGCCAATGGTGGTGGTGTCAAGAAACGTTCAAAGACAACGAAAAAGCCAGCGAAAAAAAGCAAAAAAGACGATTCGGACGATGACGATGATGATGAAAGCGAGTAGATTGCGGTTGCTGCTGCAACAACAAAAGCAACAACATATAAAAAGGGTGTCATTATCATCAAAAATAACAACAAATCAACAAAAATACCACAAGAACTCTTTCAGTCAATCAATCGCATTACGTCTTAAATTCACACCACCCAAACCCCACAACACACAACAACACACTACTCTCCACATGCACATGCCATACCCAAAAAAGAAAAATAAGAAATTTAATTAAACAAATACAAAAACCACAAAACATTTTAAATAGCATAGGAAATAAAGATTGAGAGAGAGAGAGATCCCAATATATATCAAAAGCAGGAAGGATAGTGAAACCGTTGCGGCAGGAAAAAAGTTGGCGTCAGTTGCACTCGAGAACAGAAGCAAAATTGTATTTATAAATAAGAACTTAGGTTTACTGTAGGTGTTTCATTTATATTCACAGTTTGCAAGAGGACAAATCGTTCTTAACGTTTATAAAATTCACTCGTGTGTCCTGCTACCAAAAAAAAAAACTAAAAGGAAAAATAACAAGATGAAAAGCGAGCAGAGAATGTTGATCAATTTGTATATCTTGCATATAAAAGTTGTAAATTAAACGATAACACGTAATTCCATTATAAATAAAAAATACAAAAAATCGAAATCAATTATTGTTCTAAAAATTAACCTGTACAACACACAAAACTATCAACAACAACATAGTTGAGAAACGGCGTTTATACAGATCGATATATACCAATAGCTATAATGGAAAATGTTGAAAGTTGATCGAAACGAAGATGATAAAAGAGTGTACAAAACAAAACAAAATATGATGAAGGAGGCGTTTAAAAAGAGAGCTTTTTTTACGACGTTCAAAACAAAAACAAAAAAAAAAACCAACGAAATTTCGCTCAGGTTTTTCGTAATTATTGAACTCTAGAGAAACATCTTTGTTAATCCCTAAGGATGTTGCAGAATAAATCCGAAGATGTATTTGCATTTAATCTGTAGTCTTAATTAATACCTATATAATTTAATTCCAATATGAAAAACAAATAAAAAAAAAAAACAACACATTTTTTAAATGTGGTAAAAAAAACTTTGGTATGTGATTTTATGTGGATTTTGGTTGGGAAGCGGAACTTATAATATGAGAAAAAGACCTTAAAAAGATTTTCTTATTTATTGTTTTTAATATCATAATTAATTCAATAATCGATCATCACTAAAACTAAATGATTTCATCTGCTGTAGTTTTACATTCAAACATATCCATTCAAAATTCATCAGATATATTATTATTTATGGGGTTACGCATGTAATTATCATCTATATATCGTATGGGATTTTTGCATCCAAATACCTATTTAGTTATTATTTCGCGTTGTTGGTTTTGGGATCCATAATAGATCAGTAGTATCCATGGGATTATTGTTAACAATGTTTTGGGATAAAAACTAACATTTAACAAAAGCACACGAGAATTCAGATCAACTTTAAATTGCGATACAAAAATTAATTCGCTATTAGATTAAGTCACGATTTAACCATATATATAAATTAATATTTCAGTGCAGTGCTTTGGATTGGTTCCGAATTAAAACACACACACACACACACTGACAAAAATTAAATAGTTCAAAAGCACACATTTTAGACAGTTTCGGGTGGGTGAATATTGTTGGTTTTATACAGACCACAAAAATATATACATGGGCTGCTTATAAATAATAGCACTTTACAAATATTAAAACTGTTGGTTTTTTTTTTTTGGTTTCCGCGATGGACAAACAAATAAAAGTTGTGCCTATTTAATTATATAACTTAAAACGAATATGGCAACAAAAAAAGAAGTCTCTCTCAGAGCCATTTACAAAATATGAAAAAAAAAGAACATGCGTTGCAAGACTGTATATAAATATATATATATATGTGTGTGTGTGTGTGTGTGCAGGAAACAAACGAGGAAATGAAGCACCATCAGGATGACATCCCGATCTCTCTGCTCGCACAAGTGTGGCTTAGTTGCGATTCAGCCAAAAGATGGTCTTCAGCACAAAGTAGGCCAGTCCAAGGCAGTAGACGATCTTCTCCCGCTGCGTTCGCTGCTCATTGTTGATCTCAATGTTGAGAACGCGACGATTCAGCTTGGCCAGCTGACGACGCAGATAGAGTATCTCCTCAGGTGGCGTCAACTCGCCCATGGGCGTGCCCTCTCGCTGCGCCAGCATCGAGCCATCCAAAGTGTTGTGCAGATGCTGCTGTTGCTGCTGCGAGCGTTTGCTCGCGCTGCCCGTGGTAAGCTGTGAAAGATTAATCAGAAAAGTGAATCCATTAGTAAACATTTGAGTTAGCAGATACTAACTTACAGCAAAATTTGGACAGACCATAGCTCGTTATAAAATATACAAATTTGTGTTTACTTTCTGAATTTTGACAGACTTATAAAATTGGAAAAAACCATTTGACATAATCATTTGAACTTGTAGCATTCTCAAATATTTTCGTTAACACAAAAAACTTAAAAAAAAGCGATTCACACAAAAAAATGTCAAAGGAGCACATCAGCAACGATGATTACCAGCCCAAGTTGGAGGCCATTGGGGATGCACTGAAGTGCGAGCAAGCTGGCCACATTATGGAGGCGATATTGCTGTACGAGGAAGGCATATTCAATCTACAGCAAATGTTGTCCAGCTCGGATGTGAGTGGGCAACAGCTCTGCTCGAAATATCTCGAGATGTACGAGACGCGTGCCAAGCAGCTCAGGGATCAGGTGAAGGAGCATTTGCTTGACAGCAAGTTGCTGGACCACATCACAATCGATGGAGATGCACGGGGTAGAAGCTATCAGCGACTGCTCGGCGTTTATCTCGATGACAGTGTGAGCGAGGCGCATCTGAACGAGCCGCTGCTGAGCACGGAACATCAGTTCAGGGATCTGATCAATTTCTTTGAGGTGCTGGTGAAGAATTGCCGTTATCTGAAGTACATACGACTGACGACACGGCCGGATGCAAGTGCGCCGCGTAATCAGTTGCAGGTACTTCAACGGATACGCGACGATCTGGACACTGGCAACATACACATGAATTTCCAGCTGGACGAAACACTGGAGGATCGCAAAATCGTGCTCAGCTCGGGCATAATCATTAGAATTGAACGTGGCCTCCACTATTTCAAGCCCAGCGAGCACGACTACAGTCTGGGCCAGTGCGACTACGATTTTCGCAAGTGCCTCCCCACCAAGGTGGATGTGTGGAAGTGTTGCGCCTTTGCCAAGCCGATCAGATCAGAAGAGGAGCGCGCAAGTGAGTAAAAGCAGCCAAGGAGCAAGGATTAAAGAACTATTGAAGAACTTCTAAATATATGTTAAATTAATTGTTAAAATATATATTAAGGTAAAAATTGTATAAGTTCCCAAAACAAACTTGCTAAAAATATGTAAAAAACTATAGAATTGAACAGTAAATGCGAATGAAAGAATATAGAAACCGATAAATGCGAATACAAAAATATAGAAACCGATATATAGATAATATCTTAATTAAGGTGTGCCTGTGTAACTTGGATTTAAAAAAATAACATTTATCTTAATTAAAACAGATAAATTGGGTGAAGAACTTTCTTAAGATTGCTCAGATAGAATCTATATCTATATATATAGTGATACCGATCGAAATTTGTACTGCCTGCAGCAAATCTAGCAAAGAGTTGCTTGACAAAAGGCAAGCAGAACTCAGATTTAATTTAGTCAAAAACACACGTGCTGATAATGAAAGTGGATTGTGGCAAGATTACAATACGTGTGTGAAATGTTTGGCTAGCGTCACGAAATGCTTGAAATGCGTTATGTGACGTAAGAATTGATTGGGAATCGATTTGATGGCTCACCTGTGAGTCCGACTCAATGGAATTGGCATCGTTGCCGTTGTGGAAACCCATGCGAATGTTGCCATTGGAGCGCACATATTGCGTGGCACGATGCTCGTCGTCATCGTAATTGTCATCGCCATCGAGATCGGGATGAGCATAGAGATTGCCATTGTTGTGTTTGTGTGGTGAACTCTCCTCGGATGCCGATGGAAAATGATGATCCGTCAGTGTGATGACACGCGGCGGTGTCTGTACGCGCAAGAAGCCCAACGATGGATTCTTTGGCAATATGGAGTTCTCCAATTGGATTTCACGCGGCGCCGAACGTGTCTCCAGATGCTGATTGTGTCCGAGCACAACAATGCGATCGGGCACATTCATATCGATCTTGTCATGATAATTCCACGAACTGATCATGCCATTCTGATTCGATAGCAACAGATCCTCGTCCGAGAACTCCCCAGTGGCCTTGATGCGTTTGGGTACACGCATTTTATCGTTGATTTCATGCGCATATTTTGCATCATTATACAAATCGTCATCCAGACCGTTGAACATCGGTGTTGGTGATTGCGGGGTGACCATGGTTCTCTCGCTTGTAAAACGTTGGAGTCAACCTCGATTCGCTCTTGTTGCCCGGCTGTTTCGCTGCTTACACAGCCAAATACAAATTTTGAGAGAGAGACTTTTCATAACACAAAAGTTACAAATCACTGACAATTTTGATGCTCAGATTGCACAACATTTTTGCTGTTTGTTGCATCGAGGAATTTTCGAGTGTGTGTGTTTTGTTTTTCTTTTGTATGTATTTGTACTACTTACATTTTTTAAAGTGACAGCAAAGCTTTTGTTCAATCCTTACGAATATTTAAGAAATTTTCTTTACACTCGCTTTGTGCTTTTTGTTCTTGTTTGTAGAATTTTTATGTGTGTGCGAAAAGGCAGCTAATAAATGGACTAAAAATGACAGCAAGCGCGCAAAAAATGCATCGGCTGTCAAATAGTGTAATTATTCAAAAACTTACATTCAACTAGATTCTCTCTTATAAATATATTTTACTTATTAACATTTATGTGTTAAATATTTATAAATGCATTTTTATTCCAAATTAAATACAGTGCATAATTTCTGCAGCAGATTAGCAGCTCCGTTGCGCTCAGCTATTCACCACGAAACGCAACCATTCACACACACACACGCACACAAGTACTCATGCCAACGCTTTGCGCGCTCATTTACAACAAATTTTTTGCCGCATTCAGACGAAGCGGCGGGCGCCTAATTTTTTGGTCGCTACAAGGAATTTTATTTTCTTTTAAACTGATTTTAATGTGTAACATAACACAATCGTGTCAAACTAAAGAAATCTTTAAATAAAAATTGGATAAATAGAAAGCATTTAACACACATTGGCTGGAGTTTAATTGTAAGTGCATTGCAGAAGCAGTAGTCGCTGCTGCAGTCGCTGCTCGCAGCACTGCCGACGTCGCCGGGTACAGTACGCGCCGTTTTTCATGTGCCAGCTGAAAAGTGTTGCTGCTGCACCTCTTCTTGTTGTTGTTGTCGACTGGGCGGGAAAGTGTAAATATAAGTGGCTTAGTGTGTGTGATTGTGTTAGTGTGTGTATTTAGTTTAGTCTATAAATAATATCGCAGATTTAAATAATTTATTATATAAATACATTTCTGTGCATACCATTACAGCATACACTCGCGGCCCATCACATAGAACTGCACCATGGATCGCCGTTTGAGACGTCCGCGTCGCACTGAGGATTATGCAGCAGTCCCAGCAACTGCTCCAGCTCCAGTTGCAGCTCCCGCTACACAGACCAGGCGCTCTACAGCAGTGCCATCTGTGGGCCTACAAACGCGCACACGTGCTTCGCCCTCCCTCAGCAAGGTGGCGCCAGCACCAGCTCCGGTATCCTTGCCAGTCACAGTAGAATTGGGTCCACGCACTCGTCGCTCCAGCAGACCTCGCTCCGCTGCCGGCCAGCCCATTGCAGCGGTTTCCAAGGCCACAATTAAATCACCGACACCCATCAAGGAAGTCAATGAGGTTCGTACAGGTTCCACTGATTCTCCCCCTTAAACAGTTTGAGATTTATGTAATCTTCAAATCTTTGTTTCTTACTTGCAGGTGCAGTCGCCTGTGCGCCAGTTGCACAACAACAGCAGGAGCAACTTGCCCATGACACTGACCACAAACACATCCTCGCGAGCACCGAATGCGGCAATGATGACCTCCTCAGTGGACAGTCCAAATATCAGTCGCACCTACAGCAGCAGCACAACGACCACACAGCGCATCCAAATCCAATCCGAGGGTGACGACGATGTGGTTGTGGACACAGATTCGATACGCCAACGTTTAACGGATCGCCTGCGTCGATCCGTGTCACAGACAATCTCGAATATGGCTGGTCTTGCCACGCCCACAGAGGATGGGGGCAGTCGTTATAGTCGCTCCGTTTCTCGATCCGTTTACGATGATGATAAGAGTTCAAAGCGCAGTTATTCGACCGGCGATGATGATGAGGTTATCCCTGAGGAGGATGAACAGCAGCTGGAGGATGAGGAGGAGGATGAGCCCTTCTGCAGTTTCAATGCGACCCGGCAATCGGTGACGCCGCTGCCGGGCAAAGGGTGCCGTATCCTGACGACACCACGCGAATTCGGCGGCTGGCCAGGAGCACTGCTCCTGCTCATTCTATTCCCAGCGGTGGTCTATTATCTCACCTGGAGCTGCACGGCGCGCAATGCCTGCCAATTGAAGCGCCCCAATTTGATGGCGTTGCTTGACTGGCGCTATCTGACACGGCAAGTGTTCCAGAACCATGTCGTTGGCGTCTTCACGGCCTATCAGTTTGTCGTCTTTCTGCTGGTGGCCCTTTTGCCAGGACGTCGTGTGCATCTCACCCGGGAAACGTACACATTCAATGGCCTTGGCGTTGGCCTCACCCTCCTCCTGGCCGGCGGCATTTTAGAGTATCTCAAGTATCCCGTTGTCAGCTTTGTGTTGCGCCATTATCTGCGCTTCTGCATCTATGGATTGATGAGCGCCTTTGTGGCAGCCACCTGGAGCTACTTTCGCATCGATACCAACAAATACAATGTGCTCCGCCAGACACTGGCCAACAATTATGGACGGAGTGGCTACTTTGTGGTGGACTTTGCCCTCGGCCGCCAGCTGAATCCCAAGTGGCTGGGACGTGTCGACTGGAAACAGTTCTACTATCGTCTCTCCCTGGTGAGCACACTGCTCTACGCCGCCTGCTACATTTACCAGACGCTGCAGTGGCCCCAATACCCCCAGGCGCAGGATGGCTATTTGTATGTGTTGCGCTACTATTGGAACAATCTCAACTATGATGCAGGCACTCTGCTGGCGGCCAGTTCGCTGCTGATCTATGTGCTGGACTCGTTGCTCTTCGAGCGTCATCTCAGCTGCTCCTTTGAACTGCAGCACGAGGGCTACGGTTGCCAGCTGCTCCTGCGCTACGCAGTCACCCCGTATCTGCTCAGCTCGGTCAGCAAGTATTTCTACGAGCAGCGGGTGCCAATTAGTTGCTGCTGGGCGCCGTATGGTGTGCTGGTGCTGCTGCTCCTGGGACTGATCATCAAGCGGTATAGTTGCGCCTTTAAGTACAAGTATCGTCTGAACTCGCAGAATCCGATCTTTGCGAATGTGGAAACCATACACACGTATCAGGGCAATCGCTTGCTGCTCGGCGGTCTGTGGGGCCACTTGAGACAGCCCAACTATCTCGGCGATATCCTTGCCATGTGTGCCTTGGGTGCGCCCATGTTGATGCGTCCTGCCTGGCCGCCATTGGTATCGCTGCTGCTGCTCATCGTAATCCTATTTCATCGGGCCACGCGCACCAATGCCAGGAATCAGGCACGCTATCATTCCGCCTGGCATCGCTATTGTGGCCAAGTGCGCTACTCGATTCTGCCCAAGATCTATTAACACAATTTTTTCTCACAGTGTCATTTTGCAAACATTTCATTTCCCCCACCCACCGTTATTGACTTTTTGAATTAATACGAATTTTTTTTAGTTTGTTTAGCTTTTAGTTTTGATTTGAATTATTTGTGTATATATGTATTCAGCACACATTTGGCTGATTTTAAGTTAAGCTATGGATTTAAATTTGATTTTACTTCAAGACGAAAGTGTAACGAAATTTGAACATTAATTTAAGCCATAACAATAATTGCTTTTAGCCATACAAATTATCTACTACTCGCATGAGTAGGCATTTTTCTAGCATCTAGCAACTATTATTTAACTTCTTACGATGTTAGCTTAAATACCAATCTTAAATACATTTATCATGTAAATATCGCACTTACTTTATATATACATAAATAAACTGAATATTTTCGTTTCATTAAGGAAACTCAACTCAAACTTTGCTCTTTTAATAAATTTATTTGAATTGATTGCATTTCAAATAGTAAATGCTGAACTGCTTTCTTGAAGAGTTGTGCACTGCTTGCTTTATGTCGCTGCATGCAGTTTTGAGTTGCCAGTGGCTGTTAGTAGATGGCGCTAATATTATTTAATTGACAGCAAATTTAAATCGCTTCTGTTTAAAATACTTTAACAATCTTTCAATTATACTATTATTATTTGGATAAAGCCACTCAAATTGTGCTTACTTATTTGATAAACATGTGCCTATGCACTTTACATTAAATGTGGCAAAGCAACAAGTTGCATTGATTTTGTTTTTACTATTAGCAAGCAAAACAATTTCAATTTACTTTTAAGCTGTGTTGCAATTATAAATAAATAAATAATAAAATTTATATATAAATTAATTCTAAAAAAATTGGTATGTTTAATAAATGATAGTCAATCTAAACCTTAACCCAAAAATGACTTTCGATTAGAAAATGCTTCCTATTTTTAGCTAAAAAAGACTTGCAACACACAAATCAAATACGCTGCAATCAACACGATCTGTGGCAAAGGTCCGCAATTTAAACGCTCGTTAAAGACCAAACGGAACTTGCCACAAAGTTTTCTGCCAGTTGCCTCGTCCGTCCGTTCGTCCGTCCGAACAATTTGCTAATGTTGACGCCGTTATTGTATAATTTTCGTTGGATGGGCGGTGCTGTCAGGGTAAGGCAACTGAAAGTGTGGAAGGAGTGGGTTGTGTGTGTGTGGGGGGGGGGGGGGAGGTTGAAGGGGTGTAGTCTAGCGGCAGAACAGTTTCATTATCAACGCCGGCGGTCATTTGTAAAGCAAACCGCAAACGGCGGCGGTTTCATTTATATATATATTTTTTTTCTCTGTTATTTTTTGACAGTTTCCGCGTCATTTTTCTATGTTGCATGTTGCAAGAGCCGGGGGAAACGGGAGGTGTGTAGAGTTTATTTGGGGGGTTTTGGTTACGATGTGGTGACTGGGGTCCAGGCGTCGTCATTATTTTGGCATTATGTGCGGCAAGTTCGAGAGAATGTCGACGCGGCCGACGGGACTCTCGCACAAACATTCGTAAATGTCATTAACAGTTGTAACGGCTTTGGGGCACGCCTACGTCATGTTGGTCAGAGGGGAGATGGGTGGATGGCTGGAGCGGGGGGGGACTCGCTTACTTTTTACACAAAATTACTTCTTTTATGCGGCGCTGACATTCATCATCATCAACATTCAACAATTTGTGTGTGTGTGTGTGTGTGTCTGTGTGTGTGTGTCTGTGTGTGTGTGTTTGCTTGCCGCATTTGGTTGCCGTGTAAACGCCATGAAATATGCAACATAATAATTTTTATTTTTGTGTTTGTTTGATTCAATTTGAACTCGGTTAGTTGCTGCTTCGAGTGGCGTCTCTTAAAGCTGCAAATTGTGCACAAACATTGTTTTAATTATGCACAGCTAGGCAATGGCTAGAAATAAACTAGTTTATACACTTGACAAAAAAAGTGGGGTAGTTATGCAAATAAGAGTTATTCATTTGCTTGACTACAGATGAAATGTTTTAGAAACTAAAATTTTTTTAGTTTAATAATTATTTTGATTTCAAGGATAAAATGTTGTATCTCCAAAAAATATATTTTATGCATATTTATATATATATTTTTAATCTAATTTAATTCTCTCAGTGTATGTGACCGCATTCCGTTTGTGCTTTGTGTTCTAATTGAAAGTGGAGAAAATGTTGCCGAGGTTCTTTTTTTTTTTTTTGTTGCCCAATGTATTTGTTGGTTGGGGTTTGTTTATTTGTTTCCTTCGTTTGTTGCCACAAAATTACAGTTAACAAATTTGCAGCCGCATTTAGTAAAACTTCTTCTGCAACAAACGTTGCCAACTCGGTTTCTATCCTTTCAATACCAATCCTCAACAGTTGGACAACCCTCTTCAAAAAAGCTGTGGCAAAAACTTAATTGCAACTGTGTTTTAAATTTTGCTAAAGAAGCCGACTTGGATTAGATTAAAGTGGCTTTTTTTTCTAATGAAAAAGTATAATATGAATAAGTGAGAACGTTGCAGTTGGGTATAACCGACGACGAAATACTCTAATATCACAATTAAACCAGACAAGTTCTTAATTTACCAAGCTCTAAAATTGTGGTAGCAAAGTTGAAATAAATTAATGTTGTTAAGTTTTAAATAGCTGTTAATGTACCAGAATAGTTGTTCTCAAAACCATTTGCACTCTCTCGAGAATTTATGGCCAGGTTAATACCGGCAACTACCCACTGAATAAAAGCCGTTTTCGTTTATTTAATTTTTAGAAAAATGAACAAATGTCTTTTTGTCAGCATCAGATAATGTTTGGCATAAATTTAGTTTTAATTGACTTAATGCTTGTACTTTTATCAAATAATTAATTACAACTCAGCTCAGCAAGTGTGGGCAAACAAACAACAACTTGGCAACTTGACAAATTGACAAATTGACAAACTGACAAACTGTTAAATGTTGCCTTTTTACTTCAAGTTTTGCCTTTAAACTGATTTACGCCAGTTTGTATGTGTGTGTGTGTGTGTGCGTTGGCTGGTTCACTGCTAGTTGTGTGCCACATTTGGTGTCACTTGCAAACTGGTCGTGCATCATAAGTTCAAGTGGCAACAAATCAAACTAGCGACATCATGATTTCCTCAACTTGTTGACATCCTTTTTAGGGATTCAATATTTATCGGTCTCTTGAAAGTTTATTGAATACGATGAATTTCAAAATATTACTTAAACTTGGGAAAACTAAAAATTATAATAAATTCTATAATTATCCCAGGCAGGACGAACAGAAATCTTATGTTTAAAATTAACTTTAAATTGTTTTCTTGTTTTGCTCCCTCTTTATTCCCACTCAACACTTCAGTTAGCTGCATGCCACACTCGTTGTGGGTTGCATGCAACTGGTGACAGGTCTGTGTGCTGGTTCTGAGACTACAAACAGGCTGCAAGCTGCAACACGAGCCACACAATTTTGCGTGGGTGCCGAGAGACTTGTGGGTCTCTCGAGTCTCTACTTTGCTTTCCATTTGCAGCGGCGCTAATTGTGAAGCTTTTGTGGCATACGTTTTTATTTGTTGCCGGTGGCAGTTTTGTCGTTGCATTTTGTTGCTTTTGTAATTGCGGCACGTCAACAACAGCAATGATAGCACCAATAGCAACAACATCGAGATCAATATCAACATCGCAACAGCAGTTTTCTTGTCATTTTGTTGGGCCAATAAAATTGAATTAAGTGTAATTAGCTGTATAAGTGAGTTATTTATGTGCTGGTCCGCTGACTCGCTGTTTATGTAGTGCAGTGTAATGCATTTTATTAACTTCCCTGGCCACAAAACTGTATGTTTTGATTGATTGATGGACAGCGAATGGAGTCTATGAAAATTGAAAGTGCTTTTAGAGCCGTAATTGATATTGACTATTTTGTGGTTTACTTTGGACAGCTACCGCATAAATCTTCAATTTATGGTGTTATATGAGGGGTTGTTAGTTTAGTTGTTGGCACAATGGATAGTCTCTAGAAATATTCTTTACTTTGACTTTTTCGAATTAACTTAATTTTATATCTTTAAAGTTGAAGTCATGGAAAAGGGTCAGTTTTTAACATTAATTTCTTAAATTTCACAATTGGGCATCTTTGAAAAGAAGCAGAAATTGCTTTTGTTCTTAACATGATAATTGCTCAAATTCTTGAAAAGCACTTCAACATCAACAATAATTGCACAATTTTCCATTTTCTATTGTTGTCGCACAATTGACATCAGCTAAAATGCATACCATTTTTGTGATAGCTTCATTAGCATCTTTCAACTGACGCCCTAAAATTTCATTGGAACCTGCTCAACAAAAGTCTGATTGCAGCTGTCCCCAGCTACACCCCTCTTCCCCTCAACAGCGCACTCTCTCTCACCTTGCTTTTGGCTGGTTCATTCATATTCATTTTGCAGTCACTTTTGATTTACATTGAATTGGCAGCACTCAATGTTGGGGGGAAACCAGGAAAAAGCTCATCCAACGAACTTTTGGCGCTTTGTCTTTTGTTCATTATTCGTATTTTTGATTTAATGAAATGATAACGCTGCCAAAGCAACAACAACAACAACAACATTGACAGCAATAACAAAAAGAATAGTATAAATTTTATAGTCATTACGTTCGGTGACATTACTCTGACATTTGCCACTCTTTGTACCCTGTAACAACAAAAAGTAACGGCACTGATTAATATTATTGCTAAAAAAAAATAGTAATAGTAATAGAAAAGGTGTGCAAAAGAATGAAGAAGAAAATTGGTGTGTCTGCGAGCAGATCGCAGATAATAAAATTGTTTACTGCTATTAACATACTGCGTAAATAATTAGAGAAGTACACAAGAAATGTCCAAGATATTTGCATGTACAGGGTATCTGCGCGTCATATACTCTCAACAAGTGCACTCTTCGTTTGTATTCTCGTTGTCCTCTCTTTGTTGCTTGACAATCAATTTTGCGCTCTCGCCCTCTGTCTCTCTCTCTCTCTGTCCGTTGATGTGTGGCTTCTGCTGTTCGGTACTCTGTTATGTCTTTAGCTTAACTCGCATCCTTCATGCCCAGCACGTTCTGTTATCTTTTGTGTAGTTGATTGTTTCCGTTTTTCGTAATAAGTTGCTTCCGCCTCAGTCGACTATCTCTTTGCAATCTGTCTTTGTGTTTGTGCAGAGTTGGTTTCTTATTTTTTTTGTTTTTTTTTTTTGTTACACGACTTTCGTTTTCATTTGTGTTAATTACCAATTTAAATGCAAACTTTGGCCCCAGTTTCGTGACGAAGATGAATGTGAAGCGTTCGGTGACAGGCGGAAAAGTCCTTTTGTTCGCGAGAAGTTCTCAAGTTCTTT
This sequence comes from Drosophila melanosoma, assembly GCA_035042045.1. Classification (NCBI taxonomy): domain Eukaryota; kingdom Metazoa; phylum Arthropoda; class Insecta; order Diptera; family Drosophilidae; genus Drosophila; species Drosophila melanosoma. The sequence goes on along the minus strand of JAWNLY010000170.1, from coordinate 1,498,444 downwards.
GAGTTCTCCCAAAATTGGCTACAGCAACACTAATAGTTGTTGTCTAAAAAAGACATTGATGACAAATGTCCTTTCCATTTCCATTTCTAGCCAAGCGTTATTCAGATAATTGCTCTACTCTCAAGTTGGCTTAAGTTGATGTAGTCACAAATAGTAATGAAATAGCCATATTTGACACAATTATTATAAATATCATAATTACAATTACAATTTAATTCTTTTGTCTGTAATGCTTTTTTTACTTAGCCTTAATTAAGCCACAACCTTTAATATGAGCTTAAGTATCCCTTATTATTCATGGCACGCAATTACTTTAAGTTCCATTAACCCAGTGCAGAGCAGGGACAGCAAAGCCCAGCCACAAATTAAAATGTCAAAGCCATGGCAAATGCATTCAAATAATCGCTTAAGCCCTTTATCACAGCCCAGTTTGCATTCACTTATGCCATTAAATCGTATTCTCTCTCTGAGCTGGACACCGAGGAGTTTGAGTCAGCGATGTTGGCGAGAGGACAAAAGGCAAGTGAGATGGTTAATAGCATTATGGCGATTATGAATGCACTTAATTTATGCCACCTTGGAAATGGAATTTTAAATGAGAGCCGTTCGCTTTCAATTTCAATGCGACGTCCTGTTTGGGCGTAAGCACTTAAAGAAATCGGGACAAAAGTATGGATTACTATTTTCTGTAGTAAAAACTTGTTATATTTTTAATAAATTAATACTTAATCGATAAACATGAAAGTGAATCATAATTTACTGTCTATTAACTTAAGCTTTACCTACGCATTTTTTCTTAGAGTGCATTCATTTCAAGGTCTTGACAATATATCACAAGTCAATTTCCCATGTCCATAAATCAATGGAGCCAGTTGGTACTTTGAGTTTGAGCGACGCGAGCAGGAAGCAGAAGCGTTCCGGGATCATCCACACTATATATATATATGTATGTAAATATATATATTTACCAGTGGGTACACGATATCTATCCATTTGTCTGGCAAGTTTCCGTTTGACAATTATAAATTGTAAGCTGGCTGCTGCTGTGACGTAATCGCGATGATTTCTGGACACCGACTTTGGAGCAATTGCGCTTCATATTTTCTGTGCTGCTCTGTCTGGACGCTGCTGAACCCAACCATGATGAATGTTGTCCTCCCAATGAATGCAGCTGCAATGCGCCACTGATTGAGTTATTGGCAGACATAAAGAGAGCAAGAGAGAGAGAGAGAGAGTGAGAGGGCGGGAGGGGAAACAGCATGCAAATATGATAACAACACCTACAACATGCCACAAACTTGTTCGCGCTGCCTGGCCAAGCATGGAAGACTGCATCCCAGCCACCTTGTATTGTGTTGTCACTAAACAAGAACGAATCCTAGTTATCCCTGGCCCAGGCAGAGCCTGGCTGACTGGCTAGCTGTCTGACTGGCTGGCTGGCTGACTGGCTGGCTGGCTGGCTGACTGGTTGGTCAGCCTATTGTTTGTCCAGACTTGGGCATGTTTGTTAAGTGAAGTTGGAGTGCGGCTGGCAGACAACGAACAAGGAACACGGCTCGTTGCTCAGTAATTACCAGCAGATGCAGCACTGCACTGGCAAGGACATGCTAAGGATGTGTCGACATCGAAGTAAATAAAACTGTGCAGACAATTAACTTTGTTGTTTGGCCTCAGCATATTTTCTTTGCCATCCAAAACCGAGTAATTTGTCCACAGTTTGAGTCAGTCTGTTCTCGACTGATTGGTTGAGGTTTCGTTCAGGTTTTTTGCAAAGAAATTATATTAATTGTTGTTAAAAGCTTTTTGCTGGTCAAGTTTCGGTTTTTACAATTTGCAACGCAATTTAAATCGAAAATTGCCAGCAAATTGTTTATAAAATTCAATGAAATACCTTAAATTTATATATAAATGCTCAACTTTAATAATTTTATTATATGCAGAAAAAATGTCTCTACAAGCATTTTGCATACACATTAAATGGCTATAATTAAAAAATAGCTGCCTAACTTTGCAGACATTTGCATACGTAATATGCATTTAAGCACAGCGTAATCCGGCTAACCCGTTAACCGTTATGCACACTTCCTTTAACTACAAAAAACTTTGGCCAAAAGCAAACCACTTAAATTAATTTTAATTCAAGCGGCATGCAAACTCAAACAGCTACTGCCTCGTCGACCGATATATATGTATATATATATGTATATTATATATATAATTTACATATATCATCGGGCAGACAGCAAAATATTTTCATAAATTTTTGCTTACCATTGCTCTTCTCTCTCTTCTCTCTCTTCTGTCTCTCTCTGCTGCGTTGCTTCTGTTTTCTTCTTCTGCTTCTTCTGCTTCTTTCGTTTATTTTTTTCTTTTTGGTGTGTGTCTTGTGCGTCTCAAAGGGTTTCGCACTTTATGTGTATGCCCCAAGCGAAGGCTGCATATGAAAATATTTGTTAAGCCTTTTGCATTTGTGTGTGTAGGTGTGTTTGTGTGTGTGTGTGTATGTAGGTGTAGGACATGCCACTTTGAGGTCACGTTGTAAATATTTAAAACTCATTTTGGTGTATTTTAATTTGATTGCGTTTTATATTCTTGGCCGGGGGAATAACAAACAGTGGGAAATCTGCTGATATATAGGAAAAGCCAAAAGCATTTTAAAATCGAGCAAATATAAGTTGAGCTATAAGGAATTTGGGAGTACACTGATCGGTTTCAGACTTAATTTTGGCTATAGAATAAGAATATGTGTGAAAAGTTATTTTTAATAAAAAAGTATAATTTGCATCATGTTTTGGTAGGACAAATTGCAAAAAACAGAATAAAATAAATATGTTTCTTAAATACCACTTAACTAAATTTATATCTAAAAGGGTATTTAATCTTTGTCCCCTTTTGAGCTACTCGTGTTCGGCAGCAAATCAGTGTTGGCCAACATGTTTGACATTTGGCCTGTTGCTCAGTTCTTGTTAGACAACGAAAACTACAAATTTTCCAAGTGTTTGCACTAAAAACCAATTAAAATTTTACACGAACATTTGCCCAAGACAATTATGAGTGCCCAGTCCGGGCACCCTGCCTCGAGCTTCGAGCTGGCCGCATGCCACACACTGTTGTAACTAGCAGGCATGACACCCCACAATTTCCACACACATTTACGACACGCCCGGCCAGGTGGTGGGCAGAGTACACAGATTTTAAAGGCCTGCAGACCACTGCAAAAAAAAAAAAAAACATAAAAAAAAACGGCCAAAGAAAAGCGTCCGCTGCAAATTGAATTGTAACCAAAGTCGTGCGCACAAAAAAAAAGATATAAAAAAAAGCGAAGCATAAAAAGAGACTAGAGGATCAGGAGGAGACACGAGGGGCGAATGGCGATGGCTTTACGTTATTGCTAAGCAAAGTCTGGCGGGAGCGAGTGAGTGGTTCTCCCTGGCTCCCCTCCCCCTCCCCTTGCAATCACTTGCACAGGGAGCCCCATTAGTTGAAGCCAAGTTATGGCTCTATTAAAAATGCTACGCCTCGCTGCCACTTGGCAGTGTTTGTCCGCTGCAAAACTTTTGGCTCGAATGTCGCCTGCAACGTGTTGCCAATTCAGACAAAGAAAAAATAATATATATATGCCTACAACTTGGGCGCAATTCGAATAAACACTGGCATATTAAATGACCCTGGCCCGAAGGCTGTTTTGATTACATAGCACAAGAATGGAAGCAAGAGGAAACTGCAACTGCAACTGCAACTGGAACTGGAACTGGAACTGGAACAATTCTAATGCGTCGGCTACCGCAGATCATAATCATAGATAAATGGCTAATCTATTGTTGCAACGGCCTCCGGCGAATTTGGATCTACACTTGTGGTAGGGGAGGGGGGGGGGGGGGGGGTGTGGGTAGGTGTAAATGTTTTTAATTCAACTTTATTACAATACGCTGCGGGTTATACAAATGAGGAAGCAGCTAAAAAAATTGTAGATAAATTTAAATGCGAGAAAGTTGGCAGTTTTGTGTATTTATTTCAACATGTGGCAAACTGTGTGGTGGCATATGTTATTTGTGGTTGTTACAGCTGTTAATCTATTGTCATTTTGATAGTTTCACTTGTCTTCTTATCATGCCACACATACATCGACCCAATCTACTCAACTGTTATTGTAACTGTTGGAAGCGCAGGACCGCAAAACGTGGATACCGAAAAACAGGACCAACTTTGCCCGCAGACAACTCATTAAAATACAAAGTAATTTTCCACACCATATCACTATGCATGACACACATATATCAAAGATTTATGTGCGAACCGCCGAAAAGTTTAAACAGTCAAAAATAAAAGCAAATTAAATACATTTTTGATTATGATTATGGCAGCGGAGGGGGAGTGATGGAGGGGAGTAGCTTGGGTAACCCTAGTCAAAAAGTCAGTCAAGCTGAAAAACAGCTTCCCAACAACACTTGACACGGATATTTTATGTTTTCTTTGCATACTTCCCCCCCCCCCCCCCAACACTCCCCCCTTCTTGTTGTTCCACTCGTTTGTATCTGCCTCTTGAAATGTTTTTACAGCTTGGTAGGCATATGCAAAATATGACTTGGTCTCCATATTATCTGAGCGTGTCTGTTGCTGGGGATGTGTGGGGCATGGGGCATGGGGCAGTGGGGTATGGTAAATGTGCCCAAATATTTGCACAGCCCATTTCAAAGCTGCACTGAAGCATTTCATAACTTTAGCAAGAACTAAAAATTTTCCACAATTCTGATTCCCCATTTCAATTGCAACCTTCATCATTTTATATATATATATATTTATTTATTTTTTTTTTGCACTGTAATCAAAGAATTCACTATTATGTCGAGTCTCATCTCATTTCTTCTCCTTTTTTTCTATCTGGTACTATCTTCATCTTGTACCCTTAGATTTATTTTGCACTTGCCTGGGGCGCTCATGTCATTTATGGTCACATTTTTTGACATTCATTGGCCTTTTTTTTGGAGTGGGTGTGAGTGTTTTTTTTTTTTTTTGTTATTGTCCTGCCACAGCCGCCACTCCAAGTTAAATAGAAATGAGAGCATGAAGCGTGAAATTAAATTTGATAAATTCTATTTACGTAAAGCGATGCAAGATTTGTGTGCCACATTTTCTCTACGTTTTTTTTTTTATTTTTTTTATTTTTTTATAGCTGTACACTTTTTGCTGATGTCGTTCCTAGGTCAAATTTTTAAGTGTATCGAATGAATTTTTCACGCTTCGTTGTACAGCACACAACTGGATAAGGAGTGTGCTCTGTGTGTGAGAGGATTGAAGCTAGTTTTTAATGTATGGGTCAGTTTTTAATAATTGGAGTTTTGAGGGTTTTTAGAAATGATTTTTTTTAAATAATATCGTTTGCTTGATCTCAATCTAGAGTTATATCAGATATTACAGAGCAACAAATTCTTAAATTCAGTTTATCTGTCAAACAAAAGTCAGTTAAACTTTTTTTCGATAAAAAACTGATACTAAAACTGCTAATTTCTAAGCCAATATTTGTGTATATATTTAGTATAAAACTTATCAAACTTAAAATTAAATTGTTGATCTGCAGCTGCTGCTCACTTTTAAGCCTCTCTCGTGATTTAAGCCCACTTCTTCAATGTAATCCGCGCTGCAACAACAAACAACAAACAGCAACTAGAAAAATAACAACAACAATGACAAACAACACCTTCAAACATAAAATCAACATTGAATCTGCAAACTAAGCGTTGCTGCAAGTCCGTTGGAGCTGTGTCTGCGGCAAGGAGTATGAATCCGGCTGCCACTCAACTGTTTTGCAACAACTGTCCAGCATTCAAAACAACAGTTGCCATTTTGCTATTGCTATTGTTGCCAACAACTCCAACAACAACAACAACAATAACAACAAAAGATTCCAGCGAACAATTTAGCAGTGCGCAAAGCGACAAGCAATCGACGAAGCCGCTGGCAACGAACTCCATCCACCCACCATGCTGGCTGCACCACCACAACATATACATATGCACCTATAAAGTCATCGACTCCCACCGCTGCCCCGCTGCCCCGCTGCCACGCTGCCACGCTGCCACATGCCCCCTTGGGGTCATTCGGCAGAAGCGCTACATTTTGCGCTTTATGCACATTGTTTATGAATTTTCGCGCACAAAAGTTGGCCCAAACGTTGTTGCCGCCTTGGAGGTGGTGGCAGTGGCAATGGCAGTGGTGGTGTAGTGGTGGTGTAGTGGTGGTGGTGGCGGTGCTGTTGAATGGTTTTACGATTATTAACCCATAAAGTATTCATTGAAGTGAGCTGAGTGCGCTGCCTTGGCTACCAAAAGGCAAAAGCCTGGCACGCAAAAGTGCAATAACAAACAGCCGCAACAACAGCAACAGCAACAACAACAACAACAGCAGCAACAACAACAACAGCAGCAACAACAACAACAGCAGCAGCAACAACAACAGTAACAACAACAAGCAAATCTGCTACAAAGGCGCCACAAGTTGTAGTCAATCTCTCTATTTCTCTCTCTCTCTCTCTATCTCTCTCTCTCTCTCTCTCTCCCACTCTCTATTTGTCTCTCTCCCTCTTTATTTGGTTTTCATTTTGGCTGGCAATGAGTCACTTTTTGACTGGACGTCCTCTTCAGTTGAGTGCCTTTCATTGGTTTTGCTGTTACGCAGACCCTTTTATCTGCTGCTGCTGCTGCTTCTGCTGCTGTTGCTGTTGCACCCACTGCTTGCAACACTCCACCAATTCGAGTGCCTTAATTTATGCAGCAACAAGAAGAGTGAATATTAAAAGTTTTCAATGTTTTGTACCTTTTGAGACGTCACTTTTGCTTGGGGTCTTGAGGTTGCCACTGTTGCCCTTTGCGCTCCTGTGACTTGCTACATCTCTCTTCCCCCCTCTCTATCACTCTCCCTGCTGCTCTCCTCTGTTGTTCGCGTGGGTTGCTGCCACAGCTTCTGATTATGATTGCTGTTTGGCAGCGCATTCTTAATGAACAGCAGCCCAAGTGCCGGCCACGTTAATATGTTGCATGGGGCAGGGCACATCGAGTGGCAGATAGACGTCTGCCTCGGTTCCTGGTTGTGTTCAACAATGTCTGCACTCTTGTAAAGTCAATATAAGCTACGAAACTAAATTTATTATTTTAATGTGCAAAATATCGAAATATTCCTACTTTGATAGAAATTTCTTATTCGAAATTTTCCAAAAGTACTCCATTATTTATATAGTCTTTAAGTTAGTGTTTTGTAAGTAATTTTATTATAATCTATTCAATGCACAGAGTTGAAGTTACCACACAAGTTGCACTCAGTTCGCTGGCCATTTAATTAAAGCCGCATAGTTCACTGTCAGCCACAAAAGTAGTCGCTCCATCAACGATTAATAAAACAAAAGTTTACCCAGCCCCTCGCAACCGCAAACGACGACCACGCCCACTTTTGTGGAAGACAAGCTCACCTTTTAATGAGGCAAAGAAGAGTTGATGCCACATAATGAGGCCATTAAATGTCATTGTGGGAGCTGATCTTTTGGCTCTGTGACACGCATTGACGCAACGAGCTGGTGGCACAAAGGACAACAGGACGTGCGACAGGACTCGCGGCTTAGCTGGGTGCTTAGCAAAAGGATAAAGACAATGTCAAAGCCTGGGCAAAGCTGTATTGTTATTTTAATTGGAAAACTTAATGTCAGCTGGGTCCAGCGTTGTCTTCAATTAGTGGACTTTCATCGATTTAATCTTTTTAGACAGCTGCAATTTATGCAACACAAAGCATTCCACATAAAGCAACCAACTGTTAATAATTATGATTTATTATTGAAAAAAAAAAAAAACAACTGAATTGCTTGAAGAAAACTATGTGTGAAACTGCTGCGAAAAAAAAACGCAACAAACAAAATTTTCGACGCACCACAGAAATTTTTGGCTGGCGAGCATGAAAAATCATGAAACTCCCAAAAGTATGCAACACTCTCGTGCAACAATCAGATGCACACACACACTGCCCAGGTGTTGGTGGAGGCAATGACTGAAGACGGACTCTCAACGTCAGGACGAAGGATGAGTGAAGGGAGTGGACAAACCGCAAGCTTGACCAGCTCGTTGTAAAAGTAGCATTTTCTTTTTTTTTTTTTTTGGTTTTTTTTTTGTTGCAGATTTTCAGTAGAGTTTCGCCTTCTCATTCGTCTCGTCCTGTGCACATGCGAAATTGTTTTATAGTTGTCCAGGAACGGTCAGTCAGTGCGAAAGCTACAGCAATATCAACTGTATCAAATAAACCTGTCGAATACAACGAAATTTGTATACCCTACAACAAAATAAATTTACTTGTAAAACGAGCATAAATAGTCTAGTTATTTTTCTTAATAAGTTTTTGCATTAAATATTTAAACGATTTTATATAGACTCTCAAAAAGAAATCTATGAAAAGTAAATCTTTCCAATTCATTAACACTTTAAAAAAAAATCTAATAATTAAAGCTTCTCCTTTTATTTACTTATAAATTTAGATATTCTTTTATTTTACGAATAATACAAAACTAATTCTGGTATTTACTAATAACAAAGCTTCGTTTTTGATTGATATTTTTAGATAAAAAGTGAACGATTTTGTTTAGAGTCAAAATAAAATAGTTTGTGAGAAGTCAAATCAAATTCTAATAACAACAATTTCTGTTTCTATTTTTAAATATTAAAAGCTGCATTTTTTATTTAGCAATACTAAAAACTTCTTTTTTAATTTACTTATTATTAACCAATAATATTTATTTTTTTAATAATAAAAATTTCTCTTCGCTGCTAAACTGATTTATTTTATTTCCTTTTCAAGCTGTTTAAATGTATGTACAAATTTATGTAATTATTAAAATGCACATTTTAAGGCACAAGTTTTTTGGCATAACTAAAAGACCCAATTGAAAGAACGGCTAAAACGACTAAAGCGTTGAGTTTGTTTATGGCCAGCTCGTTGGAGTGAAACGGATGTGCCTTTAAGTTGTATATCCGTTGGCCAAAACTGTAAAGGCATGTTTGTATGTGTGTGTGTGTGTGTGTGTGTGTGTGTGGTGTGTGTGTGTGTGTTTTCTATGGAAAGTTTTTGAGCATGCAGTTTCCAGTTGAAGCGTTTAACAAAGCATCGTAAATTGCATCAGGCGAGCAGTTAGAAATCACCACAAGCAAAAAAGGGGAAACTTAAACTCAAACGTTGCACTTAGATATATGTTGCAATATGAGCCAAAAAGTGTGCACAGCGCCAGCATTTTATTGAGGTATTTTTGGCATTCGTTTTTCCTGTGTGTGTGTGTGTGTGTGTGTTGAGGGTAAACTTTTATTGTTCATCCATGGAGAGCCTATGGTTTTAACCTGCCCTGAAATTAGATTACTTGGATCTGAGGTATTTCGATAGCCAGCCAATGTGTAAATATGACCAAAGGATGGAAAATAGTAGAATTCAGTGCTGATAAAATTCTGCGTTGAGTGCGTAAAGTGAGAATTGCAAAATTGAAATGTGCTTGAGGTATTTTCAAGTAAAACTCAAACAACTATTATAGTCTTGCCCAAACCCCCCTTTTTTTTTTCTTGTTACGCTCATCAACTGAAATTAAATCATTTCGCTTCGCATGCTTTAAGTAAGTTATTAAAAACGCAATGTAAACATTAAAAAATTCGATGAGCAGATACCAGATCCAGACTCCACAAAGACTATAAGCGATAGAGTCATCAGGTAGGAGTCACTATTGCCTCAGCTAGTCGAGGCGCATGCGCAGCAAACTTTAATTAAAGTCACGAGGAGGACAGGTTTTTTTTTTTATTTTTATTTATTTTTTTTTGTTGTGTTTCTTATTTCTTTTAATTACAACTCGTTCTGGGAAAATGCCTTTGATTGTGCGATAGGCGTTGCTGTGTAAATAGCCAAGGCGGTGTGGCAGCTGCAGCTGAATGCTGGCCTTATCAGCTGGGCAACGCCTGCCACGAAAGTGGGCGTGTGTGGTCATTTTTCGCGCCAAGTGCAAATTGCAATTGGCTCCGTGAGTCTCTCTCTCTCTCTCTCTCTTTGTGCAAATAAGCAATTATTTGGCTTAATAAGTCAATGGGGCTGGCAACCGGTCGCTTCGCTTTGACTCTTGCTTGATTGCTGCATGGGTCTAATAGAATTTTTTTTCAGCTACTCAGCTTGCTGGCAACTTTGCTAAATAGTCCGCATAAAAGTTTTGCGCAACAAAGTTGAAGGCAAAAAGTAAATGAAGCCGCCGTCGCCACCGCCACAGCCTCAATTTAAAATTAAGCTCATGAAAAGTAGTTAACCTCACGCGGGGGCCAAAGCCACCCCAAAAAGAACAGACCCAGACCCAGTGCCAGTGCCAGAACCAGAGCCAAAGCCAAAGCCGTTAACTTCAGCACAAAGTCAACGACGAGCAGCGAGGATTGGCTCTTGTTCGCATTAAAGTAAGCATGAAATTAAAGCTAACCCCAAAAAGGCGACTTGAAAAATAGCACAGTCGGCGACGGTTGGAGTGGCATGCTGTGGCTGGGGGAGGGGGGGCTGGTCTGATGTGGGTGGGTGGTGGGTTTTGGCAGCTGGTATCCTGCAATATTGTTGCATCAAATTAGCAGCCATGTTGAAGAAAAAGTAGCGCGATTTTTTATTGTGTTGTGTTGGACAAAACGTAAACAAAAGCAAAGATAAACAACAATGAGGGAATCCTGAAAAATACACTGCACGAAATTTTTAAGTTAAAAAAAATCCCTTTTCAATTACAATTTTGAATTTAAATTTTGTAATATGTACAATCTTAATTAATGATTAGCATTTCTTGTGTCACTCTTCTCATTAAAGCCAAAGCAACGAATTAGTTTTCCGTACTTATTTTCTAGCTGCACTCATTTATTTTGCCTTTAATTTTTTGTTGCTTGCCACATTTCAAAGCACACACAAAAAAAAAAAAATTAGAGAAACTGAAGAAGAAGACATTTGTTTCCTTTTCCTACTTTCATTCATTTTCTTAACATCTTTCGGCTCTGGCGTTTTCTTCTCTTTTATATTTATTTTTATATATATATTTTTTTTTTTTGGTGCCATGGCTTCAATATTACAACACCCAAAGGTGTAATTGAATCAAATGAGCAAAAATTTCAGATTACTTGAAAATGTTGAGCGCCAAGACACGAAACTCATTTCGCACAGGGGGCAATCAACGGCAACAGACGGGTGAGGCGTCACGAGGGGGACGGGGCATTGGAGTCGTTTAAATGCAGTCGGATTTTAAGCGTGAGTCGCTTTTCCGAGGGTTGCTCGTTGTAGTCTGTTAAGCAGACACACATCCTTATACCCGTACCAAAGGATGAGTTAAATAAATGGCTAAATTAAAAATATAGTAATAAATTCAACAATTCTTAATTTCTCAAATACTTTCGTCATTTATCACTATTCGTTAGCACTTAAATACCTAAATAATAATTGGTTCGGGTATTTCATAGTCGGTAACTCAACTCAGACATTAATTAATGTCAAGTGTTCTAGTGGAAATTTAAAGTTTATGCTTTCGAGAAGTCTGGCTAACTTTAAGGGTAGCATTTATGTAAATAATTGAAAATACAAATGAGCTACAAGTGTTTATGTAACTGAATATGGCAGCTGCAATCAGTGAAAGTGCTAACCACAGGCGCCTGCCACATCCGGTGCGATGCGGAAACGGAAGTACGCAACGTTAGATAACTAAACTAAGATCGAGCAAAAAATAGAATAAAAAAAACGAAAATACACTTCACGCACATATGCAAATAATGCCCAAAACACAACAATTTTGAGACAGAATTATGAATGGCAAAAGACGGCAATGCGATTGTTAAGACAACAAAAAAAATGTATATATAAGAAAACTTGCAACAAAATGGAATTTAAGCTGCTTTTGCCAAGGGGTTCAGAACTGGTATTTGGTGGGTGGCAGTGGTGTGGGTTGGGTAGCGTCAGTCTGCTGATTTATGTGCACTGTTGAAGGTTCAAATAAGCGTTAAGTTTTCATTTCCGCTGGCGCCGCTGCTGCGGCAGGACCAGAAACAGTTACAGCAGCAACAGCAGCAGGACTAAAGTGAAATATCTGCACAAAAATGAAACTGAAAAGAAATATTGTTTTCTGTTGTTTTTTCTTCTCTTTATTTATTTTTTTTTTTTTTTGATTTTCACCATTTTTCTCTGTGCGTTTCCTGGGTCTTTTTTTTGCGGGCCAACAAAGCGCCACATTATTACAAAACAAATTAAGAGAAATGTTAAAACAGAGCACATGGAGCCAAGTTGAAGTTCAAGCGGATTTCATGGCGAGAGCTTTCGCATTTGGTAACTAGAAAATAAATTACAAATATTTCAAGAAACAGGTAGACCAAAAAACACGGAAGTAAAACCCCCGAGTTCAATGAATGCTGTTGCAAATACTTATAAAGAACATTTTAAGAATTTAAAATAATTATTTTCACTCCGATTATCGTTAGCAAAATCTTGCATAAGCAGCATGAAATGCAATGCAATAAATTAAAAGCAAATATTTCTCATTTAAATATCTTTTCAACTGCCAACTTAGCGCCAACCTTTGGGTTTGCCACACCCCACTTATCTCCCCCCCCCCAAAAATCCCAGAGAACGTTAATCAATGTTGATATGCAGAAAATTATATTTTGAAGCAAACACAAAACAAAGACACGCATAAGTTGGGTATTTATTGCGTTTGAAAACATTTTGTTGTTGCTTTTTGTTTCAGTTTCTATTTGTTGGCTGGAGTTTCTCAAGAAAGCGCAGCGCACAATGTGGCGTATGCGCAATTTATCAAACACAACAACGGCAATTAATTTGTGGACTGCCTTCCAGCTTGTTAAAAATAAACTTTTATAAATCAAACGTAACGAGCGTGTAACCCGGCGGACAGGTATATAGTATAACGAAACGCAACCCCCTCATGGGGGGTGGTTGGTTTTTCATCAGGTGGTGGCTGCCTTCCCGTCCCCTGCAGCGTTTCGCAACTTTTCAAATAAAACTCAATGGAAAAATGTTTACAATTGTGCGCCGCATTTTTTGTTTGGCATTCGTGACTCTTGCCGCTTCGGCGTCTATGCTGCGTATGAGTTATTTATTTTTGAGTTATTGGCATTTGCAACATGGGGGGCATTGTTGCTGAAACGTGGAGTGTTAATGCCTCTTCAAATCTTGTCTGAGCCTTTTGTTTGCGTATCACATAATAACACAGAGAGGACACATTTTTATGCATTGCAGCTAAACATTTATTTTTTTTTTTATTATTTATTTTGATATTGAGTAAACACAAAATTGAACAAATTCACCATCGTTAGTTAGTTTGTATAGTTCTTGATATCGTATTGTATTAGAATCAGTGCATACGATATTAATGAGCTTAAAAGTGCAATTAGATTTCTGCGATTCATAGAAAAAAGACCCATGATGTATATTTTCCAGGGATTGCGTACCAGCTGCAGTTGAAAGCTCTCAAACTAAAAAAAAAGTCAGATTTAGTTAAGGATGCCAAGGATGATAAGGATTACACAATGTGAAATGACTTACTGCCTGCTCCAAGCGCGTATCCAGACAGAAGGCAAATGTTGGATACTCTGCGATTATTTTGACCATTTTATCATGCTGATCCTGTATATAAAAACCAATTGAGTGCGTGATGTGTGTGTCGACAACAAAGGTGACCACCAGCAAGACGAGCAATATACATTGCCAGCTCAACCAATCGATGCTCAATATGCCGACCTTAATGGCCGAGTAGATATAGTAGACTCCAGAGATCAGGGATGCATTATATAAGATACATATGGAGAGCGCTTGAATCCCAAAGATTTGAGACATCTTTTGCACAATGTTATGCAGCTGTGTCTGTGAGCGAGCCAAAATATCAAGGCGATTGGCCAATGCTCCACATTTAAGATGGCACTCATCTTGGTTATCATCCTGCTCCAACCGGTGGGTCTCAGCCACAATCGAACGTAACTCGCTATTGAAGAGTGTATAGTGTCCGTGTACAGTTAACAGGCCGAAATAGAATTGGCTAAGAACCACATTGAAGAGTCCAACCATTAAGTTAAGCAAAAACATGGTAATCGCTGTTATTGGTGTGAATTCCCTTTTCAGCGCATACATTATGATCATCACGTGAATTGTTTCCACCAGCGTTCCACTGACGGACTTGCTGATGACGCCACGTCGCAGCATTCGCCACACTTGTGGCTGCTTGAGGAACAAGTGCCGATAGCTGGCCATCATTTGGAGGAGTCTCTTTCGCTGCCACCAGCGACTGAATAGTGTCAGATATATACACGCAATTCGAATGAAGAACATTATCAGGAACACCCACTGATGCATGGGATTCTTGTTTTTGAGGAAACCCTTCCATATTCCAGTTTTAATAATCAGTGGCACTAAACATAAGGAAATTGTGTTCATAAGCGCTGCATAGACAGTCGCTGTTTTACTCAATCTCGCCCGAAACGTCCTAAAGTCGATCTCAAAGTTGATGACTCCAGTGAGACGACCATAATAGTAGTGTGCGCGCAACAAATACTTGACCAGTTCAAACATTTTCAAACACTGAATTAGTTTCGCAGAGAGTCCTGCCAGAGTGTCCTGGCTGGCAGCTTATAAAAAACCATTTGCATTTTCGATGAGATCTATGGATAAGTCTGATATGGTCTAATGAGCTGACGATTACTGATAATGGTTGGTACTAACAATTGCTGATGTACAACAATAATTTAGTTAATTAAACAATATACGTCAAATACAAATTTTCCCTGTGAGTATTTTGATGCGGAATAGCATAAAATATATTTATAGAAAAATACGAAAGCTGTAGTCGAGAGAGGTCTACTTGGAGATACTCTGTTCTTAGATGGAAACTTGTGTGTTTCTATATATACGTTTTTAAATTATATAATTTCATTAAATAGTTGCAGCTTGAATTACCATAAGTAGGTGTCAATGTTGTGCCAGGCAGTTTCCCCATTCCATCTGCATTGTGTGCGTGTCGAGCGCCCTCGACTCAAGCATTCTCATTCAAACTAATTCCATTCAATTGTCAACAACAAACAAATACGAATCTCATTTCACATATCAGTTTTGCCGTATTATGCGTACATAAACCAATTAGTTAAACAAAATATAAATGTTTTTGTGTCCATGACGAAGCGAGTTTTGAAGCACGCTTTATCCGCTTATCGGGCAAATTGCAATCGTGGCTGTTATTCAGATATTTCGTTATTTGTATTTTGTTATTTTTGGCGCACTGTCGATTTGCATTTAAGTGGATCACAGTGAACAAAAAAAAAAAAAAAAACACATTCAAGCTGGCCAAAAACAAAAGGCATTCAATTAAAATGTGCACTATTTGCTGCTGCCGATGGCATAAAACATTTAATACAATTTACGCAATTAATTTCCGTGCAAGGAATGCAAACAGCAGCAAATCATTGCACAGAGGAACGCAAAAATATTTTTTTAAAAGGTTTTGTACAAAATTCGCAATTCGCTTGCTGACAATCACAAAACGATTAACATTTATGCAATATATTACAGTTTATACGCCATATAAATAAAAAGTGCAACAAAAATGCAATATTAAATGGCCGATATAAATGGCAGATATAAAAACGCAATCGAATATCACAAAATAGTATTGCAGTCAGTGGAGAATATTTGTTGGGTAAAAACAATTTGCACAAATTGCTAAACCGAATATGGGCCAAAAACACACAAAAACCAATTTGTCGTATTGTTTGTCAATGGCCATAGAACTTCAAATTGATGCTGAGCACTGCCAATGAATGATGTTGAGTCATTCATCTTTTTGAATAGTCGCCTGTGGTGTGTGTGTGTGTGTGTGTGTGTGTGTGTGTGTGTGTGTGTGTGTCTATTTGGGTCAACACAAATAATAACAACGAAAACTAGTTTCAAAACATTTCGGTCAAAAAACAAATGTGTTTTTGCTTTACATAGCAAAATAATCTGCTTAAAACAACAAGTTAGAAATATCTGTGTTAAATTGAACAAAATTTAAGTACAACTGGAATAATATTAATATACTTGTATGCTATTTTTATGATCAAGATAAAATCGCTTACGAATTCTGACAGCTTATCAGAATACCTGGAAGAAGAAACGCCCCTTTTTTTATTCGCTCGATGGCTATCTTTATGGAGCGCTAACAGACTGTTGCCATGTTTAAGCCTTCGTTCTGGCCACCTGCCGCTTACCTTGAAATAATCGCTGTGACTAAGAAGAAGAAGAAGAAGCAGAGGAAGACGAAGACGATGGCCTGTGGCATGCCACGCCAGTGGGTCATCAATCAATCGATGTGCAGTCGAGTGCCAAGCATGTTGTTGTTGTTGTTGTTGTTTGCAGATACTTTAATTAAAGCCACCAAAGCTGAGGCCGCATTATGCATTGCGATTGGCGAATAAATCTTTTCGCGCCTCGACACGAGACGCATTCAAAATGCTAAATTAGTAAAATGTCACTTTCGCTTTCAACTTGCTGCTGAGATGCCCAGGCCAGAGAATCTGCTTCAGGGCAGGGAATGTTGTTCGTTGTTGGTTGATGATCAAAGTGAAGCGCCGACAGAGGCGGCAACAACATAAATTATCGTTGGATAAGCAGGCACAGACAGAAGCGGGTTGCTGCCGCTGCCTGTTGCGAAATGTTGCACATGTGGCAGGCGACGCATTGACATACTTCAAAGTGTTTGCTTACTGCATTGTTGCTGTAGAGGGGGGGAGGGGGGGGGACGGGCAGCAGATATTCCTGAAATAAATAGTGTCTGTCTGCTATTTAATTTTGATTCCAATTTAGGTCTACGATATGGCAACTTATAAATATTTGCAACGCTTTGACTAAGTTTGAGTTTTACACGCAACTGCATTTGCATCTGTATTTGTATTTGTATCTGTATCTGCATCTGTATTTGTATCTGTATTTGTATCTGCATCTGTATCTGTATCTGTATCTGTATTTGTATCTGTATCTGCATCTGTATTTGTATATGTATTAGCATCTGCATCTGTATCTGTATTTGTATCTGTATCTGTATTTGCATCTGTATCTGCATCTGTATCTGTATTTGTATTTGTATCTGCATCTGTATTTGTATTTGTATTTGTATTTGTATCTGCATCTGTATTTGTATCTGCATCTGTATCTGTATTTGTATCTGTATTTGTATCTGCATCTGTATTTGTATCTGCATCTGTATTTGTATCTGCATCTGTATCTGTATCTGTATTTGTATCTGCATCTGTATCTGTATTTGTATCTGTTTTTGTTTTTGTATCTTTTTGTGCAACAGGCACAAATGTGCATAAAATGAAATTCCTTATCGCCGGCGCTCTGTAAAAAGTTGCTTTTTTCTTTTTCTCACATTTTTTTTTTTTTGTTGCTGTCGGGCAATTTGCTTCTTGCGACAAAGGCAACAGCAACTGTTGCACCAAGTGGTCCCTGACCAGCCTCAAACTAAAGTGGGGGGGGGTGGGGGGAAACACCACATGCATTAAAGTTTTTAAATTGAATTTTTTATACTTTGCTGTGGAATTTAATTTAAATTTTACTTGTTAAATGCAGTTTCAAGTTACGAACATTAAAATATAGAAATGGTTTGTTTTCATCTGCTCATATTTCGCCATACCAAGTAATAACTATAAATATTATGTATTATTGGAAATGTAACTTGATATTTTTGGCAACACATATTCGAGAATGTGGCAGAGAAATTAATTTATTTATTTGCTAATTTTGTTTAGTGATAATATTTGCCAACTACATAATAAACTTTAAGTTAATTTTTATTCAAATAATGTAAGCTGGAAATTTTCTGATTGTTCCTTGATTATGAATATTTATGTTGCACATTAAATTGTTATAATAAGTTAACTAAATAATCTGTGTTATTGAAAAGGTATTTCATAAAGTTTCTAAGTGAAAGTAGAAAAATCAACTTTTCCATTTAACAGCAGTCAACAGCAGTTGGAATTGAGGCACTCACCTTTTGACCTACACACAGATTGGGTTTTTTTTTTTGGCCAATTGACTGTTTTCTATGTATGTATAAAAAGTAACTGCACAACTTTTTTTTTTTTTTTTTTGCCACATTCACAAAATTTGCAATTTTACAGCCATAAGGCAATGGCAAACTAATTTAGATTCAATTAATTAGCTGCACACAGTGCGCACCAAATGTGAATCTCAATTTCTAACCCAATTCACAATCGCATTCGAATCCGCATCCGTTGGCGGTTGGCGGTTGGCCAAAATCGTTGAAGTGCATTTTGACTGTATTTACCCCAGCTGCGATCCGCAGTTCAGTTCCAGTTTTTTTTTTTTTAGTCTGTCTGTTTGGGTCTGAGATTTAAGCGATAAGCGACTGAACCAAACCGCCAGTTGGAGCAACAGCGAATTCTCATAAATGTGTTTATATATATGTATATATATATATATATATAAATGTGTTTATATATATATATATGTATTTTAAAAGAGAGAATCTTTCGCGCACTTGCCACACATTTTCAGCGCTGTCTGTGGCCATTTGGCAGACATTGCTGCCAATTGTATCGATAAATATTGCAGCATGGCCCCCCCCCTCCGGGCTTGGACTCTTGGCCGGTGCTCATAAAATCTTTGCATGCATAAATCTCAAGCTGTTTATTACCCAAAATGCTTATCGGCCAGTTGTATCTATAACTGTTTGCCATTTGCTGTATTGCTTCCTATTGAATTGTGTGCTAATGCTTGGCAATTGGTTTTATCTTATGTGAAAGTGCCATAATTGACAGAAAATTAATCCAAAAAAAAAAATCTTTTAATAAAAATAATCCATTTGTAAATATTGATAATAATAAATATTTATATATATATATGAAGAGAAATCATATTCCTTGCCTCATTCGTTGGCAGTTTTAAGTGGCTTTTAAGAAAGCTAAACTGGTCAAAACTTTGAGAGATAATAATTACAGGCAAACCGCGCAAAATAGGCAAAAATCATTGAACGAGCAGCATATCAAAAACTTTTGCGTAAAACCCATTTAAACTTTCCAACAACTCATGCCGAGCAGTGAAGCAGTGCATGGATGCAGTGCACCAGCAGCTGGAACAACAGCTGTGCAAAGGCAAAAGCAATCTGCGGCTGACAACGAAACGTTTATTAAAACAGCAAAGACGCCCAACCGACCAACCAACCCGACTGACTGCCAAATGGATGGGGAGTAGCCTCGTTGAGTTGGAGACATGATGTACATGACGATGATGGTGGACGACGATGACGCCGGACGAACGTTAGCCAGTTGAGTGACCAGTGTGTAGACGTAAGTCGAAACTTTTCCACGCTACACACGATGCTTGATTAAAGCCTCAAAATGTCTTCCTCAACTTGTTAGCTACCCACTTGAGTGCATATTTCTATCTACAGCTAAAGGCAAAAAAAAAAAATATAAAAATAAAATAAAATAATAATAAAAGTAGCCGCGGATTCGTCTGCGTTTCCATTTAAATGTTCATTTGTTGTGCTGTCTTCGGGGCCAGAAGATAATAATTATAATGCCGATGATGATGATGATGATGATGATGAACATCAGCTGCAAGTGCTGCAGCAACGCGCGACTTTGTCCATGTTGTTGTTGTTGTTGTTGTTATTGTCAATGTCTGTGGCTGCCACTGGCTTGCCACTGGCAAGCAGCCAACAAGTGTCTGCAAACACTTCCACACTGCAGCTGGCTGTGAGGCGCCGCCGGCGTTGTCTGCAACAAGCCGCTGGTCTTCTAGAGTCGACTCCAAGTGGCTGCCGGTTCTGCGCATGCAAATTACTTTGGCCACAATGTTTTGATTTTATTCGCATTTGATTATTTTCTTTTTCTTTCTCTATTTCTTTTTCTATTTCTTGTTCTTTTTTTCATTTTCATTTTGTTGTATGCAATTTCAACGGCACTCTGCCTGGCGCTCCACTTAAAGATTTCTTATGCGCAAGCCTGGTGTGAGGCACAACGGAGCAGCAGCTGTGCGTGGGATTAGGCCTAGAAGCCGTTGTCATCGTTGTCAGCGTAGTCGCGTGGGATTTCTTTTGAGGAGTAGCCAGAGTGTGCGTGACATGTGTTCGAAAGTGCCGGAGACATTGTACGCATTAAAAAAAAAAAAAAAACTTTTTCCACTCTGCTGGCAATTTGCATGGAGTGTGGACAATGTGCTCTCATCAAAAGTGTGCCAGACGTGTTTGCGTCGAACAAAAACATTTGTCTCAATCTAATACCAAGAATAATAAATAGATTGAAAACACTAAAAACTGTATTCACAGCGTTTTACATTAACTAGAAATTTAATTTCCTTTTGCAAAAGCTCAGCTCTGATATAGCCGAAATGAAGTAATCCTCCATTTGGACACTTGAGTCTCAACTAAATCTCTGACAGCGAAGCAGCAACATCTTCAACCATTTCACCTAACTGTCTGCCATGCACATCCCCCCAATTAATCCAATGCGTAAAGACAACTTACAAAAAGTGCAACAGAAAGAAAAAAAGAAAAGAGAAGATAAGAGAAGAAAAGAGAAGAGAAGAAAAGAGAAGCAATGCAGACAATCTGCGCCTAACGTTTTTGCACATTCCCGCGAACTGGAAGAGGCTGGTCTTCTTCATTTGGCTGTTAGGCTATTGGGCGCCTAGTTGCAAAGTTGCAAAGTTGCACGTCGCTCGCTCGCTGCACATGGCAATGTTGCACAGTTTCGAGTTGCCCGTTTCCCAGCAAGGAAGACAAACGCATGATCAAATGTCACAATCAATTTCAATTTGGCGCTCGAATTGAGCTTCGTTAGCGGCAGCTGGCAAAGAAAACGAGCTGGCTGCCAGTTTGATACATCCAGGCACAGGATGATGCCAAGCGAAAGTCGAAAGCCAAAGCCAAAGCCAAAGATGAAGCCAACTTGGCTGCCACTTTTTCTAATCAACCAAAAAAACTGCGCGAGCAGCTGCTGTAATTTAACTAATTTGTATCTGTGTGTGCTTTGTTGTGCCTTTGTCTATGTGCGTGTGTGTGTGTGTGTGTGTGTGTGTGTGTGTGTGTGAGTGTGCGTGTGTGTGTGTGTGCAAACGTATCACGTTAGAAGTCTCAACTGCCAAAAGGCAGCTATATTGTCAACTGTGTGTGTAGAAATTGCACATTATTTTTTACTTTATAGTTTTAAAGATAAAATAAATATTTTTATATTTAAGTGGGTTGCTTTGGGCTTAAATTACTTGGCTGTTGACAGAAAATAATGGATTTTATTAAAAAATATATTTGAAATATGCTTTTTATTACAACTTTTGAATTTAGTTTCCACAGCTAGTTCTGGACGCTTTGAATCTCTTCCTGAGAACGAATACTGATGGATATTTTGGAGTATATGAAATATGATTCAATTGTAACTGGCCTAAAAACCAATTTGAAATATAAAAAGTGCTCACAAAGCAATTAAATAAATTATAAAAATACCTAAAGTTAATTTCTTAAAGATCTTTCGGGAAGTTCATCTGTCAAAAACTGCTGATCAAGTTGTGTAATCTTTGGTTAGTGTATAAGAAGCTATCATTTCCAATTCAAAGTAGTCTGTTGTGACCAGTTCGGATGGAAAATGCTAATATATCGATTGTGGAATAGTTATGAGAGTGCGCTTGTGTCTTCTGCCACGCCACGCCTTATAGGGCGCACAATCAAATGTCAATTATGCAGATTTTATGCAGTTAGCATTGGTAAAAATACTAAAAAAAAAACTTTGTTTGCCAGCACTTTTGCTTTTTATATATATCACAGCACTGTTCTCCAGAGTCTTTTGTTCGTTGTTTACCAGCGTCTAGACGCTTATTGTGATTTTGGTTTTGGGCTTCCTGAAATCGCATTGTTTGTTGCTAGTTGCTAGTCCAAAGAGCTGAACACTTGATAAGAGAGCGGTAAACTCGTTTTTTTTTTTTTTTTTGGCAAATGACTGTTTCGAAAATCGCTTTGGCAAACCAAACAATGCTACAAGTTTATAATTGTAAGTGCATTGTGTGCAAAGTTTTGCTTTTTGGCCAGATTAAAAGACTTTTCGGTTTAAGATTATGAAGTGCGAAGCGAAGAATGCTTAAAACTGTTAACAAAAACTGTTGATTTGACGTGAAATGGGATTATCTTGCAAATAAGTAGTTGAACCGTTGATAGGTATGATTTATATATTTTATATATATAATTTATTATCCCTTGCTGACAATCCCATAGCCTAACCCACTCACACTAAGGCTCTGTATACAATATATATTTCTCTCTATACAATATATATTTCAAAACTTTGCCGCGTTCTGACTTCATTTAACTGACATTTGTGTTTACTACATTGTCAGAAACATATCTTGCCTGTTTGTAGCCTTCACTTTATTTGCATTTCCCAAGTGATTCAAAGGGAGCACCTGTGCCAAAAACTAACTACTTACTGTACGCATTTCACTGAGTTATTGCAAAGGAAAACCACTTCCAAGAAAACTATGCAAATAACTTGAGGGTAAACCATCTGCTTGAGACGAGACAAGCGATGCGTTCGCATTTATTTGGCTGGCTTAGCTTGGCTTCTTGGAATCCCCCACATGAATAATTACAGCGCAGCCAGTTCATTTAATTTTCACTTTCAGTCTAAAGGCATCGCACAGTTAACCCCTTTTTTTTTTGGGGGTGTGTTTCTGGCAAGAAGCGGCACATGAATAAAAATATTTAATGAAGAAATTTATAACAAACTTTCAGAAACAGCAGCAACAGCAGCAGCAGCAGAAGTGGCAGCATTTTAAAAATTATGAACATTAAATGCAAATTAAGCTAATCAATTAAGCCGTAACGAAATGTGCCCAAAAACCGGTTCCGGCAAATGCTAGAGTTCAAAGTACATGGTACACATTTCTGGGCCATTTCACGTTGTGCAATTAGGCAAGAAATGAGTGGCTGAAAGTCGATAGTCAACGCCAGTGTTGCCATCCCCCCTCCACCAAACAGCAGCCCTTTGTAATGACCGATATTAATGATTAAGTCGAAAGGAGGGTGAGGAGGAGGAGGAGGTGAGGTGCGTTTAGTGGCATGCAATGCCAACCCTTTTGCTGTCGTCGTCATCGACGTTGCGTGTTCCTCTGGAATTTGTGCGAATTCGACACTGACTTGGACTCAATTATTATAGGTCAGTATTGCGTTAGTTGAATCCCCCCCCCCCACACCCCTTTGATGCTTGCATTGCTGACTTAATGGCCTGATATTAATTTGAATGCCATTATAAATACAGCCTCTGACAAATTGTAGTCGATTAGCCATTCAGCTACTATTTGGGCAAACAATGGAGAGAACAGGAATACTATGATACTAAGTTGGTTCAACTGAAGCTTGGCTCGTTAAAAGCAATCTTAACTGCATCTCATTAGTTCGATGGGCAAATTGACTGTGCGTGTGTGTGTGAGTGTGTGTGTGTGTGTGTCTTTCGACTGACAAGTTATCTATAGATACAATTTCCGAACGTATGTATGTTAATTGCTTATCCATCCGTCCATCAACTGTGCAGCATCGACTAAATGGTTAGGTGTCTTTGGGAATGATGACCATTAATATGGATACGGGAAATATACTAAATAATAATAAGGCAAATCAAAGTAATTTATTTCATTTAAGACGCACAGCATAAATATTTGAAAATATATTCAGATTAGCTTAACGTGTGATTATCCTAATTTATTTAGCCAACTCAGATTGAGCACACCCATTGGATTAGGTTAGTCTGTACAATATTTATATAATAATGCATACTTTATGCAACCACATTTATCGTCTATTTTTGGCAATCAATTACGTAAACGATTTTATGGCGCCACTGCGAGTGCCAAAGAATATTAAACCAAAAACACAATTTTAAGTTTAATTTGCCAAATAATAGTTATCGTTTCTGCACTGAAGCCAAAAATGGCGCTATGAAATTTTAATGGGCAACTCAAACGAACTGAAAAATCTACCACAAACAACAATGCGACAGTAAAATTGGCGCCAACCGCTGCGCTGCGCTGCGTACTTCGTCCTTCGTCCTTCGGTTTGAATGGGCCTAATCAAATTAAGTGCTAATCCTTGGGAAAAACCGCGAATAATTTCAAATGATTGTAAGTAAATTTCCCAAAACAATTAAATGTCACAGCTCAGAATTTCCGGCGAAATAACAGCTGTTTAACCCACACTCAGAGTGCACCTGTGTGTGTGTGTGTGTGTGAGAGAGAGCGAGAGAAAGTTTACTGGGAGAGGAACCTGCGCAATGAGAGCAGAGCAGAAATGGTAAAAGTTACTTTTTTATAGCATGCGATAAATGCACATGTCGCATGCGTTTTGTGTTTGCATTTTAATTACTTTGGCCAAGACATTTGCATATGTGATGCATGCATGCAAGAATTGAGTTGAGGAGACGACACAAACGCAGTGGCAGAAGCTGGTCATAGAGAAGACAAGTAGCCATAATGACATGGCCCATCTGGTCAGGGCTGGTAGTTTTCAAAGTGGTTGAACAACTAAGCACCAAGCCAAGGATAATCCATTTACCACTGCAAGATTGTTGCACGCCAAGTATCTACGAGTGGTTGTTGAGGATGAAGATGCGGAGGTGGAGGGTGATAAGGGGAGGGGAATGTTGGGATGCTAGAGCAACTATTGTAAACAACAAGGTTGCATGTACGTTGAGAAATTGTTTTATTACCAGAGCGTTGAGAGCGTGTTGACTGAAAAACAAAGGTGCGCACAATAAATTACATTGTTACACGGAACTTGGCAGTGTCTGCAACGGGCACCAAAACGGACACGCGACAGGCGACGGACACAGGGCACAGGACGCAGGACGGACGCAGGAAGTCAGCAACAAGCGTCACGTTAATGAAAAGGATTTTCACCCATATGTCTGCAGTTAGTTGCCAACTCACCCAGTCAGCCACCTTCTCTCCCCCCTCTTTCCCCTCACCATATTGCATTATATTCCGTGTGTGCACTTGAAATGACTTTGTCCCGAGGTTATTTAAATATTTAAAGGCCGGCCACATTAAAGATTCGGTTCAGGGCTCTGAACTAAATGCTGAATGCGCTTTGATGTTTTAGCCATTAGTTGAGGTTTAGCCTTTGCATAAATAACCAAAAGATTCATTAGAAAGTGTCGCTTTATGGCCAACTCGCCTTTTGGGGTTTGTCCTTAGTTTTGCGGTTAGTTTCTGGCCGGATGTTGATGATACTGCTGATGTCTGTGTGCTTTGAGTGAAAGTGTCAAAAGTCACCAACAAAGTAAGCACAAAAATGCTGGCTATAAAGTGGAAATGGTTTTGACTGTGGTTTAAATTTCAATTCCTCAATCAAAAAGAGGAAGCATTAAGTTTAAATAGAAAAGGACACTTTAATTATTTATTACTAGCAGATTGATTTACTTTACTCATTCAAATTAAATCTAAAATTGTAGTCAAACTTTATTTCAAGTCTCAGCAACCAACACCAAAATACAATCAAAACATGTTTAGAAGAAATTAAAGAAAAGCCAAATTCAAAACATTTCAAAAACATTTTCAATATTTCAATATTTAGGAAACATATTTATTCTCAACTTAAACTCAGCTGGTTTTCTCTCTAAAAATCCGTTATTAAAATGGGATCCGTTGTGAGTGAAATGCAGCAGCCAAGTTTATTTGTCAACATGAATTCGCCGGCGGCTCAGTTTGTACACCAGACGATCAATGAAAACAGAGTTGTCATCTTCAGCAAGAGCTATTGTCCCTTCTGCAGCATGGCCAAGGAGCAGTTTCGCAAGCTGGAGGTGAAGACCCATGTGGTGGAGCTAGATTTCCGTAACGATGGCGACGAAATTCAGGCAGTGCTGGGCGAGATGACTGGCGCTCGGACTGTGCCCCGTTGTTTCATCGATGGCAAATTTGTGGGTGGTGGCACTGATGTGAAACGTCTCTACGATCAGGGCATATTGCAGAAATATTTCCAGCGATAACAATTTCCAGTTGTGTCTGACTTGCAAATAAAAAACATTTAATTTATCAAAAAAAATTACGTAAATAACATTTTTAATCCAAAATACCCCGGCAGGACTACTTAAAAATCAAATGTCGCCTCCACAGGACAAATCGATAAGCCAAATTACGAATACGACACGTATGTGCATATGGAATATTGATTTTTATTGTTAACGCTACACCTGCAACAAAATAAAACAGAAAATTGAACAATTTAACTACAAATTCAGCGATTGAAATTGTCAACAAATTTCCAACAGCAATTTGCCGGTGCAAATGGAATCAATTATTTGGTTATTTGGCCTTTGACCTCGACACGATGTCTGGGAAACTAAAAAACTTGGGTGCAGTCGAGACAATGCGACGTATGCGTGATATGAATTGCTGCCTTGAAATGAAATCAATTTTATTTTGCTTTTTTCTTGTTGGCCTCATGTAAGTTTAATGACAGTCTGGACTGTCCGCCAGACGTTCACCCTGAGCTGAGAATGCTGCATGTAAATGTGCGTCAGAGTACACAACAAAAAAAAAAAACAAAAAATGGTAACACAAAAATGCCGTGCTTCATTCATTGTTTATTGCCTTTTGGCAGCTGACAGGAGCGCGCGCGAGTCCTTTGCAGGATGCGAAGAACAACAAGAACAAGGACTCTCCTCTGGCTACATTAAACATGCACAAAAAGGCTTCGCATCCTGCATGCAGGTGCACAGTGTCTGAAATGCCATCCACACGCTTTACAACCGCTTGTCTTGTCTTAATTGTTTCGCCGTTCCTTACAATCAGTATCAGTACGTCAATCCCCACACTGCCTCCACCCACCATGCGGATGCAACAACTTAAGCATCATATTGAGCAGATAAAGGTAGCGTTGTGCTTTTGTTGCTGCCACTGCTGCATTATTGTTGCACGCCTTTTGTGTTGCATAAATAAAGCCACGCGCCATTTTCAGTTTGCCTCAATGCTGCAGGTGCTGGAAAAACTTCGGAGCGTTGGACTTGTATTATTTGCTACCTATGATAAAGATATATATATATAAATATATATATATATATATATATATATATATATATATATAAATATATTTATAAGAATATCGCTTAAGCTCCTTCAAAGTTGCACTAAATTCATCTGTTTTGGAAAACTTAGTAGAAGTGTTTAAGTCGAAGGAGTTCCTCTAGATCCCTTCCTATCCTGCCTCCAGCTCTTAGTTAATAGCTCCATTTTAATCTTTTAATACCATTGTCTAAAAAATGTTATTTATTCGCATTTTCTTCTGCTCATTCAACGCACATGTCAAGTCATAAATACGCTTTTCTATCCACTGAGGGACGCGTAATTCCAGCACTTGGCTCTTGGAATTTGTAATCAAAATTTTGGGCAAAACCAGCAAAGCCAAAAACTAATAATAAACGCTTAATAAATCGTCTATCAAAAGCCTGGCTGGCAGAGTTTGCCGCTGCACTGCGCACAATGCAGGCTATATATATATATGTATATATATATGATATATGGTCTAGCCAATGTCTGACTGCTTTCAATTCGAACTCCCTCAACTCCCACATTGAAGCCCGGTGTTTGTCCAAAACTGAAAAAAAAATAGCCCACAAACTATGCGTTCTTTTATTAAAACCGCAATTCAGTGAAGCGAAAGAGAATCGACTAATAAAATGTTTGGGGGCTGTCTAAAATGGAGTTGAAGCCATGTTAATTGTGGGCGTGACTGGGCATTGTATGAATCCAGTTTTAATGCCAGCATAAATCATAAATTGTAATCACATTGTTTGACAAACAAAATTAGTAAAATGACTGCAGAAAATATGCGGTGAACGGAGAAATACTCTGCGCTTGATTTGTGATTTAATTTAAAATTTAAAATATATGCTTGAAAAAGGAATGCAGGTTTTTCAACTATTGCTCATATTTTTACTGTTTTAAATACGTCTAACCAATCATACCCATATGCCAGGGTATGTTTAGCACTAACGCCTTGTGATATTACCCATAAAAATGGTCTGGTAGCAAACTGCAAAGGATTGACCATTAGCATGGCCATAAAACTGGGCGACAATGTTGCAGCAACATTTAAGTGCATTGCTAATTGAAGTGAAGGCAGATAGCCAAACAGATACGAGTCTATCTAATGTCCCAATCAAAATGTAAAATGCCATTTTTATTGTGTTTGTCAAACGGTTGGCATCGTCAAAGCCAAAGCAAATTAAAACCAAGTTAACGCCGGCAGCTGAATGAATTTATGCACTGGCAAAATGCTCGAGGCTGCATAACAAAGTTCCAAATAACAACAAAAAAAAAAAAAAACAAATACAAAAACAACACAAAAGTAGCATAAATTCAAAATTATGGCCAAGTGCTGAATCGTAAAAAAAAAATTTGCCATTGCAGTTGTAAATGCAGCGTGCTGGTGGCAAGTACTACAAAAATACATATATATATATATATATATATGAATGTATATTGCCATAACGAGTATTTACGCCTGATAAGTCAAGTCAAAACAGTGAAAACAACGAGCAAACTTTGTATACAAAACTGCTGTGGCAACATTGTGTATTCATAATGCCCGAAGTGTGTGTCCAGAAATGGTCTTCAGTTAAAGCTCTGTTTAGCACTTAGTTGCATACCAAGTTGTTGCAGCTAAGTGGCACAGCGAGAGAGAGAGAGAGAGAGAGTGAGAGAGAGAGAGGGAGAGAGAGAGAGAGAGAGAGAGAGAGAGAGAGAGAGTGAAAGATGACGATGTGCTTACAAATCGCAAACTAACTTTAAATTTAAAACTTAAAATTTATTAATGATAAGTAAAATTTATAAAATTATTTTTGCAAAAAATGAGCTTAATAAAAATTGTAGTTTTGGTAAAGTGCGTTTTTAAAACCCTTTGATTAATGTTCATATATTTATATATATATATATATATACATATACATATATTATTTGAGTGACCATCGCATGCCAAGTGAAATGCTAGACACACCAGGGACGCCAATGCCCATGTTTAAATGGACTCGCACAACTTGAAGCATGTCCAAACGAAGCAAACCCAATGTTTTTTTTTTTTCCATGCTAACCATGTATTTATTGCTATGTATATAGCTATGTATATACATACATATATATACAGGTGTAGTGTATCCTGTTGCTTTCGTGTTAACAGCTACAGCAACAGGAACTGAAATGAACGTTGCAGCAAGGACCAACAATGACAACAACAACAACAATGACAACAACAACAACAATGACAACAACAACAACAACAACAACCCGGACAAGTTACAATGTCACGCACACAGACTTCCTGTCATTCTAGCGTTTATTTCCTCAGTACGCTTTATATATATATATATATATATATATATATATATGTATTTTTTTTATCGCATCCTTGTTAACACGTGCGTTTCTCTATTGTTGTTGCTATTATTATTGTTGTTATTATCGTTGTTGCTATTGTTGTTGTTGTTGTTGTTGTGTGTTGTTTAATGTTGCAGTGCGTTGTGCTGGCCGTGCCCCAGGCTATTCAAGTTTTATCAACGCAACAATCTTTGTTGGATGGGTCTGGCAAGGTTTTGGGGTTGGCTTGGGTTACCCATACAAGACTAGTGTAAAAAAAAAAAACAAAAGAAATATGTACAACAATAATATAATTATATGTTTGCATGACATGTTACGTGCGAGTGTCGCTCTGAACAATTTGAACACATTTTGTGGCAACGGACAGCGGACAGCGGACATTATGTTGCTTCATGTTGCGTGCTTTAAGGATGTCGACGATTGAGAAATAAGCACATAATTTGCTTAATTTCATTTTAAATTCTTAAGAATAACTGCAATATTTATACATTTTTAACTTTAGCCATAACTTTGAGACCACAATCAAAATGATCAATTGCTGAGTTGGCTAAAACTAATAAGGAAATTTTGTTGCCAAATCCCAGGCGTACCATAAGATAAGTATCACAAGTTTTACCCTTGTCGTGCCCCCCCCCCCCCCCCCCAAAGTAATTTCCAATGAGTAATTTGATGCCGCTGCGATAGCTTTTTGGGCAAAACTTTTGAATTTGAGGCCATTAATCAATTAATTAAGCATCTTATGAATATTTCACCCGCAAAGTGGGAAATTGGCATCATAATCGCCGGGGGTGCGGGCATCAAATTCTCCAGCTGGCAGAGTTGGCCCACGAGGAATTACCTTTTTGGCGGGCCACTTAACAATGCACATGAATATTTAATGCAAACGGCGAATATCAAAAAGTTATGTGGCTTGGGGTTGGCATCTCCTATGACCCGGCTAGTCCTGGGCGTAGAGCGTAGAGCGTCTGTGGCTGCCCAGGAGCCCGTGGAGCTTGTGCCTAGTCCCGGCATAATCGAGCGCATGATGATGTTGGCGATGACGAGCTGCCGTTGACGCGGGATAATAAGTGGAAGCTATGCACAGAAAGGGATAATGACTTGTGTTTCTCTACCCCCCAAAGAAGTTGATGAAAGCGCCATCTTCCGATGGAAGAACAAAACTTTATGACTAATTAATTAAATGCGCTATAAAAATGTTCGTTGTTCGTTGTTCGACGTCCCACGGAAAAAACTTTATGCATTTCCGAACCGTTAAAAATGAGAGCAGCAGCAAAAAAATAATTATTTAAACAAAGAGCAGAAAAAATAAAATTAACTCAGCAGACAGAGAATAAGAGAGACAGAAAAAGAGAAAGAGATAGAGAGAGAGAGAGAGAGAGAGAGAGGGAGAGTTATGTGCACAACAAGCATCGCTCACAAACTGTTGGCCAAATATTCAGGTGTGTGTGTTAATTTTTTATTTTGCGCACATCTTGGCAAAAGTTTTTTAATGAGTTTGCTAAATGCTGCAAAATGCG